>BSBN01001403.1:0-600000 GCA_027924645.1 Cunninghamia lanceolata | reverse complement strand
TTTTCCATAAATTTTTGTTTCTCACCTGTTCCTGAGTAGTTCCCATCTTCAAAACTTCAAAGGCTTCATTCGGGCTCATATGGTAACATTTTTCGGTGATTTTTTTTGAAAGTACATAATTTTCAAGTACTTTCCAGATATACAATTACTTTGATCTAGTTTTTCTCAAAAAATGTACTTTCAGTTATAACCTAATTTTAGCTTTTGCATTGTACCAAAATCAAAGACCACTTTGTTGTTTTGGCTTGTGGAAATTGTAATTGGACTAAATATAAAGTCCCACAATCATTTTTTGTTGGGGGGTATTCTCATGTATGAGAAAAATTTAGGGCTAATCTTGTGAGTTTTGATCTCTAATCATTTGAGGAGACATCACGGGTTTTTCTATTCATCCTTATGTGGTAAATCTGAAAAAGAATAATTGAGTCTTGGCAAAAAGACATCCTCACACATTGTAGGTGGCTCAATCTTTTGCCATATCTTAATGGATTCATCCTTGAACCAGATACACCTCATAAGAAAACTATATGGGGAAACTGGATTGATTGGTACAACTATTGGTGTTGATTTGTTTTGGGGAATCTCAGAAACTGAGTGCCCATGCACACTTTGGACCAAGATTTGGGAGATCTATGGAGACCCTCATATCTCTTGATTCCTAAAATATCCTTCTAGTGATTGTCTCATACATATTGATGATGCAAATAATGTACCCTTTGATTCTGATTTGGAAGAGGAGCTTGAATATTTTGTAGGTCTTGAACGTCATGATGACATAGAGACTTATATTGCTTCTCCTTCTCCTTCTATTGAGATCATTGCTCCACTATCACCTGTTGCTACAGCAGAGTTCAGAGATACTTCTTTAAGAGTATCCAGTGATTCTTTGCACTAGGTTCATTTTAGTCTTCTTGATCCACCTCATTGGGATTCCTATCTTGCATCCTTGTTTATGGAGTCTCATATTGATGGTTTGGAGGACACATTTGGGGGGTTACCTCTCCTCTTTGATGATCATGATATCATCACATCTTCTATGTTATCAAATCCATTTCACTATCCTTCCTCTCCTAGTTCAACTTCCTTGATTGGGCATTTCATTCCTAGTTTGGAGAAGACATCAGTTTCCAGCATGAGAACACTTGAGTTGTATTTTGAGGCACACATTTTGATTTGGATTCCCTTTTCATCCATGATATGAGTGTTTCTTATTCATCCACCATTGGATTTATTTCTTCCCAAAGGGATAAATTTTGTTTGTAGGCATTGGATTGTATTTTGTCTCCAAGCATTCATTGGCGCAGGAGGTACTTCTTTGTGGGGGGATCTACCATATCATTATTTCTCTCCTATGGGGGGGATAATTTATTGTATATATGTAATGGAAGTAGTCCTTGGGGGGTCATGTTGAGTCCTCCTACTATCACTTCTTTCACTTTCATGTTTTATCTCTTTTAGAGAGGGGTTTCTTCCTACAGGTTTTTCCCCTTTACCTGTTTGTGAGAGATTGTTTGTACATGGGTACCTAACATGGCCTAGTAGCCAAGACCCATCATCACACATCATTGCATCATTGCATTTGTTTACTTCTCCCTAAGTTGCACTTAAGGGGGGTGTTGGTGTGAACATGGTTATTACCTATCCGGTTTACCCCTTGTAGTGTGAACTAGGCACATTATCTAACTAGTCATTAACGTTAGTCCTATTCACACATGTTCACATGTTAAGTTTACTTAGGATAAGTCTAGATACTTTTAGGTTGTCATGTGATCTTATCCTACACATGTGATCTTATCAACTAGTTGGCATATTATCCTCTAGTTGTCTCATGTCATAGGATTAAGACACTTTCCATTCATTGATTGAATAGAATTATTCTCTCATTTGATCTCTCTTGTGCTTTCATGATGTCCTAGATCTTGGGTGGCTACCTTCATAGCCAAATCTTACATATGCTAGTAGATGATCTCATTTTGTAGAAGGATAGAATATTTTCAATGCTTGAATCTAAGATGAAACAAAAGCTTTTAAAGGCCTTGCATGGTACACCCATGGTGGGACACACTAGATCCTATAATATTTGTATATATATAAGAGATATTCTCATGGAGGATCTTTGAGCAGGAGGATCTCAAAGACATTAGGGAGTACATCACCTACCAATGGAATGAAGCAGAGCATGTCTTTACAGTAAGTTTGTTTTAGCCATTGCTTATTCCCCATCA
Source organism: Cunninghamia lanceolata (assembly GCA_027924645.1). Lineage (NCBI taxonomy): Eukaryota > Viridiplantae > Streptophyta > Pinopsida > Cupressales > Cupressaceae > Cunninghamia > Cunninghamia lanceolata. Next base: position 597,775 of record BSBN01001403.1, on the reverse strand, counting down.
AGATTGGAAAAGTGTGCTCAAGGACTTCATCACAAGTCTTGCCAAGATACATGGTAAAGATTGCATTTGTGTTGTTGTGGATAGGCTAAATGAGTATGCATACTTCTTTGCCATTTATCTAGAATTCAAAGCACATCATGTGGCAAAATTATTTTTCAGAGAGGTGTTTAATTTAGATGGTTTACTTAAAAATATTACCAGTAATAAGAATAATAGATTTCTCAAATTTTTTTGGAAGGAATTGTTTTGCTTGAATAGCACCAAGCTCACTTCCAAAACTAGATATTACACATAAATAGGTGGACAAGCAGAGATAGTGAATTTCATACTAGATATAAATATCATTGTAGGTTGTACACACCTTGATGAAGTGTCATTAGGTCTCCACCACTCCCTTGCTACAGAATATGTATGTTCTTATTTACCATTCTTCCTTAGGTATAGTCCATTTACCGGTCTTCCACCTAAAATGATGTGATCCAGTCCTCAACTAGATAATTAACAACTTCGTTTTCCCTCTAATCGTAACTGTTATGTATGATTTTTCATCATGTTCCACATGTCAACAGGAAGTATGGATCAAATGGTTGTACCATGGAAATTTATACTACAATTCCATTCATCATATACTCATTGGTATGTCTCCACTTAAGGCATTGTCTATTTTTGGTGCACTAATTTTTATTGGTTTAGTGTTCACAGATAATAGAGTTAGATTCATATGGGGACTAGATGTCATCATGTATACAAAGGTGAAGAAATCAAGAAATAGAGCCATCATAAAATATCTGATTCATTGGAGGAACCTTCCTATAGAGGATACCACTTAAAGGAAGAATCAAGAAATTCTAGAACATTTGAATTTACATTGCTTGAGGACAAGCAATTTTGGAAAGGGTGGACTTGTAATGTCCCATTTATAATTAATTTAATTTTGTGGAAAAATGTTCATTCCAATATTTTCCCATGGTCAAAGAAGTTAGGGAAATAATTTATTTAATATTTAATTTTTAGACCTATGTTAATTTATATTTTCAAAGCGTATTGATTGGAGCCAAATTAAATATTAAAATATTTTTATATGATGGAAACCCAAAATGGGGCATGGGATTTCTTATGGAGTAATTTGTAACTCCCAAGATCTTGTGGTCACCTAATTATAGCTGATCTTATAACAACTTTTATGACAAAATCTATGACAACTGGTAAGAGGAGAGGTATTGACTATTTTTAGCCAAGAATCTAGTGATAGTTATGACAACTCTTTATGGATCCTGTTTTGAGAGGGAATATTTAAAAATATTTTTAATTAATATTTATTTTAGCCTTTTTGAATGTTGGGATTTGTGCCCCAATTTTCATATAAGTTGGACAACTTCTTCAATTGATATCTTTTACCAATTTATCAATTTATTTACATCTTAAGCACTTGTGTTCAACTAAAATATTTGAGGATAAAAACCCTTGGATTCTTGGAGATCAAAAAATAAAAACCCTTTAGTTTCTTGATAAAATTCCATCCAGAGATTGCATTTATGATAAAAGGATTAGAGTTGTGAATATTCTAGCAGTGTTGTGAAGCGAGAAATAGCTAGTTTGTAGTAGTTTGTCATTTCTCATTTTTATTGGTGTTGCTGTAATTTTTGTTGTGTATCAACATTTCTATACATTTTATCATAATAGAACAACTCCAATGTTTTGGTGAAATTGTAGTTTCATATTTGTAAATATCATTAATCAATTTGGTGTAGTTGTGTGCAAATCTACATAGTTAAATTGAGTTTTCTCACCATATGCTCTCACCTTGCCCTCATGGGATCTTGGTAACAAGAAAGTGATAAAAATATATTATAGATGGTTTTTTTTAGGTTTCATTTGATTATAAAATTAGATTTAAAAAAATTAAGTGTTTGTGTGCTAGCAGTGCATGTCTAGTTTTCAGGTGGATTTGAGTGCACAACTAGTTTTAGTTATTGTGGGTATTTCAAAACTTAGCACATTTGATATTTAGAAATTAAAAATCATTTGATTATTTTAGATATAAGTATATTTACATAAAATTCATGTTTGGGACATTACACTCTCTTGAACAATACTCCTATTTTAGTCTTGCTAATGTGTCTAATGACGCACAAATTTGGGGAGTGGGTTGATGCTTGCTCAAAAGAGATTTTACTTGCCCAAGGCTCGAGATCTTGATTAAAGATAGTTTAATTTCTTCAAGGAATCTTTTATATAGTACTTTCACAAGAAGATTTTGTTAATCTAGAGGGTGAAAGTTCAAAGTTGTGTCCCACTTTTGGACAAATAAACCATTTTGGGTGAAACAATTTTACCAAAAAATATTGTTGCCTACATGGTGGTTAGAGTTTTGGGTGAAACTTTTTTTCTTCAAACAATAGGCTATAAAGCTTAAACTTACATCTTAAAACTTAAATGCAGTTCTGATCGAATAAATTTTGGTGAAACAAGTTCATCTAAAACTACCCTACTGGTAGAAAACATGACTTTTACTCCATTAATTTTATAGAATTTTAGAAACACTAACTTTGAACTACCTGTCCTTGGATTACAAATTTATAAAAGTCAAAAAATACCTTGTGTTAAATCTCGGAGCCTAGGTTTCAAAAATATGTATAGTTTTTAATATTTTTAATATTTTTTTTAAATTACTACAAATAGATCATTATAGTCAAGCATAAGGCTAATAAAAAATTCAAAACAATATTAGTAAATTTATTTTTTAAATAAAAGTATATCATGCACTAGAATAAAGAATCCTTTATCAAAATGATATAATTGATTTTTATTTTTAATAAATAGTTGAGACATATAGTGAAGGCTTGTCAAAACTATTACATTTTTAGTACCCCTGATTTTAAACATTTATAAAGAAAATATTTATCGAAATTAAAACTTCCATGCACTAAGGCTTAAAGCTAACTAAATGGGGGGGGGGAGGAATGAATTTTAGTATAAATAAGTGGAGGCTCATCAACCTCACAACCTCATTTTCTAGAAAAACAATTAACAGTTAAATTATAGTGTCAATATTATTAAAAAACTATATCCAATTTCTTTTTTTTTAATTTCAAACATAAACTATATTAAAAAATTTACATTTCATTAATGTATATTATTTTAAAATTCAAAACATGTGTCACTTTCAAGTTCTTCAAGTTAAAAAGTTGAACTTGCGTGTACATTTCCCTTATAACAATGTGACATAGTCTTGAACTTTCACCATGGAGTAGACATGTATAGGCCAAGCACTCACTTTTTATATAATTTATTACAAATCCATTCTTTAATCATTCTCATGCCACTTCACATTTATATCAAAAGCAATGATAAAAATAAACCTAGAATAAATAACTAACACTTCTGAAGATTTAAACTACTCTATCTCTTTAAAAATAAATTCAAAAGATAAGAAAGGTTAGGGAGTGAGGTAAGACCAACTCCGTACACTTGAGGCATCAATAGTTGATCAACATTAACTACCTTGGAGTAAACTTCCACTAAGGTATTCTACTTGGGAGTCTACCTCACAAACATAGACATAATAGGATTTATTGCTCAAAGATACATCTAAATATTGACAACTTGATTCAGTTAATAAGGGTCAAATGTCCTACTATTCACTTTATGGAATCTAGTGTTAAATGTGAGGAAAGGTGTCTCAACCTTGCATCTTAAGGTTGAGAACAAAAAATGTAATTTCTAGGATATAGAGGTCATTTTTTGCCCCAAAAATTATCGAAACAAGTTTATCCAAATAAAGTAGGTTATGGTGACATGGAGTTCTCTAAGATCATTAATTTAAATAAACAACAAGCTCAATTAGCTTCCTAAATCAAAAGTTATGGCCTCTAGAAGTTAGGGCCCCCACATTAGAAATGTAAGAGCATTTATGACACATAAAATCTTGTAAGAGGGGGTTACACATGTTGACTAGGAACATTCACTAACCTATGACATGTCATTAGGACTGTCATAAAACATCTTTGAAGGGTTTGGATAAGACAAATAAGAGCACCCAAGTTGGGAGGATAACTATGATATGTTATGATAAATTCTTATGATAAGTGTAAGAAATATATTATATTTAACATTAGGACTTTTCTTGAGATTTGGGCACCACTTTTGAAGATATTAGCTCATGGTTTTGTGATCCCCTTTGGTTTCATGATGTAGGAGCATCTAAATCCATAAGCTATCTTTCATCACCAAAAAAATAGTTCTTATGTTTTCATAATTTTCTAGTCTACTTTTGTGCATTTGTAATGTTGTGTTTCTTTCCAACTTGCCTTCTCATTGAGTTCTACAAGAAGGATATAAGTTTCATTTATGTTTTAAACCTATTGTAGTTGTGTTATAGGCCATCTTCATGTTTCTACAATCATGAATCAAGCTGCTACAAGAAAATCTTTGGTGTATTTGATCTACTACAAAAATGCAAGCGGAACTACGTAATATTCTAGAGGGTGACAACTTGTGTGTTTTAGTTTACTAGTTTGGTTAAACTTCTGGTGTCTCAAAGTTATGATAGGAATTATAAAGGTTTAGTGTTTAGTTATATTTTGGGTTGATTGGATGTCCTATTGGACATTGCTTTATGCAATATAGTCACCTACTTGGAAGGTCATAATCTACCTACTTGGAAGGTCATGATCTCATGTAAATCTCCATCAATTTGTTTTCTATTTCATTCCAGCTATCAACTTTCCAATCAAAATGGACTTGATCTTTTATTTTCTTATCCTTGGTAGCATCATAATGAATTAGATTGGGTGTTATTGATGCTTTCAATAATAGAATCAACATGTTATAATCTATTTTTTATTTAATATTGAGCTTCCACATGTCGACAATCTAGAAAAATTATGTTATTTTTAAGCAACTCATAAATGCCCTTTGTGTGACCATTTAGTTCATCTGTCTCCTGCAATATTGACTAATTTTCATTAGAAAAACTTATTTCTATAGCATTTTCCTAGTGTTTCTCATGGTCGTATGGTCTTTTTTCTAATTGGTTATTCAAAAATCATGATGGGGCATCTTTCCCTGCAAGGTCACATGTTGATTCACAAAGTTTCTTTGCTATAGAAGTTGAAATGCTTTCTTGGTAGAACCTATAGTTACATTGGAGTTTCTATGGTTTTATTCAATTTTTTTAAAAGGATAGGGAGTTGGTCAGGATTGCTAGAAAAAGAGAAAAGAGTAGAGAAAGAACATGGGGAGTCAACCTATTATTTCCTAAGAGAGGAAATTTTAGTTAAAGAATCATAGTGTTAATTGGAAGGGTAGGCTACATGAAGTGCCTATAGCTTCTATAGAATTGTATATTTTTGTAAGTAGTTTGTATTAAACTACAAAAATTAATAAATTTTATTTTCATTTAGCATTTTTTTTTCCATATTGCATATAAATGTGATGATTAATTTGTTGGCTACTAGATTTTGTTATTTTTCATTGAATTCCCTAATCTAGACTATAATGTGTGGTATCTAAGTGAGTTTATGGTGTGCCTTAGAAGCTCTAAAGATTTTTTTAGGTGTGAGAGGAAGTCCTGCAATAGCATCAGGTTGTCAGAGGCATCAAGTAGTGTTCGGCAAGGATTTAGAAGTTGAGATTTTTTATTTTCCACATTTGTGTGTGGGTAGAAAACAATGAGGCTTAGATTTTTGGGAATTTTTTTGTGTGAAGTGCCTCTTTTATTGGTAATATACCCTCAAGAAGGAGAGTTCTCACAATGAATAGAATGGAGGAAATGTTTGAACAATGCTAGAATGAGCTCTGAAATGAGGTAGCTACTTTGGTTGTTTACTATAGAAGAAATCTAGAAAATGATGGAGAGGATGGTAATGATGAAGAATCTAGAATAGAAGATAAAGAAAAGGAAGATGAACCTCTCAATGAAGGAGAAGACTATTTCCTGAGGGTTCTTACAAGGATTTTCAAAGGAACCAAGATGGAAGTCCCTAACTTTTCTAGTGCGTTGAATCTAAAAGAACTAATTAATTAGATCAGTGAGTTAGAAGAGTATTTTGAATACAAAAGTATTCATCACCATCATATGGTGAAGACAAAACAAACCAAACTCAAATGACATTTGACCATTTGGTGGAGAGATTTATAGAAAGAAAGAGTGATGCAAGGGGAAATGGGAATCACTCAGTAGAATCAGATGGTTGCAAGATTAAAGCAAAAAATTATTCATAGTGATTGCAAGCTAGAGCAATTGTAAATGCTTTAGAACTTAAAATAAAAGGAAAGGAATGTGAAAGACTATACAAAAGAATTCTACAAAGTGGTAATCAGATTAAAACACTATGAAATGGATATAAAGAGAAGGAAGCTAGATATATGAATGGGTTGAGGTTTAATATTCAAGATGCAATGGGCATGCTAAGAATTAATATAGTGGAGGCATACCAATTTTCTTTAAAATGAGAAGATAAATTATCTAGGAAGCAACAAAATAATTCAAGAGGAAGAGGAAGTGTAATGCCCCAAGCTTATGCTCAAGACATTAACAAACAAACATTGAATGAACAAACTTTTTACATTACAAAAGAAGTATTAAGCAATTCATATAATACTATTACATGACCAAGGTGTCATAACATGTAGTGACACCCTTAGCACGTGCACCAATGCATGAAGCAAGGTGACACAAGTGGAAGACTTAAAAACACCATGTTACAAAACACCATGGTTGGCATGGAAAATGAGACAAGGAGGGGCGTTGGGATTTCCAAGGTCATTGAAAAACCCTTGAAATATCCATATTAAACCACCTCTATAGTATCTCAAAGCTAAGACAAGCAAAAAGCTAAAATTGCTAAAGTTTAAACTTTAGGAAAAACTTGCACATGGTCGGATTCGACCTGAGTTGCAACATGCAACCTACACACTGGCTCAGGGTTCGAGATTTGAGAAACATTTTTAGTTTGCAATCCTGCAAAGTGTAGACTCTTCAAACCCCATTCTTAGAATGAATTCATACTTTGGGACTCAGTTGCAACATGCACTTTGGACTTATGGTATGAAAAGAAACTTGCAATATGAAAAAGTCCAACGAGAATCTTGAATGAGACAACTTCAAAAGTTTGAGTTTTGGAGATTGATTGAAATCTACAACCAAAAGGACTCTAAACTCTAAAATGCCACAAATAACTCTAACTTCAAAGACTGATTGCAATCTGCAACACATAGGACTCTGAACTCTAGACCTCCAACACTCTCAAGTTTTAGGGTCCAATCCTAACTTGCAATTTCAGAATAGAAACCCATCTTACATTGAATTTTGGACTATTTTTTGACTTGCAACTAGAGAGTAGGAAATGCACTTAAGGCTTAAAAATAGAGGGGTCCATTTCTCACACTCAATGAGGCATAACTTCCTTGATTTACGAGTTGTTACAAAATGGTTTGGGTCAAACATTTAAAGGATCATGGGCATTGAATCAACCACACAAGAGCCTCCGAACGAACATGTTTTTCAAGGAATAAGGTGGAAAGTGATTCTCACTTCCACAGCAAAAGAAACTAACTACAAAACCAAACATAATGAGAGCATAACAAATGTTGTGCACGCTCGACACCAACATCATGTTGATAACTGAGAGGGGGGGTGAATCAGTTATCCTAATTATTTCTTTTTCTGAACTTTCTTATTAATCAATGCAGCATTAATTCAAACAAGCAAACATAACCATGAAATGGAGATACACATGACACAATATTTTTGACGTGGAAACCCTGTTAAGGGAGAAAACCACAGGGTGATTAACCCAAAGATTATTCTCTATTAGAAGAATAAGGAAATACAAAATGGCACTTGCCAATTAGGGCTCATTGCCCGAGCACACTGCTCACAAGCAGGCACACTGCCTACAAGAGACACACTATCTACAAAATGAGTCTTATACAATACTTGAACTGATTGGTAGCATCCACATATGCTGGGGTTCAGTTCCGGTTAGGCTCAGTACACTAATCTGCTGCACTTCATCTTTCCTCTTCTCTTTTGCTACTTTCCTTTCACATACCGGACCTTCCTTACTACTTTTGCTCTACTCTTCTTTTATTCGCACATCAATAACACCTCAACACACTTATCACAACTAAATCCATCCTATATATATATCTACAGAAGTGATTTCATTATCTTTCTAGTCGGCACCCGGAACAGTCAATCTTTTCACAAACTTTGTTCTGTCGGCTGAATCCTTGCACATCAAGTAATGCGGATCAAGCATATACTTGTAGAAATCATTAATCATGTCAGCCAAACATAATTCATGTCTTCATAACCTTTACCACCATCAAAAACACATCCAGAAAATAGTCTGGTGTTCTATCAGTCAGTTCTTCCTCTATTCACACTGTCACTCAGGAACCCGGTACTCAAGTATTCATATCTTTTACCTCATCTATCACCGGAGGCTAAAACCTTGGAATCTATCACTCAAGGTAGTCCTCTTGACTTCCCCAAATCTGCACTTCATCAAAATACTTCCTCTGAGAGATCCGGACCTGTCTGTCAGACCTTGCCACATGCTCTGTTCTTGTTTACCGGACCACCACATTCTTCATTCTGACTTCCGGTAGAGACACACCATGTCCTGCGAATGTGTGGGATGAACTTTGTTTCCATCAATGACAACAATCAAGAATCCATATAGTGTCTCTTGCCAACAATCTCCCCCTTTGGCATTGATGGCAACACTTAGTGAAAAATGACTAAGTGTTTACACTATGCTCCCCCTTGGCTGATGCTCTATTTTTATATATATATTTCAGAGCTCCCCCTTAGTTGGATTCCTCATTTTTCACTATTCCTCACTCCCCCTTTGACATCAATGGCAAAGGGTAGGGTCTGCATACCAAAATTTTCAAAAATTTTAACTATACTTAGCTGCATATTACATAGATAAACTGAAGAATGTCTGCAAAGGATGTCTTCAATTGGATAAGTTCTGTAGCCCAACTTTGCTTCATTCTATCCAAAATTGAAATGTGACCACTCAACAAAAATGCAAAAGCTTCTGCCCTCTTAAGATCTGTCGGATCATTGGTTTGGGCGGTAGTCTGAGCATCACTTATGGCCTCATGCATGGCCTCTAACTTAGGGATAATGATTCTTCTGAGTTCACCCATCCGGCTAATTATGTTCTTCTTTTCCTTCTCAAAATTCTTTATTGCATTTGTGATTGCAATAGTCTGACACTCTTGATTGACTATGGAGGAAGAGAGAGGATCAAAACTTTGAGACAGACTTAGTAGTTTATCCTCTTGCTCTTTTATTTTCTTCTCAATCTCTACTGTTGCTTTGGACCATGAAATACAAAATTTGTATATTTTTTCGCCATCTATAAGAGCATTTTCTAAGCTCTTTATCCCTATACTCATATTTCTCCTATCATTACTTATCAACCCTTATATCTCTGATAATCTTTTTGCAAGAAATTCCTTCCGGACCTTATCTTTTGCTGACTTCTCTAGTGAATCAAAATGTGTGCTAACACTATTGACTAGAGTTTTGAGATTACCGGATGAGGAGGCTATGGGATCTTTCTGAAACGATGGCATAATCTTTTCTAGCACCCCAGAAGCAGCTTCTATCAACTCACAGTCTTCCATGTGAGACTTTAGGAGTTTTTCTTTAGCCTTAGCATTAGCAAATGAAGCAATCTTCATTGTCTGTACCGAAGAAAGAGAATCAAATTTAAATGGTCCTTGTAGAAGCTCTGGTTCATCAATCTCCATTGTTTCTTTGTTCAGGAATTCTTGGACAGTTTTTGCAGTGTCTCTTGCCGGAGACAGATGTTTCTTCTCTTCTGCATTCTTAGGGCTGTCCCTTGGAGCTTTCTCTCCTACATTCTTGGTGGAGATTGTAGGTGAAACTGGAGGAGAAATATTAGTCTGTTCAGGGCCCACCTCTTCTGTCATTTTCTCAGTAGATTCTTCTGCAACACTAGTGGTCGAGGGGTCAGTACCCAAGTCCTCTATAATTGGAATGTTGAATTTCTTGAAAGCATTCCGGAGGATCTCTTCAGTCTCTTTTGCCACTTTGTCAGTTTCACCAAGCATTAACTGATTCATCCTGGCTTTGCTCCGGAACTCATCCTTGCAATCTTTGAATACCATATTCATTGTCTTGGGCTCGATTGAAGGAAATAGCTGAATTGCTATCTATTTCCAAATCTCGAGATCTTTTGCTCAAGCATTATTCTTCCTCATTTCAATCCTTTTCTCTAAGCTTTTGGGAATTAGAGAGATAATTTCAATAAAAGCTTTGTTGTAAGTGTTCAAAAACTGAACTGTGGCTTCCTCCAGAATCTGTTTATCTGCTTCATTATATTCATCATAAAATTCTATTAAGGGTTGCAGGTTCCCATCCACAGTGACCGCTTTTACTACAACATCCAAGGATAGAGTGGGTTTTTTAGCAAATTCCTCTTCCTTCTCTTCTTTTCCTTGACCGGTAGAGGGGTCACCGGATGATTTCTTCTTCTTCTTTAGTTTCCTTATCTCCTCATCTGATTCGGTTTCCTCATCATCCTTTAGGCTAACATAGGACCTTGTTGCCTTTTTCTTTGTCCTCTTTTCTCCTTTTCCGGATGATTGTGCTTCCGGTTTAGATGCCCTTGAGCTCTTGGCATTGGCAGGTGTAGATCTCTTTGATGATCTAGTCCGAGTGGAGGTTTCTACCAGAGCACTTTCCTTGCTTTTCTTTTCTGCCTCTTTCTTCTCTTCCTCAGCGCTTTCCATCCTTTTCTTGTGGGCATCAAGTGCCTCCTTTGAGATGCCAAGGCCTTGGGCAATATTTTCTACTTCTTTTCTCACCTTCCTCTTGATTTTAGGTTCTCTGAGTTGCACATGAATCTTTACACTCAGCTCCTCAAATGTTCCAAATCTTTCTGCTTTTGAGTCCTTAGGCTGACTGAGCATGTGTTGAACATGCAGCTCTACAATTTATTTATCAACTTCATACCCCATAGGCATGATCCAAACTGTCCTTGGCTCTACTGCCTCCATTAGGCATTGATCAGTGTCTACCATGAAGCACACTGTATCCTTGTATTTCTCAACTACTGATTTGGGGATTCTTTCTCTAATTTACATTGTATTTTGAAATTGCTTGAAGTAACCCCACAGAGTTGTATTCCTTGCCTTAGCATCCCCAAGTTCATACAAGTAGTCTCTGATCTGAATTGCTACCAGTTTGTCATTTTGCCATACCCATCCCTTTGATCCGGGCAGCTCATTCATGAAGTAGAAAAATAGACATAGTATTAGTCCACCATATTTAAAAGAATTATTCTTGTCCTTTTTGATTTTCTGTATGTTTTCCATTAGTTGGCTCAAAAGAAGTTCACAGAGATCATATTCTGCATTCTTTCTCAGCATCTCATAGGTAGTATATACTGCAGTTCCGGATACTGAATTCTCCCTACTGGAGTGATATATTTTGTATCCTATTATCATAGATGCAAACTTGACATCCGGGTCAGTAATATCTTCAATGGTCATTGCCCTCTTATCAAATTTTGATCCGGTGGCTTTAGTTACAATGTTGTTTTTGACAAATTTGAGGACAGGAATCCCTCCGGAGGAGTATAAACCAGTTACTGCCCTAATTGTCTCCTTTATGATCTTGCAAGGTTTGTTCAGCCATAGGAAGTTATCATGCACCCTACTCAATACATACCGGACCCATTCATCTTCTTCAAAACAGGGGAAATGAATGAACTGATCAAAATGTTTCTCCTGGATGCCCTTATATTCTGGTTTAAGCTCAAAAGTATCATCTATCAATTGTTTGTGATAGATGTCTCTCAGTTTGAATTCCCCAAACTCTTCAATATTTGCATGTATGTAAACCCTAATGTCTTTTGTGTGCAAAACACCATGCGGAACACTAGAGAATGCTCCTAGGGGATCTACCTCCAATGATTTGTATGGATGTTTCTTGAATTCAGGGCGGGGCCTATCAGAGATCTTTACTATATTCAGAGTATGCATCTTTCAAAGCTTTGCAGAGAGATATTGAGAATGGAAAATACCTTTTGTGCCTTTCGGTTTCACGTAGTTGGCCGGATTGATTTCTGGATGAATTGACTTCTGCAAATGATCTTTGAAGAAGTTGTGGAATTTTGTTGTAGAGCCTCACTTTCGTTTCTTCTTGAATGCAGAATGAATAAGTGATTAATGAGAAAAACCCTTATATTGCTCCGCAAACCCTAATGTTAGGTTGCAATAAATGCTCGACCTAAGTTATTCCGGTTTGCCTTATTCAAATGACTTGGAGAACCGGATCAATCCTGATCTTTAAACATCATGCGGATCTTCCAAAACTTTACCATAGTTTGTTTGGATGTTGCCCTTATGAACCCTACAATCCGCAACTCTTCTTGTGCCAGTTCCGGTACCGGTTGACTGGCTGGGGGAACAAGTTTTTCTTTGTGTCTCCTCCTGAGCCAGAGCTCATCTCTTAATTTTTGGAAGGAATATCAGCACCAGAGTCTGGGGCGGATCCATCCTCTACATTCTCTGTACTCTTCTTTACCCAAATCTTGTTCATTTCACTTTTAACTTCATCCGCATTCACCTTTTGTTTCCCCTTATCTTGATTCTGTCTATGATATACCGGACCTCTTTTGTCCTGATTCTTGCTTCTACAGAATTTTGCACTATGACCAGATCTATTACAAATTTGACAAACAACATTTCTTTGCATATTGGATTGATATCCTCTTGATCTGCATTGATTAGCCATATGACCTATTCTATTGCATGCAAAGCATCTACCATTGAATGATTTGTTTATTTGCATAATTCTGCATTCATGAGATTTGTGACCATACCTTTTGCAGTTAAAACATTGTCCAGAGAAGGATGAATTAGTCTGATTCATTCTCTTTCTGCACTGATTAGCTTTGTGACCAAAGTGATTGCAGTTGTGGCAGTATCCATTGAAGGATGGATATCTTTGAGCATTAGGCTGTCTTACCGGAGGTCTCCTAGGCCTGATCCTTAGATTTTCTGATCCAAAATTCTTCTAACCGGATCCAGAGCTTTCTCCTTTCTCATATCCCAAACCACACTTGTCATCTACCTTCTTTTGACTTCCAAGAAGAACTTCAAGTTGAGAAGAACTTATCTTGAATTTCTCTTTATACTCATTTGCTGTTTGAAGATCCCTTTTTAGAGAGACAATTTGATCCTCAAGTTTTTCTTCATTATCTTTAGCATCTTCAAGATCAGATTCAAGATGTCTGATAATTCTATCCATCTGGTGGCAATCTTCTGATTTCTCCTTGAGAGATTGTCTTAGATTATCTTCAGTTTTTCTTTTCTCTTCAACTTCTTGGGTAAATTTCATGACTCCTGATTCCATTTCATGTCTTACCATAATGATTTCTTTTGATAACTTTTCACACAACTCAGTTTTTTCCTTCAGCTCTTCATTTGCATTATTTGCTTCACCTTGTCTTGCCAATTGTTGAAGTAGCTCCTTTCTCTTTTTCATAGAGAGACTTAATTTGTCTTTTAGTTCTCTCATGAAATCATCAGCCTGTTTGAGTCTTTCCTTTAATTCATTGACTTTAGAGTTTGACTGTTCAAGATCATCAAGGGTAGTCTTGAGTTGCTCCCTTAAACCATATGCATCCATTTGAACTCCCAGATCTTCTTCAAGCTGTTAGGCTCTGTTAGGAGGAACTTAGCTCTGATACCAATTGTTGATAACTGAGAGGGGGGGTGAATCAGTTATCCTAATTATTTCTTTTTCTAAACTTTCTTATTAATCAATGCAGCATTAATTCAAACAAGCAAACATAACCATGAAATGGAGATACAAATGACACAATATTTTTGACGTGGAAACCCTGTTAAGGGAGAAAACCATGGGGTGATTAACCCAAAGATTATTCTCTGTTAGAAGAATAAGGAAATACAAAATGGCACTTGCCAATTAGGGCTTACCGCCCGAGCACACTGCTCACAAGGAGGCACACTGCCTACAAGAGACACACTGTCTACAAAATGAGTCTTATACAATACTTGAATTGATTGGTAGCATCCACATATGCTGGGGTTCAGTTCCGGTTAGGCTCAGTACACTGATCTGCTGCACTTCATCTTTCCTCTTCTCTTTTGCTACTTTCCTTTCACATACCGGACCTTCCTTACTACTTCTTCTCTACTCTGCTTTTATTCGCACATCAATAACACCTCAACACACTTATCACAACTAAATCCATCCTATATATATATCCGCAGAAGTGATTTCATTATCTTTCTAGTCGGCACCCGGAATAGTTAATCTTTTCACAAACTCTGTTCTGTCAGCTGAATCCTTGCACATCTGGTAATGCGGATCAAGCATATACTTGTAGAAATCATTAATCATGTTGGCCAAACATAATTCATGTCTTCATAACCTTTACCACCATCAGAAACACATCCGAAAAATAGTCTGATGTTTTGTCACTCAGTTCTTCCTTTGTTCACACTGTCACTCAGGAACCCAGTACTCAAGTATTCATATCTTTTAGCTCATCTATCACCGGAGGCTAAAACCTTGGAATCTATCACTCAAGGTAGTCCTCTTGACTTCCCCAAATCTGCACTTCACCAAGATACTTCCTCTGAGAGATCCGGACCTGTCTGTCGGACCTTACCACATGCTCTGTTCTTGTTTACCGGACCACCACATTCTTCATTCTGACTTCCGGTAGAGACACACCATGTCCTGCGGATGTGTGGGATGAACTTTGTTGCCATCAATGACAAAAATCAAGAATCCATATAGTGTCTCTTGCCAACACATCAACATGATCCAAGGGACTCTCATCCACTATGTGGGAAAATACAATCTGTCACATAAGCTTCCATAAACATAATTACAACATACATAAAAGAGGACCCCAACATCCCAATTTAATTATTTCTAAACATAAGATAAATATTACAACATGATAATCTCCATTTAACACGTGGATCAATTTCCAACAAAAAGAGATCATAACATAATTACAAGATAGAACCTTCTTCCCAAACTTGGAAGGATCGAATTCCAATATCTAAATAATACAAAGAATATTATTAAAAATATAATGAGCCACCTCTAAGGTGCTCCAATACTCACAAAGCACAACATGAAATGCCGAACCAAGATCTTTTCTAGCTCCTGAGAGATCTTCAAGAATGGACCAATGGGCAATGTTACCCACCTCCCAACCATATTAGAATCATTGAGCGCAATAGATGACTATGCCACTCTAGGTAACCCCCAAGCTCTGAAGAAGATCATGGATACACCGCTATCAAGGCTAAGGGTCATACACATACAAAGTATACATGGCAATACTCACACCCATCAAGCATAAGGCACTATATGGGACACAGGCCAATCAATGCATACACACAAATAATTATAATTACGTCAAATACCAAATACAACAAAGGGAAGGGCAAGGATCCTAGCAATGAGAAAAAGAGTGTCATCATAGTTGCACATCGACACTGTGGGTAACTATGACATTCACCAACTCTTAGAGTTGTGACATGTTCTTCACAGCTAGACCAAACCTTTATGAGTGTTCAAATCCTAGCACGGGAACTCTTGATTAAGCATATTATTATTTATCCAATTTGTATTTCATTTTCAATTGATTATACTCTCCACATATTTGTTATAGGGATTCCTTTGTATCCCAACAAATAGTGAGAGCCACTCCTTTCCTATTCGATACCTCAATCCTAAAAGTCCAACACTTTAATTTCATAAATTAGGTGTGGCATGCAAACCAATGCAAACTTTCATGGTATATTTCCAAAACATGTAGAATCCAAAAATAATAAGGAGACAATTCATGTCATAAAATAATTCATTCATTTGAAGTTTAAAATGCAATCTTTCTATTTTTCTTCAAAGAGGTCAAAACCATAAAAATATTCAAGCCTCCATTAATGGAGTCACATGCAACCTTCAACAATTTATAAAAATTTCTAACTTTTAAAATAAAACAAATTTCCAAATTTCAAGAGTGCCCTTTTGATCAAAAAATGCACAAAAATGCTTCTATGTAATTATTTTTTCTAAATTTCCAACACAAATGGATTTTGAATATTTTTCCATAACTTAGTCACAAATGCCCATTTTCAAAAATTTAAAACATAAATATAAAACTAGAAACTGAAGCTAAATTACTCTTCTAATAGCATGGCCATATGACTCCACCTGATGTAGGCATGGAAAGAGGAATAAACTCATTCTAATTTCAAATTTCAAATTAAAATACAAAGAGGAAGAATACCTCCAATGAAGAACACAAGCAATAGAGAATAACTCTTCTTTAATGCAACCACACCAATCAACACTCCTTGCCACAAGCACACCAAATCTAAAACCAAACCATTTGTAATTTCATCCTTTCTTCCAAAAGAGATTCAATGTTTTTTTTTTTAGAGAGAAGAGGGTTTTTTAAATGAAAAGTGAAGAATGAATAATACAAAATCCCTTTTTCCTTTTTATACTTTCCCTTCTATTTCCTTTTCCCTTTTTCTATTTTCTTTTGCAAATATTCATTTTTTTCCCAGAATAACATTTTCTTAATAAATGAATCAATAAATTGATTTAACCATCATGCAAACCAATATAATTCTAACTGATATTTTCTAACAGCTAGAAAATTAAATCAATTAAATAAAATTACATTTTAACTAATAAATCTTTCACTAAACCAAATATACCTTTCGAATGAATAATCAAATTCATTTAATTTCTTCAACCAAAATATAATAATGCAACAACCTTTTCCTACTAAGGCATGAATATTATCTTTTCAATGCAAGCATTAAATATTAAACAAATATGGTAAACACACATTTTGAAGTAAATTTAAATGCAATGCAAAAGATAAATTAAACACAAGCAAAGGACTCAACCGTACTTTACAAGTTTTCACAACATATGGATTCCAAAATTGTCATCAATTTGGATCTGGGCTAACATAGGGATTCACAAGGACTAAGTAGGGTGAGATGGCTAAGTGTAATCCATGTCAACTTCTCTACATACCAACCATTGGTAAAACACCTATAAATTTCATGCACACTCGAGTCAAACATCAGTGTCCCTGCTCCACATAATAATAGTTGAAGCAACATAATCCAACCAATATGGTATAAATCTTAACATGATATTAATTTATCACATCTAACTGTAAATCATCTATGACTAGCATGATCCAAGAACAAGATTTATAACCAACTATGATCCATAATGTTGAACAATTATAATAATCATAGCTATATCGAATATAATGAAAATAGTGAGGCTGAAACACTGTAATGATCTAACATACATAGGCACAACATATGCATCCCATAATGCATAGTCAGAAAACAAATTCCAATACAAAACCTCATTGGGAAACACCTCGATGGTCATACAAAAAATCTCCACAAGAATCTCGAATACACCATCAAAACACCTCAATGGCACAATAGACCTCGTCAGTAAGTTTGGTACAACAACTCATAACACAAGAATCACATAATACACTGATGAAATACTCAATGCAAGATATATCAGATGAATCAGAAAGCACACAAGGCAAACACAAGGGTGGGCATTAAAGGAAGGTCCTTCGTTGGAAGAGAACAAGCAAATAGAAACAAGGGAAAACAAACATATGAAGGATATTTAAGCACTAGACATTGCAATAGAAACCACCACTAAAAGCCTTTGGAAGAAGTTAGAAAACTTGTAATAAATAATGTCCCTTGTTTACATGTTCTTTTGATAGAAGAAGATTTACTCCTTGATGATGAGTAATGGAGACTCTACGATGGACCACCTAAATTCATTCTATGTTTTGGTGGGTTAGTTGGTAGTAGTGGATGTGAAAATGGACAAGGAGGACTAGTGTATAACCCTCCTATGTTTTTTGCCTAATGCATGGGACAACTTGGTTATGGAAATTAGTAGGACCATCTCAAAGTCGAAGCTTGATGAGGTGATGGGTGCATTACTCTCATAAGATATGAGGTATAAAACTTCAAAATATATCAAAGATGCTTTGATCATTAGAGGTTGCTCCAAGAACAAGGGTAAAGGAAAGAAGAAGAAGAACAAATGATCTATATCTAATGGGAGATCTAAGTCTCTTGGAAGATCTAAGATTAAATATTGGAACTATGGTAAGACTAACCACATTAAGAAGGACTACAAGGATAAGAAGATAAATAAGGATTGAATGGATGATTCAACCTCTCATGACAACACTAGTGATGTGTTTATTTCATCCCTTCCTACACATGCATCTGAGATTGCATGCTTGATTGACTCTAGTGCATCTTTGTACATGACACTCCACAAGGAGTGGTTTGTGGAGTATGATAGCTATAATGATGTAAAGGTATACTTGAGAGATCATCTTTCTCTCAAAATCATTGGTTATGATAGATTCATTCTTACCTTCACATATGGGAGGATCAAATTCCAATCTAGTGTTCTACATATCTCAATTTTGGCAAAGAACCAATTATCTAGTGTAAGATGAATGACTAGGTGTGCATGTGGTCTTCAACAAAGATGGTTGCAAGGAGCCATGGCTTTGGATGAGTTCATTTTGGATCTTTATTTCATTTAGATGCAAGAACCATTGAATTAACAATTTTGAGGTTCTTGCTTCTAAGAGCCAAACGATTCTTGCCAAGAAGATCATGTTATGGCATGAGTGTATGGGACATATTGGTGAAAAATTCCTAAGGACCTTGAAATGTTAAATATTAGTAGAGGAGATAACTAATTATTCCTCTGATTTTGACTTTTGTGAATAGTGTGTATATGGAAAGTAAAATTGTGTTCAGTTTTACTCGATCTCTGGTAGATCTTAAGGGATTTTGGATTTGATTAGTAGTGATGTTTTTGGTTCTATTCATGTACCTTCACTATCAAATCCATATATTATGTTTCTTTTATTGATGATTTCTCACAGAAAATATGGGTGTTATTCCTCAAGCATAAACCTAAGGTCTTCTTGAAGTTCAAAGAGTTCAAGCTATTGTTGAGAACTAGATAGAGAAAAAGATAAAAGTGTTGAGGATGGATAATGGTGGAGAATTCTATTTATGTTTGATAGTTTTTGTAGGGAACATGGGATAGCAAGGACTAATACAACTCCATACACTCCAAGAAATAATAAATAGAATGTTGATGGAGATAGCTAGGAGTATGCTTAATGGAGTCAATTTAGATAAGAATATGTCCTTCATTAACTCTTGTGTACAAAATCCTTAAGGAGGCTTGGTTAGGAAAGAAGTCTTCTTTGTAGCATATCAAGGTTTTTGGTTGTGATGCGTATATGCATGTGCATAAAGAGGAGATCCAAGTTGGATTTGAAAGAATAAAAGTGTATCCTCACTAGGTACAATGATGGTGTGAAGGGATATAATAATTAGAATCCTAAGATTGGAAATACAATGTACATTTAGAATGTGATCTTTAGGGAGATAAGATGTTCTCCTAAGCATTTGCATCTAAAGTTGAGAATTCATTTGTGTAGTAGAAGCCAAAGACCAAGGAGAATACACTTGAGGTTGGGCTAAAGGTAACAACGACCTGATGAGGAGGATAGTTTAGAGAGTGAGTTAAAGGATCCAAAGGAAGAAGAATGACCTCATATTCCACTCATGAGGAGGTCCACTTAGCAAAGAAAGCAACTGAAAAGGTATAGCCTGCCTAATTTCCATTGTATTTCTGCTTTCTCTACTAATGATGGTGAGCCTAGAACCATGAATGAAGAAATAAAGTATGCAAATAGGAAGTCCTAAAAATGGCCAAGGTTGAAAAGATAGTTGCATTGGAGAAAAATACTACATAGAACTTGATGAAGCTTTCTAAGGATAGGAAACTTATTAGCACAAATGGGTTTTCAAGAAGTTCATTTCAGATGAAAAGATTGAGAAGTACAAAGCAATGTTAGTGGCTAAAGGTTGTTCCTAAGTAGAGGGAATTAATTTTGGTGAGATCTTCTCCCCTATTGTAAAGCTTACATCTATCATATTTTTGATAACTAATTCTACTATGTTTGACCTTGATGTTGAATAGATGAATATTAAGACATCTTTCTTACATCAAGACTTGGAGGAGGAGATATTTATAACTTATTTGGATCACTTTGTGGTGAAGGGTGACAAGGTGTCATTAGACCTTGTACTTTAGTTGAAAGTTTATCAGTTTTGTGAATTGGGTTATGTCCAAGGCTATATGCAATAGGAGAGGAGATTCAGACATCGTAGTTTAGCAACAATTTTCTTGGTTTTTATTCTTTAAGAAAAGACTTTATAAAGTAAATTCTAACTAAAAATCATGGAAATCTAAGCTTAAGGAAAATCTCTTAATGCAACTGAAATTCATTAATTAACTCATATTAATCTATGAACTCAAAAGAAATACTTAATCTAAGAAAGCATGAGAACATCAAAATCTGGACTATGCTACCAAACTTTTACTAAACTATGGAAATTTGAATCATGCAGGAACTCTAGAACTTCTCTACTACATAAAATAGAAGGACAAAGATCTGGAACTCTGAAATATCTTAGTCAACAACACATAGAACTATTGAACTATAA
Organism: Cunninghamia lanceolata; assembly: GCA_027924645.1. Lineage (NCBI taxonomy): Eukaryota > Viridiplantae > Streptophyta > Pinopsida > Cupressales > Cupressaceae > Cunninghamia > Cunninghamia lanceolata. Next base: position 577,114 of record BSBN01001403.1, on the reverse strand, counting down.
TTTGAATTTATATTTTACTTAAGACAATAATCACAACACAAAACTTGCAGGTTAACACAGATTTTCCACTATACTTCAAAACAGATAGAATAAAACAAAACATAAATGATAAATAACGACGGCAACACTTTCACATAACAAACAAAATACTTATCTATCGAATTCCTTTCGTTGAGTGGCGAGCTCTCCAAAATATCTTTACTAACTCAAATCACATTAAGCAGTAATAGAATCCAATCCAATTTCGCATAAGCACACATACAGAAACTTATCTTGTCTCAAAGAAACTTCTATTCATTTCATTCATAGTATATTTCTATTTGAAAAACATAAGGTTTTTATCACTTCAAAATCCCTAAATCTAGGGCAGCCCATCATTGCCACTTAAAAGTCTTATAAAAACATAACAGAATTGCTTAAACAAGTTTGTCTTTCGGTGCCATAAAGAGGGATCTGAGTGAAGCCTTAAATGCATCTGGTGTCTTTTAATAGAGAACAAATGAAAATGCCATATGGATGGAAGAGTAGTAGACAACTGAAGTCTTCAGTTATCAGTTTCCTTAATTTCCAACGCTCCTAGACCTCTGACACTGTTGACTTCAATCTTCATTAATATCCACTTCCTCCACTTCATCATATTCAAGTCCTGCTTATGGCATAACAGATCTTTTAATAAAACCTTGACAGTTACATTAGTGGTCAAAATCAATCAATTTAGGAACAAAGATTTTATACACTATTCTTTCAAAAATAGACAATATTTATCATAAGATTAATAAATTGGCATAATTTTGAGTTATCTTAGCACAAAGGGGGTAATTGGGTCAATCGTGAGATTAGGTTGTTTTTGCCTCATCACTTCCTCCCCCTCCTAAGGATAAGCAGGTCCTCTTGTTCTTTACTGTGACTGTCCCTTTTGATTCATCTGCCTTTTTGTTTCTCTTTTTCTATTGAGTTCCTTAAATAATGCACTGGTGTCATATACTGCATCTGACTCAAGATCCTGGTGTTCAGGGTATTTGATGAAACCCTTATACAATTTCAATTTTACTCTCCAAGTTTGAAGTTCCCATTGGGTCTATTCTATGGTTACTAGGACTGCGGGTGGAGGCTAGAGAAATAAAGGAGTCCTATACCTCATACCTACCCACTTGGTTTTCAATTGTTGTAGTATTTATGCTACCGACTCTACTATTTTGTATGACCATTTCAAATTGGTGGGAGAAATCATTTCCCTTCTTTTCAAATACATGGGAAGGGGAGTGTACCTGTCCTCCCATGCTTTGTCTATTAGTTTAGGTCCGTTTATCTTGAAATCTTCAAAACAGATTCTAAGACTGTCATTGTATTTCTCCTTCATAGCATCATATTTCTTTATCCTTTTGAATTGTGCTTTGAATGCATAAGTCTTATGCTATTGATGTTAGGGTTAGCCAGTAGATGATATCAATTAAATGCAAATAAAGATTAAACAGAGGAATGAAAATACACAGAAATAATAACAATAAGAGATAATTTTTAACATGGTTCACCCAAACTCAGGCTACATCCACCAAAAGAGAGTCCAATATTCTTATCCAGCAAATTAAACTAATTACAACCAGCAATCCTTACAACTCAATACTGCTGTAAATGCTACAATACAATATCAACGGAAACCCTAACCCTTAGCCATTTTTATCAAGACCCTCAAATCCTTGTGGTTGTTCCATATATATCTCCTCCTCCAAATCACCACGGAGAAAGATAGTTTTCACATCTAGCTGTTCCAAATGTAAATCTTCAGCAGCCACAATACTTAAAATAGTACGAATAGAAGTCATCTTAACAACTGGAGAGAAAATCTCATCAAAATCAATACCCTTTTTTCTGTGCAAATCCTTTTACAACTAACCTGGCTCTAAATCTTTTCTTACCTCCATCTTCCTCTTTCAGCCTGTAAACCCATTTGTTTGGTAAAGCCTTTTTACCTACAGGCAACTTACATAATTCCCAAGTCTGGTTTTTTAGCAAGGAGTACATTTCTTCTTTCATTGCAAGTTCCCACTGAACCTTTGTATCCACCTGTATAGCTTCATCATACCCTTCTGGTTCACCAAAATCTATTAACAAAATAGAATATAAAGAGGGCAAAAACCTTTCAGGAGGTCTACTTAGCCTTGTTGACCGTCTAACATTCACTGGAGTTTGTGGTATTTCTTGTTGCTATTGCGGAGCAGGAGGAACCACTGGAACATCACTATCTGGAGTATCATCCGGTACCACATAATCCTTTTCTTTCTTCTCATGTTGTTGCAACTGATCTTTGTACAACACCTTCTCATTGAATACAACATCCCTACTTCTCACAATTTTTAGATTTTCAACATCCCAAAGCCTATAACCAAATTCATCAATGCCATATCCAACGAAGATACACTTTTTTGATTTTGCATCCAGCTTGGTTCTATTTTCAAAATCTACATGTGCAAATGTTTCACATCTGAAGGTTTTGAGAAAAGAATAACTCACCTTCTTACTTGTCCATGCTTCCTCTGGAATACCACAGCCCAAAGGAATCGAAAGACCTCTATTAATTAAATATATAGCAGTATTGACAGCCTCTACCCACGTGTTTAAAGGCAACCCAGCATGCAATCTCATGCTCCTTGCATGCTCCATTATTGTCATATTCATGCACTCATCCACTCCATTCTCTTGTGGAGTCCCTGGAACCATTTTCTGCCTACGAATTCCATTAAAGGAACAATAATCTTCAAATTCTTTGCTACAATACTCACCACCATTATCAGATCTGAGACATTTGAATCTTTGACTCGTCTCATTCTCAACCAAGTGTCTCCATTTCTTAAATGTTTCAAATACATCAGATTTCTACCTAAGGAAATAAATCCAAACCTTCCTAGTTGCATCATCTATGAATGTAACATAATACCGGGAGCCACTGAGAGAAGATACCTGAGCCAGTCCCCATACATCTGTATGCACAAGCTCCAACTTTTCATCCTGGTAAAACTTTCTTAGAATGAAGTACCTTCATACCTTTTTCACTCATATGCCCAAGTCTGTTATGCCACAGTGTTGTCTTAGAACCTGCAGCAACGGTTTCAGTCTCTTCCTGTGAATCCGCAACAACTGTTCCTGAACCTATTTGTTTTTTCTCTGCAAAAATAAAGTAGAAGGAATAATATGACCTGTACAAAGATATAAGGTGCCTACTTTCATAGCTTTTGCTACTATTAAGGCACCTCTGGAAACCTTCCAATTAAATTATCATTAAAAGTAACTCTTTAACCTTCATCACTTAGCCTTGGAACGTGCCTCACCTCTTGCAGTAGCCAATGATTCCCATTCTGCAACTTAATCTTAATTCTTCCCTTTCCAACAATCTGACAGGGTTCATTATCTCCCAAATAAACTAGCCCAAAATCCCCTTGGACATAATCAAGAAAATAACTTCTATGGCGCATAGCATGAAATGAGGCCCCTAAATCTAAAACCCATGAATCATCAGCATTATCTAGCAAAAGAATCAAAGCATCATCTTCAGATTTATTACTTACCACATTTGCCTCCTTATTGCCTTCTTGTTTGTCTCCTTTATTCTTCCGAGACCAACAATCTTTCTTTAAATGACCTAGTTTCCCATAGTACCAGCAATCCTTCTGTCCTCTGGATTGGGACCACTTGTCCTTTGATTTTCCTTGTGACTTCCCATGACCTCCAGAACCTTTTCCTCTCTCCTTTGATCTGCCCCTACTTTCTACATTCAAAACACTACCTGATGTGGACCTGAGCTTTTCTGTCGCATTCCCTCACTAAGGATAACACCAACAACATCATCAAATTTTAAAGTATTTGAACCAGAGACAGAGTTACTTACAACCATTACCAATCTATTCCATCTTTCTGGCAAAGAACATAAAACCAAGAGAGCCCTCACCTCTTCATCAAATTTTACTTTTACAAAAGTTAACTGACTGGTAGTCGTATTAAACTCATTTAAATGATCTATCACAGATCCACCTTCAATCATTTTCAAATTAAACAAACGCTTCATGAGAAATACCTTATTTGAGGTTGAGGGTTTTTCATACAATTTAGCCAAAGATTTCATCAGTTCATTTGTTGTCTTCGCTTCTATTATATTAAATGCCACAGATGGTTCTAGGTACAACCGAATGGTTCCCAGTGCCTCTCTGTCCAAAAGTTCCCAATCCTCATCAGTCATTGTTGCCAGTTTCTTGGCTATTCCTTCCAACAGCCTCCATAAATCCTTTTGATAGAGATAATCCTCCATTTGCATCTTCCATAACTGATGGTTCTACCCATTGAATTTATCTACCTTCAATTTACCCTTGTCCGCCATTGCTCCCACTTAATCGTGAGACTCCCACTCAACTGTGAGACCTTCCTATAGATGATAATCGAACACAACCCGCTCTGATACCACTTGTTAGGGTTACTCGACATATGATATCAATTAAATGCAAATAAAGATTAAACAAAGGAATGAAAATACATAGAAATAATAACAACGAGAGACAATTTTTAACGTGGTTCACCCAAACTCAGGCTACATCCACCAACAGATAGTCCAATATTATTATCCAGCAAATCAAACTGATTACAACCAGCAATCCTTGCAACTCAATACCGCCACAAATGCTACAATACAATATCAATGGAAACCCTAACCCTTAGCCATTTTTATCAAGACTTATGTTGGTTACAAAATAGGGTTTTTTTTATGTTGGCCAATAGAAAAATAACTCCCGACACCTTTATGAAATAATAGGCAATTTTTTGCTTTGGGGGTGTTGTCCCCAGACCCCCACCGTGGGCTCCGCCCCCGGGCCCCCGCCAAGGGGATGGACCCCCCCCCGGGCCCCGCAGGAGGGGATCTTCCCCCTGCACTCCCCTGTTAAATAATTTGGGGGGAAACTGCACCGATAAAAGTGGGAAAAATTTAACCTCCAAGTTTGATTAGGCTCCATATAACAACAGTCAATGCCTCATAAGAAGGCCAACAGACTTTTCTTCTTGTAGGTATTCTTTGGTTCTCCCCTGCCATTTGATATGGTTCTACAAATTAGATAGAAAGGACCTTAATTGTACTTCTCCCACAAAGAGATTAATGAAAAAGTCAGTGTGCTTCTCTAGCAATATATTATGGGGGAGAAATTCACAAAGTAGATTTTGCCAGGGGCATGGGGTGAAGTCTTGAATACTTCTAAAAGTTCTTTATCATTAGGGTCATGTGGAAGGTTGCAAGAGATTCTCAAGAGTTTCCATCTTAGCACTTGCTCATTTAGAAACATAGAGTATAGTCTTGAAGGTTTCTTGCAAGCTAACAATAGTTCTTCAATCTTGCAAGCCTCTATTTTTGCCACATATAATCTGTCAAAAGATTCTTTTAGCAACACCAATTCTTTCTTTAATCTAGCATTTTCTATCCTGACCTGCCTCAAGAAATAACATTGTTCTATCGATTTTCTCAATAGAGGAGGGATATGAACTTGGAACCAGTCCATCTTCGTGGGTTCATTTTGGATTTCTTTATCTTCAATAGTTGGCTTAACTTTTAACTCTTTCAATTCCTCTTCCAATTCCACTATTTGACTTATGGAAGCATTCAATTCTTGCTTATGCTTTTCTTGGTTTTCCTGGAAGGCTTATAGGAAATCTGTCAAGTTATCAATTAATCTTTTGATTTGCCTATCCTTATCAAATAAGGATTTTTGCAATGCTAAATTCCCCTTATCCTTCTCTTCAAATTGTTTAAGTTGGGCTTGCAAGTTCTCAATGTTTTGCAGTTGCAAACTTATGACTTATGCTTCCTTTTGTTTTGTTTTTTCTTCAAGCTAAAGCTATAAGTTTGCAATGATGTTATATTTTTGTTGTAATTCAGTTTCCAAGTTCCTCACCTTTTGTTCCCAACTACTCATTTGTTGTATAACCTTCTCATTTTGGTCAATATTTTGTTTTTGCACCATAACTAGTTCATCACTTTGTTGTAATTTACTCTGCAACTATATAATTTCCTCCTTCAATTTATCTAACTCATCTTTTAGCTAATTATCTCCTATAGTGTCGGTATCTACTATTTGTGAAAATGGTGGTGATGGACCCTTCTTTTGAGCAAGAACAGTCAAGCATAAGTGAGGACATAATGTCCTTAGCTTCATTCTTTACCAGCCCTTTGAGTTTGGTTGTTGGCTCTTATGTGTGTAAAATATCTTTTAAGGGCTAACATGATGGATTTAATGATGAATTGGAGGTCATCGCGACATTGCATTGTTTTTGGTTGGTAGGTTTATTTCAGATGCGATGGTGTGATAAGTATTGGGCTATGTGTATGCTCCTTGTTTTATCGCGGGAGCACTTTGCGAGAAGATGCAAAGGGATATTCCTTGCATTGGTGCAATGATATGTTTAGCAGGTCCCATCCCAAGGAGAATGAATTTGGCACCCAATGCATGAGCACAGAGGAAATAGTGTGGGTCCCTCAAGGCCTACGATGGTGCAATAAGGTGACATGTGGTTTCAGCATATGTGAAACATGCTTTGCTGGCATGTTCTGATTAGATGGCAACTTCTTGGTGAAACCTGATGGATTTTAAAGCATTGATCTCATTCTAATGTGATTTCAATCAACGGCCAAAATTCAAAAGTAGAATTTCACACGCAGACAAACTGGTTGAGTTGTGATTTGACAAATAGCATGCTTCAGCTAATCCTAATTGAACATATTTTGGTGATTACACCAAGCTATCTATTGCTCGTGGAAAATTAAATGTCTAGGGCCGTCATTTTGTGCTTTAGTGATCATGATGCGATTTTCGAGCATTTCCAGCAATAAATTTGAGTGTGCAAAACATGTAGACACCTGAGATGAAATTATGCAGGTTGATGGAAATGGAGATCAATTCAACTCATTTTTTCCTATAAATAGGCGACTTCACATAAGTTGTCCACATCAATTCTTTATCATGGATCCTGAGCAGAGATTTTTTCCTTGTGTTTTTTAGTGCATTTCCTGAAAGGGTATGCCTCTTTTTCCTTGGTTACAAATTTGCTCTTTCTGAATTAAGGAATAAGGCAAATTCAGGAATAGGAATAGGAGGTGTTGGTAGGAATATGAGTTTCTAGTTTCTACAATCTTGTTGCTTTCCCAGAACCATAGCTGCATGAATGCATTCTTGTAGGGAAAGTCAAAGATTGGTTAGAAACTCTAACTATAAGAAGCTGCTTCCCGGGGATGAGCCAGTTGGATAAAGTTTCAACAACCCTGGCTGCATCTGGAATTTGGGTGTTCAAGTAGAGAGGCATCATTCATCCCTCTCCCCCTGTCTCTCTTTGATGACCTTCATCAAGAACCTTAACTGAAGAGGAATGTCATGCCTGGATTGCCTGATTGGTGATGAAGAGGAGAGGTTATGTTGACATGTTCAAAGAAGTCCTCGTGAAGACAAGGATAGGAACCGGTCATCTTCTGCCCCAATTGCTCATGCTTCTCTTGACAATTCCTAGATATATGGTATTTAATAATTGGAGATTGAAAGATAAGGAGTCATGTTGCCTCCCCAGCAGCCTATCATCTTAGCCCATGATAAAGTGAAGGAAGTCATACCCCAAAACTCCATAATCTTCTAGAACATTCTATAATATAGTTGAAGGCATGACGTTGACTTTGGTTTGTTGGAAAAGGGAATCAGTTTTATGCTTTGCCAATCAAAAGAAAGAATGTAAAACTTTCACATGCAATCATTAAATGTAAAAATTGGGGCGGGATTTCTAGCTAACATAAGCAATTACCTTTATAAAGGGCCCTATACAATTATATATGCATGTTGTTGGCATTGATTGTCATTGATGTCAACAGTGGTTGGAGATTGCATTGAAGACTATCTACATTGGTTGTCATTGATATCAACTATGTTTGAAGATTGATAATACATATTGTATTAATGTCATGCACAAGAAGTGTTGCTCTTAGACACAAGTATTGCTTAGATGTTGCAAAAGAAGACTATTATATATGCTCTCCCTTGCATTTTCAAGTGATTGGGACATGATCTGGTATACTTCAAAATATATACTTAGTGTATTTCTATAAGAGTTTTTGGTTACTCTGGATCTGTATTCTACTCCGCTCTTTATTACTATTGAATAGATGACTTTGCGGATTTGAGGACAGGAAGATAATGGTATTGTGAATATATGTTTCACATTATATATCATTTGTACTTGCGAACAAGTATTTTTGGTTTTAGCAGTTTGGAAAACAAGGCTTCAATACTTAAACAGTCATAAAAGAGAACATATTTTTCTCTGCATTTCTTTGCAGTTCTAGATAAATCTTTGTGGTTTGGACGGAAGGTGTATTCATGTGTTTTATATGTTATATCAAAGTATCAAGCCTTTTGGATCCTCGCAAAATGTTTTTGCAGTACTGAAAGACAGAACGGTGTATCTAGCCCAATATAAAGGAATAGTTTCTCTATTTTATATCAATGGTTGTTGCATGACGTTTTGGTAATGCTTTCAAGGACTATAATGATTATATCATGCTCTGTATGTTGATATTTTTCACTCCTTATCTACCGCATAGCTCTTTGAAGGCTGACCAGGATTGTTAATCACACGTTTCATCTAAAGGTATTTTTGGTGCCGACCTAATTGAAGCTTTACATTGTTGCGAAGGATATATATATATATATGGAAGAAAAAGGGTCATTTGTGGAGAGTAATGAAAAAGGCGGAGAATAAAAGGCATGAAGTGTGCAAAGTCAGTATAATGGAGAAATGGTACAAAAAGGGGGACTGCAACAACAACATAAGTCAGATGCTTCTTTGCAAGTAGTTCATATCTATGTTTTAATTGTAATTTCCATGTATCCTGCTATCAGACAATGAGTCTCTTCAGCAGGTCTTTGTATCTTTCTCTAAGGTTGTAGCCCTAGTTTGCAAGTCAGCATGGAGTAGCAGCTTCCTTGCGTTGTAGCCCTAAAACAAAGTTGTAAATCTTTATAATAGTGAGAATTATATATTGTGAGCTAACACTCACCATGGTTTTTCCCATTTTGGGTTTTCCACGTAAAAACCCCAGTGTTATTGTGTTGATTAATGTGGTGCATGCTTTACTTTCAGTTCTCTAAGTAATTTAATTTAATCTAGAAATAAAGTAGTTAAATTTTTGTATAGACTGATTCACCCCCTCTCTTAGTCTCTGGATGTGTTCAACACATGTATGTATGGATATACATATAGATATCGATGTAGAGAATAAAAAAGAATATCTAGCAATAGGAAGAAAGTTTTGGGCTATAGACAAAAGTTGTCTACATTTTGGGAAGCAACTCTCTATAAGAGGAAGTGTTTTGGATTTAGGGTTGTATAGAGCAAGCCTTGTTCTGCAAATGAATAATGTTTCTGTATGGCAATTTTCAATTCAGATTGAGTTATATGAGTAACACTTTATGGGTGTATGTCTTGCAAGTGTCTCCTTGGATGTATGCATTTATTTTGTGAATGAATGAATCAAGGGTTCTAGATTTCACTTATGCGCATTTGTTGTATTGAATGTTTTGTTTTCTACTTCTGGTCAAGGATTGGATTAAATGTGCTTTTAAACAAAACATAGGAAGTGATGTATTGCATTAGGGATTATTGAAGAAGAGTTGCAAGCAATATTTTTTTGGGTATATCATTGTAAGCCACTGATACAAATACACCCTCTAAGTTTGAAGTTCTACTGTTATAAAGGAAACATTTGCAGGAAGGGGTTTTGACTCTATTGCCCCAATAAAACACCAGTCTGGAGTATTGTTTGCCCAAAAGGTTCAAAAATTCATTAGTTAAAATTACCTTTTGATTCATTTTCCTAGTTGTAGTTTAGGGTATCTTAGTGCATGTTCTCAGAGTAAAACAAAGAAGGTAATCCAAGAATGTTGTCAGTCTGGGAGTTATCTTGAAAATCTTGGTGCATACATGAGAACATTTTGCCTAGTACTAAAAATCTAGATTTATTGATTGTGAGTAAGGGAATACTCCCTAGGTGCGGCAGAACCTGAAGTGCGGGGGAGATAAGTGTGCATGGTTTCCCACCTAGTTAAACAATCTCCCACTCTATTGGCCAAGTCTCTTCTTGAAATTTGAGCATAAGAAGTGGAAAACCTTTAGGATTCAATGCATGTAGATTTGAGAACCAACAAGTGATTCAAGAATTTCTATGCTTTGATTGTTCTGTGCTTCTTCACCCACTTCTCTAGTTGGGAGTTGTTGCTCTATTTTTGCAGGAGTTGTTACCCCTGCTACTGATGTATCATTTTTACTTTGTTCCCCTACCTCTTATCTTTCTTGTCTAGGTGGGCTAGGTACTTCCAGAGTTTCATCTGTCATTTTTTTAGGGTTTTACTAGCACCTGATTATCTGACTTGCCTTTTCTATTTTGAGACAAGTTGTGTTCAAATGGAGTGGAAAAACTCATATCTGTAGCCAGACATTTACTTCTCCTTAAAAGAGAGGGATTTTGTAGCTTCGGCTTAGAGCATTGCTTTCTCACCCTAGGTGGACTGGTCTCTTGTCCTCCCTCAAAGTTGATAAATTCCACATTTTCTTTATTTTCCAAAGTCTCTTCCAGAGGCTTCAGAGCTTCAGGTGCCCTACGAGAATGGGTAGTTTTTGTAGGGTTAGGGGAAATTTTTGGCATTGTTGTCTCCAGAATTCCTTGGGATTGCTGAGGTTCTGGAGAAAGTTATGTAGGGATTTCAGTGGCTACCCCAAATGATTCCGCTATTTCAAATTGTTTCATGGGTGTTGGGGTTTCAATTTTTTGAAGGAATTTCTGCCATTTCTTATTTATCTTTCTTTTTTAAAAATTTGATGCTTGCAGATCATGGTGATTAGGCTATGATTTTTTAGAGGGCCAAACCCAATTTTGTACCTTTCAACCATATTAACCAAGGAGTTTAACAAAAAGGCAAGAATGTTGATCTTAATTTCAAGGCCTACTGCATCGTGACGCAGGTGAGTCAACAAACAGAAGGGTGGTCTTATAATTGTAGTACATTGGCCATCACAAGTAAAATATTTGATTATCCATGCGACTACAATTTTCCATGGTTTTGCTATTGATTTCCTTTGAATTCCTTTGTTTTGGCCTTTTGGCCCTATTATTAATTGTGGTTAGGGTTCCCCTTCTCGTATGAAAATCTTGATCATATTTTGATAAGAGATATTTGTCTCTTCGGCTAAATTTAATCCCTCAATTGCAATGCCAGAAATTTTAGAGAGGGTTTGGGCGCTTACCTTAATTTTCTTTCCCCACACCACTGAGTGATCCTCTATGAAGTTTTCCACGAATTCTTTGACCAGTTCCAAATGATACCTTTCAAACTTTTTGAGGAATTCCAACCACCCTGCTACCTAAAAAAGCTTTGTGATGTTCTAAATTGCCAGTAGCTTTTCTACTGAGGTTGGTTCTGATTTTCTTTTTGCTCCCATGTTTGTCACAATTGGAATTGATCATTGAACTTGTATTTCTTGCTAAGACAATAAAATACCTAGCTTATAGTTAGTTACAATTGTTGTGTGTGATAAACAATGAAGTGAGTTTAGGGAAGGTTAAATAACATGGTGTCTCTTCATACACCATCAATGTGCCAATCTATACCTTCATCTCATCATTATTTCTTATGTATGTGGAGTTATGGCGCCACCATTTCCTTCACTTGAAGTGAAGTCACCACGGAATCCCATTTTTGAGAAAAGAGGAACAATATGCCAATTTATTATATCTTAATAACAATTATTACCTAATTAAGAAAGAAGTGTACGTACCTTGTATTCATAAGTAGATGTCAATTCATCCCACTTTGCTAACAAATGTACAACATTCACGTTTTTATGAATCATTAATGTGGAGTTGTGAATGGGTTGGTTTAATGATGGTATGGGCAGATTTATTGATGGTGGTGGTGACATAGGCAGACGAGATTATTATGATTTTTGGAAAAGGTGGCATTGTTTCTTTCTTTCAAATGATCATAATAATAATTGTTTATTATGATAGTGAGTGTTCGTCTTAAGGAATTCATTTTAATGAATCCTAGGGTACGGAGGTGTTAGATGGTGGGGAATGTTATGAGCGAGTGTGAGCTATGAATTTCTGAGTATTGGTGAAAGGCTATCCTTGGAAGTGAATTGTTAAAAATTTCTGAAGCATCATTAAAGGGACACATCCGAAATGAGGAGGAACAAAGTTTCAAAGCATCATTGAAGTGATGTGTCCAAAACAAACAGGAGTAAAGTTTCTGAGCATCGTTGAAGGGATGCGACTGAAATGAAAAAGAATAAAGTTTTGGAGCATCGTTGAAGGGATGTGACTGGAACAAACAAGAAAAAAATTCTGGAGCATCGTTGAAGGGATGCGATCGAAATGAACAAGAACAAAGTTCTAGAGCATCGTTGAAGGGATACAACCAAAATGAACAAAAACAAAGTTACAGAGCATCATTGAAGGGATGCGACCAAAACGAACAGGGGCAAAGTTTCAGAGCACCATTGAAAAGATGCGACTGAAACAAACAAGAATAAATTTCTAGAGCATTGTTGAAGGGATACGACCAAAACAGACAGGAACAAAGTTCTGGAACATCGTTGAAGGGATGCGACTAAAACGAACAGGAACAAACTTCTAGAGCACCATTGAAGGGATGCAACTGAAATAAACAAGAACAAAGTTCCATAGCATCATTGAAGGGATGCGACCGAAACGAACAGGAACAAAGTTCTGGAGCATCGTTGAAGGGATGCAACTAAAACGAACAGGAATAAAGTTTCAGAGCATCCTTGAAGGGATGCGACCAAAACAAACAAGAACAAGGTTTCAAAGCATCATTGAAGGGATGCGACCAAAATGAATAGGAACAAAGTTCTGGAGCATCGTTGAAGGGATGCGATCGAAATGAATAGGAACAAAGTTCCAGAGCATCATTGAAGGGAGTGACCAAAATGAACAGGAACAAAGTTCTAGAGCATAGCCACCAATAAACTTTCTATTGTTTGACATCCCCTACCCAATCTAAATTCACATATCCTTGAATATCCACTAAGTGTTGTAGTTCCCTTGAGGCATTGTTTCCCTAATAACATATAGATTATTCAAAAGCACCCCACAAATATTTGAAGACCCTCTTCACTACTACCAATCTTGTTTAGTACTAGCCACAAAATGACTCAAAACTCCCACTAATTGGGTGTTTTCTAGTATAGTGTTGACTATAGCATACATAAGGCTCCAACTACACTAGCATAAAGTACAAAACTCGTATCCTTCATCTCTCCAAATGTCAAAGAACACTAATTAACTAAATTTTTTGTTCTCAAAGAAATAGGAATACTCGTTGATTTGTTACCAGTCATACTAAAATACTACAAAATAAAATCAATAGATTTCCTTAGACCCAACTAAAGTTTTATGTTAGATCTATCACATGTAATCTTCATCCCTAAGATAAAGTTAGTAGTTCCTAATTCTTTAATTTTAAATTGTAAAGAAAGCTAAGATTTTAAGTTTGTAATCATAATCTTATTGCTACTAATAATAACATATTATCAATGTACAAATTGATAACAAAAAAATGATCATCATCCCATTTGTAATAAACACAATGATAAAATTTAGACTTGATAAATATCAATCCCAAACCATATGAATCGGATCTCTGGTACCACATTTTAGGAGATTGTTTGAGACCATATAGGGATTTCTTCAATCGACAAACTAAATTTTCCTTACCCTTTTCAACGTAGTGGTCTTGTGACATATAGATCTCTTTCTCCAAGTCACCATGCAAGAAAGTTTTCTTTACATCCATTTTCTCAACCTCAAGGTTAAATGCAATAGCACTAGATAAAAAGAATATAATGGATGTCGGCTTACCAACAGGAGAAAATATCTCACCAAAAAGAATTCCCTCAACCTGGGAATATCCTTTCGCAACCAAGCTTGTTTTGTACTTCTCCGTTTTACCATCAAAACTGAACTTCTTGAAAATCCATTTGCATCTAATAGTTTTCTAACCCTTAGGTAAGTGAATCAAATCCCATGTGTTGTTATTTTGCAATGCAACCATTTTCTCATCCATGTCCATCATCTAGGATTTACTACCATTCATTTGCATTGTCTCCTTCATAGTTCTAGGCTCATCAATGTTAGTACTCAGAAAAAATGCATCTAAAATTATATGGGCTATATCTTTGTGGTTGTCTTCTTTGCTAAGTAGACCTCCTCAAAAGCTAAGTGGACCTCCTCAGAATTTGAGCGGAGGTTCTTCTTTTTCTTATCTCGAAGAGCTCTAAATATTATCCTCGTCTAGTCCATCATGAACCTTTGGTTCATCCTCTAGTGAAGTCTTCTCAGTATTTAGTTGTAGCTACATAACTAACTTAGCATCATCCTTAGGTTTCTCAATAGTGGAACTAGCTCTAATTTCTTTGAAGACCATGTTCTATCTATGCATAGTCTTTCCAATTATAGGATTTCAGAGCTTGTATCCTTTCACACCTTCACTATAGCTAATGAATACACACTTAACAACTTTGTAATCCAACTTCAACCTCTTTTAATTGGGCACATGAACATATGCCTCACAACCAAATGCATGGATATGTTGAAGTGAGGGATTCTTGTCCATCCAAACCCCCTGTGGGGTTTTCTTAACAAGAGCTATTGTAGAAGATCTATTCACCAAATAACACGGAGGCCTAACCACTTTTGCCCAAAACTTTTGATCTAAACTAGCACCACTAAACATATTCATATCCCTTTCCAGCAACATCCTATTCATTCTCTCTGCAACTACATTTTGTTGAGGGGTGTATGGAGTTGTATTTTAACTCATGATTCCATTATTTTTGTAAAACCATCTAACTCCTTTGAGCAATATTCTCCAACATTGTTTGTTCTCAACACTTTGATCTTTACATCCTTGTGGTTGTCCACAAGAGCCTTAAACTCTTTGAATTGGATGAAGACCTCAAATTTATGCTTCAAAAAATAGACCCATATTTTCCTAAAGAAATCATCAATGAAGAAATGTAACACAAAGATTTTCCAAGTGAAGGTACATCTATTAGACCAAAAACATCACTATGGACCAAATATAATACACTTTAAAATATAGAAAAACTTGAATAAAATTGAACACGATTCTATTTTCCATAAATATAATGTTCCCAAATATCAAAGTCCAAAGAATAATCAATTAACCCCTCTACAAGATTTTTATTTTTCAAGGCTCTAAAGCCTTTTTCACTAATGTGGTCCAATCCCTTGTGCCATAGCATAGTCTTCTCAATAGGTATATTAGTGCTCTCTAAGGTAGGAGTAAGCTTGGGAACCCACATAGCTAGTCTAGGTGATCCAAAAATAGACTTTTTTGTTTCAAATTCTGAAAGCAAAGATGAAGATGTTGTGGATCTCTTTTTTGTAGGTACAACAGAACTATTACATTGAATATGTGTGCTCACATTAAGGTAGAATAGAGTTCCAATACAAAATCCCTTTGCAAACACCATAGCCCCACAAACCATCTTGCACCCTTCTTTCTAATTACTTACACACCTACATCGTTTATCTTGCTCACAAACAATAGGTTCTATGCCAAACCTAAGACATGCATAACTCTTAAGAGGCCTTTAATCCTCCCATCACTAAATTTGATCTTGACTCAACTGCATCTGACAATACTAAGGAATGTATTGTCACCAAGATAGAATTTTCCACCATCAATCTTCTTGTACTCTAAAAACCACTCCTTGTGGGAAGTTATGTGAAAAGAGGCACCGAAGTTTATCATCCATTCATTGATAGTCAAAGTTGCAACAAATGTATTAGATTCATTCTAAGAAGTTTTAAAATTAGTGTCATCATCTTATTCATTCTTTTATTTCTTTTTCTCTTTACAATCCTTTTGAATGTGTCCTTTCTTACCATAGTTCCAACATTTCACCTTGGATTTACCAATAAACTTAGATCTCCCTTTGGACTTAGATCTTCATTTGTCTTGCTTCTTGTCCTTCTTTCTTTTCTCCTTCAATCATCCATGAACAACCAAGTCATCTTTAATGGTGTCTTGTGTTTTATGTCTTATCTCCTTTGAAAAAAGAGAAGCCACCACCTCTTTAAGTGTTAGCTTAGTAGAGGTACTTCCAATTGCCATAACTAGGATGTCCCAAGAATTTGGTAAGAACATAGCAATGTAATACTTTGCTCTTTATCATACATCACAACACCAATGGACTTCAACTAGGTAACTATAGTGTTGAACACATTCAAGTGTTTTTTCTATCCAACACAATCCATACATATTGTTGTATACATCCCATGGATCCTAATCTATCAGAAAGTCTCCATTTAAGCTTCTAAAACTCAAAATTCATTTCATTGAAATTTTCTATCTCCACCCAACATGTACTTGTCATTTTCTTGTAAACAAAATCTCTTTTACACACAACTCTTGTCAAACCAAGATTCTGTGATCAAAAAATCCTTCTAACCTATCCTAAGATCTCATAGTTGCCCGGGCTTTGATACCAAATGAAAGAGAAGTTGGATAAAACTTAATCTATTAATTTATGAGGAGAATAGTGTAGCAAAGAAAACTATACGATTTTTAAACAAGAAATAGGAAGAACACACACAATAGATGACACAATACATACCCTAGGAAGATCCTTTTGAGGAAAAACCCAACCTCCAAGTCTCGAACCAAGTATTATCAATAAACTCAATTACAATACAAATACATTTATCTCATGCACTCAATATATAGCCAAGACCAAAACCACAAACCATAAGCAGTTTATAAAACTGTGCACTAGAAATCATGGTTTAAATTAGACACTCAAATCCCATGCACAACATGCTCTCTCTCTCTCTCTCTCTCTCTCTCTCTCTCTCTCTCTCTCTCTCTCTCTCTCTCTCTCTCTCTCTCTCTCTCTCTCTCTCTCTCTCTCTCTCTCTCTCTCTCTCTCTCTCTCTCTCTCTCTCTCGGCAACTCTTACACACCTTACAAGTTGTCATAGTCACATAGTATGACTCAAAGTGGAGCCCCAATTATGTGGGTGCAATAATAAATACAAAATTAATTAAATAACTTTGAAAATTAGAATTGCAAGATGTATAACACATATCCTCATTATTAGTTTATTTTGGATAAAATGTCTACTAAATCAATAAAAATGTATTACAATTCGTTATATTATCAATTTTTGTCATGGCCATGTTTCTACCACAATTATTGATGAAAAAATATAGTGGAAAAATCACCATTTGTATCTTATAATGATGTGTATATCTTTCAAATTGAATAATTTGCATTTTAACAATATAAACTTAATATTCATTAGTTTATTATATTTATCTAAAAATGTGGAAAAATATCAATATAAAATATTATTTATATATTATAAATTATATACATTATTTTTATTTAGATAATTATTAATTATTCTATTGTGTATGTGCATATATATGTATATATGCATATGTATGTATATATGCATATGTTGGTGTGATCATAGCATTCAAAGTCAATGAGTAATAAAAGGCCACTAACCTTGAAAATTTGGAATTGGACAAAACTGATATAAGAATCTAACTCTAATGAAAGTAATATAATTCTTTAATGAAAACCTTTAACGTTGAAAATGTCTCTTTTATGGGTAGAGTCTAGATGGGTTTGATTTATAAGGCCAAATTTAGATTTGATGCCAAGATTGGGAGGTTTGGATAAGATTAACAATATATATAGAGAGAGAGGGGGGGGGTGGTAAAAACTGAGATTTTGAAAGGGTCCCAACCTTTTTACATAACCAAAATCAAATAGAATATTGAAACAATAAGGATAAGCAATGTTAAGATTGTAAAACTAAAACTACTTACATAACCCAAATAACACTATTGAAACAAACAACTAAGGACAAACCACCTAAAGACTAGTCAAGCAAGTTAAACCCATAGTACTCAAAAGAGTTCTGAATACTAGCCGCAATTCTACCCACGAAATTGTTGATGCAAAGGGCTAGAAGCAAGGCCCCCACACAAGCCCCTTCCAACTTTGAGCACCTCTCATCACCTGACACAATAAAATTGGATAAGATTAGTAGTGAATAATACGGAATCAACTATTATCAATCCTTGCTTTACAAAATATATACCTTTAGGATTGTATTTGGTAAGTGAAAAGTTTATCAACTAAGGCTATGGTTCCATGTGGTTGTTTATCTATGTTTGTTGTTTTAAATTTTAACAGTATAAAGGATAATTTGGAACTTTCTTGTATAATGGTGAAGCTGTTATAATTTAGAGATTGAAAATAAACTCTGAAAAAATGGGGGTCTGAAATTATGCAACCTCTGCATAGTGAGAAATATGCCACATGGTTGTGCATATTTCCTTCCCTAGGCTTTTCCATTTCCCTCTAAATTTTACCTCCAAAATTTTCCTTATTAACACAAATAAATACACATCAGTCATTCATTTAACAACTGCTTAAAATAAGCAAAAAAATTTTAAAAATCCATGGGACCACTAGCTCAACAAAGAACTCCTAAAACATTTGAGCGATGGTTGCTAAACAAAATAAGCTAAGCAGCTGCATGAGACCTTCCTCTAACCCCATGTCCCAATGCAGCTACTTAAGTTATTTTTCTGCTTAAATTTAAGCAGTTGGAGTGGCCCCATGGAAATTTACAATTATGGGAAAAGGATAATATAGAATCTTTCCCTATTTTTGTGGAGCAGCTACTGTTTAGGAATTACAAATAAGTTGTGGAAAAAAAGGAGGCTGGAAATAAGCAATGAAAAATATGCCATGTGACTGCATACATTCTCTTCTCTCTTTTTTTTTCCTTCTTAATTAAGATCATTTGTTTTTATCTTTTTATATAATAAAAACTACAAATTACTATAACTCCTTAAGATAAGCAGAAAAATCAAAAAACTAAGTAGCCACATGGAAACATACCCTAAGTGAATAAATACATTTCCTTAAAATTGGGCTACAGTAAGATTTTTCAATAAAACAATATAATATGCCATAAAATGGAAAGTTAATATAATGGGGTAACATAAATCTCTAATGAAAATCTGAACTTCGAAAATATCATCCTTCCAGGCAGGCCTGGAATTTGATGGTCACCCTTGCCTGTCATATAAAATTTTAATGATGGTTTGGCCATTTAACTACCTTTCAATTGACGTTTTAAGAAAACTACAAGTTGTCAAAAAAAATGTTTGAGTGAATTTTTTATAGTGAAAGAATGCAACTTACAAAAAAGAAGTCTAAAGACTACGAAAAAGAGCAGCAATCAACAACACAGTCACAAACAAAACTACAAACAATAAGACCTCTTCCTTTGGAGAAACTTCATGGTGATCAACTCAAATCAACTTCCTTTGGAGAAACTTCATGGTGATCAGCTCAAATCAATTGTTTCAAGCGGTTCACCTTAACATTCACAACTGTACTATTCTTCCCTTGGTTACATAGGATTCTTAAAGTTGATCATTGACGTTGTCACGATAAAATAAAGAACAACCAATGGACTGCCAAAAATAGACCATCTCACCAAACCAAGACAAACACAGGCCACATAAAGTTGGAAACCAGTAGCTATATATCTTCCTAGAACATGGTCTAAGTAAGACCATCAAAGCACACTAAACTGCTACAACCTAAAATAATAGTACCACTACCATGCATAAAAACCCATGTACATACAACATGATAAGAATGGAGAATTTGAATTTTAATGTTGTAAGTTGGAAGCTAATCCTCAAATTCTTATTGGAGATCTTGTTTACTGATTTTTTAAAAAACAATAAATAACAAGTATAGACAAAGCAACGATTTGTTTCTAAATTGATTTTTAAAATTTATTGAAGATAAACATTCTTTGAAAATATTCTAATTTAATATATATTTCTATATCAATTTTTAAAAAAATTCTAGATAAACATTGTACAAAAAAACATCATTTATATTTCTATAACAAATTATTATAAAATAATATATATTATAAATAATCATATTATATTATATTACTCTATAATAAAATTTTACGGTTTATGAATAATTTAAAGTGTCATATATACAATTATGTAAAATTTGAGCAATCAAGTTATACGGTCTACTAAATTTTAAAGTTGTAAAATACGGTCTAAAATGGCAAAAACGGTCAAATAGACCATCAAACTCCAGGCCTGCTTCCAAGGGTGGAGTCTAGATGCACATGATGATAAGATTTAAAGGCATGACCAAAAAAATAACAGTACAGGGGTTAACCATTAGTAGCTCCGGCTCTTGTGGTCGAAAAGGAATTCATTGTACTTGGGAAGTAGGAAGATCATCTATTAGATGTAAAAATTGTTTTCCTTATACATTGAGCTTTTAACTAAAGCAACTTTTAACAGGGTTCGAAAAAAAATCACGTTGACAAATCTTTGAATTGTCTCAAATAGTCTTACCATATAATATCTGATTATTAATTAGCCGATAGGTTTTTATATGTAAGCATTATAGTGCTCGGAATTGTCTCACGCGGTCCGCAAAATTTTCTAACTTGTTGGTTGTTCCTATGGGCGTATTCCTTGAACCTCTCCTATGGGTGCAAGTGCTAGTATATACTTATATAACAATGTTTTATGAGAAATTTATCCTTCTAACAGGGTTCAAAAAAAATAATCTTCTAATTGTCTCAAATAATCTTACCATATAATATCTGATTATTAATAGATATTTATACAAGAATGCTTTACGAGAACTTTATCAAAAGGTAATTATTCCAGACAATTTCCATCATCATAATAAAGAATAAGCCTGTAATGAGATTACAGAATCTATTTGACATAACACTGGGTTTGTACAATTATCTTTGCAGTGTTATTAGTATATTTATATTTAAAACGTAGAGGTTACTTTTTTTTTGCATTTTCCATACCTTTTGTGATTTTCTCCACCTTTCTATCTTTCATGGTTTTTATTTTTTATTTTCTCCAATTTCTTTTTTGGTTTTTATTTTTATTTTTTCCAAAAAAAAATTTGGTTTTTTTTTTTTTTGCTATATATTTACACAGGAAAATGAGTGCTCTCATCTCCACTCCACTGTGACTGTAGAATGTCTCTCGCATAACTAATTAAGTCCTACCCTCTGGAGCATGTCAGCAAAAGATTGTTGGTAAAGTCCAAGACTGCAACTGTACCATAAAGAGGAGTTCATCAACAAAAATTACGTAGATTATCAGCATATTATAGAGCCGAGTGGTTAGCATTTCGAGTTCTTATATTCATACAACGGGCAGGGTCCCATGTCATGGATTACCACCCTCATTTTTATGATACAAGGGGCCCCATGAAATTTGAAAAAATTCAATAGCCCTGACGTTCATAATCTTTTGCTGAAATTTCATAGCAGATGGTTCTTAGAAAGAGGATTGCGAAGTTTCAGAGTAATTTTTTTTGTTAAAATTGCGACCTTCAGATGGTCTGCTTTTGGTAAAGATTACTTTTAAACCTAAATATATTTAAATTGCTAAATAGTTGTAGCACAATATGAGACTTCGTGTTTCATGAGACCATGTAACCACACAATCCCTGATAACTTCTCAGCAATACCTGTTGAAAACCTGAAACACACCCCTCCAAAATACCACTAGGTAAGATTGTCATTATTGATGTGGCTTCCAGATTTATCACCAACCGTAGGTCCTTCCATTAATAAGCAACTGAGAGGGTCTTTGGGCATTTGAAAGGGGCGTTGCATTATGGTGCTAAATATACTGCAAGTGAAGTGTGTTTTTGGCAAGCTCTTGCTTATTTTACAAAAGGATATGTATTTAACATATGGAGAAAAAAAATATTTGTTACTCATTTACGCTGCCATACAATGTCTTTCTATTTTTGATAAAATACTTTTTACAACATTAGCAATTGATGAGTTTGCCTTCTGCTTGGCACTTAATGCTCCCAAATCCTAAATCAGTTCTGCTACACATTTAAGCTCTCCTGACTTTCAATGGTTCTGTACACACAATGGCTTTGTATAATCAAGATATACATCAGATCAACCCCCGTAATCTGACAATTAATTCTAAAAGGAAATTTATATTTCATGCTAATTTTGTTTATTTCGTTAGATAATTCGTTCAAATGAACACTTTGTTTTGGATGAATTCAGTACAAAACAATTTGTATAAGTAGGAACACATCTAAAGCATTGCACAAACAACATGTAAATCAAATCTCAAGTGGCTCAGTCCAGGTTGTCAATTTGTAAAACACAACATAGACTGTTCATCAGACCGTCCTATTTTTGTTTGAGAAAATAAAGCTTACAATAAGTTATTTTGTCCATATAACTTTTCTAAGTACAGCTGTCCCCATGAGAACATTAATTTCGTTTGAGAAAATAAAGCTTACAATAAGTTATTTTGTCCATGTAACTTTTCTAAATACAGCTGTCCCCTTGAGAAACATTGCCACACTGGCATTTTTCATTTTAAGTTTCAAATCTTGAAAGAGAGTATACAATTTAACCCGCTACTTTAAACTAACAATACATATATAAGATGATTAGCTGAGGCATTTCCCTGGTTTTCCAGTTCAGCAACCACCCTATTTCTATCACAAATTCCCCCAATTTCAGAGGGCTAATTTCTATGTTACACATTCTCAAATCTCTGTATGAGGCTATCAATCTCCATGAGTTCAATTTTGGGGATTTTATTAAATTGTTTAAAAGTAGAAGTAGAATGAACCAATCAAATTACATGCTGCAAAATTGCGGCTTAAGATCAGTTACAAATACCAGCTCTGAATCTCAATCTTTGATTATCAAAAAACTCAATTATCTCATTGAAGGTATGTAACTCATCTATAGGTCAAGCATTAGCCAAGCTAAATTCTATGTTATCCTATTCAACTGCAAGTCAAAAGGAGGTCAAATTCATCTTAATATCCGTTCTCTTCAGGTTCGACTCCTGTGAAAGGCAACTCCCAATGGTCAGCCTGATCCTCCTCTTCCCCATCCCAGTCACGCCTTCTTTTCTTGCTCTCCCCATGCCTAGATCTTCGAGGAGCCTCATCTTCACTTTCACTGTCTTCATCATTAGTTACAGCATAACTGTTTATCCTGAATCCATTGTGCTGTTGCTGTCGTGATGGCTCAGCTTCTGATGCTTCACCTGTAGGTCGTGTCTGCTGAGACTTTCCACTCACCCTTTGATCAATGCCCAACTGTAATCGGTCAGTGCTTGTATTATGCTCATTCCTGCGCCTCCTGTGATCTCTTCGTCCTCTACCACTGTTCCCACCTTGAGGGGGGCGAAATGGCATCCCTGATGGTCTGTTTGAATTCCCAACTACACCAGATCCACCCATAAAGTGAATCCTTCCAGCTCCTCCCATCATTCCATTTGGACCTGGAGCCATCATCCTTGCACCACCATGAGGGAATATTCCATTAGGTTGGGGAGCTCTACCATGGAAGATCATTCCAGGATTGGAGCCACCCCCATACTCCGATCCACCAAACCTTGGACCTGCATGACTGTAAGGTGGAAAGCCTTGACTGGGACCAGCTGATGCATTAAACATTTCTGGCATGGCAAATCCTTCTGAAGGACCCATACCAAATCTTTCAAAGCCATAGCCATCACCAATCATTACAGGATAGAAACCCATGGGATTTGATCCTGCCAAACCTCTACCAGCCCTTGCCATTGGGCCATGTGGAGGCCACATCATTCCTCTTCCCCTCCCTCTGCCTTGACTTGCACCAAGTGAATGGCTTGAGCTTTCATCTTCATCACTCTCATCATCATCCTGATCATCATCATTATCTTCAAAAGGAACTATATTTGGATCTTCATTCCTGTGGATTGCATTCACACCTTGGGCTTTTTCTTCTTCACGTTTAGATTCAACAGCACATGCAATGGCCTGAGAAAAAAGCACATCAGATTGTGAGAACTCAAATGCTAAATCCTTCTCACCACACCCTTGGTCTCAATACTTCTCCAGAAACTCAATCAAGAAAAAAATGGAATCAAAGAAGATTTCTAGCCATCTTAAGTCTCATCATTACCAGTTCTCAGAACATCATGAGACTACTGTACCAGAACTCAAGACTATATGAAACAAAACAGTTATTTCTGTGTTCTCCATATCAAAAGAAATACAAAAACTGAAACATACCATGAGCTCACTGTCAGGCTCCAGATAAAGCAAAGAAGCTAACTGCTCCCCTATAGAAGGCTCTAATTCTTGACAATCGCGACTAATCTGTATAGCAGAAAATGCTTAACATTAGGTATTTCTGCTAACATTAGGTGTAACAGCCCATAATAGCAACCTTATGGAACTAGAGAAAAGCATGAAATGATCTCAAGCTCCATCTAATTAACAAATCAATTCCTGTTGATTCAAGTATGCACATTTAGTAGTTTATTTAGTGCTAACTTAACACTACCCATTAAAACTTTCAAATAAGATCCTAAGACATATGGCTACTCAAGAAAAATACACCTTGTAAACAATATCTGTAAAAGGAACATTTCTAAATCAGATATTTTACTACATTTACTAGCATACTTTTATCTATTTCTTAACAATTTATTATTTGGACTCCATGTATCGTGCAGCTCTCACAACTTTGAACTAGGCAATTAAGAATGTTAATCAATATCTTCCTGATAAAATTGTACCTAGCTTTATATGGTAAGAGGGTTGGAATCAGGTGCGATAGAT
This sequence comes from Cunninghamia lanceolata, assembly GCA_027924645.1. Classification (NCBI taxonomy): domain Eukaryota; kingdom Viridiplantae; phylum Streptophyta; class Pinopsida; order Cupressales; family Cupressaceae; genus Cunninghamia; species Cunninghamia lanceolata. The sequence goes on along the minus strand of BSBN01001403.1, from coordinate 552,296 downwards.
TACTGTCATTAAGCTAAAGAGAGGTGGAGTACTATGACCACTTGGCTCAAACCATTAAAGACAAAAAGTAACATCATGGAATGTTTGAACTGGTAATATTAAACGTCCATAGTGGCAAGTCTTGTAGATAGTTAAACTGTATGTAACATTCTAAATATACTCTATGGTGTAGGTAAGGGAGAAACAGTAATTAGTACCAAGACTTTTGTCAATTATTGTTGATATGATATGCTCCAGCAAATACTGCACATTTTTGAGAGTTCATATTTCCTGAGCTAGTTTTGTGTTATATGGAATAGAATTTATCAGCTGCTTTTTGTAGATTTTAGTCTGTAAGTCATCAAAAAAGGATTGGAATCAGAAAAAAGACAACAAATTATAAGGATGCGAGTGATGTCCTCAAACATTTTCTATACACGAGAGACAAGTGCATGCAACTGCCAACTTCCATACAATGTTGGACAAGAGGCCCAAGAAATGACTAAGGCTTAAGTGGCTCATTTATATTTTATAACTATAGGCAATAACATATTGCAGTTTATTGTTAGAATGCATAGATTATTCCAACAAGAGCTCTGATCTGTAAAGAAAAATACAGAGTTTCCTCGTCAATTTAGCAGATCATTGAAATGCTGTAGGAAAATGCCTGAAAACAAGCTTCCAAAATAAAATTTATGGCCAAATGTCCTGCTAGAGAATCTGCTCCACTAGCTTCCAGATATTAATGCATTTTTCAACCAATTGAATCTTGTCACCAGTTAAACCACTTTATAAACTATGTAAAACTCTACAAAGATTAAGATATAGCTAAGATACCGAATCGTTCAGGCTTATAGGCCGATTCCGGGTACGATACGTCCCGGAATCGGATATTGGTCCGAATCAACCCTAGGTTTGACCTTGGTACGAAATTTTTACTCCTGAAATGATTCCACGATTTCCCTACCGAACCTACGTGATTCCACTGTTTTCATGGTGATTTCAAGCCGATTCCGAGAGTTTTGACCTGCACACACATGTTTCGAAAGGATTTTTTTTCTTTATTAACCCAAAAAAGCCCTAAACAGCACGTGTTATGGACAGATTATTTAATTTTTTTTTACCATAATAAGCCCTAAACGGGATGTGTGGCCCAACAAGGAAGGTTCACCCTCTGTTCGTCTACTATAATCCCCATCTTCGTCTACTATATTGCCTATTTCATTGTTTGCAACCGCCGATTGATGGTGGGGAAGAGGGTGGACGGGCTTTCATTCACAAATGAAAGACGTTGAATGAATGAATGAAAGATTTTAATAACGTCCACGAGGCCAAAGCAGCCTATGGGACCCAGACCCGCACACAGCCCCACCCCAAAAACAAGGCCATTAAACACTTTGCAACTCTTTCTCAAGCTCGGATCTTCTGTCGTGGATTTTGATCAAAAAGTTAGCGGTTCTGCCAAGTCTATCCTTTTCAAACAGATTGCTTAAGCTGCTGCCTTTCAAGGTGTCTTTGTAGCTGTCCCGGATGTCCTCGTATGCTGAGCATTCCATGATGAAATGCCATTCCGTCTCAACCACACCCTTGTTGCAAAAAAGGCATAATCTCCGTTCTCACTCCTCCTTGGGAATCACCCACCTGCCCGTTTCACACCTAAGATGATGCGAGCTAGTCCTTAATTGCGCAATCAACATTTTTGCTTTCCACTTGATATCCGCTCCTATGTAGGCTTTTTCTTCATGGTCCCACAAGGGGTTGAACTCTTTGATATAATAGGCTTTTTTCCGACCCATTTGATTAGACCACATGATGTTTCTAAATTTTTCTCTGACATGCTTTTTTATTTCCTCTTTAGCATGTGGGCATTCCTGCATAGTAATATCCCACTTCTTTAACCACTTATGATTCTATTTCATCCACGTATTCTTTCTCCTATTCAGTTCTTCCTCCGTAATTAGCCTAGGCCAACGGTGGTTTTCCATATTTTGAGTTTTCCTTATATAACTTAGTAGCCGAACCATCGCCGACGCCTCCAAAGGGTACATACCAGATTCTGCCAATAGGATCTCATACGGAACCGAATTCTTGATTATGAGACTACTTATGATGGTGTGCTTCTGGGTTCTCTCAACCTATCTCCATTTCTGCTTAGACATACCGCTGCCCCAAATTTCACAGCCATATGGAATCACTGGGACAACAAGCAAACCAAAAAGCGTTCTCTTGGTTTTCCAATCCCACAATTATGCATTCCTACATCTATTCTTAAGGGAATAAAGTGCCTTCCAGCCCCCTTGAATTCTTTTTGCTCTGCAAGTTTCCCACCTGAGTTTGTTTTGAAAATCTATCTCGAGGTACTTGTACTCATCAATTGTTCTCTCAAACCAAGAGCCGATTTAGCAATTAGAATGAGATCATCAGCATATAAGAGCAGCTTTATCACGTAATTAGCCAACTGAACTCCCTCTCCATTGAATCCTGGCGCAGCACTATAACATTAAAGTTTGGAAAAAATTTGCAAGCCGCTAAAATTTCATTTAATCTTATATACTAAATACTAAATAATAAATAAATTAAATAATATATTTACATTATATTATTATAATATAAATATATTATAAATACTTATTTATATTATTATAATATAAACAATAAATAAGTATTTATAATATATTTATATTATAACATTAATATAATCGTTAAATTATATTTAAATATATATATTTATTATTTAGTTTCTATAGTATTTAATATTTTATAAAATAAATTAATATTAATTTATTAACATTTTAGATTTATGTATATTAATATTATTTATTTATATTATAAACATAGAAAGAAAGAAAGAAAATAAGAACACTAAAGAAATAACATAGAATATTACTATAACAGCTAGAGCAATGCAATTATTTATAACATTGTTTAGTGTTCTATTTATTTATTTATATTATTTATGTATATTTTAATTTTTAATCAGAAATTTATATTAATAAATTAATATTTAATAATCATAATATTATTATATATTAATAATATTTTAATTTATTTGTATATTTTTTATATTATTATATATATTTTAATTTTTTATATGTTTTTGTATAGACGTACCCAATCCCCCCAAAGAAAATTTGTCGTACCGGCATACCTGATTCACATACCCGTACCTATGCCCAATTCAGCTTCGGTAACTTAGAGATATAGCCAATTTTTTTTAATCAAGGTTTACATTCTTATATTTACATAAAATAATACTTTGTCCAAATAATATTCATTCATACAAATGTTGAAACGTCACAAAAAAATAATCCAGATTTCTAAGATGAAAGCTAGGATTAGTATTATACATAGGCTACATTACAAAGATGCCCTTATGCCCCATATATAATATCAATATGGGATGATAGCCATATAAGTATCTCTAAAAGGGTGCTAAGGAGCATCAACTTCAATTATGCTTCTACTAATCTAGCCAACACAATTGCCAAAAACAACTATTTAAACCACTTTCCTATAAGTTGCTTACATAGACTAATGCATAATTATCAAACTAACCAGAATTCAACAAACTCAACCAACTCGAAAAGTGATAACCTCTGTTCAGCTTGCCAGCTTAAAAATTTACCAAACATGCCCACACATTAACATGCTGCCAAAGAATGTTTCAAATTTGTTGTTTTTTAACCAAGTTTTGCAGAAACAATTCAATCTCACCCAAGATCCAAGCTCACAAGTTTCTCTTTTTAACTTTAATATGGACTTGGCCAAGCATGCATTGGATGCACTTTACTTCTATATCTGAAAATAATGAGAATAAAAAAAAAAGATCTGCATTTTTTTTTCATTATCTGCTATCAGATGTTCACCGGAAGTATCATAAAAAATTGGAATCAAATTTGAAAATTTAAATAACATAAAAATTTCCCAATTTATGATCCAGATGTACAGGCCTCTTTGCTTCTCTAAGTAATCAACAAACATGTCTCCCACAGTTCATAGTTAGCACTAGCTGAGAAAAGCCGAAGAGTCTAGTAGTCTCTAGGATCATCTTCTATCTAGGGACCCTTGTTCTTTCCCTTGTATCCGTTACCCCAGGTCTATCTTGCTTTCCATCTATGATCTAAGTCTAGCAAACACCTATAAAATTTTCTACTAGTATGAAGTTGAAAGCTTGTCAATTTGTCTTATCTAGATAAGCTGGAAATACTGGAAACAATTTTTAGGACCAAGACTTCCACCAATGCCAACATCAGTTCCACATATTACAGGATATATGACAGGAAAAATATATCACTCACAAAGAATAGGTAGCTCGATAAATATTTACCTACTATTCATCATCTTAATTGATGACATGTTTTGTAAAGTATAATGACATCCATTAATGCAACTCGAGAATGCTGTACTCAATTGAGGATACAGAGAAGATCAAATTTGAGGTAAATTGTGAGATAAGGTATGGTCAGATAGAATATAGCAGGTAAGATAGGGCAATAAGTGTAGACATCCGTGGAGCTTTAAAATGGCTTTGAAAGAAGTGTATCCCATTGATACAGAAACTTCAGCTCCTTTAATAAAGCATGCTGTCATAATCACAAAATGCATAAAGTAGAAAAAAAGATTACCTCATTTTGAACATCTTATCTTGCATCTATATTTGATAATGCATTAATGTGACAAGATGACAAGCATTCTCAAATTATAATATGACAACCAAATGCGCTGCTCCAAAATCTCAAAAACAATTAGCAGACAATATCTAATGCATTTAAGTTCAGGGAAACCGACAACTACCTTTACAGGCAAATTTTCATTGTATGGATTCCTCAAATGCCGAGTTTTGTGAAATGATAATTCACAAAGCTGCAAAGAAAAAACAAATCAGTTTAGAATTTAAATTGACATTCATTAGTCTGAAGTCAACAAACATCAGATAAACTAAAAAAAACATCCATATAGCTACTGTAACATCTAATTACTGTATTTTACTGAAGAAGACACTTGCCAGATTATAAAACCTATAGACCCAACATATGTCAATCCACTAACAAAAAAAATCACTGAAACATTGTCCATATATACAGTAAATGTAATATGGAAAGTCATTAAAGAGCATCATCCACATAAATTTGAATGTTTATTATTAGTATGTAAATACTATATGGCATCTTCTTCCAATTAGGTTGATTATGATCAAACAATTAATAATATAGGTTAATCCATGGTATTTGGAAGTGTTAATTAGAATAACAGAAAACAATAGAAGAAGGCATTCTAAGCTGTATTTGCCATCAATGTTTATATACTTAGCAATCTGTATTTGCCATCGATGTTTATATACTTAGGCTGCAAAATGAAATTTGATTAAGTGTTAAGACAGTCTCAAAGTTTAGAGGGAGGAGATTTTCAGCACAATGGCAGTTAATACTCATTCTTACTTTAAAAGAACTACTCCTTTTCAACAGTACCACAGTGCCATCCCTACTTAACTCTAGTGCTATATCTTAAGCAAAAAGAAAACATTTCAAAAACGTTCATGGAAAACCATCATGAGCAAATTCCCTCCTTACTATAAGAATCAATATGCATCCCATCCTTTGAAAATGCTTTATATTGAAATAAGGATTACCTTCAACCATTTAAGACTAAAGTTCCGACCATAATGTGCAGCTCCATGTGCATGCTTCCACCCCCCTCCACCGACAAATCCTCCAATTTTAGAAGTCATCTTTGCACATCCCTGTACAGAATTGCAACAATTGGCATAGGAAACATGGTTAGTCTTAATGCATCGTTAAGGAGTTGCATTTTATATTAGCTTTTGAAAAAAAATCCAAAACATACAGTAGCATAAGAGCTAAACTTACACTAATGTCATTCTGTTTGCTGTGACAAAAATGGAATGCATTGCCTTCAATATTTTAGCCAATGGTGCAAATTTTTAAATATAACATCACAAAAAACTAAAAGGAAAATATAACATGTAAATTCTAGGCATAATTAGATTACATTTATATCATAGATTACCTGAAAATGACGAGTCCTGTTGATTGAGAATATAAGAATAACGTTATCACAAGAATCAAAGGCTTCATTAAGCTTTGCCTCATTGTTTCGTTGGGTTGCCCACATTCCTTGTTGTACAGAAAGTTCCAAATTCTCTTTATTGCTACTCTTCACAACAAAATACCTGAAGTTCCTCACATTAACATATATTCAATCAATCTCACATACTTATCTCACATCATTGTGCACAAATGATCTAAAAAGATAGCAAACATTGCAATTAAAGAATGATCACAAAAAACCAATCTTCTGATGATCAGACATGTTCATATAAAGAATGTGATAAAAAATATATATATTATTTACTTGCACAAAGTGCTATCTAATTGTCTCTTTCACACTCCAAGACCTCTTACAAGTATCTCCAATGTGATGAAATGGATGTGAAAGCATCAACGGATGAACTGATGTCTTAATGCTACATGGAACTAAGAAGCAGCAAATTAATTTTAAATACAAAAAGAAATTTGTCATTGTCTATTTCTTTAACTGCAGTTCAATCATTCAATTAACTATCAAAACTGGGATATTAGACACAAAGCATTTCAACTCACCTTAAGAAATCAAGATTTGACATTTCAACTGTTAAACATAAAATATCCCAAGTCAAGTACTCTAATCCAAAAAGGAAGACTATCCTGAACTGAAACGATACAGAACTAGTAAGATCATTAAATGAACGAGTAAGACATCCATCAGAGACAAAGCAATGCGACATTGAAAAAAACACCCCAGAAAAGAATAAGATGTCTAGTGGAGCTGTTGAAACATGAAATATCAAATAACATACAAACAAGTCTAGGTGCCAACAGTAAGCTGTTTGAAGCATAGATACAGGACTCATCAGGTACCGGGCAGACTCACCCAGTCCCAAGGCAAGGGAGGCCAAATGAGACCTACAGACTTGCCCGCAAGTCTCAGCGAGTTTCTGAGAGAATCACTGGGACACTTGGAGCTTAGTTAAAAGCGATTTTTTGGACAGTTTGGACCCTTGGAGCTTAGTTAAAAGCATAGTTACAAAGAGACAGGGACTGGTGCTGGAACAGGGGATGGGTACTTGAAGATGGTAATATTAAAAACAAATTATATATATAATCTAAATTTAGAAAGAAAGAAAAAAATATACAATGAATACGCAACTTTAAAAAAGGAAAATACCAAAATGCTTAGTAATTACAAAACAACATTTTAAAATACTGAAATAGATGTCAACAAAAGAAAAGATTAATTATACTGATATTTATTATTTGATAATCATCATCATGATATAAAAAATTATTTTAAACCGTAATCCCCTGGAGATGGCAGACAGAGACTAGGAGGGAATGCCACTATTTTTAAAAACATGGTATGGTGGCCCTCAAAGACGACTATATTTTCAGTTAATTGATAAAACTTAAATGCATGTACACGTCTTGAGCCTTATAATTCTTTCTCTTCATACTACTACCTCTTTGAAATTTGATAAGAAAAATTTCTATTACAGAAAAACTTGTAAATTTTTATGTAAAAAATAGAAGCTTATTTTTTTAGTTCTTAACTTTTGTCAACCACATATCAGCACTTCAATAAAAGCCGATCTAATTTATATCATATATCTGAGAAACCTCTATAGGATGTTTCCCAATTTTCAAGGTATGATTCAAGGAGATGTATAGAGATGCAAAAAGCTTCATTTGAAGTCTCCTAATGTCTGGAGACATCCCCTTATAGGTCTGCCAGACAAGGACACGTTTCCAGTATGGGAGACAAGTACCAAGGGTCAGGGTACGAGTCTCCTAGTAACTATGGTTAAAAGTGATAAAATTATGAAAAATAGCATGTGCCATGAAAGCCCTTGTGGCCTCGAAGGCCTTAATTTGGGCTTGGTGGCAGGGGCTCCACCCCTCATCCCCTTCCAATATCATGAGGACCCCATGAGGGTGCTGCCCCTCAACACCGCTGAGGGCTACCACCCCCAAACCCCTGCCCTGGTTTTAAAAAGAAAAAAAATAAAAATTGTTTAGGGCTGCACCGGATGGAAAAGCAGTGAGTTTTTCCTTCATTTGGCTTGAAATAACAAAAAGTGTTTTTTGCCTATTTTTATGAAATTTTCAGCATTTTTAATTTCCCAAGTTTTTCCCAAATAACTGAATTATAATTATACTTTTGGTTTGCTGAGTCAATCCCAATCTTGAGAAATGCTACTATCGCTGCAGTAGCATTGAGATGCAAACACACAACCCACCATAGAGCTAGTGTTGCTGGGCCTAGTAATACAAGTTCCTCTCTAACATAGATAATGACTCCATATTATGATTTTTGTTTTTGATGCCACGAATATCATAATCAATAAGTTTTGTACACCAAAAAAACTTGAGAATATTTATATATTAAAAAAAATTGTTTCCTTCAAGCTCAAATCCACTTTCTTACTCATTTGTTCAATGTTAACTTGTGTATGCAATCAAATTAGCCTATAATTGATTAGTTTTTTTTTAATGTTTTTAAAGATGATTAGAGAAGAGTGCATAAAAAAATATGTAGTTAGTTAAAAAAAAATCTATATATATCATGTTTTTTTTTTCGAACTGCTGAGTCTGTGTATTGAGTCCAAGTCCGAGTCCAAAATGAGCCTGCGAGTCCAAGTTTGGTAACAATTATCTGAATACCAGGAAAAGGTGCTGTGCACTTACTTTGGCCCTACATTTCTCTCACTAAAATCAGAAGGATTGGAAGTTTCAGCTAGGCAAGAGGAAATGTGTTAGAATTAACCTAAGTTACCAAATCAGAATCAGAATCAGAATCAGGTGCAGGTACAGGACACTGATACGGCAAAAAAAAATTGAGGGCTCCGGCTGGGTATGTTCTGGATACATCCATACAAGAAACATATAAAAATTATAAATATATACTGTTTTGATCTAATTTATATACTGTTCATTAATTTAATATTTATCATGAAATTTATACTAATTTATATTAAAATACAGTGTGATAAATTTAGATTAGTATGATAAAAATAAAAAACAGTGTGATCAATTTACATTATGATCAATATTAAATTTACATTATGATAAAAACAATATACAAATTGTAACAGTATATAAATTTGTATTGGTATAATAAAAATTAAAAATAAAAAATCAGTATATAAATTACATTATGATTAATAATTTAATATTTGGTTGTTACTTCCTTACCTCTTTTGAATCCATACCATATAAAATTACACACAATCTAGTATAAGATATATATATGTGTAGAGAGAGAGAGAGAGAGAGAGAGAGAGGTTTAGGCTTAGTGTTAGTAGTTACGGCATATAAAGTTACACACGATATGGTATTAATTATTAAGATATATATAGTTGTGTTAATGTTTTGTCTTGTATCCATTATTGCTGCTAACACGAAATTGGAAATGCCTGTTTGCTGATGATACAACACGTAACGACACACAAAATACCTGTTTGTTGTTGCTGAAAGGAGATAAACACACAAAATCTATTATATGACTTTCGTTTAGGGTTTCAGATAGTTCGTCCACCGCTGGAATCAATTTGTAAACACCACGTCGACCCTAGAATCGTTTGGATACGCCCTTAGATGATTTCACGCAATTCTGACCACTGAAAATCGAACCCAGCTCAATTCCAAAGTTGAATCACATCCAAATCCGATTCCAAGATGAATGGTAACCGGAAACACAGGGTTTTCCTCCCGATTCAATAACATAGGAATTAACTTTTCATGTAAAATATCAAACAGCTGTCTAGCAAATACTTCCTCTCCCTCCACTAGAAATGTTTTTCTGCAGATCTAATGCACATAGCTGTATCAAATACCATACATCTACAGCAAGAATAAGCATTCAGGCTGAATCCAGATATAAACATGATTCAAGTAAGGTTAGAAAACTTATTGGATATTGGATCCTGAATACATTTCAATGGGACACATATACCAAACTAGTATATTTATATTTAAAAAAATATATCTAAAGTACGTCGAGGGATATCTCTTTTCCATAGTTTATTTTTCATTGTTTTTATTTTTTAAATTTTCAAAAATATGGAACCAAAAAAGAAATTGGAAAAAATAAAAAATAAAAACCAAAAAAGAAATTGAAAATAAGAAAATCGCAAAAACTATGGAATCAAAAAAGAAATTGGAAAAAATAAAAAATAAAAACCAAAAAAAATGGAAAAAATAAAAATTAAAAAAGAAATTGGAAAAAGTAAAAAATAAAAACCCAAAAAGAAATTGAAAATAAGAAAATCACAAAAACTATGGAACCAAAAAAGAAATTGGACAAAATAAAAAATAAAAACCAAATTTTAATTTGTTGTTTTGTTTTTAGATTGGAATCTTATTTATTTTAATTTTTAGATTGGAATCTTATAAAATTACACGGAATCTTGGAATCTTTGAGCTCTTCAACTCCACCCCTGCTGTGAATGTAGGAACGCCTCTCGGCGTAATCAATAGCTTACATAAACAAAAATGGAATGATAAGACCCACTTTTAATTTTATGCTCTTCTTTGGTATTCTTCTAGCATATTTAATCAAGATGTGGAGAATAAAATAATTTATTTCTATGATTTGTAAATCCCATCTAACATTAGGGCAAATGGTTCAACAGGAACTCTTCACTAAGCAATTGAGGGCAAAATCCCCTCCAGAGGACCCCAGAATTTAAAAATATGAAAATGTAGAAAATGCCCAAAAAATAGATTTTTGGAAATTTTTCTGATTTTCCCAGAAATTTCCACTTGGATGATCCAAGATGAGTTCTGGATCAGTTTAACTTTTGAACTTTATGGAACCATGAATTCAAATGAACTTCAAATACATCCCTAATTAACTAGAAAGCTTCCATACAGGAGATGAGAAAACATGAAATAAAACATTGAGCTGCCCTGCATGTATATAGCCTTGGTTAGTATTGTTGTAGCCAAAACATGCTCAAGTTTCTGGGGCCACTAGTTTTAAACTCTGAATCAAATGCATGTGTGCTTGTTTTGATGAATTTTACTCTCTTATTGGTCATAACATGTTTTCCTTTATCCTTGTTTTCAATATCAGAGTTCAAGTTGTGAAATTTCTTCATCCCATGGTTTTGCTAATTTTACATTTCCTTCTCCTTTCACAGAGTTTCTTAATTCACCAGTTTTAGTGCAAATGCTTCCTCGCTTTGTTGTCCCTCTCATTTCATTTTACTGAATCTATCATCTTTTAAATTTCAACTTCTGAAGAAATTTGTATTCCCTCTTTTTTTTAAATCAGCAAGGTAACACTATTTCTTTCCCAGGGTTATATTTGCGAGGTACTTATCTTCCAAAGAAGCAAATAGCCAATGGCATATTCTCAAGATTTATTTACTGTAATTTCACTAGGTATTTCTCAAAGTTAGTGAGAGATTATGGCAGTTGTCATGATCACACTTTGGGTTTGTTCCGGTATTCTCTACCAAAGTATTTATGGAGGGAAGGCAAGATGTCTCCATTCAGCTATTTGTCTCTGCAAAATCTTTTACAAACCTTTGAAGCCCTTCTCCATATGATCTTAGAGTGAACGAGATAATGACAAGTGCCACCACCTTGCTGTATCTTGTTTCATTTCTCCTTTGGAGTCCATTTTGTTCATCCTTTGATTTTATTGCAAACTTCCTCAGAGACTTCAGGATCTTCACATTTGAAAGCTTCTCATTAAAACCAATCTCGGGAGCTGTTTTAACAAGTTCCAAACCCACCATGGTTGGATATTATAGAACTCTCCAAGATGTAACCATGTGGAATGATGATATGGTGCCATTTGTTGTTCCTTTGTTCATTCGTCAAATTATTTTCCTTGTTTCCATGGAGAAGCTCCAAGATGTTGAGACATTATCAATCTCAGGAGCCAATTCCATGGAACCCATTTTGCAAAGTCTTGGTTTATTGTATTGTGGCCTTTTTCTCAGATTTTTTTCTCTTCTTTAGAATGTTTTTTTCCTCTTCAATGAGTCCTTGAAGGACATTTGGCAAGCCATGCCCAACGGGGTAAGGCATTTTAACATTAGAACAGGAGCATTTTCTAAACTTACTGTAGCTGTGCCAAAACACTCGATCAACAAGTTCCTAAGATGTAATGCCTTTAATTTTCAGCCTAATCCAGCCCCTAGTTTCTAACTACACATGGTGAAATTAAAATGGAAGATCTTACAAAAACATGGCCTTTGTCTAGATGGTCCAATGGCAAAGAAGGTTTGGTAGAAAAGTCACAACAGCCAAAATAAACCTGAGACCAATTCAAAATCCAACATTCCACAACAAAACTCATGAATTGTTTCTCTATGACATGAGCCACACAACTTTATCAAGCAAACGATATATCCCCTTTTTTATTATGATTTTGACGTCCTCCTATAAGTATAACAACAGGTGAAGGGAATTCCCCACTCATCAGATGAACCTGTTGTGTTTTATTCTGTCATGACTGTGGTAGGACATCTAACACTTTCAAATTTATGTCTCCCTCCAAAAGACTAGTTTCAACAGCTTTAAGCTTCATATCTTTACAATTACAATCTCTATCTTTAAATTATAAAATTATTTTTCAATCTAAGCTATTTAATGATTTGTTTGTCTCTTGAATTTGAATTTAGATGGGCTTCACAACTTTTAAATTGTTTTAGATTTCCATTTTAACTCAGCCTGCAGCGTTATTTTTTTCAAAATCTGGAGACATTAAGGCTAAAGCTTGGGGCCTTCTTAAGCTTGTGGCCTCCTGTGTTTCCCTGGGTGACCCAACCCTCCCTTTTTGGTATCTTGAGTATTATATATGTGAAACTAGAATCTGAAATCCTCACTCTCTTTTTGTTATTCCGATGACGGATCACAGAATGTGATCCAAAAAAAATTTCTTTATTGATATAAAAATCTTCTGCACACTTTTCTCCAAAAGCTTTACAACTTACACTGATATGAACTCTGAAAACCTAACGCTCCTAATTGACTAGTCTGCAATCCTCACTCTCCTTTTGCAGTCCCAATGAAGGATCAGGGAAGGTAGTCCGAAATTTTTTCTCTTTTTATGCAAAAATCCGATACACGGTATTCTCCAAAAGCTTTACAACTTCATTGATATGGACTGTGAAAACTTAATGCTCCTAATTGAGTAGAGTTCTTGTAAGATTAAACCTGGGATCACTTTTAACAGATTAGACAAGCCTTCACTAGTAGCATCCCTGGGCATAAGCACATTTAATAATAGCCAACCGCATGCTTGATAATAATTTGTGTGTCACACTTGTAGGTGGTATTGACCTCAAGAATCCAATTGTTGTAATCCCTTCAGACTTATTGCACAAATCATCAAGAGAACTTCTTATAAAAACTACTAGGATTACACACTATGAGGAAGAAAAGTATCTGCATGCTTTCTTGTCTGCCCCTCAACATGGGAGAAAGTTTTATTTAGCAGCAACCTGATCTCAAATAAATATGATTTGTGGCTGTCAGTATCCAACCTCTTATTAGAAAAGAGAGTTATTTTTTTTTCTTTTGCCACATAATTTCATTAGGGAATAAATAGAAAGGCCCATGAGACGATAATGTTTACCACAAAAGAATATGCAGAAGATTGTTAAACAGGTTTATGGTGTTAAAGGCCACTTATGTTAGAGGAGCCATGGTAGACGCTGCCTAGACATAGTTAGGCTCAGGACACTCCAAAGCATACCTTATAATTTATATTGGCAAGAGGTGAGCTCATTACTCTAAGAAGAACCTTCAAAGAGCTACAACATTTCTTCTCTGGAATAATATAATTTTTATCTAACTTCGAATAGGATTTTCCTGTTTTAAGCCCAACCAAAGTCCCACTACTAACATGGATAAACATATGTGTGTGCTTTGATGATGCATTCATGCTCTAGATATGTGGGTCTTGCAAACACCAAAATCCCACATGCAATGAACTTTAATTAGAAAACAAGCTAGAACCAAAGCTTTTCAAACATTACACTTGGCATTTTATCCAAAAACTACATGTTATCACAATTCATTGGGAAAACCTCAAAGAGAACTGAACAAAAGCATTAGTAAACAAACTGAACAAGCTTTTCTACATCAAACATCAATTCTTCAGTGTAGAACAAACATTGCCAGAAAGTTAGGAAATTCAATAATGGTGAAAATTTTAGATACTTTATTCGGTCCAGAAAATTAAGAAATTTAGAGTAATCTTATACATTAGTAATGTCTCAATTTGTTTGGAAAATATTACAGTAAATCATAATAAGCCAAATTAGAAAGAAGACCATGATTACTAGATTAGACACGTTCTTTCAGTAACAATGGATGAGCTTAAAGAAATAAAAGTGGCTACCTATATATTTTTTTGCTGTTTCAACTTTCATCACAGTTTTCCTATTGATCCTAACTCTAACCTTTCAATTGTAACTGTTCATCCTTATAATTATTGCCTTCAGTTTTACCATTTCCATAATTCATTTCACATATAATATTTGCACTCTATAAATGCATCTATCGCTAGAACGCTGTCAACATTCTCACTAAAACTGAGATGCAATAGCCACCACCTCTCTCATATAATCATGACAGAAGGTTGAAAAAACTTTTTTTTCTATTGCTAACAGTATAATTGAAGTACCATAAGCTCAACTAACTTCCACAGAAAACCAAACTTATCTGTTACCAAGCTTCCCTGCCCATGAATGCTTTTCCAGATCTCTGCTATCTCCTGCAGTGCTCTTTGACCACTAATGACAATAAGTCGTAATTGAAATACAATTTATGAAGCTGTCTGTTACTGAACCTAGCTCAAATACAAACCAATAAACCTTAAAAGTATCCTCCACTAACTTTAATACTTGTAAGGACACAAAGGAACAGAAAAGAAGCATACAATATAACTCTTCACTGCTACTTATAATAATCAGAAGACATTCTCAACCATGAACGTATGATGTAATCATGTAATAGTATTCCCAGTAATTAACAGTCTGAAACACTTGCTACATAAATATTATTCAGATAGCCTTAAAAGCAGAATGAGTTATCACCATTCACATCAATTTCAGATAGCACACTGTCTGTTCGACCTTCAAGATTTCTCCTTTAGTGAAAGCAAATACAGGTTAAATAATGTAATCAAATGCATACAGAATGGATATCTCTCTAGACCAAAGGCAGACTTATGGGTTATGACAAACAGACCCTAAAAGCCCAAAGTATATCGTCAATATGGCAGAATAAGTGCAGATCAACTCTGTCACCCGGATAATAAAACTTCCTGTAACAAACTGAATTATTCATACATACAAAGTTCGGACATCAGATTCAGTAGCTGCATAGCTATTATTCACAAGAAAATTCAAAAAGCTTATAATGCTCGAATAACAAAATTACCAATATTTTCTTATTGATTGATAGCCATGTACATTGAAATGAAGCACAGAAATTGAAATTGGTACATATTAAAACTTCTGAAGCTGAAACGTATACACCGATCACCAGTATAATTCTAACAGCCAATAGCAATGGCACACCCCCAACATCACTTGAGGAAAGGCAACAAAAAAATAAGTACACATACATCACAGACTTAGGAATAAAATTGCAATACAATAGTCCCATAGAAGAACAACCATGCACTGAGTCATGTCAACGAACCTAGAAAGTCCTTGTGGCAGTGGCAAGGCAGCAGATACAACATTTGGTTGATTTGAGAATCCATTTGCTGAAGGGTTCACTGGCTGCCCTTGACTCTGATTTGTCTGATACTGTGGCTGACGTTGTGTCCGTTGTTGCTGCTGATTCTTAGGCTCGTCACCTGAAGGTGAACTTCCTAGCAGTCTCTGAGAAGCATTAGGCGAAGGCTGCTGCAAGTGAGTCTTTTCTGCTTGATGATGATAATTGTTTTGCCTATGCTGAGGGTATCTGTTTGGATAGGAACCATTTGTAACAGTAGCCCACTGTTGAAGCTTCTGGAAAACTTCTTCTACAGGTGGAGGTGGACCGGGCATCTTTTGGTGCCTGTATCGACAATCGGGCCCGTTTGGACAGAAACCGTGTTTATACCTATTATAACAGAAAAATTAAATGTTCATTTAGAATCATTACTGTCTATGTTCCAAATATTTAAATCTCCAGCACAAAGGTAGAAAGAGCTTCATCTGCAAAAGTGACAGACAATAAATCTTAATCACCAGCATGAATGTAAGAGATATTCATAATCAAAGTTTGGAATCATAGCATAACCAAAGACTATAATGGTATTTCAAAAAAATATACAAAATTATTACTTAATCACTCCCTTCTTGTAATTATCTCTAAGGAAATATGATAAGTTATATTATTCAACAGAATACTAGCAGAAACCTGATACACAATTTAACAAAACAACAGTCAAAAAAATTATCAGCACAACTAATGATCTGCCAATAAGAACTACAAAGGCATTCCAAACAGATTGGAAAATGTGCTACCACACAAAGCTAATTTATTGAATACAGATCCAAATTTAAGATCAGACACAATGATCATTGGAACAAACTAACAAAGCTATATATATGTAGGACCATAGTTTACAAACTCGGCGAGTTCTTGCCGGACTTGCGAGTTTTTCTACCAGACAAGTAACTTGCCAGAGACTCACAGGCCAAGTCAGTGCAGGAAACTCATAAGTTTCTCGGTGAGAATCAACAAATTTTGCAGAAACTCAGCTGATGGTAAAAAAAAAGCACAACGGGTCTGCAAAAACATCATTTTTGTGGTTTTTTCATCTTCAGTAGATGCAAACAGAGCAGACTGAATTGATTGTTGACCGCTTGGAGGTGTGGTTTGAAGATTTAATCAATGGTTGGTGTGTATTTGTAAAGATATTTCCTTTTGTTTTCTTTTTTTTTAATTCCAAACCCTAAAAAATGAAAACCCTGTTGTTATTCCAACCCTGAACTTATACTGTTGTGTATTTGTTTTGTAACTTTGTTTTGTTTTTGTAATCTTTTTTCTTTCTTTTTTTGAAATTTCAAACAAATGTAAACCCTGCTGTTATGGTACTGAAAAAAAATAATGTATAGAATCTACAGCATACAATGCAAGGTGGTGGCAGAAAGGACCCTCTATGGACGCATGGCACACCAGGTGCAATCAAGGGCACAGTGACCTATTATTATTGTGGGTTTAATATGAGAGAAGGTATCAATTGATTGAAATACCACCTTGATCGAATTGTTGGTTGGGATGTCTAGTTATGTATCCAAGAGCGGGAGGAAGTGGAGAGAAATGAATACCCTACTTTCTAGTTAGGTGGAGAAGAAAAATTAATGGAAGTGGACAAGTAAAGTGATTACGTTGGTGAAGAATTCTGCAGCCACACCTTAATCATCATTGAGAGTTTCTCTTATTGGCCTACGGATTCAGCATTCCTCCATTGAGAATAGTTCTAGCCATCTAAATTTTCCACCCAATTTCTTTGTTCCTCGCAATGTTCCAGGGACACAACTGTCACTTGAAGGTCCCAAGAAACCCAGCAAAACACCATAAGGCAAGGATGGCAGCTACAAATTTTTGGTACTACAATAATATACCATTTAATGTGGCAAACAGACCATATTAAGTCAATTGGTAAATGCATTAACAGTTGCCAGTGTTGGGTTTAGTGCTCCAATTTCATGCAATTTCAGTAGCATGTTGTTATAGGAATTGTCAAAAATTCACAGGTTGTAGTAAGAGATCAAAGGAGAATATGATGGAAAAAGCAAATTTTATCGAATGATTGGACAAATGGCAAGAATAGGATGTTGCTAAACTTTTCAGTGGCTTCAAGTGGCACATTGGTGTTCTCAAGTCCATAGATGCCTCGCACAAAGTCAAGAATATTAAGACTTTGTGCAATCTATTGGAGGTAGTGATCTACGAGGTTGGGGTGGAGAATGTTGTCCAAATTATCATAGACAACACAACAACATATTCCGCAAGGAGACTTATCTAGGAGAGGCATCCCACCATTTGTTGCATCCCTTGTGCTGCTCATTGCCTAGATTTTATACTTCAGGATATTGAAGATTGGATGGATCAAAAGTGTGGTTGAAATCGCTAGAAACATTACCAAATTTATCTACAGCCACACTTGGGTCCTTAGTTTGATGATAGAGTACACAAAAAGTAAAGAGCTTGTGCAATCGAAGGTGACAGAATTTACCACAAACTTTATCACTTTGCAAAGCATCACAAGGGCAATACCTTCTCTCAAGCAAATGTTTGTGAGCAATGCCTAGTTGGACTCTCCATATTCAAAAAGTTAGAAGGAGAGAATGCCATGAGAACAATTTTTTATGAGGTGTTCACCAAAAATGTGGAGATGATACTCCAGGTAAGTAACAAATTTAAGTTTCAAAAGTAATTTTGTATTTGCTCTTCTTTTTTAGTTTTTAGTTATTGAGTTTAGCTTTCTATTAGTTTAAAATTTAATTTTCATTTTTTTTTTGGTGACAGACCCTTTAGTCAAGGGGGATAATATGGTGAAGGGTTATCTATATGAGGCCATTAGTAGGACCAAAGAGGTTATTTTGCAGTATTATGGCAGGAACCAGTGAAAAAATGAAATCATTTCACACGTCATTGATTGTAAATGGTCGAACCAACTCCACCAACCAATACATGCCATGATGTAATACCTAAACACCAAATTTTACTTCATGGATAACTTTAACATTGACGAGGAGTTCATGGTGGGCCTTTCCACATGCATCGAGAGGAATGACAGCAGATGAAGGCCTTAGAAACATAATTCTAAATGGGTTGGAAGTCTACAAGGGTGTGAATGGGAGGCTCTTTTCTACATTTTTAGACATTCAAAAGAAGGAAAACCAACAGCTAGGTAAAAAAAATTAGTCCTTTAATCACACACTTGTTCAATAATGCAATTTTAGCTTTTAGTTTAATACTACAAAGTTTTGGCTTTTACTTAATACTTATAATTTTTTAAATGTTTTTATTTGCATATTTGTGGTAGGAGATTTTTTGTGCTGGAACAACTAACCCTAAAAGGTTAGCTATCCATGTTTTGTTGCAGCCCTATAGCCCTTTGGGGTGCGAGCACAATTGGAGCTTATTTGAGAGCATTCACACTAAAAAAGGATCAAATTGACCCAAAAGTGCCTCAATGACCTTGTCTTCATCCAATACAACCTTCACCTTAGAACCGAAAAGATGGAGCCTTCTCATGATGCCATCGACTTAGATGACATCAAATCATATTAAAATTAAATTGTCAAAGATGTACATGTAATGTTCACTAATGAAGACCTCCTTGAATTTGAAATTGAATTTGAATTTGAATGGAGGAAGGCCTACTTGAGGAATCATTCAATCCTCATTATGTTTCACATTTACCTCCTAGTTTGAGGCTAGATAGTACTAGTACCAGGAGGGGGAAGAGGAAGCTTAGATTGTAGTTGGTTGTTACACAATTATACAATGTTTGAAACTTAAAAAATTTAATATGTTAACGTGTTTGAGGGTCATATGAAATCTTTGAATTATGACAAATTCATAATCAAAATAGACTTGTGTTGTCTAAGTTCATTCTTCGTGTGCTTCATGCATTAACTTAAGTTTTTTCATGTAACTATGTAGTTTTTTGGGCCTAGTCCTAAGTCTGAATCAAAATTTGGGGTTGTCAAGTTTTTGTCGAGACTGAATTTTCGAATTATGTGTAGGACTATATATTGGGGGAAAAACACATAAGTTGGCTTTGAAGGAAAAAGACTAGATGTTAAGAAGAAAACAAAGTGTAAGAGAGAGAGACTAAAGAGGTGAGACAGAGACTAAAGAGGTGAAAGGAAAGCCATTGGCATGGGTGAAGAGTTTAGAAAACAAGAAGATAAAGGAGCTAAAACAAGATCCCCGCCCATGGTGGCGTCAAACAAGTGATCACTCTAAGATCCCCATTCAAGGTGGCGTCAAACAAGTAATCGCAAGGATGAAAAGAGAAGATATTGACAAAGAGGTCATGGTAGAAGATTTTTCGAGTAATTTGTTCTAGATGTTTTTAGTGTATCCATCAAGCATATGAATGTCCATCAAACACAGGAAAGAAAATAGACGAGAAGATGCAATGCTCAAGATGAATCATTTAGTTGAAGTAAAGAAGGGTAGGAATTTGATAATGTGCTGAGCATTGTTGAAGCCAAAGAAGAATGAACGATGCTCAAGTCAGAGAAATTGGCAATTAAATTTGATTAAATTATCATACAGGGTGGCAAGCAATCCAATCTAAAGCAGATCATCAATTATTTCTGGTCCCAAGCACATTTTTCAAGACCAAATAAATCACAATTTATTCATGAATAAACCAGTTTAATCCAGGTTTATTCAACTTTTCTATAAATACTTTATGTTTTCAACTTTTACCTCATTTTTATATTGCAGATTAGAATTTTTTAGAGCACAGCGGCAGATTTTGATTTTACAAGACATTGGACCGATTAGGCTGCACCCAAGGGCATGCGTTATTCAGTTTTTATCTATTTGATTCTCATTGAGTTAGGGCACACAAGAGGTAAAAACCAAAGGATTTGTTTTTCAAGGTTTTTAATTTATTTTTAGGGTTAGGGTAGTTAGGCATTCAGGAATTAAATATAAACTACAAAGTTTAGGTTTTCAGCTGTCATGGTTAGGGTTTTTAATGTTAAAACCCTAGCCATTAGAGTTTAAAGTCAATAGTTTAAAAACTCACAAACTCAAAAGTTCTCACGAGACAAATCCCTAGCCAAGTTACTTGCGAGTAAACTCGGCTGCAGGTGTTTCCTGATTTCTCAGTGAATCACTCATGAGCAAAGTCACAAGTTATGCAAAAATAAAACTCACTTGTCAATGCAAAAAATAATAGTCCACAGCCAGAAAAGCATTAAAACACTTCATTTTTCACAAGTTCATCTTCCAACTCTCACTAATTCAACAATTGACAGCATTCAATGCATTTTTAGGTGATCTTAACTGATTTTTGCATGATCTTAGGCTGATTTGGCAAAGTTTTTTTTCAGATTTTTGTTTTTTTTTTCACTCCCATTCTAGAGTGTTTTGTTGTTTACCTAACAAAATGGGCAGCAGATGTAACTGCACAAGAGGTGGAAGAAGGCAGGGGCAAGAATTCAATTGGGGCTTCATTGGATGCTGCTGTCCATGATATGGCTTCATTGGATGCCACCGCCCATGATTGATTGAGGAAGATATTCTTCCTCGAATAAAATCATTACCATCCACTTCGAGGGCACCCACACAGCCACTTACAAGCATAGTTTTTTCTACCTTGTGATTACTCACAAGACTTGCAAGTGATCACAAGTCATCGTAAGGCCTGCCGAGTAACGCGCAACAAAACCCAGCGGCAAGTTTTTCATAAAACACAGTGATTTTAACCTAAAAACTCACCATTACGCACCAAAAATCACGCAACTCACAATTGGTAAAAGACTCACTCAACGCTTTTAAAAAAACACACTTTCATTTGACAATTCTCACACCACAGGTTTAAGAAAGGGTGTTGTTGCTACACGACAGTTTGGTAACTCCTAACAAGTTTGTATTAAGGCAAAATGCAATTTCATTCTCATTATTTTAGGGTAAAACGCTATGCTCCCTGAGGACATGTCCCCTATCAAATATGACCCTGTCCCCATAGGGGACATTTCGAGGATGTTGGGACAAGTAGGAAACGTCCCCACCCTATCCCTTATTTTGGAAAAACTCGAAAACATCCCTGGTAAGTGCAAAGTTGTTTGGGGGACACCTGAATACATTAGGGAACGGCTAGTCATCCCGTATTGCCCAGGCACATTATAATTAACTTTTAAGAAAAAAACTTACAACCTTTCAATGCATGTACAAAATACATATCCCTTGTTGTAGATCTTTGCATCTTCACACTGCATAGTTGAAGTCGTAGTCAAAGATTATCTTGTTTCATACATTGGATAACCTGTTTAGTATACAAGGACTGCCACAGACAAAGTTGGCATGCTACAATCATTATACTGTTGAATACGAGTTAAGTCATAGTCGACAGGAAATGCCACTTTCATAATGCAAAAATATATCAATCATGCCCTCACGGACAACTCATAGAACAATCCCATCTATAAGTATCCTAGCTGAGGTCAAACTGGAACATAACCAGTTATCTTAATAATAAGTTTGACAACAAAATATGTAGTTTTGAAGGCTTTAGGAAAACTTCAATAATAAATCCTTCAACCAAATACATATCAATCAGGCATGTTTTATTAACTCATGCTTATAAGTGTTATATATAACATTATAATTCCTATTCAATTACCCATGCTCACAAAGGATATCATATGTATAATTGAAATTTGAAATTTAAAATTTCCTTATATTTTAAAATTTTCCCTATTTTTTTAATAGCCATTCCCTGTCGTCCCTAAAAAATGGCCTTAAAAAAAACCACCCCGAAAACACGTACCCTCATCCCCTGCCATCCCCGTCCCGAAAACTTGGGGGAGCATAGGTAAATCATGATTTCATGCTTTGAACTTGAAGTTTGAACTTTGAACATCCATTATTCAATTTCAAATTTCAAAACACTCTTATCTTTGTTTGGTTTACAAGATTCATTGCTTATTTTGCAAAGATCATTTTCTTCAATTAACAATCATCTCTTTTGCTGCTAAACATGTTAGCAAACAAAAACCCTAACAAATTCTACAAAAGAAATGAGAGACTTTCGTGAGTTTACAGCTGAAATTTCATCTTCGATAATAATTACATTTAAAGGCATATGCATAAATATTATACGTCAAGACTGTGTATGGAAAGTCACCCAATATAAAATTTCAAAGTGAGATTTCAGGCCTTTAAATTGTTCAAAACAAATAAAAGTTGTAAGGAAAATCAATGAAAGTGTGCCAACATCTGACAAACAAAATTAATGAAGACATTTTTAAATATTTTATCCACCAATTTTTTTAGTTTAGGCTACTAACTAAGATATTAATTATTGTTTTTTGTTGTCTCCCTTTTGCTATGGTTCATTTTCATTTTTCCAAAAAGAATATGGCTTCCGCAAATAGAAGAATTGGTGGCAAACCTAAGGACCCTTGCTGGAAACATGGGACTAAAGTCCAACGCAAGGAGTGGTCATTTGTAACTATTGCACAAAGGATATGAGAGACATAAATCGCCTCAAATATCACCTTGCACAAGTCCCTTGCCAAGATGTTACATCATGTACAAAAGCTAGTCTGGAGGTTGAAAAGGAGATGAAAGTGCTCCTTGCAGCATTTGAGAGGAGGAAAGTACAAAAAAAGAGGACAGTAGAGGCAATGGCAGCCCCAACCCTAGTTTTTAGTTCTACAAGGTTAGAGGGAGATATAGGGGGCTCTTCTTCTTCCATTGGGCCACAAATACAAGGATTACACAATGTGGGCAGCCATTGTTTCAATTTTTTTGTTCCTCATAACTCTCCTAGTGCACAATCTTCATTGAAAGGTACTGCGTTGAATAGGGAATTGCAACATGAGACAAAGTTCACATGTGTGAAATTTGATACTACAACAATATTTTTTTAATATTGTTTCAATTCCTTATTAAGAGCAATTGGTCAATGCATTGACCGTTGCAGGTAAGGGGTTCAAAGCTCCAAGCCATCATGAATTGAATGGCCTATAATTGTAGGATGAGGTCCAAAATATTAAAATAAATTTAGATAGTTTCTTAATGGTTAATAATGTATTTTTAAGTTTGTTTCTATTTCTGTATTTAGATAGCTTTAGTTTCTTATTAGAAACATCTTGTAATTCTTTTAAATAGAGCTTTGCTCTATCATGTAAACATATAATTCTAGAATATATCATCCTGATTTAATCTTTACATGGTATCAAAGCCGGTTGAGCAAGAAAGTTGATTTTTTTCCTTCGGCTCTCTATATCAGAGCAAGAAACTAATTTTAGGATTTTTTCCTGTGCTCTTCGTATTCCATACGACGTACGGATTGTACAGTGCCATAGGAGCGGCCGTACCCATTTGTTTTCTGCACACTCTTTTGGGTCGTGTTTCTGGTTCGTCTGAGATCGCAGTTTTCAGTTCTGGGTCGCATTTTTTAGCATTGACGTTAGTTTTGACCTTTTATCAGCGTCAAATCTCTATGGTCACCGTCTATGATTAAAGGCCCTATTAGTGTTTTGACAGCAGATTCATAATCTAGAGGTCGTTGTTAGGGTTTCAGCGGATTCTGCGAAAGTTTTAATACTTTATGGCTGTCGTCTGAGATTTCTAGCACCTTTTCACGACATGGCAGATTTATCAAATTTCTAGTCGCGATTTAGTCGCGATTTGTTCCTTCCTTGATTGCGAATCCTGGAGTGTTTCCTTGTGCTCGCAGTTTGCAAATTTTGTTGGGCGTTTGCCAAAACCTGGTCTCAGTTTGCATTCTTTGATCACAGTTTCCTATATGCATCGACATCTTCCATCAAGGGTTGCTATCTCGACAAGAAACGCTTTTGTCTTATTTCTGGCAGGTTCCTTGTTGTAGAGTCTGCACTAGCTCTCTGTGGGTGGACATTCTTTTTGGGCGGCGTTTTTATCATCTCTGAAGTCGCAATTTATGGAATTTGTTGAAAGTTTGTTGATTGTTGTTGACAATATCTGTCACGGGAGTAATCTCATGTTTTGTCATCGTTTGAAGTCTGATTGTTTGGCGAAAATTTTGTGGGTCCCTTTCAATAGCTCCTAGCACTAAGTGCTCAGCACTTAGTCAAGCGGTTTCCTTAGCAGTGCTCCGCTTTTGTCTCTAGCGACAAAGCGCTTCAAACCTCAGTCCGTGGTCACAGCCGGCAGACACCTCCCAGTCCGTCAAGCGCTCAGCCTATTCCAATTTCCACCTTCGGTCACATGGCAACCAAGGACCAGCGCTCAACATTTGTTTTTGGTAGGCGGCCATTTTGATCAACTTTGGATTCCTCTGGATTTGTGCCTTAAAATCCATACTCGGGTTTTTCTGTCTCGGGATTTGTGCCAGGGTTCTTGACTCTATCTCAGGTTTTGTGCCCTTAATCTGCCTTTGCATTTATGGTCAAGCAACCTGCAGATCTTGTTACATTTAGGGGGCATCTTGGTTTAGTTGATAGATTGACCATTAAGGGGGTATTAAAATAAATTTGTTTCTATTTCTGTATTTAGATAGCTTTAGTTTCTTATTAGAAACATCTTGTAATTCTTTTAAATAGAGCTTTGCTCTATCATGTAAACATATCATTCTGGAATATATCATCCTGATTTAATCTTTACACAAAACACACATCAACTAGCAGAGGAACAAAAACAAATTTGGAAAAATAAAGGTTGCACCATTTTATCTTACGAATTGACGAATGGCAGGAACAGGACACTCATTAACTTTTTAGTGGCTTGAAGGGGACACTTGGTCTTTTTGAAGCCGGTTGTAGTGACCGACAATGCAATTGTGTATGTGGCAGCCAGTAAACTTATAGAGGCGAGGCACCCAACATTGTTTTAGAGCCCTTGTGTTGTCCATTGTCTCGACCTACTCCTTGAGGAGATAGGGAAACTAAACTAGGTGAAAAATGTGGTTGAAAATAAAAGGAATATCACAAAGTACATCTACAACCACACATGGGTCCTAAATCTCATGAGAGAGAACACTGATGGCAAGGAGCTCATGCAATCAAGAGTCATGCGCTTTGCCACTAATTTCCTCACCTTGCAGAGTATAGTAGTTGCATTGCCCACCCTTAAACACATATTTGTGAGCAGAACATGGTTGAAGAGTCCTTATTGTAGGAAGTCCAAAGAAGAGAAGGTCATGAACACCATTTTTTATGATAGATTTGCCAAGGTCATGTAGGAGATCATCAAAATAAGTTTTCGATCTCCAATTTCCATAGTTTTTTTATTATGTTACTGTTAACACTTAGAATTGCACCCTGCTTGGAGGCGGTCCAAACATTCTAATGACACAATGGAAATGATCTCAAGGTGTGGGACCTTGCAATTTTGAGATCAGACCTCCAGAGAAGGTTGGTTCCTCTTTCTAAGCTTAAAGCTTACAGAAATAGACTAAACCTACACTAATGATCACCAAGGTAAAGGGGGAGAGGGAAATTGAAATTAAAAGGGGAGGTGATACAACAAGATTTAGGGTGTTTAATTGCTACCGACATAACACAGTAATCATCTCAAAACTGAAAAGAACTCGCACAGATTCATTACAATTCATACAGAGGTCAGGGAAGAGAGGTGAAGGTATGAAAGGGACCGTTTTACCCACAATACATAACTCACATCAATCAAATAGATATTGTTGTTATATGGAGCCTAATCAGACTCGGAGGTTAAATTTACCCCACTTTTATCGGAGCGGTTCCCCCCCAAATTCCTATGGGGTCAAGGCGCAGCGCCCCCAAGATGGGGTCCAAGAGTTATTTTTTCATTGGCCGACATTAAAAAAACCTATTTTGTAACCAACAAAAGTCATAATAAAAATGGCTAAGGGTTAGGGTTTCCGTTGATGTATTGTAGCATTTTGCAGCGGTATTGAGTTGCAAGGATTGTTGGTTGTAATCGGATTTGATTTACTGGATAATAATATTGGACTCTCTGTTGGTGGATGTAGCCTGAGTTTGGGTGAACCGCATTAAAACTTGTCCCTCGCTGTTATTATTTATGTATATTTTTCATTCCTCTGTTTAATCTTTATTTGCATTTAATTGATATCTTTTGTCGGCTAACCATAACAAACACAGTGCAAGAATAATGGAGGCAAAATATCAATTTGTATTGATTATAAAGGCCAAATAGCCATTACAAAAGAGAGAATAATGTAGAGAAGTAGACACAAAACTGGCAATTACATTCATATTTGAACAGGCAATTGGAGACATGAGAGGCTCAGTAGAAGAGCACAGTCCATCAAATCCAATTGGTTCTTGTAATTGCACTACAGAGGCCCGATTACAGGAATTCTCTAATCTGCAATAGCCCAGAAGAACAACGAACCAACCACAAATACATCTTTTACACATGCATATATAGCTTTTACAATCGTACTATAGCAGCCATGGACGTGGAAAGAGTGGTCAACAAGAAAGAACTGTCGCCCGTGCTGCAATAACTCGAATTGGCGTCCTTGGAGCGGCCCACATGGCTCTGCCCTGGGAAATCCGCTGAAACAAAAGGTCTACCCATGCCGTGAATACAAGAAATTCAATGCAGATGAGGAACAGTGGCATGGGGAGGCGGGAATACCATCTACCACAAGCAAACAGGCCCCCAGGGAGCATTAATGGCTACTAGGAGGGTCGCTGGCCAGTCAAATCGTGTTTTCTCTGTGAAGAAAGGAGTCGTCGAAGTTTCGGAAATCGAGCCTCCAGCCCTCCGCCCTACCACTTGCAAAAGAAAGAAGGAAGAAGACCAAAACTCCAAACTCCACCATAACACTTAGAAGATTTTACCTTATCGGCAATCGGGCCTCAGACATTCGACACTTGGCCTTCCGCCATGACGTTATCGCCACGTGGCAGCATTCCATCTTTCCGCGAACGGGCGAGGGGCCCACTAAAAGAGCACGGCAAAATGGTGGAATGCCACCACATGGCCATCAACAGGCTTCAGAGTTTCAGCGTTCAGTCTTCCAAGAGGGAAGGTGGAAGAGCAAAACTTTGAAGTCCAACAACAAAACAGATAGCACATTATTTGGCCTTCGGGCTTTCGACATTCTGATGTAGAAGGATGAAGAAGAAAAGACCGACTTTTGACAACTTCTTCACACTTAGCTGATTTTCAAAAGAAAAGGTCGGAGCTCGAGCCCAGGACCTTCCGCCCAATAAGGAAGAATGCGAAAGAATAGAACCCCGATCCCCGACATCCTGCAGAGCTTCCAACACTTAGCCAAATTTGCAAGGGAAGAGTCGGAGCTCAAACCCCGACCCTTCCGCCTTCCATGGAAGAAGGGAGAAGAGGAGAGCTCCGAACTCCGACGCTAAAATACTTAGAATATTTTGCAAAGGAAAGGGGTAGAGTTCGGGACTTTGAGCTTGAGTTTGACAATGGTGAAGAGGTGAACCCTGAACTCCGACATCCCGACAAGGCAAAAAAACACAAGGAAAACTCTAAATCTTATGGGACTTAACCATTTTTTGATGCTTTTCCTTGCATCCTCAGAAGGGGAAACACCAGGATCTCATGGATCTTAGACTATTTGGCCAAGGGGGCAAAATAGGACAGCAGTTACAATTTGCTGATTTGGTAAAATCTTGATATTTTCATTT
Organism: Cunninghamia lanceolata; assembly: GCA_027924645.1. Classification (NCBI taxonomy): domain Eukaryota; kingdom Viridiplantae; phylum Streptophyta; class Pinopsida; order Cupressales; family Cupressaceae; genus Cunninghamia; species Cunninghamia lanceolata. The sequence continues at coordinate 523,957 of BSBN01001403.1, read as the reverse complement.
GTTGATTTTGTAAAATTTTGATATTTTTATTTGTTGATTTAGTATAATTCTCTAATTTCATTTTCATACAATATTGATTTAGGTGTCAAAGCCATTGTTTAGGGTTCTACAATTGGTGGATGGATATAAAAACCCAAGAGGTATCTATATGAGGCCATGGATAAGGCCAAAGAGGCAATTCAACATTTGTATGGATCAAATAAAACAAAATATGAACCCATATAGCGCGCTGTTGATCAGAGATGGAACCAACAACTCCACCAACATATTCATATTGCTGCCTACTATTTGAACCCCAAGTTTTTCTTCTCCCCTTCATTCAAAGTAGATGCAGAGGTTATGCTTGGCCTCAACACATGTATTAAGAGCTCAGCCCCCGATGACAACCTTCAAGACCTCATCCACGATAAGATACAAGGTTATGAGAGGTGGAAGTGGCATTATTTTCTTTAGCTTTATGCATTCGTAAGAGAGCCACTCTATAGCCAAGTAAAAAAAACACATGTTTAATTTTAGTTTTCTATTTATTTTAAGTATACTAAAATTCTTACAAAGTTATAAATGTTATCCTTGCAAATATGTGGAAGAAAGATTTTGGTGCCACAATGCCTAATTTTCAAAAGCTTGCCATCCACATTTTATCCCATACTTCTAGTGCTTCCGGTTGTGAGCGCAATTGAAGTATTTTTGAAGCCATTAACACAAAGAAGAGCAACAAGTTGACTCAAAAGCACTTGAATGACCTTGTCTTTGTGCGGTACAACCTTCAATTGCATGAAAAGAGAGTAAAATGGCAAGATACACGCCGGACACTTGATCTTGATGACATTGATCCATATTCATATTGGATTGCTAAGCATGTCGATGTCGATACACTATTGATTTGGGGGGATGCAACAGAATGGCAAATGAATGTCGTAGCATATGAGGAGGCAAAAAGCAAGGTTTGTGAACCATCAAGGGCAAGTTCATCGCATACACAACTTGATCCTATGTGTAAGGCTCTTGCTGAGGATATTGCAGCTATACCATCCACTTCCACAACACTCACACAATGACAACAGACTTTTCGGAGCTTTAGTCGTTGAAGAAATTTATGATTTTTAATTTTTATTGATATTGAAACTTGAAGTTCATATGTATTGAAAATTTGAACTCATTTTTGGGTCTATGAAATGTATTGAACTCTAATAGTGATCTATATATGAAGGAAACTAGTAATGTGTTCCATAAATAAAGTAATATGTGTGTTTTTTTAGAATATTTTTAAAAATTTATGTATTTTTAATGTTGGATAATTTGCCAAGTTTTTCCCCGAGTTTTTGCTATGTCTTGAGTTTTTAAAAAATTTGGGTCAATTGAGTAATTGTTGAGTTTGAGTTTTTCAACTACACTTAGAGTTTTACTCGTAAAAGAAGTTTGTCAAATATTAATATGGATATGTAATTTATGATCGTATGACACTATGATGTGTATTGAACTTCCTTTTTGATCTATGAATAAATGAAAAATTACTTAACAATTCTCTAAATTCAGTTTTATACATGTTTTTAAGATTATTTTGTAAATATGTGTTTTTTCATGTTTGCAAATTTTGCTAAGTTTTGGCAAGTTTTTGCTGATTTTTGGCAATTTTTTACCAAGTCGCCAAGTCCAAGTCAAATTTGGGTCTGCTGAGTTTTTCTTAGTCATGAGTTTTTACAATATGGTATAAACTTTAAACTTTAAATGTTATTCCTTGAGAGTTATTTTTAGTTTAGAGTTATAGTAAGGGATTTTTTAAGTTTTACTAACCCTAACCCCAGCCCTACCCCTAAACTTATTCTTTTGGGTTTAGTATTAGGGTTAGAGATTTTTTTAATTTTCACTAACTCTAACCTAACCCTAAACTTTTTTTGTTTAGAGTTAGGGTTAGGACTTTTTAGGTATTTTAAGTAACCCTAATGGTTGTTTTTATGCACCTTTTTACTAATGTCAATTGATCATGTTGCATGAAAGGGATTTTGCATGGACTTATTACCAATGTTTCTATGAGTTTCCAAGACGAGGGGATGTGGGGATGCGGTTTCAAGGATTGCAAAAAATTGCTCAAATATTGGGGACAGCAAGTAAAATAACTAAAACAAACTAAAAGCAGCTGAAATTTTTAAAAATAAATATGATGAGCTGAATTTCCAATGTGAATCCTTCCCCTTTTAGCTTTTTAGGGGTCTTCAGAATTTTTTTTCCTTTAAAAGTTAACTTTTTATTTTTATGCACCAAATGGAGCAATTTGTTTAGTTCTTAAAAAAGGGGTGTGCCATCCAAGTCCCCAAGACACTTAGGACATCAGGAACATCAATCAAGTTCTTGCGAGCACATCCCTGTGGAACACTACTTATTGCAAACCCATTCCTAATTCCAACAAATTATAATGTGGTTTTTTGTAGAATTGAATGTAGTGGGGATATTTGTCATTTCAAATGGCATTTGTCAATGGTATCAATCAGGACATGATGTTACAGCTTGCAAAAAACAGCCCCACTAATGTCACCCCATGAAGTTTTATTGTCTCTTGAGGCCTATGCAGAAAGTAAAAAAAAGAGGGCAAGGATAACACTTGAATCGGCATCTACTGAGGTAGGAGTTGAACCTTTGGACAAGGACGCACCAACACAAGATCCTTGTGCAAATACCTTCAAACCTTGCACATCAAAAAAACTAACACAGGTGGGGGAAATATAAATGCCTTCATTGTCGCTTGTATCACACCTAGCTCAACCATTTTTGGAGAGCAGAAGGTGGAAGAGAAGTGTTTACGAGCAGGTCAAAAAGGCTATGACAACTTCTAGTATTATTCCAACATCTCATTCAACATTGCTAGGTCTCCATATTGCCAAGGGATGGTTGATGCAATTGCAATTGCAATTGCAATTCTTGGCTTCAAAGCCCTCTGATACAAGAGCTTAAGGAATAATATGTTGAGAGACCAAGCAAAATGTGAGTGATGTCCTTGGCGAGCACAACAAAGAGTGGGTAAAGATGAAGTGCATAGTTATGTCAAATGGGTGGACGAATAGGAGGTACCAAACATTGATTAATTTACTTGTAACATCAAAGAGTGGCACTATTTTCCTTATATCCATTGATGTGTCTAACAAAGTCAAATCAATACAAACTTTTCTCCTTGTTTGATGAGGTAATGGCTAAGGTGGGACCACAATGTGTTCCAATTATCACAAACAATGTTGCTAACTGTGTGATCATCAGGAAAATTTTGATGGAGAAATACTCACATTGTTCTGGAGCCCATGTGTAGCACATATCTCAATTTAATCCTAGAAGACATTGGCAAATTTCTATAGGTTAAATCTGTAGTACAGATGGGGGAAAATCACAAAATTCATTGATAATCACACCAAAGTGCAAAGTATGATGTGAATTTTCACTGCTGGAAAGGAACTTGTTTGCCCAAGTGTGACCATATTTGCCACAAAAACAAGGCAAAAAAATGCAAGTTTTTAAATTTCTGAATTTTTCCCATGTAAAACCTGTGTGAACAAAAAACAATTACTTTCCAAACATGTCATTCACATTGCCATCAAAGTTATGCTACTATATTCCACACTTTGTTCTTTGCTTTTCAATTTTCTAACAAACATGGCTACTATGACTAACTAAAGATTCTAGTAAAGCAAATAACTTTAAGCAACAATTAACATAAAAGGATCACAAGACCAAGCAACTTCCATAGAGGGAAAGACATGAAACAGAGTTTCTAGTTTAGAAAAAATTTGGCAAAAGATTGATTTACCTAATTATTTGGAATAGCTAAAGTAACAGCCGAGCTTTGGCTTTTAGCCTTCTTGTAATCATTCTACTTCTATGGGCATGGGCCCCTATTAAATCCACAACTAAATTATTAAAAGACAACAGCCGAACAAGATATCCTCACATAGTGAGAGTTAACTCTATGCTTGCCCTATCTGAAGAGGCGTGAATGGAAAGGACAGATAAAGGATTCCAAAGGAAGATCTTTTCCCCTTATATCCTGCCATGTGATGACTTTTGTACTCTTATGCATGCAACCCAATCTTAATAGCCCATTGACCACCGGTATAGTCTAGTAGTTGTAAATAAAATCAATTTCATTTTCAATCATGAAATGAATAGTCACCAGAAGACTCCAGTATAGTCCCCAGTGACTACATATGTACTGAATTCTAGTCTCATCGCTCCTGTCCTAGTAAACCTTCAGAAGGAATCAAGAACACCATAAATCTGTTTTTTTGCCTTTGCATCTAGCTATCTAAACACTATTGTGTTCTTTATGCATGTAAAGAGATCTTTGGGAACCCAATATATTGTTATGATATGGTGGACATAAGTAAAATCAGTTTCAATTTCAAATTATAAAAAGGCAAAGAAAGAAATTAATATAAAACTCACATATTACACTCCTTAATCTCATCATTGCTGTGCTTGTAGACGCAGTCCTGCTCCCGGCATTCCCCATACCGTGCAAAGAAGCGACAGACTGGCATCCTGCTCTTATCATACTGATGCAGAAACCCACAAGAGTCTCCCTTCATACACAAGCTCCTAAGCCAGTGCCTGCAAACTGTCTGTCTGTAACTTCTACTTCCAGACTGAGCTGCTGGCCTATTAGCAGCTGGTGCCAAAATTGAAGGAGCCCCCAGATTTATGTCATTTGAATTCAAAGTGCTTCCCAACACTGGGGGATTGCTAGAATTAGGCCCCGCCTCCAATCCACCCTCGAAATCAAAACTCAAGCCCCCCTCTGGATCCTCCATCGATCTAAAAACCTTATTTCTAACCCTTATTAGTCCTTCATTTAACCCTAATCCCTGTCTCTAACCCTAACTCCAAAGCTGCCTGCTTTTATTCGAACGTTTTCTGCAAGAAGGGTATTGCACAAACTTTTCAATCTCTTTTCCTCCGCTTAAAATATGCTCACCTAGCCCTTATTCCAAACCAACACAATTTTCTTCAAAAAAGAATTCGGCGATCTCGTTTCTACAAGGATTGTGTACGTTATGTTCGGGATGAAGCCAACTAATTCCAAGCTCTTTTTCTCCCTTCGGAAAGGTGCTGCAGTAATCCTAATCCAGAAACAGACTAGTTTTCTTCAATGTTTTCCTGTAATTTCGTTTCTCGAGACCTCTTCTATTTGAAATACCAAGGCGGACGTAAAATCTTCCAATCTCTTTCTCTGCGAAGAAAAAGATACTCCGAAAGCCCTAACCCTAAAAGCAAATCCACTCAAAAAAAAATTTGCTTTCGTTTCCAGAAGAATTCTTTTCCGTCCTACTAAGACCGGAGCAAAATCTTCAAGCTCCCTTTCTCCACTTGGAAAATATTCCCTAACGAAAGAAAATTCTTACAGCATTCGTCAAAATGACGTCTAAAACACACCTAAGAAAGTGCTCCGAGCCAATCTGAGCTCGGCTAGCTCAATTTCTGATATTAAAAAATTGAAAATTTTTACCAGACCCATTTTCCACGATTCATCCCGCAGTTCTTCGCCGTTTTCAGAGATTTTGATCTCTTTGGAACCACATAAAACTATACAATCCGATTTTTGCTAGCGAGCTGCAGAAATCTTGTGTCCCCGATCCTTCTGAACCTGCCTTCGAGTTTGCGGCGCACTCTGGAGGCTCAAAACCCTCTCCAACAATTTTTTTCGGGAACATTTGACGGGGACGTGAATTTTACTAAATGTTTTGTCAGTTTGGACGATCGGATATACCGCTGTTTCGTAATCCTCCGTCCGATGGGCCAAAGATGCGCAAACTTTAATCACGAATCATAGTGCTTGCGGTTCATTTCAACTCTGAAGTATTTTGGATTTGCTTGCATTAAACAGACTGCATGTCTTCCACGTTGAAGGCTGAGGATTATGCAAGCTTATTCCTCCTTCAAATCGGACGGTCGGCATGACAAGATGAGTAATTGCCCTCTTATCGATGGGAAAGAATTATTCCTAACATGTGGGAATAAATCTAACCCATTGCTTTTGGTCATGGCCATAAATTGTGGGGAATTAGTACTTGGAAATAATATTCTATTGTTCGAAAGTAAATGATATGGTGATCGTTGAAAGAATCTATGGTAAATTTGTGTATAAAAGATTATGAAACAAGTTGATAGATAAAAAAATTAGTGATTATACCTGATTCAAGTGAACAAAATCTTCTACAAAATATGTCAATACATTTTAGAAAGCTTGCTCGAAATTATTAAAATACTTACATTTTAAAATAACACACATAGTAAACAAACAAATAATGAGAAAATTCACATGACAAATAAATAACGATTAGGTATTGAAAAAAAGAGAGTAGAGAACTTTTTTTTGCTATGTCATTTGAACACTATAATGAACTTATTAAACTTTGCTTTCAAAATTAGGAATGCTTTAAGACTTGTAGTGTCTTATAAAGACTTTCTGGATTTTGAACTGATATTAAAGTCAATTATCATCATTCACTTCCTTTTCGTACTAAAATTAACTTTTATATCATGATCAAACCAAACATAGTGCAAGGTCGAGCTATCTTGTATATCTTATAAAGCTTTAAATGTATTAAACAACCATCTAAAACCTTCTACATAATTAGAAACCAAGTACATTAACATCTACAATACATTCTAGTGTACCTCCATTTCGGAGATGTTTGTTAACTGCTCATTAATTATTTGTGATTATGTAATACTCATATATAATATATGCATTGTTAGAATAGGTTGGCATCAAGCCATAGATCATAAAGATATTGTGACAAGTTGTCTGACACATGTAATAAAGTGAACCTATTAGAAGACCATCTACCTCAATAACAACAACAAATTAGATATAATGGCATTTAATTATGATGGAAACCTTCAACACATGATCTTTATTATCAATTGTAACAACCTATATAAAGACAACCTCCAAACATGATATAACCCACACATGCCCTTTTTGTGATGTGCTGAAAAAAAATTGTGATCTATACACTCTCTATAAACAACTATACCCACACCATAATCACTCCTTTGAAAAGCTTGAGATATACCCAAACTCAATTTCTAAGATAGCTCCATTAGAAGAGAGATGTCCAAGATCAGAACAAACTCATTCCATCTCTATCCTTACAACATAATCTTAATAGAGATCAACAAAGTTAAATAACACATCTTCCCATCTCTACAACCATCCCACTAGTGAGCAATAATAACAACATGCAGTTGCACTCCATCCTAAACAAAGGAACCAACAAGACATTTAATCTAAACTTTAAATGAACTTTTGTACAAAGAAAAAAATCTACATTGACTAGATAAATAGCATAAATGCATGTATGGAGATGAAAGATGATTTATAATCAATTCATGCATTTGTTTTAATATAATGGATTTTGAATTAAGAAATATTGAGAAATAAGATCTATAATCTAGGTGCATATACACAAATATTGAAAGATATTGTTAGTAATAAAAATGCTCAGAGAATTTGTTAGACCCCTTAAATCAGTCAACATTTCGTCAACCCCTCCTTTTTGTTTTCCAATGCAATTAAAAAGATGGAGACTAGTTTCTACCAATACCAACAAGATGGCATATAATGCCTAATGTGAGACTTTACACAACCCATTACTCTAAATTTCCTTCAACTTTCCTCAACCCTCGTTATGTTCTTGAACATGAATACTCCCTTAATAAATCATACTCACAAAATCATTCCACCTAAAAAGGAAATTCCTTAAGACTTGAACTATACTTTTTTTTTCAAATTCATGCTTTACAAATGTACCTTTAAAGACATGTTGTATCACTTAGGTGTACCTTTATAAAGATGGCATCCAATCTAACATCTCAAAGAGGCATCCTATCCCATCTCCAATCCTATATAGTAATATTATCGGCTACACCAATAGCGATACCTTATTTCAACCAAACTTCTCAAAGCACCTTCTCCAATCTCTAATCCCAATCATGTATTGTAACACTACATATCAAGCAAACTAATAGTTGCACCTTATTTTTCCTTGCTCTTTATACAAGACTAAGTACAAGACCAAGTACCTTGGAACTCTCAATACCACATATGTCAACACTCACATACTTAAGAAGGCAAAAGGTTACATACTTAAGATGGTTAGTAAATTTGTCTTTGCATAGACTAGCATGATATCATAGCATCCCATATGAAACTTCTATTTTAAATAATCAAGTATTGTAGATTTTATGAGTTCACACTATTTGCATCCCTTGATCCTTATTTGTACATTATGTTTTCCTTACTAAAACTTCTAAAAGAATATCTATAATTTATATCCCATTTAGATTATGAATAGTTAGATTATTTAGTGTTCTAAGACAAATTATGTATTATCTTATGCCTGAAGATTTTACTATTGTAATTGTCATTCATCTAAATAGACTTATATTCCTTCATCGTCACTTGTATACTTAGATATTAGGGCTTATAAATTCACTTATTAAGTTCAAAAACTAATATTTCATCACTAGGTCAACATATATTAAGTTGTTCTTTTTTGGCTAATTATTTTACATAATAAGATAAACACTTTAGCATTCATTTATATCTTTGTAAATTATAAAGCATAGGTATAAGCAATATAACTTTTTTAACCACTCCATCCTTACTCCAATGTTATTCTCCACAAATACATCAAACCTATATACATTTCAACCCATATATTATTTGAAAGGTTCTTGCTCTTTAGCTTAGATTTGTCATTTTAACAATAACTAGGTATCTTCATTTGACAACTCCATTCTTTTTTTTTCAAAGTGACCATGATAAAAGCCTACTGAAATGGCTATCACAACGATTAACATGTTTTAAGTTAAGATGTTTTTGTTCATTTCTTTAATTAAGATGTTCTAGTGACTTAAAGCCCTCATAAAAACTTAACTCGGTCCATATCAAAAAGGATTGTTACTTCAACTAGTAATGTTGCACCTAATTCTATATTGACTACCATTTTATAACCACTCATAACTACTTAATAAACTAGTTATCTTATACAATGAAATTTCATGACCAGAATTTAATTTGTAATCTTAATTTTTTTATTTAAATCTAACAAAATAAATTGAATTAGTTGATGTAACCATATTCAATCTCATGGCCCATGGGTAACACTATTGTTCCTTTGACTTTAGAAACTCTTTCATCTTCGATCATAAATATCCTCCAACTTTTATCCTCATCAAGTGACATTGACCAATGCTCTTTATACATCATATCTCTTAATTTTCTAAAATCAATATACATTAACTACTTGTTGGTCTCGTGTGGCACATCTATGTGTTTGTATTGAACAAACTTTTGACCAATCATAAATTTTCCACTATACAACAATCTTATCAAGATCCTAGAATATTTTAATAATACAAACATCATCTTTGGATTGACAAATAGAGGCCAATCTGTGGCTATAATGGACATAAAACATAATTGTTTGGTTGGTTGTTGTCTTTGTGAGAGATCTATAAAATTGCTCTGTGTTATAGAAGTCTGAATGGCGTTAAGAAGGTGGCCTCTTCTCAATCAAACATTGCATGTTTATTGGGATCGAAAGCTGCTTATCTTTGCTTCATCATCCAAACTTCGGGAGGTTCTACTCACTGTTTTCTGCACAGCTCAATCCTTTCACTAGAGAGGTCATCGTCATTGACCAGGAACCCCACTACATCATTTCTTGATATTCACTTAAACCTATCACTGTAGGTTAGTTATTTTAACAAGCAATGCAAATTCCGTTTGAGAATGGGAGCAAGTAACACCACATATATTAAATCCTGCTGCACACTTTGGGCTATCACATTCACTCTTAAGGTTCGCATGGGTAACTAAACACCTTAGCAGAGAGCACATGAAGTGTGAAGGCTAGTGGACAGCCTTGACAAATTGATCTAAATAAACTCACTTTCTCAAACTGACGCCCATTTGATAGGCATGCAAAGGCATCAGCAACGAGGGTCACTATCTCTGCATTAACAAAATATGGCCTGGGGTAAGCCTTAGCAAGAACAAGTCAACGTGATTGTAGGCATTAGCAAGAAACCCATTCTATTTCTCTAAAAATAGCAAGGATATTATCCAGAATGCATCAGCTCCATTGAAACATATTCGTTCAGGCCTGGGAATCACAGATAAAAGATGCTTGATAATAGAAGAACCAGGGCATTCACCACAATTTGAAACTGGCATTCTAACTCCCAAACAAACTTTGCAACTACCTCGAGATCCAACTTGAGCTTCTTCTAAAAGAGCATCGTCCACTAAAAAATACACAAATGCCCACAATTATTATACTAAAAGCCTCACACTATTTGTTGCAGAAAGCAACTGAATATTGGGAAATGTATTGTTACTGAATTGTTAGCAACGTCTTCCTCTGTTGATCTCACTTAAACCTTGATGTCATCAAACAAGCCACTTTAATGATTGTAAAAGGTTCTTCACTGAACGCCTACATGATTTCCTCAAGACCCAACCATGTCAATTTGCCTTTGCTATCATGGCTCCATAGACCAATTAGCTTTCTCAAACAACTCATAATTTCCCAATGATGGATTTAAAACACCATGCACAGTCTTCAAGCCCTTCTCACTATCTCTTCGTGGCAACATTTCCTATTCTTTGGTGCAAACCTTAGGTCATAACACTATGTTGATATCTCCAAAAGAAGAGTTCATTTGACTAAAAGAGCAACAACTTATTCCCATAGATCAATAAAACTTTCATCCAAATTTAAATAAAATACTCTGTCAAGACTCAAATTATTAGGTCAGAACAGACATATACACATGTATAATTCCAAAGCCCTACATGTGTGTGTGGCATGATTGTGCATGTGTGCACTAGGGTGTGGCGTGCATGAGTTTAGATGCCTCAACCAAATTTTTGCATGCAAAATACTCTACTTAGAATGTAAATTAAAGATGTGAAGGTTTTCAAACAAACATTATCAATAACAATTAATACATGGAAAACTAGATGTTATTACAATTCCAGCAATCTACCTTAAAACACAACTACCTTGACAGACAACTAGCACACTCCAAAATAACAGAGCATTTTTATCGCAATTCAATAACCTTCAATTGTCAATTTTTCAGATCAGAACAAGCATAGCAAAAAGAGAGGAATACTCTACAGCAGTCACCTGTCTCACTTACTTGGCAATGATTCAAGAACTCTATGCCAATTTTTTGGAGCAATTCTATTGCCACCCTTAAACATTAGGAAATTCAAAGAAACAACATTCAGTAGTAATTTCTAGACTTGGTTGAATGCATGCTACAGTAAATCAATATGTTGCCCAAAGATATAAATGCCAAATTCTAATGTTACTAGATCAGACATAAGTTACTTTGAATTAAAGAGAACTAGCTGAAAGAAATACAAAAGAAAGACAGTTCTAAAAATGTGAACCTAAGTTACCAGTGTATGTTTGCACAGTTATTTTACTTTTATAAATTAGTATTACCAGAAGCTTTCTTTTATTTTTTATTCTATTTCATCATAAATATCCTACTGATTCGACCACATCAATTTTATCTATTTGTACTTTTAGTGATTGCCTTTGGTGTTACTATTTCCACAGTAGAAGACGAAATCCAATTTTTAAATTTTACTATCTATAACAATATTATTGAACCACGAAAAGCTAGAACTAGCTTTCACAGCCAACAAAACTTATCTATTACCAATCTTCCATTCGTGGAGATCCTTCCTGCACTATCTTCTGTAATGCTATTTGACCACTGATGAATGTAGAAGTCTAAAATGGAACAATACAGCATAGTTAAAATGCAAACTGTTATCCCTAAGGTCTGCATCCAATGATACTTATCTAGCACCAATTCCATCTCAAAACCAATCCAACGTTCCAGAGAAGGCCTATGAATAAACCTTTGTCTCCACTCGGATGACTTCCTTAAATACTAAGAGAACACGCTACTTTAAATGATCAGAAGATGTCCAAGAGTGTAATGTCTTTACTAGTTATTAGGAGTGAATTACTTGCTACATGACAACAATTGAGACAGCTACAAAACTAACAGTCTTAAAAGTTCTCCTAACTTGCAAAAAAATCAACAGACAACAGATTTAAAAGTATCCTCTCCCAGTTACATTTTAAGCAATGCCTGCTCCACCTTTAAGAACATCTACTTTAATAGACGACATGCAAAAACAAGTAGAGAACTCTCTTGGACAAAAGTAAATTTGAGGTTTATAACAGCTGGGACCTATAATGCCCAAAGTAAACCATCGACGTGGCAGCATAAGTGCCAAACAGTTCCAGCATCCTATTAAACTTCGTGGATAAAGTGAAAGTTCTCACGTCAGATTAAGTGGCTCCTCATTTACTATTCAAACAAAAATTCTTGTAAAGATCCAACAATAGGACAATAGAAATGTACATATTATCTGATTCAAAAGCCAAGCACTCATAGAGTAATGAAATTGAAGTTTAGTACATATAAGAAAATTGTTAGCTAAAAATATATAAAATACGAATTACAAGTATAGCTTTAACAGCCATTTTCTAATGGGATGTTCTGAACATCCCTGGAGGAAAGTAAATAAAAATTATGCGCATATGCATCACAAACTACAGAAACACATTTGAATACAATTAGGATAAAATGACAGTATAACAGTCCCATACAAGAACCATCATGCACCAATTTTGTGTGAACAGACATAGAAAGTCCTTGTAGAAGTAATAAAGCAGTAATGACAATATTTTATAGAGTCAGTAATCTGTTTCCGGAAGAATCCAGTGACTGGACTTGACTCTGGTTTGCCTGATGCTGTTGGAGAAACGGCATCCATTAATATTGCTTCTGGTTCTGGGGGTCCTCACCCAAAGGTGAACTTCCCAGCAGTCTCTCGGATGAATTAACCAGACATTGCTGCAGGTGCATCTTTTCTGCATGATTGTGATGACAATGTTTTGGCTTATGCCAAGGATACCTGCTTCTGTAGGAACCATTTCTCACAATAGCCCCACTGTTGATGCTTTTGGAAAAATTCTTCCACAGGTGGAGGTAGGTACCATGACAATTGGGACCATTTGGACAGTAAACATATTTATCTTAAGACAGCAAAAGTAAATATCTCTTTATAATAATCATCATCTAGGTTCAAAAAATAAAAATCTCAATCACAATGGTATAATTATAAATTGCTTGCACTACAATTATGTCAAACCAAAAGTTTATCGCTATCTGGATGTGACATTCATTGCAAAAGTTTTGGAATCAAAAGCATAACCAAAGGTTATGACAGTTCTTGAAGAAAACATACAGTAGCATTATTTCAGACTTCGACCTATAGATTCCACAACAATTTGCCATAGATATAAGGGAAATATAAAAGCAGAAATTTATGTACATAAGTTTAGAAAAAAAATGACATAAGTTCAAGGAAAAAACAAAAATTTTAAAATTCATGATCCTATTCATGCAAAAGAAAATTAGAAATGAAAACCCACAAACCTAAAGGAATTCAAATGAACCCGGTCAAAACATTTATCAGCCCAATTAATTACATACTCGAGAGAAGATGTACAAATGAAGGAACATAGAAATTCCCAAAGAGACGCAATAACGTTCCAAACAGAAAATGTGCTATTATACCACACTCAATTATCAAATGCAGGCCCAAAATTGAGACTGAGTACTATGATCATTTGAAAACATACAGGGATTTCTACATGTATACCAACTTGCCTCCATAGTAAAACAAAGATTGGCAAATCAAAAAGGACGTTGATTGAGCATACCACTAAGTTCACAAGTAGAAAAAAGTACAAGGTGAAGGGTGTACACATTCTAAGGTGTCCTCTTTCTAAGAAAATACAAAGGAATCATCACTGCTCTATAGACAACACTACCATCAGGCAACTACCAAGTCCCAACCAACAAAACAAACACCCTATGAATATCCAGGACAGAAACTCTAGAGAACTCTTTTAAAGCATATGCTAGAAATTTAAATAAATGTCCAAAACAAGCAAACATCAACCAACTTTATAATACCCCAGTCTTAGAGCATTTTGTAAACGTGGAAATACTATGCCATGAATATAAGTATATAATAGGCATTTTGCAAGGTAATTTTGCACCATAAAGCATGAACATGAAATTAGTTTTGCAAAGTCACGATATATATTGACCTAGGTGGTATAATGTTGAACAAACTTGTGCATCATGTATATGTTACAAAGTTTTTGCTTGATTTAAATACCATGATTAATCAACAAAATTTATCATGGCAAGTCAAAGAAAATGCAAAGGCCTAAGAGGGATCTCAATAAGGCCTATGACATGACAAATTGGAAAAGACGATGCACCATTATCCCTTCACACAGATCAGCACTTGCATGTGTCCCAATATGCCCCACATAGAAATCTTGCATCCAGTCTTGCATATAAATGATGAAATATTTCATTGCTTATAGCTTTTTGGGTATATTCTCTATTGAATGCCTATGGAGTTGAGCTTTAAGAAGAGTGACTTGGAATCCAAGGTATGAACGTTAAGATTGCAATAAAGAAAAAAGACCATGTCTTTGTGCAGTTGAGGACTGCAACTTCATTTTCTCTAGAGCTTTTTGCTGCCAGTTAAAAAAATGAAAATCTGAAGAGGGCAATCCAGATCCCAAGACAATGAGTTGTGTTTTCCACTCACATACTGTTGGTAGCCAGCATTGATATATGTGATATTTTTCTGATTGGGAGGAGAAAAACCAGTTTCAGTTCAGAGTCGGGGCTGCAAAGTTATTTGCATAACTTTTGTCCTGATATCTTATTTATCACATTTTCCTCACCATACCATGTTTTTCCAATAAGAATGTGTTCTGAGATAACTCTGGTTGGGAAGTGATTATTGCATTGGGCAGACATGTTTTGTTTACTTTGCTATGCTCCTGGTAGATTTGGTGTATTCTACAAAGAAAAAGAATGATGTTGACCCATTTCATGTTTATGGGGTATTCTTCCATTCCTGATATTGTTATATATTTGGTATCATGGATATGTTATATAATATTTTGCATCTGTCCAGATAGTTATACTCAAGTGGCAAGCGTCTATTTTCTGTCGCCTCATGCTTCCTAAGGGAATCTAAGTGTGGGAGTCGGGACAACATTTGGGTAGAGAAGGTGTTGGCATAGCTAATGATTCGTGACCAACAACAAAAAAGAGGATCTAAGTGTGGGACAACATTTAGTGAAAAAACACGATAACTAGAGAAAGTGTTGGCATAGCTAATGATTCATGACCAACAACATAAAATTAAGCCACACCTCAACGTGCAAAAATGCATAATCTATAACCAGACCCTATTAGTGGTCATGTTTCACTTCGGAAATAAATAGAAGAAATGCAAGTAAAGATCCTAAATAAAAAATGCAACAAAGAAAATGCTACATTAAAAAGACATTAATTCGTCAAAACAATTGCAGAGTTAACATTGATGTCAGTTGGGAGGAAAGTACAAATGTCAAAAACTTAAGTTTCTAGTCCAACAAAATTCAGAGAAAGCCTAATAACTCCAAGAATTGATTAACGAAGGGCAAAGGAATTAACAGAAAACTCACATTAAACACCCTTTCATCTCTTCGTTGATGTGCTTGTACTCACAGTCCTTCTCGTGGCACTTTCCAAACCGCGCAAAGTTCCGACAGATTGGCATCCGGCTCTTATCATACTGATGCAAATACTCACAAGCATCGCCTTTCATACACAATCCTTTAAGCCAGTGTCTGCACACAGTCTTCCTGATGCTCTTACTCCCAGACCTAACAAAGGCTGTACTTCTACCCACGTCAGAAGCTAACACCAAATTCGCAGTAACAGCCAAATTCAAAGTAGCAGGCAAATTTGAAGGAGCAACCAAATTTGGACCATTTGAATACAATGGGGGTTTACCACAAGTGGGACCTGTCTTTACTCCCTCCTCAAAATCAAACGCCAGACCTGCCTCCACATCCTCCATTGCCCTAACTATGTGTTGTAAACCTGATTCTTCTTCACAATCTGAATCTTCTTCAAACCTTAAATCCCCACTGTGAACCCTAAATCCCCACTGTAAGCCCTGAACCCTTCTTCTACACCCTGAATCCACTTCAAACCCAAAATATATTTAAACTCTGAACACTTGTCCTAAACCCTGGCTCCAAATCAGCTTAATTTGCTTCATGTTTTTGGCTCCAGGTGGATTCCCACATCAAGCTTATTTGATCTACCAGCTGAACGAAAAGACCGGAGTAAACTACTTCAAATTCCGTAAAAAACTATGCCCAGAACGCCAAAAAGCTAATTGAATTCGTCAAGATTGTGACCAAATGTTAGGCAAACTAAACATTTACCTCAACTTTTCTTCGCAGTACTTCACCCTTTTGTGGAATTGTGAGCTCGTTCAAATCAACAACACATTCACAATCAAATTGTATTAATAGGCTGTGCAAAGCCATCAGTTTAAAAAATTGGTTCAAAAACTCCACCAATTTTGTTTTTCCCTAATTTATTGACCCAACACCATTAGAGATGAATTGGAGACCAATTCAAATTGGAACAAATTTGTGGGAATGACTAATATCTTTTCTTAAAGAAGGCGAATCATCTGCGAATCTGCGTTTTGTCTTCAATCGAAATTATATCGGCTGCCGCTATGAACATTGTTCCGTTATTTTTCTGAATTTTGAATATTTTGTAACTTTTAAATTCCCGCGAAACTAAAAATTAGTTATAAACATTCACACGATCCAAATATAGGAAGCGCTTCTGCATATACCTTTTTGAATTGGACGATTTTTATACTCATTTGAATAGAAGAAAGAAGACATGGAGGAAGCATAATGACAAGTGGTTAAAGAAATGGGACATTAATATCCAGGGGTGCCCACATGCTAACGAGGAAATAAAAAAATATGTTAGAAAAAAATTTAGGCACCGCATGTGGATTAATCAAAAGAGACGGAAAAAAGCTTACTATATCAAAGAGCTCAACCCCACGTGGGATCATGTCGAAAAAGTCTACATAGGGGCGGATATTAAGTGGAAAGCAAAAATGTTGATTGCTCAAATAAGGACTAGCTCACATCATCTTAGATGTGAAACGGGCAAGGGGTTGATTCCCAAAGAGGAGTGGGAAAATAGAATATACCTTTTTTGCAACAAAGGTGTGGTGGAGACGGAGTGGCATTTCATCATGGAGTGCTCAGACATTCATGCCAGCTATGAAGGCATTTTGAAAATCAACAGTTTAAGCACCTTGTTTGAAGAAGCGAGTTTGGACAAAACTGCAAACTTATTGATCAAAATTCACTGTAGGAGATCTGATCTCGAAAGGGGCTTCAAACTGTTTAGTGCTTTGTTGCCTTGTTCCTTGATTCGTGTTGTGCGGTTCTGGGTCCCTTAGGCTGTTGTGGCCTCGTGGACGTTATTAAAATCATTCATTCATTCATTTCCATTTAGTGCCAACTTCTTACTAAAGTTTTATTAGTTTTTAAGCTAGTAATAGTTTTTAAAAGGGGTCATTAAATGCTTAATAGGTATAGAAATTTATAGTTTTTTTATCAAATATTTATATTTTTAAAAGTTATTATATACATTGTTTACTTGAGATTACAAATATTTGTGTATATTAATTATTTGATTGTATTCTTACTATTGTTTTAAGAAAGAAACAACTTTAAAAGTATTTTAATTTATAAATATTGATAATTATTTCCAAAAATACTTAAGAGTGTCACAATAAATATTAACTAGAAAATGGTTATGTTTTAAATTCATGTATCTTTCCAATAACAAAACAAATTGTATGAGTATTATACTATTATACACTACATAATTATATAAATAAAAGTAGTTAAACTCAACTTTTATATAAAAATTTAAACACAAATTCACTTACCTTTTGTAGATAGTTGTTGTGATGAATACCATTACTTTTATGATTTTGGGATTGTTCTGTAATTCAAGGTTGTATAAGATATGAGCCTATAATATAAATATTAGATACATAAAGTTTGACCAAGACATTGAAACAACAACAAAATCATGTTCAATAACAACATGAAAATGTGTGCATGTTATGAATGTACCTTCTAGGAAATCATATTAAGATATCATATTAAATAGTTAACTATGTGAATATAACATCACATTAATAATATTATTTTACACAATTATGATTACATGGACACAATTGAAAGAGAAATTAGTATTGCAAGTATAAAGACCATAACATTATTTTAACAACACCATGTTAGTTTATGACAACCAACCACAAACAAATTGAACACATGCTAGATGTTTCCATTAAGGATCAACTTAGGGATAAGGACCAAAACTAATGCTCGTCATATTTTTTATTGTTAACATAATTCGTATTTTCTATCTTAAAGTACCTTTAAAATGAGAACAATGGCAATATTCATAATGTTTTGAGAGATTTAACTCAAGAGATAGGAGTCAATGTTAAACCAATCCTCTCTACGTCATCAATATCTATTGTCTCTCTTTCCAACTATAGCCCTTGTGATTTATGTATAGTTAAAATACATAACATCTTGATGATGATTTGTGTATAACTGCGTCTTATAACAAGTGGAAGAGGGACAAACTTTGGATTATTGAAGTCCCATGACACACCCACACAATTATCAAATTCCAAAATCACACAATGGCAACTCTATCGATCAAGTACCTTGATGATAAACTATATTCTTTATAGTACCAAGTGCTCCATTAACTAAGTTAGCATCCACCCATAGATTGCACGCCAACATTATGGGTTGATCAACACACAGTAGAACCATTCAATTCAAATGAGCATCATCAACATCATGTGATTCTATACGTTGGGTATATGCAGACACACTACATGTAATTGGCATGGTGTGAGTGACTTTTAGAGTCCCATATTATGGAGCATGATCATGTTATTTGTGACCTATAAATGCATAGATGCATCAAATATTATGTGTGATCCTCGACAGTTACTAAGACATTTGTTCAACCCACAAGGAATTTCTAGTCATCTTATGTTACAATTGCATTCCAAATGTTTGTTAACATTTCTCTAAATCTAACTTGTTCTAGATCATGTTATTGTTGATGGAAAGTTTTGTCCAAGGTCACAACTATCTAAAATGTAGTCCACATTGCTTTACCATAAACGTCGACTACAAACACACAAACTACATAGTTTCCCCAAAAATAGGGTTACAAAAATGTTATTATGCGTAATAATACAATGGGGGACACCTACATATAGTGGTATATCTCAAACAAGATGTAACTAGGTGAGATCACCAATAAGGATAATCAACCTTCCATCAAAATCTTTTTGTGCCATGTGATGGAAACAATTATTTAAGTGATTGTTGATATTGAACAAACAATTTGGGGCCCATAAAACTCATTTCATCAATGAGAATATGTCAGATATGCTTGATATATTCCTATAATGTAGCTAGTGATTGTCCACTCAAAGGTAACATATTCTTAATAAGAACTTTTAAGGATGCACAGATTGTAGTGGTGTGTACGTTAAAAGCAACAACTCTTGTTGGTGTAAGTAGCAAGAAGGGGTATTTTCCATTGATTGAATTATTATCCATTGCATGCTTGATACGATTAATTAGGTAATATTTCCTTATTCCAACAATTCCTTGAATGATCATCTTAAGAGGTTCATCATTATCAAGTAATTCAAAACGTCTTGTGATTGCATCATATCCAATGTGTTGTTTTTCACTCAAATTACTTGAAGGATTAATTGATTATGGAATGTCTTTTGAACTTGATTCCCAATTGACTTGACTTTGTGAACTATGTGGTCATTTCTTGCAAAATATATGACAATTCATATTGTCGTTAATCATACTCCATGTCAAAATCTTTGTAGCGTCGTAAATTGTGCTCACACAATTTCACACTCTACTTGGTACTCGCTCTAGCGTTCCCTTCCCTTTAACCTCTGTGTTGACCTCTTTTTTCTTGCCTAAACCTAAATCTACAAAAAGGGCCTTAATCCCAACAATGTCCCAAACCAATGTGACCTTTTAAGACCTAAAGTTACCTGGACTAGTGTACTAGGCGCGGACATTTGTGCCAAGCGTTGGCATCCCGATAGCGTCTTCCAATCTGTCAACTCACTTTAGAAGGTGTGTTTTTGCTTGCACAGCATTCTGAGATTTTTTGCATGTCTATCTGCACCCAAATGGCTCTTTACCCATCTTTTTTCTCTCCTTCCTTTTCTATAAAAACCCCTTTCACTTTGCCATTCAAATCATCACGAATTCCCATAGCGAAGCTTTGCCAAATTAATTACTCACGATCATATTACTTGCGCCATTGCATTTGTGTGTTAGCTATCTATTACAGGTTATTGATTTCATGTGATTCACTCCAATTCTTCTTGCACATTCGCATGTGATCGCCATCCTCAAAGAATAGAACCTTCTTGTTCTCCAACATGATAGCCTTCCGAAAAATCCCTTGTAACCATCTCTTGCATATTACTTTCAATTCATTTAATATTAATGCTTGTCTTTATGATTTAAAGTATATCTTTTTATTTATCTTGAATACATTATTATTTTTCACTGCTCGCTGCTATTATAGACACACATAGGATACAAGAGCACACACTTTTTTATTATCTATTGATCTAGATTTCGTTGAGGTAGAAATACCAAAAATAGGGTTTGACTGAGGCAAACCTCTCTACATCCTGACCCTTTCTCCTCTTTTTGTTGCAGGTTGAAGATTGAGTGAAGAAGGACTGCAAGCACACGAGTGTTTGCACATTTCTTCCCCTTCCTTGCTTTTTCTTTATTTCCAATTAATTTTGTCAATACTCAACTTTCTGTACACTAATTTTTATTTATGTTGTTGACAAGATTTACTGAAACTCGTGCGAAGCCATACATGTATGTATTACGGTTTTTGAGGTCATATGGACTACAGCACCAGTGCAAACGTTTGTGCCAAGCACTGGTGTCCCTATTAGTGAGCTCAAAATCTTGGTGTTAGGTTCCCTTTACCTATTATTTCAGCTTCTAGATTAGTTTTGTGATTTTAGTTATCTATCTCTACTTACTTTCCTATTTTCTATTGTACTTAGTTTTGTTAGTTTAGTTAGCTCATTTCCATTTCAATTGCAACAAAAGAATCCAACCCGGATAGTCTTGCTAGCAAGATATACATGTTCGTTGGTTGGGATTCTAATGTGTGTGATTGAAGTTTGTTCTAATTAGCAGTAGTTTAGTTAGAAACAAATTTTCATCACATCACATTTTGATGAACCTGACGTACTTAAAGAATTTGCAAACCATCTTTAAAATAGATAAAAAAATAAAACACCTCCTTCTCTAAAACAAAAACATTTTCCCCTTCTTTTATTCATCATATTGTTAGATTTGTGAGTACATGTGTGTTGCAGAGCTTGTATTAATTTATGAGATTTATGACCCAGTGCTCTAACTTTGAATTCCTTATTCGTAGAAGTTGGATATTACACATGGTTTCCCATGCTCCTAGTAGCTCCGACACCACGCAGCCAGATAGTGGCATTTTCAACTTCTTAATGGATAATTCTAGAGTACAGGTCCCTGTTGTCCCTTGCTCTCACACCGATTCTCTCTTGACTAAATGACTTCACAGATCCTTCTGGTATAGATACATTTGTCGCTAGTGTACCTCTAACCCAACTACAATCATTAGATAGCCAGCTGGCTAAATTTTGTGATTACTTGGGTACTGAACACCTAGCCGATGAAATTGAACCCCTGGTTGAGAATTTTAGATGTTTGTTAAACAGTGATCCGCATGATGTGGATGTCCTTCATGGCTTGGCTCACATAGTGAAAAGCAATGTTCCTTCATTAGCTAGCTATGCATAGACACATAGTGAGTCACGATTGAATAACTCTTAATCTCATATTTTAATGCCTATACCAACCTCCTCTCTTTCTACTTTCACTTCTCAAATTTCAACAATTGCTACACAATTGAACAATGCTAACACTACTTCTATGGGATCGAGTGGAAACCCTATAGATTAGTATGGTTCCATTCCCCCGAATACTTCCTTATCATTCACTTTCTCAGGCACCAACCCTGGAGTTCCTCAACCACCACCTCTCTCTTCTAAATCTAACACTCAAAACTAGAATATCCACACACAATCTACGAACACTACCAACCATGTCATTAACCAACTATTACAAAACGTCAATTCCTTACAACAACAGTTGGCCAGTATATCCACTTCTACATCTCAGCCTTCCATTCCTTCTTATTATACTTGTAGCCCATTATCACTAGCCATTCTCCATGCACATCTTCCACTGAACTTCAAGGTGCCACGTCTTGAGAAATATAGCAGTAAGGGAGACCCGCAAAACCATGTGTCTGCATTTACACTATATGCATCGATTTCCTTTTCAATGACTTTTTGCTAGCAAAAATTTTCTCCCAGTCCCTCAAGGACATGACGTTGGATTGGTTTTGTTCTCTCCTTGATCATTCCATCACTTATTTCTAGTGACTAGTTTATCAATTTCTCCAGTATTTTCAAGATAACATTGGACTACAAGTCACATTAATTGACCTCGTCCACTGCAAGCAAACTGTAAACAAGAAATTGATTGACTTCATTGGTTGATATTAGGCTCTCTTCTTGCATATACCTTATGCTCTTCTCGACTCTAACGTGTAGTAGGTTTTCATAAAAAACCTGCAACCGCATATCAGAGATAAGATTCTACTAATGTGTTACCGGTCATTTACACTTCTCTACATGACACTATGTGATTACTAGCAGTTGGTAAATTAGTAGGAGGGCTCCTCATTACAGACTCCCAATGGGCAATCCGATGTTGGTTCTTCCTTTAACTACAAGAAAAATAAGAACTTTATCAAAATAAATGCTAATAACAATAACAATAATGTAGCAGCCACAACACCTAATAACAGTGCTATGGCCTTCTCTTCGCAAACAAAACTAAGGACTCGACAGTTTACCTTGTTCTTTGAATCCCTTTATTCCATCATGCAACAACTGTTAAACAATAACCTTATCCATCTACCACCTATTTTCCCCATCGATACTTCTAAACGCCTACCACCTTCGTATGACCCAAAGGCCTTTTTCCAATTCCATAGAGTAGCTAGACATGATACTAAAAGATACATGCATCTCAAGCACAATGTGCAAGACCTCATTGATCAAAATGTTATCCAAGTTTCTGTAGTGAACGATAAAGGAAATAAGTCAGTCACTCCACCAAACTAGAACCTTCAAATCTATACAAATCCATTGTCAAATCACTCCACAAACCTTATCAAGCTCCCCTTTAACATGGTGATTGCTTCAAAGCTTATTGACGAGCCTTCTTCCTCTCTTTCTCGGATGATCGCTATGGTAGATGACCACCCTTGACCCAGTTGACAGTGTGTTGCTCACGAGCCTATCATCTCCTTCTAGCCCATTGATGTGTCATCACATGTTTATGATGGACCCCTCTATATCACTGCCATAATCAATGAAAGGCCCATTAAGGGCATACTAGTCGACTCGATGTGCATGGTTAATGTGATTACTGAGGAGCTTCTTTATAAGTACGAGTTTCATCAAGATCAATATGAGAAATCAAAAGTTTGGATACACACACATGATGGGTCCTCTCCTTTTACCATGGGTTCGCTTAACTGCCTGTTCAGGTCAGGCCTAAGGCCCTAGACGTTACCTTTTATGTGATCCCCACTTCCAACCAATTTTGCATGAAATTGGGCCATACAAGGCTCATTTCCATGAAAGTGGACCCTTTAGTAGTCCACAAGTGTTTAAAGTTCTCGCATGAAGGCTAGGTGCACACTATCTACCATAGTGGGTTCAAGCCCCTTGCCTTCCGAGGAAACTTCTCCTTAGACTACTTCTAGATGACAACAATTGAGCCAATGTTGTTGATTGTCAGGAACATTGAGAGGGGGGGTGAATCAGTGTTCTATAAATCTTTTCTTGCACTTTTAATTTTAACCATTTCAAAAGAATAATCCAATAAAAGCAAAATATACAACTGAACAGCATCCACAAATGTATGACACATAACACCAAGATTTTATGTGGAAAACCCAAAACGGGAAAAACCACGGAGAGGATTAGCTCTCATAAATATATTGAAATCTTTACAAAATGATGTTCAAGCTTGGTCACTCCACGGGCATATAACATGTTGGCTCACTGCCATGATGTACAACTAAGTTTAGCAGGCTCACTGTGTCAACCCTAAACCTAGCAAGATTACAATAAGGGCTGTTAAACCCTGTTGAAGGCTCATTCCCTTGAAGATGAACACTTGCTTCCAATCGGATTACACATGAGAACTGAGTACTGCTTAAGCATCTGCCACTATGCCAGGGTGTAGTCATTTAACAACTGTATTCTGAATCCCAAGTCTTCATCGCTATTGATCTTCTAACTCTGCTCCACTATTCGCATCCTCACATCACACACATATATTTCCACACCACACACACAACCAAAGATCATCACTCTTATATATATCTGCCTCATGATTTAAGCCATAATTAGATCGGCATCCAAGAAGTGAAACATGTACATAGAAAGATATACCTTGTTGCTCAATCCAATGCAATATGTGTCGCGCGGACCCAAATCTTCTCCCAAGCGTGTTCATATAGCTTGGCTCTAATCATTCAATTACTTACATGGATCCTCCAAACATTAACTCTTCTCCGTACAATGATTTATATACTTTCGGCCTCTTCCTTAAGAGCATACTTAACAACTTCATCTGCTGATTTACAACTTTTACTGAGGATCTCAAAACACCTTCCAAAACATATCAAGGACTCTTTATACATTTCCAATCCTACCCTTAGAACCGCAAGGCATCATATCATCTTGCAGAGAAATGCGGACTATCAAAACTCAGACTCTATCTCTGTCAAACTATGTCAACCATTATACCGATACTTAGCAGCTTGTAGCTATCCTTCCGGTGAACTTCAGATCTCCTAACTCTGGAATAAGACACTTCATATAAGTGTTTACAACACCTCAAAACTGCATAACGAAATACTTGTCTGCAGAGGAATGCAGACCACTGCACTAGACCCTGTTCACTGTTCTTACTATACCTTTGCTTACCCGGACTTAGACATTTCTTCAAGATGACTTCCAAAGAGGATCAAGACTTAATCTCTGAGGCATAACACTATCAAACACCAACTGACATCATACATGAACCGCATCTACAAGTCTTCAATTGCGGAGGCATACTAGCTGACTTTTAGTCTTCCACTCAGAATACCTTCCATACTTATCCATTTTCTGTCACCTGGACCTAGAATCCAACATGTTCTTCCGAAGATATCTCTTCATGTCATGGAGATAGGTTCTTTGAGCCTTGTTGCCATCAATGACAACATATAAGTCAATACTAGAGCAATGTCTCTTGCCAACAATCTCCCCCTTTGGCATTGATGGCAACACTTAATGAAAAATGCTTGACTACTCCCCCTTACTGTACACTTTATTTTCTTGCTCCCCCTGAGGTGATTATCCATTTTTCATTGAACTTCTTCTCCCCCTTTGAAATCAATGGCAAAGGGTGTGATCCAAAACCAAAAATTTGTCAGAATTTCAAAATTTTATATACTCTGCCGCATATTTATAAGCACAATCTTCATCTTAATTTGTGTTTGAAGGCAAAATGTCACTATAGATAGTCTTTATTAGAGCTATCTCTCCATTCCATCTATTTCTTGCACTTTCTAGAATGTGGATGTGGCCATTCATAAAAAATACTAGCTTCTCTGCCTTCTGGAGATCTGATGGTGTATCAATTAGTGCTTGAGATTTCAAGGCCTCATCTACCAAATTGGTCATGGAATCAATTTTTGGACTTATCAGTCCTTTCAGCTAGCACAACCTATCTTTGATTTCTCCCTTTTTCTTCATCAGAGTATTCAGATCATTATGGATGTTTGCAACTTGTGTTTCTTTGGCATTTATTGACTCGGCTGCTGGATTATATGTCTCAGAGATATTCATCAGTTTGAGTTCCAAGTCTTTGATTTTATCTTCTAGTTCCTTTTTGATCTTTGGCCAAGATAAACAAATTTTGTATATTTTTTCAGCTTCTTCAATGGCACTTTATATGTTCTTGATTCCATTATCTAACAAAACTTTGTCTCGATCTATCATTCTCTTCAACTCAACCAGTCTTCTATCATCAATTTCTTTCTTCACTTTTACTTCCATAGATTTTTCAAACGATTCAAAATGTACACTTACAGAATTTAATAGCTTCTTGAGATGGTCAGCAAGGGATAATGAGATATCCCTTTGAAATGATGGTAGCAACTTTTCCAAGACAATGGATGCTTCATTGATTAGTTTGTTATCTTGACCATGTGATTGTAACAACTCTTCTTATGCCTTGGCCTGAACCATAGATACTAGCTTGAACTTTTGGAAAGGTGACAATGAGGCCAAGTTGATTGGACCTTGAGGGAGTTCAAACTCTTCTGCAATTTGTTGCCTGTCAGAGACATCCGTAGTGTCTCTTGCCCTCTCTGATATTTCTCCTTGACTTTGATCCGGAGGGTCTATGTCCATAACTTCCTGTTATTCTAAGTTTTGTTCTGGTGTAGGGCTCCTCAACTGTGCCCTATCTTCTACATCCTCAGCTTGTTGCTCAGGGGATAGATTCGTTTCAATTCTACCTATATTCAATGTGTTTGTGTCAGGGGCTTGATCACTCTGTTTTGGTTCTTGATCAAGGCTTGTCTATGGTAGAGATGAGTCTTCGTCTTTTGTTTCCTTATTGTCATAGATAGTAGAAATATTATGTTTCTTTAGTATGTCCAAAATAATTTCCTCTATTTCCTTGACAACCTTGTCAACGTCTCCTATCATCAATGCATTCATTCTTTTCTTTGACCTAAACTCATTGTTAAGTGCCTTGGAGATTTTTCTTTTCTTTTCTGGAGTGATATCCAGACATAATGTTATCAGCGTGTGTTCTCTGAGCTTAACATCTTTAGCGATAGTAGTTTCCTTCTTGACTGATAGAATACTGCCCAAGGTATCTATGAGATCACCAATGATCTCAATGAGGGCTCTGTTGTATATGTTTAGATACTTTACAATAGTTTCTTCCAAAATCCTCTTGTCAGCATCATTATAATCATCATAAAACTCAGCCATATGTTTCAAGTTACCATCAACAGTGACAGACTTTAATACATCTTCAACCTTTAGTGTTGCATGAGACTCATCTTCTTCCTGTCTTTTGCTGGGTGTCTTCCTTCCTATTGGCTTTTCCTTGCTACTTTTGGATGCTTTAGTAGCATCAACTTTCATTTTCCTTACCTCCTTATCTGATTTTGTCTCTTCTTCATTAACAGTTATGCTTGCATGCATTCTCTTGGCTTTAGTCTTCATTCTTTTGGAGTTGGTGGCAGGAGTTTCCATATTTGCAGATGGTGTGGAACCAGAGGGAGTGGACGAGGCTGCAATAGAAGTGAAGGCTCTGGTTTTTCTTTTTGCCTTCTCTGGCTTTCCTAACTCATCTTTGTGTTCTTTCGAAGCCCCAGACGATTCACCTTTTATCTTTTCTTCTACTTCCTTGATGGCTTGTGCCTTTTCCCTTGCCTTTGCTACTTCTTCTTTTGTAAAGCCAACTTTTATGGTGATTTCTTCTGCCACTTTCCTCGTTTTCCTAGAGATTTTAGGTTTTCTTACTTCAACATGAATTTTGGCATGCAATTCATCATAAGTCCCAAATCTTTCTTCCTTGGGATCTCTAGGTTTGCTCGGCATATATTCAGCATAGTTTTCCAGTACAGCTCCATCTACCTCATATCCCATAGGCATAACCCAGACCGTTCTGGGCTAAACAACCTCCATCAAACACTGATCTTTTGTCACAATGAAGCAGATTGTATCCTTGTATTTTTCAACAACTATTTTGGGGATTCTTTCTCTAGCTTGCATTGATCTTTGGAAATTCTTGAAATAGCTCCATAGGGCTGCATTCTATGCATCAATGGTGCCTATGCTACTCAAAAAATTTCTAATTTGAACTGCAACAGGTTTATCATTGGTCCATAATAGGTTCTTCATACCAGGCAACTCTTGCATAAAATAGAAAAATAAACACATGATCAGTGTGCCAAATTTAAAGGGATATTTACCTTCTTTTGTCTTCTTCAGGTTATCCATTACTTGTTGTCGGAGCAATTCACAGATGTCATAATCAACATTTTCCTTAATCATTTGATAGTCTGTGTAAATGGTCGTGCCTGAAACAGAGTTCTCCTAGTTGGTGAAATAAACTTTGTATCCCAATACCATTGAGGCAAATCGCACGGCATGATCCTCAATATCATTTATTGTTAAGGCTCTCTTATCAAATTTTGCTCTGGTAGCTGTAATTACTGTATCATTCTTCACGACTTTCAATAAAGGTACTAATCCGGTAAAGCATAGTCCAGTGACCATCCTAATAGTGTCTTTTGTAATCTTGAAAGGTCTTTCAAGCCATTTGAATTCATCATGAACCCTGCTTAACACATACCAGACCCATTCATCTTCCATAAATGTTGGGAAATTCAGGTACTGAATAAATTTCTTTTCTTTCAATGCTAGATATTCATTTTTTAGTTCGAGATTCTCATTACTCAAGTGTTTCATGTAAAGATTAGTAAACCTGCTATCACCAAATTCCTTTAGGGCAACATGAATATATGCCCTAACATCTTTTGCATGCATGACTTCGTGAGGAACACTTGAGAATGCACCCAACTGATCGACTTTGGTTGATTTGAATGGGTGTTTTTTGAATTTTGGTCGCGCACGCTCAGTAATATCAACAACTTGTGGTGATGCCATTCCAAATTTTTTTAACAAATTCACAAGAAGGTTTTGAACGAGATTACCTTGTTCCGCTAAATTAAGGTTTCCTTTTTTCAAAATTCTTTAGGCCCTTCAATTCTTGGTTGTTGTTGCTCTAGATTTGTTCTGATCTCTCTGAATACTTAATGGCTTTGAGTGTAAAGTGATTTTGAGATTAAACAAGTTCCTTTTTAATATCCGCACAATGTGACCTAAATGTCATTAAATGCTCATTTCCAAAAAGCTGTTAAAAACCCTTCACTGTAGAATACAACCAATTGGGATTGTTCTGCAATATGCCACATTGACTCTTTTTCTTCCAGTTTTTCTTCCAAGAGATGTGTCACATCAGATTCCATTATACATCTTTGTGCCATATTCTATCACCCATATTTTGGCTGGGGGTTTTGAATTTTTCTTTAACACTACTCCCCCTAAGCCAGAGCTCTCGATTTACTTCCCAAAGGAAGTATCTACACTGTATACTGGTGTGGATTGATCCTTGACTTCTATTACTTCTTTCTTGATCCATACCTTGTTTATTTCTTTCTTGGTTTCAACCGGATCAACTTTCTCTTTTCCTTTATCATTTCTCTGCTCTATTTTCCTTTCTTCAGAATAGTGATTTCTCTTCACATTTCTACTTCTGCAAAATCTTTTAACATGTCCAAATTTGTTGCAATTGAAGCACATCACATTCTTTTGACTTTGATTCCTTCCAGAATTTGATCTACATTGATTTGCCATATGTCCAAATTTATTACATGCAAAATATTTTCCATTGAATGTTTGACTATTCCTTGTATTTTGAAAGTTAGTTCCTACAGAGCTTCTGCATTCATTTGATCTGTGTCCCATTTTATAGCAAGAATTGCACCTAATAGAGTTCTGACTTATTTTACTTCTGCATACAACAACTTTATGACTAGTTCTATTACAAGTGAAGCATTTACCTTTGACTGATTGTTCATTCCTCCCATTGTTGAAACTTTTCCTGATCTGATTTCTGCATTCATTTGCTCTATGACCAATTTTCTTACAATTGAAACATTGACCAGAGAATAATGGAGTCTTTTGATTCATTATGCTCCTACATTGAGAAGCCCTATGACCAAACTTATTGCATGAATTACAATAACCATTGAAAGATGGGTACCTTTGAGCATTTGGTTGCCTGACCGGAGGTCTTCTAGGTCTTCTTCTTTGATTTCTAAACTGGTATCCTTTGTTTTGCCTTGACTCAGTGCTCATTTGACCAAAGTTTGAAATTTATCCTTTCTCAAATCCTAAACCATGTTTGTCATCAGCACTCTTCTGGCTAGCAATCATTTCATCAAGCTTTGCAATACTTATCTTGAATTTTTCTTCAAAACTTCTAGCTTTTTCCAAATCTATTTTTAAGCTTAAAATCTCTTTTTCAAGTTTTGCATAATCTTCTGATCTATTTTTCATAATCAAATTTAGATCATCTTCTACTCTTGTTCTTTCTGTAATTTTTGCTTCCAAATTATTTAGGGCTTCATTTGCTAATAACAATTGGTCACTGAACTTTTTGTATTTGTCTTTGAATTTCTTGACTTGCTCTTTCAACTTTAAGATGCATTCATCGGCTTGTTGCAAGTTTTCTTTCAGATCCCTGACCTTTGCTTTAGAATTTTCAAGATCCATAAGAGCTACTTCTAGTTGGCTGTATCTCTCATAATCTCCATACCTTCTTGCTGCCATGATCAAACTATCCCAGATCTTCCTTAAGCTGTTAAACTTTTTCAAAGGAACCTTGCTTTGATACCAATTGTTGATTGTCAGGAACACTGAGAGGGGGGGGGGGTGAATCAGTGTTCTATAAATCTTTTCTTGCACTTTTACTTTTAACCATTTCAAAAGAATAATCTAATAGAAGCAAAATATACAACCGAATAACATCCATAAAAGCATGACACATAACACCAAGATTTTACGTGGAAAACCCAAAATAGGAAAAACCACGGAGAGGATTAGCTCTCATAAATATATTGCAATCTTTACAAAATGATGTTCAAGCTTGGTCACTCCACGGGCCTAGAACATGTTGGCTCACTGCCATGATGTACAACTAAGTTTAGCAGGCTCATTGCCTCAACCCTAAACCTAGCAAGATTACAATAAGGGTTGTTAAACCCTGTTGAAGGCTCAATACCTTGAAGATGAACACTTGCTTCCAATCAGATTGCACATGAGAATTGAGTACTGCTTGAGCATCTACCACTATGCCAGGGTGCAGTCATTTCACAACTGTATTCTGAATCCCAAGTCTTCATCGCTGCTGATCTTCTAACTCTACTCCACTATTCGTATCCTCACATCACACACATATATTTCCACACCACACACACAATCGAAGATCATCGCTCTTATATATATCTGCCTCATGATTTAATCCATAATCAGGTTGGCATCTGAGAAGTGAAATGTGTACATAGAAAGATGTACCTTGTCGCTCAATCCAATGCACTATGTGTCACGCGGACCCAAATCTTCTCCCAAGTATGTTCATATAGGTCAGCTCTAATCATTCAATTACTTACATAGATCCTCCAAACATTAACTCTTCTTCTTACAATGATTTATATACTTGTCGGTCTCTTCCTTAAGAGTATGCTTAACAGCTTCATCTTCTGACTTACAACTTTTACTGAGGATCTCAAAACACCTTCCAAAACATATCAAGGACTCTTTATTTCCAATCCTACCCTTAGAACAGCAAGGCATCATATCATCTTGCAGAGAAATGCGGACCATCAGAAATCAGACTTTGTCTCTGTCAAACACTATGTTGATACTTAGCAGCTTGTAGCTATCCTTCTGGTGAACTTTAGATCTCCTAACTCTCGAATAAGACACTTCATATAAGTGTTTACAACACCTCAAAACCGCATAATGAAATACTTGTCTGCAGAGGAATGAGAACCACTGCACTAGACCTTATTCATTGTTCCTACTATACCTTTGCATACCCAGACTTAGACATTTCTTCAAGATGACTTCTGGAGAGGATCATGACTTAATCTTTGAGGCATAACACTATCAAATACCAATTGACATCATACCTGAACCGCATCTGTAAGTCTTCAATTATGGAGGCATACTAGTTGACTTTCAGTCTTCCACTCAGAATACCTTCCATACTTAGCCATTTTCTGTCACCCAGACCTGGAATCCAACATGTTCTTCTAGAGCTATCTCTTCCTATCATGGAGATAGGTTCTCTAAGCCTTGTTGCCATCAATGACAACATTTAAGTCAATACTAGAGCAGTGTCTCTTGCCAACAAATGCGGCCTCATGTGACTTCTTGTTCCTTTCATACCAGAAGTTTAAAGTGAATCATATAGCCTAGTTGTCTATTGGTGCCTCTTCGTCATCTACACTGGCTGCTACCCCTCCTGTGCCCTTGTCATTGGAGGTTTCTCCTATTCCTCCCTCCATCTCTACGACAGGATGAGGAAAGCAATCCACACAAAGTGCACCTCCCCTCCCCCATGCTTTAGGAGCATACTCTACATTTCCACTTCCCATGTCTTACACGAGACCTCGAGGACCTCTATGAGAACATCCTAGAGCACCACGCATTCCTGGGACCTCTCAATCTCTGTTGGTTAGTTTTGTTCATCCTACTTCTTTGGTAGCGCAAGGAAACTCGCTGCTAGTAAGAGCTCTTGCTCCTCCTCCTCTAGTGAATCCCCAACCTCTGACAACTGCTACTATTCCTCCTACCCCTATGGCGGCAAAAGGAAAGCAACCCATGTCGAGGAACCCTTCCCCCTCACCTATGGTTGCCCAATCCTTAGAAGTTCTATCAGTCTCCCCACATATCTGTGTGAACGTGGATGACCGAGAACCCATGATGGACAACCCTCCAACCCCCTCAACAGAGTCTCCAGTTCACTCTCAATGGAACCAACATGCGAGAGATTGATGACATCGTTGTCGCATCGTAACCCGTGCACATGTTGCTGAGGCACGACCTCCCAATGAGTATCCTTCTCCCATGCAACCACTTGTGGATCCCCCAACTCCTTCACCTTCTCAGCTTGTTGATCCTCCACCTCTTTCTCTACCATCTTTGACTCCTCCTTCACTGTCACAGCCTAACATCAACAATGCTCCTAGCACCACTTTTTCAGAGCAAGCTCCTGTCCTGCGTAGCCAACATTAGGTGTTCCCTGATGTCCTTTGTCCCATTATTGTTGACATTCGCATTCCACATCCGCAACCTAAGCATAAACCAAATTACTACCCCACTTCGCCTTTCCACAAGCAAAAGCACATGCCACCCTTGCCACCACCAAGTCCTTTAGTTTCTGCTCTACCAATTGTGGAGACCTCATCTCCACCTATGGCCACCAGTGCTCATGATCCCATTGTCAGCATTGGGCAACCACTAAATTTCATCTATTATAATAATGAATTTGATTACCCTTCCACCGAGGAAGATGTGTTTAAGTCCTTAGGAGAGATACAATCATTGTTTGCGATCTTCACATGATCGATGGACCTTGCCTTTGGTGAATTATGTGAGGATTCTCTCTTGGATGTTGATCCTCTGGGTGATGAGTCAGGCATTGTGCCCAACACTTCCCTTAATGTGGTCCCTCTCACGACCTATCTTCCATCCCTTTATGATGAGCAAGATTAGAAGGCAGATGACCTGCTTGAGCCCAATCCTTGAAGGTAGTCCCTTTGTGCATCTATTTTTATGTGTTTTCCTATGTGCTTTGTAATCCTCGCATGAGAATGATGTGTCTATTTTTTGTTATTCCTCCTTGGATGACCCTTGATGCCCTTGCAGGCACCTAAATATAGGGGGAACGAAAATGTCGTGTCATTCTTCTATCTGTATCTACATTCTTTTATGTGTTGTACTTGAACTTTCATACATATTTTGGGGATGATGCAAAGTGTTAGATGATTTTAGCATCCTCGCATGTTGACCCAAAAAAAATATTTCCCTTCATGTGCCTTTCCTACTTCGTATTCGTAGTTCTACGTGCTTGGAGGATGATGACAATTACAAAAATCAATTGCACCGTAATTAACAAGATCAATGGACAAAAAAATCATCCCACAAAGATTAGGCTATACATTGTACTAACTCCAACGCACGTACATCCCTTTGTGTTTTTTTTACTTTCGATGTTGCTTGTCTTATGTGACACCTTATTGCATTGCTCAGTGTCATGCCATGCTTACACAAGCCTTTGTGTATCATGCCTGCAACATCGTCTTGGTTATCCTTGCTTGGGGGCAACCCCTCCACGACATAGCTCTTGGGAACATATTTGCTAGGCATATGCTTCCTAAAAGCTCTCATGTCATGTTGTCCTCTTTTTACCTTAAAGCTAATTGATCATCCATGGTGCAAGAAATTATTTTAAGGTGGGGGCATACATTTTCTATTTATCACACCTTAATCACACACCACATTGATGGTATGCTCCCTGCAGCATTTGGCATAGCACTTGTGGTCCATACCACCTTTCTCAGAGTTACCGAACAAACAATGAATTTTGTTAGTCCTATAATTTTTGATATTGCCTAACATGTAACTCATCTAGCAGAACAATGCTAGTCTGTGATGTTACATTTGCTACCACTGAACACTTCTCATAAGCCACCTAGAAAATAATGGATTTTGCTAGCCCCTAGTGACTTATGAAAGTTTTTCAGTATGATTCCTAGCAAATAGCAGATTTTTCTAGTCCTAGAATCATACCTCACTTTTCTTTTTTACCTTTTCGCGTGTTTTCATGTGTTTGTTTAGATTAGTACGCATTAGACTATATCATTTGCCAACCACAAAGGTCTCAGCAAATAATATTTGGCCTAGTCCTCCTAAGCACTATTTTTATATATCTATATGTACATGTGATTTTGACATCTTTGTTGTGTGCAGATTTTTTGGCTTAAGATTATGGTTTTGTAGAATCCCAACGTTGGTGATGCAGAGTAGAGGTTCAACTCAATATGGTTTTGACTGAAATTTATACTGGAGCAACATGATCTAGGTTGTCTTCTTACTCTCATACCCATTTGATGGCTTGGAAGGGTAACTCCACATGAGATAATGAAAGAGATGCTTATCAAAACCTTCAAGGCAATTGAAATCTCTCTGAAAATGACTAACTACAACTTCCAAAGGTAGACAATAAGGATTCACAAGATCCCTAGTTGATTGTCCTAGTATGACAGTCTTGTCTCTCCAAGTTTTATGGTTACCAAAAGATGAAAATGTGGGTAAATGAAGAGTAGATGGTTAAAAAAAAAGTCTAACCCTCCACTACACCTGAGACTAACTCAATATGATGAATAGACACCCATGGAACTCACTAAGGAACTTGATAACACAATCTTTCTATCGTTCTCCACAATTAGCCTTAATGGCTTGTAGCCCTATCAATGAGGTTTTTCAAGCAAAACTTGAAGGATTCAAGACAAAACCAAGAACAAAATAGATTTTTGGATACCCATGATGGATTTGCATAATAAATCAGACATGCAAATATGGTTGTTTTGTGACATATGCTTCAAAAGATGACTGTCCTAACTCCACTAGGCCTCCTTCACATAGCAAATGACCATGAAACTTATTCTAGTCTTCTAAAACCTGCTCCAAGGCATCAAACATGTTGAAAATGGTCTATATAAACTATTTTCAGGGCTCTTGGGTCAACCCACATCCACTACTCTTCAACCCACTATTCTACCAATCCTCAAGATGTCTAATACATGATGATATTAGGCTGTTTCTACTCTAACAGATCTCCCCCACCAATTTCCTGCATCTGCAACACCAAAAATAGAGAAACCACAACAAAATAGCTCCATTCCATCCATTATTTGGTTAGGGTGTGAATGGAAATGGCTCTAAAGCCATCGATTTCTCAAGAAACCCCAAAAACTAGGTTTTGGACCAAAAATTAGAAAAATTCAAATAAGATTCTTAAACAATAATAATAATCCACCAAATCAAATGCAAAACAAAGATAACACAGCCCTCTTCCCAATTTCATTCGGTTCCCTCCATGACAATGTCGTACATGTATGTACTAATGTTGAAAGAACCAAGAAAATAGTCAAAATTGTAGGAAATTGTCTCTTTCTGTATTATTTCTTCACAAAAACTTCACCACACAAGCTTATTCGATATATGAAAGGTATCATAAGCATGTTACAATAAGATTCTATGATTTCTTCTGTAACACCTTGTGGAAAAGCCCAAAAAAGAAGGTAATAAAGCCTTCCATAAAGAAAACAAAAAGACTGTCCTAAAAACTATGAAAAACTGCAGACCTATTATTAGAAATTTGCCTTTTCTAAGACCACCACTACATGGTCATGCCCTTAGTGGGCTTTATTACAATATTTTAAAACCAAAATCCACTGTGTCTCTTATTAATGAGACCATTACACCAAAATTCAACTCTAGAACATACTAACATAACTAGGAAAACATGTAAATTTGACTCAATAAACTAGACACCATGAACCTTCCTAGGTTCCCTGCACCAATTGGGGGCTTCATACCTCCACTTAGCAACATTTTGCTTCCTTTGCACAATGTTTGAGTAAAAATTTATTTTTATGTTATTCCTTTCGTGTACTTTAGCTTGCATATGCATGTAGTAGCATACACCTGCTAAAGTGGGGGCTAAATGTAGTATCATAAATTATGCTCACACATAATTTCATGCTCTACTTGGTACTCGCTTTAGCATTCCCTTCCCTTTAACCTCTATGTTAACATCTTTCTGCTTGCTTAAACCTAAATCTACAAAAGGGCCTTAATCCCAATAATGTCCCAAGCCAACACGACCTTTTAAGACCTGATGTTACTTGGACTGGAGTGTTAGGCATGGATGTCTGCACCAAGCGTTGGTGTCTTGATAACATCTTCCAATTCGTCAAATTATTTTAGAAGGCATGTTTTTGCTTGCCTGGCATTCCAAGCTTTTCTACATGCCTATCTACGGCTAAACGAATCTTTACCCAACTTTTTGCTCTCCTTCCTTTTCTATAAAAACCCCTTCACTTTGTCATCCAAATCATCATGAATCCCCACATCAAAGCTTTGTCAAATTGATTACTCACTGTCATATTACTTGTGCCATTGTATCTGCATATTATCTATCTATTATAGGTTATTGATTTCACGTGATTCACTCTGAATTTCATGTGATTCACTTTGATTCTTCTTGCACATTCACACATGATTGCCATCCTTAAAGAATAAAACCTTCTTGTTCTCCGACGCGATAGCCTGCTAGCGAATCCCTTGTAACCATCTCTTGCATATTACTTTCAATTCATTTTATATTAATGCTTTTCTTTATGATTTAAAGTATATCTTGTTATTTATCTTGAATACATTATTGTTTGTCATTGCTCGCCGCTATTCTAAACACACATAGGATACAAGAGCACACACTTTTTATCATATATTGATCTAGATGTCATTAAGGTAGAAATACCAAAAACAGGGTTTGACTAAGGCAAACCTCTATGTTAACATCTTTCTGCTTGCTTAAACCTAAATCTACAAAAGGGCCTTAATCCCAATAATGTCCCAAGCCAACACGACCTTTTAAGACCTGATGTTACTTGGACTGGAGTGTTAGGCATGGATGTCTGCACCAAGCGTTGGTGTCTTGATAACATCTTCCAATTCGTCAAATTATTTTAGAAGGCATGTTTTTGCTTGCCTGGCATTCCAAGCTTTTCTACATGCCTATCTACGGCTAAACGAATCTTTACCCAACTTTTTGCTCTCCTTCCTTTTCTATAAAAACCCCTTCACTTTGTCATCCAAATCATCATGAATCCCCACATCAAAGCTTTGTCAAATTGATTACTCACTGTCATATTACTTGTGCCATTGTATCTGCATATTATCTATCTATTACAGGTTATTGATTTCACGTGATTCACTCTGAATTTCATGTGATTCACTTTGATTCTTCTTGCACATTCACACATGATTGCCATCCTTAAAGAATAAAACCTTCTTGTTCTCCGACGCGATAGCCTGCTAGCGAATCCCTTGTAACCATCTCTTGCATATTACTTTCAATTCATTTTATATTAATGCTTTTCTTTATGATTTAAAGTATATCTTGTTATTTATCTTGAATACATTATTGTTTGTCATTGCTCGCCGCTATTCTAAACACACATAGGATACAAGAGCACACACTTTTTATCATATATTGATCTAGATGTCATTAAGGTAGAAATACCAAAAACAGGGTTTGACTAAGGCAAACCTCTATATTGCCCAACCCTTTCTCCTCTTTTCTTTTAGGTTGAAGATTGCCCAACATTTACTCTCTCATAATTTTGTGTCGATAAATATTTCTTATGTCCTTATTTGTTAATAAACAATTTGGATTCACTCTACAACTAATAAGGAGCACTGTAATGACAAACATTGATTTAACCCTTTTTTGCAAACATGTATCAAAGCTATATTGGGTATGACACTCAACATAATTTAATAATCGATGTAATCTACAAGCAGGTCACCGAAAAAATTCTAGTTGTGTCCATAAAACAAGAATCTTCTTCTATAGATTGTCACACAAAAACATTTCTTTCATGCTCTTCAAGAGGATTCCATGCACTTATGAATTTTTCATAGAAACCTTTGCCTTTTCAATCTCACTTAGATTATTCTACTCCAATATATCTACATTAGGTTCACCCTCAATCCACATGACCAAATGCTCATGCCGTAAAGATCGATATTGTCACACCTTCCTACATTAAAACAATACAACATTAGTAAAGACCTACATAATGTATATTGTAAAACAACATAGAAATCGTATTCACAAATTATACAAGTTTCAATCGAAATTATATTGGCCTTTGTTGTGAACATTCTTCCATTATTTTTCAAAATTTTAAATATTTTGTAACTTTTAAATTCCCGTGAAACTAAAAATTGCTTAAAAACATTCACACGATCCAAATATAGGGAGCGCTTATGCATATACCTTTTTGAATTGGACCATTTTTATACTCAATCTACACGTTTTCCATTTAGTGCCAACTTCTTATTAAAGTTTTTTAATTTTTAAGCTAGTAATACTATTTAAAAGGTGTTATTAAATGCTTAATAGGTATAGAAATTTATAGTTTTTTTTATCAAATATTATATATTTATATTTTTAAAAATTATTATATACATTGTTTACTAGAGACTATAAATATTTGTGTATATTAATTATTTGATTGTATTCTTAATATTGTTTATAAGAAAGAAGCACTTTAAAAGTATTTTAATTTATAAATATTGATGATTATTTTCAAAGATAGTTAAGAGTGTCACAATAAAGATCATAAGGGAGCATCATTTTTATATTAGTGATGATTGCATGCAATCTATAGAGTTTGTGCAAGGTTGCTTTCAGATGTTCTACAATGATTTGGCTAGAAGGGGCATATCATTCAATCAGCATATCATATGGTCAGATAACTATGCATCACAATTTAAGAACTCATAGATGTTGTATTGGTTGAGTAGGATGCATAATATTACAGGTGTTCAGCATATGTGGAACTTTTGTGAGGCTGAGCATGGAAAGGGGGAGCCTGATGGAGCAGAAGCATGTATCAAAAGATCCATAACACGAGAAGAGTAAAAGTATAAAGACAATGCAAAGTTGACAGCTGCAAAATCAATTGTCGAGTGGTGTAATGCTTTGATGGGCCCAGATAATGAAGGTAAGTCTTTAGTTCATAGATTTTTTTGGTTGATAGATGACACTAACATTGCACCATATGAGGATTGTTGTACACGGACAAGATCGAGTGAGCTACACTATTTTAAAAGCTCAAATGTAGGTTCATGGAGTATCCATACGTGGAAGATGACATGCTTTTGTTTTTCATGTACAATTCAAGCTTGGAATGAGTGCGAGTCAAAGGAGTGGGTTGACGAATGGTGGTTAAGTTATCTTAGCCCACTTCAGACGTATCAGCCCTCGATGACACTGGAACTGACACAGATGGAATCATTAGTTGACTTTGACCACATATCAGATCTAGTTCAACCAGGTAATATATCTACTTGCATAGTTTTTGAAATTCCTAATGTTATCTTACTTTGTAGTGTTTTTGTAATGTTGACTAATTTCATCTAATTTGTTGCACATATTAATGTAGGGCATGTTTATGCAGTTATTGCAGATGAAGACAATGAAGAGGGAATGAATAATTACTTGTGCCATTGTGTTGAGGCTAAAAAGAAATTGGAGGCCCCAGTTACAGATGGAGAAAACATTGAATACCCTACAGGCTCGATGATTGTTACTGGAACATGGCTTAGAAGGTACCCACATAAGAGTGTTAATGTTTGGTTGTTTTAGGACTTCGACATGCATCAGAAGATTCTTCATTACTTGAATCTTGTCGTGGCATCCAATGTTCATTTGATACAATAATGGGGGTAGACATTTGAACAAGACGTTGTGGAAGGTGTGTGAGTCTGACCATGAGGCAATACTCGACACGATAAAGAGTAGAGCAGACCCAGATGGTTCGTTGGATTAATTTTTAAGTATGCACATTGATTTTGTAAAGTCATGTTATTGATATTAATGTATTGCAGGTTATAGTTAGACCTTTCGTTTCTATATTTCAAGTTTACATATGTTTTGGTTCCAAGTTTACATATGTTTGTCTTTTTTTGCTGCTGCATTTTTACACATATACAGTGAATATTGGGCAAATTATATGCATATTTATGGTTTCACCATTTGTCCATCTGGAGATGTCAATTTGTAAACTTGACCTTTGCAGCCCTAGATCAGACTTGGGAGACCCTTCCTCAACCATCATTTCACCTGAAACATCAACCATTTTCCATCATATCCATCCAAAACATATCATCTTTCCCTCCTCTTAGCATTTTCACCCATTATCATAAGCTAGTCATCACAACCATCATCCTTAGACCTTGGTCCTTTCGGCCATTAGCCTACCCTTATCATCTTATCATTGTCATCATCATTAGATTTGAATAAATGAAGTCAAAGATTCTTGAACTTAAGACTTTCATGGAGCAAATATAATTGGAAATAAATGATAAGGAATAAGCAATATCAAATGTAAGTGCAAAAAAAGAGAACTGGTGAAGTGGATACATGAAAGTATTTAAGACATTGAAAACTCTATCAAATAAAGGGATGTTGTTGTCCTAAGAATTAACGACAAAGTAGCTGATCTAAAGCTCAAAGTAAAAGATATGAAAAAGAAGTTACAAGATCATGAAAATGAATAACGGGGGGTGTTAGTAGGTAATAGCCCTTAAGAGTCCAAAGTCCAAAAAGGTAGCAATCTTTGATGAGCTGTTACTTAGAAACCGTGTCAATTAGAAACAATTCATAAGAGGCTACAAGATCATGTAGGGCCCCTCTACAATAACCTCTCTTAGTTTTTGATAACTCTGAGGTGTTTGCCTATGGTGTCCAGTGTTCAGTTGATGGAAAAAGTGTCAAATGCATGCAGTGTAAAGTTGCAAAGGGGTGTAACTTTCGTTCTACTCCTCGTGCAACCAAACCAACAGTTCCAACATGTCCAAATAGGTATGTTTAAGTTGTGCATGGTCCTATTTCACACCCAAACATGTCAAAACAGTCTGAGCTACATTGTACCAGCAATATCCCTTAAGAGTCCAAAGTGCAAAAAGACAACAAGCTTTGACGTGATGTTACTCAGATACCGTGTCACTTAGAAACATTATGTCTAAAGCTACAGGATCATGTAGGGCTCCTCTACAATAACCTCTCTTGGTTTTTGATATCTCTAAGCATTTGCCTATGGTGTCCAGTTTTCAGTTGATGGAAAATGGGTCAGATGCATGCAGTGTAAAGTTGCAAAAGGGTGTAACTTTCGTTCTGCTCCTCGTGTGACCAAAATGACAGTTCCAAAATATCTGGATGGGTACGTTTAGGTTAGGCATGGTCCTGGTTCACACCCAAACATGTCGAAACAGTCTGAGCTACATTGTATCGACAATATCCCTTAAGAGTCCAAAGTGCAAAAAGGCAACAATCTTTGATGTGCTATTACTCAGAAACTGTGTCACTTAGAAACAATCCTTCTGAGGCTACAGGATCATGTAGGGCCCCTCTACAATAACCTCTCTCAGTTTTTGATATCTTTGAGGCATTTGTTCAGGGTGAAAGTTTTTCTGATGCTCCAAAAATTGCCAAATGCATGTAGTGTAAAATTGCAAGGTAGGCTATTTTTTGTTTTATTCTTCATGGGGCCAAACCATTAGCACCAACATGTCTAGTCGGGCACATCTACGCTAGGCATGGTCACCGCCCTTCATTATAAAAGGGTCATAATCTTTCCTATTCAAAGGGTCACAACTTTTTGCCTTTGAAATGTTAGAACCTAAATCATATCATCACTGTTCGTGAGAACCTAAATTCATTTATTTGCAATATTGCCTAAGGTTGTATTCTTAATTGTATTCTTCAAGGAAGTTATGGATGTCTTTCTCAACAATAAATTGCTCTCCCTTTTATGTTAGTACTTATCAACCTATAAAGTATTTCGACAAACAACGTTTTTAATACACATGGAGTAATCTTGTTGAAGATACATTCGATCATGAAGCAAACAAATAGATATACATAATACATGAAGTATGAGGCGTACACATGAATACACGTAATACGTGAAGTATACACAAGAAGCATGAAGCATACATGTGAATACATGTAATACATGAAGTCTACATAGGAAGCATGAAGCATACACATGAAAACGTGAAGTATACACAGGAAGCATGAATCATACACATGAACACGTGAAGTATACACAAGAAGCATGAAGCATACACATGAATGGTAGCATGAAGCATACACGTGGAATGGTAGATGTCTTCCAAGAATTATATGACAAACTTCTAGAGGTATGAGGTCACATGTAATAATGTCTTTCTCATTTTTAGTAGCATACTTCAAAGTGCATTGTATAATTACATGAATTTCCTTACCATGCTACAATGATCCTACAGAGTATGGGCTTAGATGTGTAGTGGTACAGAGACCTAGGTGTTAGATTGCATCATGTATTATTATATTCATACGATTGATTTAATGTTCAATAATTTTAGAGGAGAATAATGTTCAAACTTTATATATTTACAATTATATAAAGGAAGAGTGCATGTAATACAATTGGACTTTAAATATTTGAAGTAAACCATCTACAAATATCCATTGAAGCATGGATTTATAATGCACATATGGACACCATCAACAAAAAAATGTGTATTAACCAAATAGCCATATAGGCATACATCAATATCTATTGATATAAGTATAACATATCTACAAAATGGCCATATAGGCT
The DNA here is from genome assembly GCA_027924645.1 of Cunninghamia lanceolata. Taxonomy (NCBI): domain Eukaryota; kingdom Viridiplantae; phylum Streptophyta; class Pinopsida; order Cupressales; family Cupressaceae; genus Cunninghamia; species Cunninghamia lanceolata. The sequence continues at coordinate 480,580 of BSBN01001403.1, read as the reverse complement.
AACAAGAATGCCATATAGGCATACAATGTCAACTATATGCAATAAAAAATATATGTCCACAAATGCCATATAGGTATACAACAAAGGAACCCAATAAAAATTCATTCCCCTCTAGGTGAAGAAAATAGATCACGAGCGGCCTTTGATCTTCGAGGGGATGGAGACGCATATGAGAGTGGTCTACTTCGAACTCGAGGGTTGCTCCTCCTATTTAGTTCATCATGGAGCTTTAGTTGTTACAATAAAATGTATAGACATTAATATATAGAAATTACATTATAAAAAATGAAATATTTAACAAAATAATCACTTACTGCTGCCAAATGATCTCTCTCCTCATTTGCCATAGTAGCAGGATCATGTTGTGGCATTGTAATGTCCTATAGAAACCATCTAGATAGAAATTAAACTTCAAATCAATAATCATTTGATTTTTCAATAATAAACAAATATAACAACAAATGTAATTTGATATTTACTAATCTACCCCATACTCCTATCAAAGGCATGGAGCTATCAATTGCGAAAGACACACCATGCTCCATTGCCATATGAACATCAAGAGTTGTCTCCACCTGCATCATCTGAAAATAAAACAACATTATTCAATTACAAAAACTAGAATAGTGATGTAGGCCATGGCTTATAATGTATGAGATAGTCAACAAAATTTTGAGTACTTTGGTAAACATGTATGAAAATGTGGTAGCATACACAAGGCAGTGAACTGTTTGAATTTTTTTTTTAGAGAATTGTTTGATAAAATGCTTTGGTAGACATGTATGGAAAATGTGGTAGCATAGACAAGGCAGTGAGCTATTTGAAAAAATGCCTCAAAGAAATGTGGTCTCATGGTGATGGACATCACCATGAGACCACATTTATTTGATGCATTTTTTCAAACAAATCATTGCCTTGTCTATGTTATTGCTTACTATTATGCTTTGATAGATTTTTTCCAAGCATCCATAGTTTGTTTGAAAGCACTTGTTTTTGGCTTTTATCCATAGCAGCAAGGAATTAAATTGTTTGATAAAATGCTTTGGTAGACATGTATGGAAAATGTGGTAGCATAGACAAGGTAGTGAGCTGTTTGAAAAACTGCCACAAAGAAATGTGGTCTCATGGGGATGGACATCACCATGAGACCACATTTCTTTGATGCATTTTTTCAAACAACTCATTGCCTTGTCTATGCTATTGCTTACTATTATGCTTTGATAGATTTTTTCCAAGCATCCATAGTTTGTATGAAAGCACCTGTTTTAGGCTTTTAGCCATAGCAGCAAGGAAGTGAATTGTTTGATAAAATGCTTTGGTAGAAATGTATGGAAAATGTGGTAGCATAGTCCATCACCATGAGACCAAATTTCTTTGAGGCATTTTTTCAAACAGCTCACTACCTTGTCTATGCTACCACATTACTATTATGCTTTGATAGATTTTTCCAAGCATCCATAGTTTGTTCGAAAGCACCTGTTTTAGGCTTTTCGCCATGGCAGCAAGGAAGTGAACTGTTTGATAAAATGCTTTGGTAGACATGTATGGAAAATGTGGTAACATAGGCAAGGCAGTGAGCTGTTTGAAAAATGCCTCAAAGAAATGTGGTCTCATGGTGATGTCCTTGTCTATGCATTTGCTTGTCATGGCATTCCATGAGACCACATTTCTTTGAGGCATTTTTCAAATAGCTCATTGCCTTGTCTATGCTATAGCTAACTATTATGCTTTGATAGATTTTTTCCAAGCATTCATAGCATAGACAAGGCAGTGAACTGTTTGAAAAAATGCCTCAATAAAATGTAGTCTCATGGAATGTCATGACAAGCAAATGCAATTGGCAGTTGCTCCTAGTTATTAGTTATGCAATGTGAAGTAATTGCATAACTGCTTATGTTGACTTTCTAAAAAACTATATTGTAATTGAAATTTTGTCATCTATCAACATCCAATTATTAGTTATGCAATGTGTAGTACTGCTTTGAGTTTGAAAGATGTGCAATGCAATGTAATCAACGATACAAATATAAACTACAAAAATCTAGTAAGTACAATTCATTAGTTAAACTCTTTATTTTATTACCTAAGTGAAGCTTTGAACTCCACCTCCACTGGGAGGTGTTGTCGTGAAATCTCCAAGATTAACCTATTCAACATCCAAAATCAAATATTAGAATACCATTCATATAACAATGTTATTCACATGTAATATTTATAATTGTTTACTAGTTACATACCTCAACAGTACATGTCGTAGTGTAATACGGAGGTGGAGAACCGTTGAAAACTGAATGAACATTGTGACCCTGAAATTTCATTACAATCATTAAACTAAATTAGTTAATCTTGCATTTCAAAAATGAAATTTAATAAATTAAATTCAATGAACTTGCTAACATTTACTTGAGTATCAAGGCCAAAAGCCTCATTAAGGAGGGCATCTGTCATCACCAACTGCTTAGCTACAAATGTAGCCTACACACCTGCATCTTGACTATCTGTGGGGTCATAACCATAGGATGACCTGCAAGCCTAACGAGTATGGGGTAGAACCCTACTCCTCAAAGTCTCCCCCATCTCACATTGTACTGCAGGATTGACATGTTCTATGATGTTCTGGGTTAAGGAACTAATGGACTGTAGTGTCTTGACCTTAGCACTCTCCTTCACAACGGAAGGGATAGATACGTGCTCATGGGATGGTCTGGCGAGTGCTCGTCTCGATGGCCACTATGGGTCAAAATATGCCCCTGGTCTATCCTGTGCTGACCCCCCACCTCTACCTTGGAAGTCCCGCATATCAAAATAGTTTGGCACTTTATTGAGGATAAACTCGCAGTAGAGTTTCCTCAAAAAATATTGTGGGACCTCATTATTGTTGCATGGAGGATGGTCAAAAATCATCCACCACCTCTACCCAAAATGTTCCTTTATCTATTGGTTGTTGCACCAATGGATAGGGAACCTCTTGCATGTAAGGGGTAGAGGTTGATTTGTTTGTGGGCTTTTGAAAAGGGAACACAAGTCAAATTTTGTAACTTTTTCATTTTTGACTTGTTTGTAAAATAACTTATTTCTATAGAATTGTCTAAACTCTCTCCTCTTATTCGACCAACTAGAGATTTTCTTGCTAATTGAATCTACATTCGATAACATAGATTCAAGAGATTGAGCAAGAGTAGCTCTATGCGAGGTTGAAGTTGCAGGATCTTTCAACCTTGCAATTATGTCCTCAATTTGTTTTTTATTATTTTCAATATGCCCCATTAAATTTTCTTGTGTTCCATGGGCATATTGAGGAATTATTGGAGGTGTTTGTTGTTGGGGTTGTTCTTCCTAAGGTATTTGGTGTTTAGGTGATTAAGGATTTTCAGAATTTTCAGGAGGAGGAGGTGCATTATCAATTCCTGTAAATTAAAGAAATTTATATAAAAAATCACTTAAATCTACCTATTTAGTAACAAATTCACACACACAAAAAAAAACTTACTCCTTTGGCCTCCCCAACGTCGTGGTGACATTTTGAAGAAGAATCGGTGATATTTTGGTGAAGAATTTGGTCTCCAATAATGCAAGCACGCTCTTAAGGGTTTGCAAGTCATGAGTTTGCAAGAAAATGCAGAGGCAAGAAATGAGAAATATTTTTTTTGTTATAAACAAACATAACGCGCTCACGTTATAGCGCAAGCGCATTATAGCCTTGGTGTTGTTGAGCCTTAGGCTCGAAAACACCAATCCATAATGCGATCACATTATAACACACTTGCATTATGACTTTTTAAAAAATTTAAGAATTTTGGCCACTTTTTGGCCCCCCATCTTTTTGCACCTGCCCAAAAGACAAAAAATGATTCTATAATCATTATTATAACCAGTGATCTTATGTTAATTAGCAGTGATTTGATGAAGATCAAATAGCAGTGTGTAAATGAGAATGCAACAAATAATATTAAAGGAGGTTGATCTAGAATCATAGATATGTAATGAGGAGTAGAGATTAGATTAACAAGGCAGTGAATATTGTTTAAAATACGGCCAATTATTATTTAGAAGAGCGCTCCTCATATGAGGACAAAAGTTCCCACTAAATGACAAAATTTTGTCTTATGTGAAAGATATAAGGAGGTGCGATTAGAGTCTAAGTGGTGTGATTTTGAGAAATGATAAGGTGCAATTTGCATTAAGGAAAGTGTTCATTCATAAATGGGTGTGTCTCTTATTTGATCGACCTTTCTTGAGGATATCTAATAGGTAGATAATACTGTGGCTTGAATTTGTGGAGAGAAGTGTGTGTATGAAGAGAATATAGAGCAAATCTAGGGCAAATTTTCAAGAAGAGTATTTTAGACTTATTCTAAAATATATATGTAGCCCATGTGTAAAGAATAAAAGGCAAATTTGTAAGAGTTTATGGCAGAATTATAGAGAGGAATAAGTGGAGATTGAAGAATAGATTGTGAAGGGAGTTTAGAGCATATTGTAAGGCAAAAATCTGTGTGAAGAGATCTCCATAGTTGTGATCAGTTTTGTGAAATAAGAGTGTGCATGATTTGGATTAAATTTGTGAAGAAAGGATATTGTGTGAGTTGTGATCAGATTTGTAAGAAGTGTATCGACATTTAGAATACATATCATCCATTGAAGAATTCGTAGGTTGGTACCTTGATGGGTTGGTGCTCAATTATGGGGATTGGTGTCTCTAGTAGGTTGGTGCTCACGAATTCTACAAATAGGGATTGGTGTCTCTAGTGGGTTGGTGCTCATAGATTGTGCAAGGGGGGATCGTAGTCTCCTATAGGTTGGTGCCTACAAATCTTGTAAGATAATTCTATATAAGCAATATTTTGTTGTGGTTTTCTCTCGTAAGGGTTTCCACATAAATCTTGTGTTCTTTGTGTGTTGCATAATTGATAGATCTTTTGTGATTGATATTTATATGGTTGTTAAGATTTGAAAAAGATAAAAGATTGTATTATATTAATTCACCCCCCTCTCAATATAATTGTGTACTCATCAATTAGTATTAGAGTGGGTTCCTTCGGAGAGAGTTTATCCGCTTGAAGGTAGATCTTAAAAGAACACATGGCCGAACAAGAAGGATATGGATTTTCTACAAACATGGAACCATTGTTTGATGGGATAAACTATGCCTTTTGGAGCATAAGGATGGAGACTTATTTAAATGCTATAGGGTTTGATATTTGGCAATCCATTGAAAATGGTTATACTGCTGCAACATCTCCACCAACAGATAAGGATGCAAAGAAGGCTAGCGAAAACAATGCCAAAGCTAAGAATGCTATTTTATGTGGTTTGTCTGAATCAGGGTTTGTAAAGGTAATGTGTTGCAAATCTGCCAAGGATATGTGAGATAGGCTAAATAAGATTTATGAAGGAGATGACAAAGTGAAGAAGGCAAAGATTCAAACCCATAGGGGACATTTTGAAAGCTTCAAAATGAAAGAAGATGAAAATATAGCTTCTTATTTGCTTCGAGTCGATGAAATTGTAAAAACCATAAGATGTCTTGGAGAAACAATTGAAGAGAATGTGATTGTGAAAAAATATACTAAGATCCCTTCCTATGAGATTTGATGTGAAAGTGTCAGCCATTGAAGAAATGAGAAATCTAGACAAACTAACAAAGGATGAGCTACATGGGATCCTTACTGCCTATGAGATGACAACCATGGATCAACCATCTAAAAAGGAGGCAACATTCAAAGCTTCGAGGAAAGGAAAGAATAAAGAGTATGAACCAAGTAATGGCTCAAACAATGAAATGGATGAAGAAAAAGCCCATTTTGAAAGAAAGTTCAAGAAAGGATATGACAAGCTCAAGAGCAAGTGTATATGTTTTAATTGTGGAAAATTTGGTTATTTTGATTCTAAGTGTCCACATGGAAAAAATAAGAGAAATGATGAGGAAGAGTACTATGATATGAAGAAAGGAAAAGAATATCAATAATACAAGATGGGTTACAAACAAAATCAACATGAGAAAAAGAAGAAGTTCCAAAAGTGCAAGAAGAGTCTTTATTCTAAGGAATAAGATAGCTCATCGGAGGTAAGTGATGAAAATATTTTTGACAGTGATGGAGAAGAAATACTTTTTATGGAAATGGAAGCAAAAGGTGATGAATATAAAAAGGATAATGAAGAAGTGGATCTTGAGGAAGAACTTCATTTTGCCTATGATGAGATTGAAAGGCTTCAAAGGAGAAACTCTAAACTAAAATCAAAGATTCAAGAAGATAATGAATCTAAGGATAAAACATCTCAAGCCCTCGAAGAATCAGAAAGGATGATTGTAGATCTAAAGGTTCAAATTGAAGAAGGAAAATAGATTGAGGAAGAAGTAAGAAGCCAGTTGGAAAAAAAGATAGAAACTTGCAAAAAATTGGAATCTGAGATCATCTCTCTAAGAAAGCAATTAGAGAAAACAATGGCTCAACTAAACATGGACTTGAAGAAGGAAATGAGTTCATAAATATTGAATAAAATTCTCAATGCTCAAAAGTCTACATTTGATAAGTGTGGTATTGAATATGAAGAAGTTTAATGTTCTAAAACAGTTCAATCTCCTAAGGAATCAAATGAAGAAAAGCCAAAGACCTATTCAAATTTTCTTCAAGGCTCTATAAAAAATGAAATCAGCAAAAAGAAGGAGAACCAGAAGCAATGCAGACATCTAGAAGCTAAGAATGGCACATTCAGGAAACCCCTTCCACCAAGGCAAACACAAATGAATAGGTTTCATCATTCTTTTCATGGTTATTGTTATTCTTGTAATAACTTTGGACATAAAGCTATAGATTGTTAAACACATGAAAGAAAGTTTGGTTGGACCAAGAATAGAAGTTCTTATGAGTTGCCAAATAGAAATTACAATATTGTATGTTATAAATGCAACAACTTTGGCCACAAAGCAAGAGATTGCAAAACATGAGCAAGAAATGTCGGTTGGAACAAGGATAGGAGTTCTCATGGGTTCTCAAGAAGGAACTATAACTCCTTTACTCCTTTGTTGGATTACAATTTTGTGTGCTACAAGTGCAACAACTATGGACATACAACACGCTTTTGTAGATATGGTTTTGTGGAGCATCTTGGACAATACAAGAAGGTGGTATGCTTGGCAAACAAAAAGAAGAACCTACAAAAGTTTGGAGAAAGAAACAAGAGCAAGAGAAGGAAGAATCTATGCTTGTGTAAAATGCACTTCATGCACAAGTGATATCACTAAGTTCATAAGGAGAAGTACAAATTAGGGGGAGCTAACCATTGCATTATCTTTTAGCTCCATGGAGAAGACAATTCAAGATAGATCAACCAATTCTATATAAACATTTCATTATCATTGATCAAAGGGGAAGAGTTATAAGAAAAGAGAATGATATGGTAGTAGCATACTACATATTATAAAGTTATTATATAAGGAGGTGAAGGAGAATTGATGTCAAGATGATAAAGATCCTAGAAGACTTGAGACAATGAGAGAAGGAATAAATCATGATAAAGATGTTTGTAAGACTAAACTTGATGAGAGAGATTTCCAAAAGCCTGACAGGAGGATGAGAATGATCCAATGAAGTCTTTGCCTAAAGAGTATGCTCGTATATTTGCATTTGACAATTTTGCTAGAATATGTGTTAGCAAAAGCAAAATAAATTGATAGTGGAAAGTTGGACAATTGTGTTGGTACTTATGTTCAACTTCACATTAGAGAAGTTTCTATTGATGTAATGATGCCATAGAAGACATGGATGGAAGTATAATGAACATCCCTTCATCATTAATGTAAAAGAGGGAGAGTTATAGAAAGAGAGAGTTACAAGAAGGAAAAGTAATAGAAAAATGGAGAAAAATGAAACTAATATCAAGAGGAAGAGCTATAGAAAGAGGGAGAGTTTCAAAAAGAGTGAGCTATAGAAAGGGAGAATGATACCATGAATGTCAAGAGGAAGTATTCCAGAAAGGGGGAGCTTTACAGATAGGGGGAGCATCATATAAAAGAGAGAATCACATCATGAAGGAAATAAGTATACTAAGTGTCCTTTTGCCATTGATGTCAAAGGGGTAGAGATAGACTAAGGGGGAACAATGCAAAAGGAAAGGATTATGTTTGTGTTGCCATCAATGACAAAGGGGTAGATTGTTGAAAATGTTGTCATTGATGTCAAAGGTGCATGGACATGTTGTCGTTGATGTCAAGAAGGTATTCATTATTGTTATCATTGATGAATAGATGAGATGGTTGTCATTGATGTCAAAGTAGCAATATCATTATATGAATTGGATCAGTTGTTGAGTAGAGGTTGATAGAGAAGATTTATGGATCACTTAGAGTTTATTAATGCTTATCTAACTTGGGTTGATCTCTATCATGGTCGACTCCTCTAAGGCGATGAACGTTGATCATAAAGTTTAAATTATAGATTTAAAAGTTGATATTTTAGTGTCAGGGTTTGAGTTTGATTTTCAAGGTGGCTGACTTATGGGCCAACTTTATGAAGATGAGACATTTACATGGAATCATATATGAGAAGGCAATTTGTTTATTCAAAAGATACATGGATATATGAGATCAATTTGAGATTAATATGGACGAAATCGACATAGGCCAAAGGCCATAAAAACGTTCTTACAAAATGGCCAACTCCATGCAAAGTTTGATATTTATATAATGGAGATATATAACATATAGAAGACAAAAAATGATTCTATAATCATTATTACAGCCAGCGATCTTATGTTAATTAGCAATGATTTGATGAAGATCAAATAGCAACGGGTAAATGAGAATGCAATGAATAATATTAAAGGAGGCCGATCTGGAATCATATATATATGTAATGAGGAGTATAGATTAGATTAACAAGGCAGAAAATATTATTTAAAAGAAGGTGATTATCATTAGGAAGAGCGCTCCTCATATGAGGACAAAATTTCCCACTAATGACAAAATTTTGTCTTATGTGAAAGATACAAGGAGGTGCAATTAGAGTCTAAGTGGTGCGATTTTGAGAAGTGAAAAGGTGCGATTTGCATTAAGGAAATTGTTCATTCATAAATGGGTGTGTCTCTTGTTTGATCAACCTCTCTTGAGGATGTATAAGAGGTAGATAATAGTGTGGGTTGAATTTGTGGAGAGAAGTGTGTATATGAAGAGAATATAGTGCAGATCTAGGGCAAAGTTTCATGAAGAGTATTTCAGACTTATTCTGAAATATATATGCAACCCATGTGTAAAGAATAAAAAGGCAAATTTGTAAGAGTTTATGGTAGAATTATAGAGAGGAATAAGTGCAAATTGTGAAGGGAGTTTAGAGCATATTGTAAGGCAGAAATCAGTGTGAAGAGATCTCCATAGTTGTGATCAGTTTTGTGAAATAAGAGTGTGCATGATTTGGATCAGATTTGTGAAGAAATGATATTGTGTGGGTTGTGATTAGATTTGTAAGAAGAAGTGTATCGACATTTAGAAGACATATCATCCATTGAAGAATTTGTAGGTTGGTGCCTTGCTAGGTTGGTGCTTAGTTGTGGGGATTGGTGTCTCCAATGGGTTGGTGCTCACGAATTCTACAAATAGGGATTGGTGTCTCTAGTGGGTCGGTGCTCACAGATTGTGCAAGGGGGGATTGCAATCTCTTGTAGGTTGGTGCTTACAAAGCTTGTAAGAGAATTATATATAATCAATATTTTGCCATGGTTTTCTCCCTTAATGGTTTCCACGTAAATCTTGTGTTCTCTGTGTGTTGCATAATTGATAGATCTTTTGTGATTGATATTGATATGGTTGTTAAGATTTGAAAAAGATAAAAGATTGCATTATACTGATTCACCCCCCTCTCAGTATAAATGTGTGCTCATCAATTGGTATTAGAGCAGGTCCCTTTGGAGAGAGTTTAACCACTTGAAGGTAGATCTTAAAAGCACACATGTTTGGACAAGAAGGATATGGATTTTCTTCAAACAGGGCACCACTGTTTGATGGGACAAACTATGCCTTTTGGAGCATAAGGATGGATATTTATTTAAATGCTCTAGGGTTTGATATTTGGCAATCCATTGAAAATGGTTATACTGTTGCAACATCTCCACCAACAGATAAGGATGGAAAGAAGGCTAGTGAAAACAATGCCAAAGCTAAGAATGCTATTTTATGTGGTTTGTCTGAATCAGAGTTTGTAAAGGTAATGTGTTGCAAATCTGCCAAGGATATGTGAGATAGGCTAAATAAGATTTATGAAGGAGATGACAAAGTGAAGAAGGCAAAGATTCAAACCCATAGGGGACATTTTGAAAGCCTCAAAATGAAAGAAGATGAAAAAATAGCTTCTTATTTGCTTCGAGTCGATGAAATTGTAAAAACCATAAGATGTCTTGGAGAAACAATTGAAGAGAATGTGATTGTGAAAAAATATACTAAGATCCCTTCCTATGAGATTTGATGTGAAAGTGTCAGCCATTGAAGAAATGAGAAATCTAGACAAACTAACAAAGGATGAGCTACATGGGATCCTTACTGCCTATGAGATGAGAACCATGGATCAACCATCTAAAAAGGAGGCAACATTCAAAGCTTCGAGGAAAGGAAAGAGTAAAGAGTATGAACCAAGTAATGGCTCAAACAGTGAAATGGATGAAGGAAAACCCCATTTTGAAAGAAAGTTCAAGAAAGGATATGACAAGCTCAAGGGCAAGTGTATATGTTTTAATTGTGGAAAATTTGGTTATTTTGATTCTAAGTGTCCACATGGCAAAAATAAGAGCAACGATGAGGAAGAGGACTATGATATGAAGAAAGGAAGAGAACATCAACAATACAAGATGGGTTACAAACAAAATCAACATGAGAAAAAGAACTTTGGAAAGTACAAGAAGAGTCTTTATTATAAGGAATATGATAGCTCATCGGAGGTAAGTGATGAAGAATTTTTTGACAGTGATGGAGAAGAAATACTTTTTATAGCAATGGAAGCAAATGGCGATGAATATTCAAAGGATAATGAAGAAGTGGATCTTGAGGAAGAACTTCATTTTTCCTATGATGAGATTGAAAGGCTCCAAAGGAGAAACTCTAAACTAAAATCAAAGATTCAAGAAGATAATGAATCTAAGGATAAAACACCTCAAGCCCTTGAAGAAGTGGAAAGGATTATTGTAGATCTAAAGGTTCAAATTGAAGAAGGAAAATGGATTGAGGAAGAAGTAAGAAGCTAGTTGGATAAAAAGATATAAAATTGTGAAAAGTTAGAATTTGAGATCGTTTCTCTAAGAAAGCAGTTAGAGAAAACAATGGCTCAACTAAACATGAACTTGAAGAAGGAAAGGAGTTCAGAAATATTGGCTAAAATTCTCAATGCTCAAAAGTCTACATTTGATAAGCGTGGTATTGGATATGAAGAAGGTCAAAGTTCTAAAACAATTCAATCTCCTAAGGAATCAAATGAAGAAAAGCCAAAGACCTATTCAAATGTTCTTCAAAGCTCTATTAAAAATGAAATCAACAAAAAGAAGGAGAATCAGAAGCAATGTAGGGATCCAGAAGCTAAGAATGACACATTTAGGAAACCCCTTCCACCAAGGCAAATGCAAATGAACAGGTTTCATCATTCTTTTTATGGTTGGGTCAATGCACAAAGATGGGGGATCAAAAATTGGCCACAATCACTTTTTGGTCCCATAGGAGACATAACACGAGTGCGTTATAACGCGATCGCATTTTAGGCTATGCAAATAAAACAAGAAAAAGTGAAACCCATGACCTCATTTGTAAAATTTGGCCGCAGGTTTCACCTCTACTATTCTGCGAGCGCATTATAACAAAGGGGAATCAACAATTTTAAAGGGGAATCAACAAATTTACCATGCCACCTCGCTAATCCCTCTCTTGAGGATGTCGTGCACAAGGTGTAAAGAGTGTAGTAGCTAAACAAGGTAGGGTTTGTTAGTTTTTTATGAATTTGAAAAGAAATTGTTAGTTTTGAAATGTTTTGATTGCATTTTTATCTTGAATTTTCAGAAAATGAGGCACCACAAAACCCTAATCTAGAAGAGGAGTCTCAAAACAACCCCCCTCAAACTGTGGAGAACCCTCAAAACCCCCCACCTTTACGTCCTCACCATCAAAGAGACACATAAGAAAACTATTTAGGGTGAATTGAAGAAAACAAAAATAATTTGAAACCCTAATTGAAACATTAAATACTCCAAATGCAAGCACCAATCGCAGGAGAGCCCTTGCCAAGTCATTAGAGGTCATTGTTTCTCATATTGAATCAATGACAAACCAAATCATTGAATGGAATAACTATAGGGAGAGGAGTCAACAATATTATGTTGACAAATTATCTTACAAACATGTTAAGGACAAAAAAATTACGAAATCTCAATTATGTGCACATTTTATCAATCCTAAAACTGGCCAAACACTAGAAGAGAGTTGCAAACGATTCTCGATTCATTAGTGTGTGCATGATGGTATATCGCAAAACTTTTGGGATAGATGGTACTTGGTCTTTGATGAGCATCCTTGTAATAACAATGAGGTGCCACAATAGTTATTAAGGATGTTAGGAATTTGCAGGTCAAATAAAACCAATTCCACATAACCCAATAGAAGAATAAGATGTAGAAATAATCATAATGCAAAGATCAAATGAAAAAGCACAAGATAACACAAGATATACCCTGGGAAAACCCTCAAGAGGGAAAAACCCAGCCTCCAAAAGCATCCACACTCATATGTATTGTTTAGCAATAAAGATATTACAATACATGCCATGAGTCTCCATGAATACCTTTGAACCATCAAGCACATCCAATGCATCCTCCATGTGTCCAAGCATGAATCCACACATCACCTGCCATGCTTCACAATATGCACTTACATGAGAGAACTCAATACAATGATAGCCTTTCACAAACCTCTAATCCACCTACAATGAAAATAGCCAACCCTCCCAAACCACTAACCATGTGCTTGCTTTTATAGACCAAGCTCACACAAATACAACTTGTGGTATTGGATAAAACCATGTGTTCCAAAACCATGGATACACAAAACCATTGACCTACTTATTTAATCATGCTGGTACTATGTTTTTCCAACAATTAAATAATAAAAATAATAACCCAATTTTACATACAACTTTTACAAGTGGCCTCCAAATAAATATCTAATGTGGTTAAACACATCAATTAAGCTGCACCACAAATAAATATTTATTTTACATGAATAAAATAATACAATATTATGCAAGGTGTACAACACCTATTTCCCAACAAAGGAAACTCTATTGTGAGTTCGTCCTCAACCAGATTCCTAATTACTTCAACATTCAGGAGTTCCAAGGCAGAGGTGGTGGCTCTGCCAAAGATAGACAAGGGGAAAATTGAGACGAGAACCATGTACCAGGACCCCTCATGAGGCCAACACATATCTCACTCTCTTCAACTTTTAAGGAGAGCATTGAGGTGGAGACACTGCATTCATTGAGTTTTGTCACCCAATCTCTGGCACAACATGGCGATGATCTTACCCAGGCCGATGAGGGTGAGAGTAGTAGGTGTCGTTGGTCCCCACATCTTTAGAGTTCATGTGGGAATTTGTGCAATTATGAGACCCAGGACTCTCTCCATGTAGTCAATCCAGATGATACTGCAGAGTGTCAGGACATTGCGACACAGGGGCATCAACCAGTGATGGACACATCCATATTGGATGATATTGCCCTCACAGATGTCATCTTGTAGGAAATGTTTGGTATTGACTCCTAGGTAAGTTTTTTACAAGGTTCATCTTGATTTAATATATTCGTATTTAAAATTTCTAATTAATTATATGAGTATTTATATTATAAGTCAAAATTAATGTATGTAATTGTCTGCACTATGAAATTCTAGGGTCAAAGTATTCATCCTGCATCTGTTAGTTGTCCAGTGCAGGGTTATGAGAGGAGGTCCAGTCAACAGGTATGTAATTTATCACAAGATCATAAATATAGTACATATATCAATGGTTATATTATTTAGTGACAATTTGAAGATGAACAGGGAGCTTCACCACCACCACCATGATTTCCTTGGTCCCCTCCATGCATAAGCACTTTCACTGAGGTAAATTTTACCATTTCTAATCATTATGCATTTAAATAATGTTATGTATCTATTTTGGTCAAATAACCTTGAACTCTATTTTCAGATGTTGGATATGGAGAGTCCTCATCTTCGTCATTTAGCGGAGGTGGGCATTGTTGTAGTTGTTTTCTCTGCTTATCCTTTGATCGAGGTATGAGCCAGTAACATGTAAATGCCATTTTGTATTTCTTGTTTTATCTCATGTCATTTAATGTACATAAATGATATTCATGTTTACTCAATTTTGCTTCTTCATACTTCTCATAGGAGTTCACAACTCTAACCCGTCTAGCTACAGATGAAGAGAGATAAAAAATGATTGAGAGGGATCACCAACTAGCGGCAAGTGATTGATTACATATGCCATGTTATATATTTCATGTTTTGTATATAAATGTGGATATTGTTTGATTGTATTAACAGGTGGAGCTTCAAAAATCTATATCGAGGAGGTCTAGTCGACGAGAGAGAGAGGATGAGTCATTGATTGACTCTCCATCTTAACAGCCAAGCAAGGGTTGTCGATTATTTGATAGTAGTTCATGGAAAATTTGATTTTGGGACATTTTTTTGTATACATATATGGCTTTGTATACATACTTTTGTATTTTACCAATGTATATCTTTGTATATGCCTATATGGCTTTGTTTGTACATGTGTATATGGATTTATATACACTATATGTTATTTTCATGACATTATGTATATGACATTTTACATTTAATATAATATGATGATCAATTATGGTTAAAAGATAGATATTGTATCATGCTTAAAAGTTTTGATATTGCATACGTGTTCTTCAATGTTTCCATGAAATGATATTATGTTCAATTATAGTTCAATATATGTGTCAAGTATGGTTTGATTAATTCAAATATTTTGATAGCGTCCTTGCAAAATACATTTTGTGCATATCTTGCAATCATTGCATTCCATGACACTGAATTTCTTTGAGGCATCATGTCAAACAGTTCACGCGCCTTGTCTATGCTTCCACACTTTGCATACATGTCTACAAGGGCAGTTGCAAATACAACATGTGACAAAATTCCTATATCCTTTATGGTTTGATGGCTATCCACACCTTGTTCTGAAGATCCCATTTTGGCATAGGCAAGGAGGATGTTGGATAAGGTTGTGGAATTTGGCTTGACACCCGCCAATTGCATTTTCTTGAAAGTTTCTTTAAAGCCTTACCAAAAAATCTATTTTGTGCATATCTTGCAATCATTGTGAAGATAAGAAAGTTAGGTAAGCATAAAAACATGAGAAAAAGTAAACAAATAAGAGATTTATACCTTGTAGTGCCTCCTAACTCCTCACTCCTTGATAAGGTGGAGGAACTTACACCCTTAAGTCCCTAGCTATACCCAAACTAGTGTTGCAATGTGAAATGCTCTTTATGTCAATGTAAAATGCACTACAACCTAGCTCTAATGGAGAGAATTGGAGAGAAATTTTAGCATAATAGACTTGCTCTAAAATTGGATGAAGAAATGGCTTGTGGAGGCTTGTATTTATAGGCAAATTGGAGGGGATTTTGATCCAACAGTAGAGATTGATTATTGAGATCAATGGACGAGATTGATTGTGAAATGGAGGGCTAGGATTTGATCATCAAAATTGGATGGTGGAGAATAAAAATGAATCTTCTATTCATTTTGAGGACTTAGCATTTAATGTGATTTAGATGTGTGAGGAAATTTAAAATTAATTTCCTTGGGATGAGATGGAATTAAAAATTCCATTTTATGTGGAAGTGTGAAGGTCATAGGACACATGTACATTTTTAGGCTCTTACATTTGTAAGCAAAAAATGTGGAAGATGTTTTATCATGAAAATGGTAAAGATGAGTTGGAGGGTTTATGTATATTTTGCAATTTTTAATTTGTGGGTGTGGGAGAAGGTGTTAAACATGATTTGACCAAGTTAGTCAGGGTGATTAGCTTAGTTAATATGGCTAGAAAAAAATAGTGGATGAGGTAATCAGGGTTTATGATTAATTAAATAATGATTTATTTAATTAATCCAGGTCTAGGGGTCATGTAGGCTAGGGTAGCTAATTAAATAATAGGTATTTAATCAACTAGGTTAGGGGTAGGCTAATTAGTACGATAAATTAATCAGATAAGTATAATTTACCTAATTAATTAGGTTTAGGGAAGTGGACAAATTAACCAAAAAAATATTTTGCATATTTATTTAATTAATTGGGATAATGTTAGTAAGGTGTGACTATTGAATTAATTAATTAATTCAATTCCAGGGGTTAATTGATGAAGGACAGATGAATGGTTTAGGTGTTGGATGTATTAATTAATCAGTTAAAAATTTAATTAATTAATTAGATGGGAAGTCAATGATATGGATAGTGTTGAAGGGTGGTCGAAGGGTCGAAATATTTTTAGGTGTCTACATTTGCTCCTTTTTGACGTGGCATCGTGGCCTAGTAAGGATATGGCATCATGTCAAAGAATTTTTCCCCAGCTATCGGGAAGGAATAAAATGGATGAGGGATGCCCCTTGAGAGGTTAGGGGAAAAATTATTTTTTTTTGGGTGATCTCTCAAAAGGAGGAAATGATGGTGAAAAATGGATAGAGGACAAGAAATTAGGTGGACAGGAAGAAAAATAGGCGAAAAAGGTTATATTTTGCACCTTGGGAGAGAAAAAGGTGAGGGTTGATGACATGACTTTCTATAAATAGAAAATGTGGGCCCAGAGTGCCACATTTGCACACATTGAGCTTATTGGACAAGAGGAGAAAAGGAGACCAGATGGCGCAACCACCCTTCCCCCACTACGAGCATCAATTCGATCGAGTTCGCGACTACATGAGATCGCCCATAGCAGGCACCCAGGTATATCGGTCAACCTTGACTTTGTCAATTTTAGGTTTCGAGGTATTTATTATATCGGGAAATGGGTAGTTAGATGGATTGGTGCCATAGCGCAGCTGCTTGGCGCCATCCTTGGGTGAATTGGCACCATCCTCTGGACAACAATTTGATATTTTAACACTATATATGGTAGTTTTGGCTCTAAGCTCTGGTTTAGTGCCATAAGATTAGGGTTTCAGGTTTTAGCGCCATATGTCGGCACTTTAGTGCTATGCTATGGAATAGCGCCATACTTGGTAGTTTTAGTGCCATGCTCTAGAATGATGTGTGGGTCTATGAACGAATGACAATTTGGCACCATGTAGAAGAGTTTTGGTGCTAAACTCTATTTTAGTGCCAAAGGCGTAGGGATTAGCGACATTTCATGGAATGGCGCCATGTATATGGGTATGGATTAGTGTCATAGTGCTATTTTGGAAGAAAAGGTTAAGTTTTGATGGTTTTTTGGATGCAAATTTCAGGGGGGATTTTATAGTTGCGGGAGCGGCGAGTCCCTTCGGTGATGAGATTGTTGGCTCAGTTTCATCAGGCTACCCTAGCCAGATTAGGGAGGTTAGGACTACGGACAGTTGTCGAGATGCCTTGGATACAGGCACATAGGGCTATGATGATAGCCCTAGAGGAGAGGTGGAGGAGCGAGACATGCTTCTTTTTGTTGCCTATGGGTGAGATCACCATCACCCTTGAGGATGTATGAAGGATTCTGAGACTCCCCATAGCTAGAGTGAGAGTTACATATGATGTACGATCAGGAGTGGCAGCACTAGACATAAAAAAATTAAGAAAAATCTGTGCAATAAAGTTGTCCAATGGTGAAAATTACTTTGGTGACGCCTTGGACAAGTACCATGGCAAAACCTGTCTCAGGCGCCATGTGTAGTCACTGGTTCTACCATCTAATAAGTCCTCTTATCCACCATGACATCCCATATCACCTACATCCCATGGCTTGGAATTCTAAAACATTCAATCCCATTGCCCTACCCTTCATCACCCCACCCATGGCAAATGCTTGGAAAGAGGATCCTTATATGCTCTTCTTTTATAGCTTAAAAACTCCAAAAAATCCAAAAAAATAAAAAAAACCAAAAAATCCAAAAATAATAGAAAATCTAAAAATACCCCCCAAAAAAATACAAAAATCACAAAACTCCAAAAAAAATAATCTCAAACATCACCACAATTATCTAAAACATCCAACACATCATTATCCAACATCATCTCATCTACCCCGAACCATTCTTACATCATCACGACAAACTAGAATTACATATTCATGACCACCCACATCTTAAAGTGCCTTGATCCCACGGACACAGGGTATGTAGGCAGTCTAGAATATGAAGGAAGTATCCAGTACTCAGGTACAAAAGTTACACCCATCCAACCCGCTTGGATGGTCCCTATCCCCTCAGCTTACTAAATCCAAAAAAAAGTAATACACAGGCTAAGCATACTCTCAAAACATCACATCTTACGCAAATATCATCAATCAACAAACCAATCATAATCATAAAATATGGCCTATTATCTTTTTGCCCGCCTTTCAAAATTTATCCAACAACATCCAACTGATTCTCACCTTAATGGATATATTGTTCCTACAATAGGAAGAATCCATCATTCTATCAACACTTATCTTGGCAAGAGATACAATGGTTGTTTGTATGGTTCGTTAGTCTTTTTGATTATTGATTTTTATCTTTTGTCTCATTTTAGGGATCATTCCAAAGCTACCTTGATCTCACTATATCATGGTATATGGCAGAAAACACTCAGAATGGGGCATGGTCATTGTTTTGTATGCTGTGCTTGTGGGTTGATTTCATTACTCCAAGAATGGTATTCATATCTTGAAGATGCAGGGTCTGCTCTAGCATATTGTTCTCTATTTGCATACAAGGTTAATCATACCTTCTATGTACTAAAGAATTTATGCTATGAGTCCCCTTCCCTCATCTAGTCAAGGTTATACTACCTTGGGCATGCATGAGATCAACCTATTGTTTGTGCGTTTGGTCCATGCAGAGACAGATATATATCATCACCTTGGTCCTTTCATACCTTGGTGAAAATATCCCCTTTTGCTATAATAAATCTTGAAATGGACTCAATAAAGTCAATGCAAATACTTAGTCTGGCTCACCATCCCCTCCTCTCTACCACCACCCATTAAACACACTATCTGGACTTAGCATCTAGTGATGATCAATAACGTCATCCTATCATATCTTCCAATCACTCTAACAAATTCACCTCGCATACTCTATCACTTCATCCATTCCAACAAAACCCCTCTAACAACGCGACGTCTAGTGACCTAGTATCCCCCATTCCAATCATCCCTAAACCTATCCCAATGAACCCATTCCAACCATCCCCAAACCTATCCCAGCCATCCTCAAACCTACCCTAACCTCCTCACCCCCATCGCCCATGGTTCTAAAAAAATCACAATGTATCATGACAACAACCCATCCCATTACCCATTTCATTATCATTTATCCATTATCCATTATCTTTTCCCATTTGCATTTATCATTAACCATTACCATTATCCATTAGATCATTATCATTTATACATTTAACCATTATCATTTACCCATATCCATTATCCATTATCATTTATCATATCCATTCATTCATTATCATTAACCATTATATTCCATTTCCATTCCATGCATAATATATGTTTATTAATCTAAACATATATTCCATTTACCATTCCATGCATAATATATGTTTATTAATCTGAGCATATATTCCATTATAATCCATATCATAATCCATGTCATAATCCAAATGCATACCATAAATCATCCATCCACGAACAACATCATAAAACAGAAAATACATCCATAATACATACCAGTCCATAACACCTGTAAACATCACAACATACATATATCTATCCATATAGATCATCATAAAATCCATAACATCCATAACATCCATAAATGCATGAACATCCATAACATCATAAATCTATAATCCAAAAATACCATAGAGATCCATAATCATCCATAAACCATAAATGCATATCATACATTGCCGCCAAAATATACATCGCAAAAAAATAATACATGTCATGATACAAAATACCTCAAGGGCCAAAATACATAAAAGTCCAAGAGCATAAAACATAAAATCATAAACCATGGGTCGACAACCCCCGAGCTGAGTTAGTAGAAGACCCAAGTGGATGTTGAGGTGGTGGCCCCATAGGTGGCTACTGCTGAGGTGGTGGTTGCCATACCGACTGCTGCGATCTACTAGACCTATAAGAGCCAGACATCCCTAATCTACTCCCTTGGTTAAAACTCGGAACATGCTGGCCCTCGGGCACTGCAGTACAGTATGCACCATAGTAATACTTAGCTCTCGAGCGCTGCTCTAAAAGCTGATCCTATAGCTGCTGGATCCGCTACTGAGAATCTGACCAAATTTGCCCAATGTTAGCCCCAGCCACCATACCTTGTAGGCGTGTGATCTCAGCATGTAGCCTTGCAACCTAGCCCTCAGCTTGTTGTGCCCTAGCCTCAACACTTCGTATCCTCACCTTAGCTGCTTGCCACAGAGATCACTCTATGTCTCACTCAATTGTAATCGCAGCCACCTGTGCCTGCATCTATGACTGCAACTGTCCTATCTAAGCCTGCAACATGGGGATCTAAGGATCCCTATCTCCACTGCTTACTCCATCTATTAAGGCTCGAACTCCCTGTAAATGCTGCAACTCTTGCCTTTGGCGGGCCACCTCATCCTCTAAACTGGCCACCTGGGCCCATAGAGTGTCTATCTCCTCCTCCCTATTGGCTCGAGTCCGCTGACACCCAATCCAAACACCAGGAAGAGGATCAGGTGCTGCCCCTAATGGCCTTGTCTCTGAGATCATGGCACCTAAAGTGCCACTCCCAACTGTCCCCACATGCTATACTGGTACCTACTATTGTGCTTGTTGTACCTACTGAGGTGGAGCCTACTAACCCTGACCCTGCTGCTGTTGCCAAGGTGCTCACGGTGGTGGCATCGACCTTCTCTGTACCTGCTAAATAGGCACCTGCTGAGGTACCTGCTACTGCCGAGGTGCCCGCTATCTCTGACCCCATCCTCTCCCTGTTGCCTCCCTTGCTGCTACTGTAACCAACACCCCAATACCATCACCCTCATCAATGTGCACCTCCTCCATCACGTACTCCACCCACACCTCATCCACCTCCTCTCCCTCTTCCTCCTCATCCTCCACAGTAAAGTCAGGCTCTGTTACTGGATCTGTCAATCAGATCGGCCTCCACACTTGCCACCACTTGTCATATGCTGGGGTAGTGCCATCATCCACAGTCTGGATATCCTAGTCCCATTGTACTGGCTGTAGCCATGCAAAATTGGAGATCGTGACCTGAGGGACAATCAGTACTAGCCAACGCACATCCTGGGGAGTCCTACCAAAAATAGCCATGGCCTAGGGCAAGTCCTGTACCAGCCCGAACTGCCTCATCACTCATGAGGGGATATACCTGTCAATAGTATGATCCCCCCGCCCCCATCAAATATCGTAGCTGAAATGTGTAGGGCATATGAATATGGTCATCAACCCAGGCCTCTACACCTATGTATGGACGCCAGATGATGGAGTCCATGTCATCCAAAATCTGTCTCCAATATCGCTCGCAATTGTCCTACATAAGAATATGTAATAGGTGCTTTGTACAAAAATACAAATGCCTCAAACAGAGCTCAAAAATAAGCCGCCTGAGGCTGCACAATGGAAATATTCTCAAAAGCCCACACATGCAGCAGTGTAACCCCAACAGATAGAGCCCTATCCATATGAT
Source organism: Cunninghamia lanceolata (assembly GCA_027924645.1). Classification (NCBI taxonomy): domain Eukaryota; kingdom Viridiplantae; phylum Streptophyta; class Pinopsida; order Cupressales; family Cupressaceae; genus Cunninghamia; species Cunninghamia lanceolata. The sequence continues at coordinate 458,693 of BSBN01001403.1, read as the reverse complement.
ACACTACCGTATGCATCTCATGATATAGTTGTGCTAACATACAAGGCCCCCATGCATACATGGTCTCATGAGTCACCATCTTCTCTATCACCACACCCCAACTAATAGAAAAACCCTGCGAGCGTCAATCGAGCATAACAATACCTCCAATCACTGCACATACGACCAAATTAAATCTGTCCACCCCAGCCTATCTAGAGTCTGCCTATAGCTTAACTGACGTTGATCCATGGTATAGATAGGATGCCTAGGTGCAAATGCCCCATCTAATGCTACCACTCCTGAGCGTACATCATATGTAACTCTCAGTTCAGCTATGGGGAGTCTCAGAATCCTCCATACATCCTCAAAGGTGATAGTGATCTCACCCATAGACAACAAAAAGGTGCATGTCTCGCTCCTCCACCTCTCCGCTAGGGATGTCATCATAGCCCTATGTGCTTGTATCCAGGGCATCTCGGCAACTATCCGTAGTCCTAACCTCCCTAATCTGTCTAGGGTAGCTTGATCGAACTGAGCCAACAATCTCATCACCGAAGGGACTCATCACTCCCGCGACTACAAAATCCCACCTAAAATCTGCATTTAAAAAACCATCAAAACTTAACCTTTTCTTCCAAAATAGTGTTATGGCGCTAATCCATACCCATATGGTGCCAAACAGAGTTTGGTTCCAATTCTGTTATTTTTGTATTTTCTATTGTTTTTGTATTTTGTTGGTTTTCTAATTTCTTTGGATTTTTTTAGTTTTTTTTATGTTATTGGGTCTTTTGGAGTTTTTAAGTTGTACAAGAAGAGCATACAAGGATCCTCTTTCCAAGCATTGCCTTGGGTGGGGTGATGAAGGGTAGGGCGATGGGATAGAATGTTTTAGAATTCCAAGCCATGGGATGTAGGTGATATGGGATGTCATGGTGGATAAGAGGACTTATTAGATGGTAGAACCAACCACTACAAATGGCGCCTGAGACAGGTTTTCGCCATGGTACTTATCCAAGGCGTCACCAAAGTGATTTTCACCATTGGATGACTTTATTGCACTTGGGTTTTTCTTGATTTTTTTGTTTTTTTAGATTTTTTCTGATTTGGGATACTCGATGGGTTATGCATAGAACCTTTTCAGGTGCATGATGTTCATAAGCTCATCTAGAGGTTGCCCCGCAGGTGTTGCAAGCTGATAAGCTCCTGATCCATAGCTAGCTGTGATAACATATGGTCCCAACCAATTAGGCTCAAACTTTCCTTTCTTGTGGCGCTCTTGTAGGTTTCTCTGATTTTCCATAAGGACAATGTCGCCTATCTCAAACTTGCAGTTCTTGAACTTTTTGTTGTAGCTCCTGCATAGGTGGTTTTGATAGGCTTGAAGGTAATTAAGAGCATCCAGGTGTTTCTCATCTAGGAGTTCTAGTTCATTCAATCATGCAACTTGATACTCCTCCTCAGTGATTATATTCTGTAATGAAATCCTGAGAGAAGGGAGCTCGACCTCAATAGGCAAAATGGCTTCAGAACCAAATACTAATGAGTATGGTGCGACTCCTGTGGGTGTGCGAATGCTTGTGCGATAGGCCCATAGGGTAGGGTTAAGCTGAAGGTGCCAGTCGCGACCTGCTTCATTAACCATCTTTTTCAAGATGCGTAGGATGGTTTTATTATAAGCTTCAACTTGACCATTATCTTGAGGGTAATATGGTGTAGAAAAATGATGTTGGATGTGAAATTTCTCGCATAGGGTGCAGACTTCCTAGTTCTTAAACGGTTTCCCGTTATCTGTGATAATGGAGAAGGGAACACCATAATGGCATATTATGTAGTGGAGGATGAATTTAGTGATTTGGATGCCAGTGGTAAAAGTGAGTGGAATGGCTTCTACGCACTTGGTGAAACATTTGGCAGCGGTAATGATGAATTTGTGGCCATTGGATGAGGGTGGGTGAATTTTGCCTACAAGGTCAAGTCTCCACTGTGAAAAGGGCCAAGGTGTTGTTATCAGCTACAACTCATGTGAAGATGCATGGATAAGATCACCGTGTTGTTGACATGGTAAACATTTCTTCACAAATCGGTAAGCATCTCGTTCCATGGTTGGCCAATAGTACCCTATTATGAGAATCTTCTTTACTAAAGTAGGTCCACTAGAGTGTGCCCCACAAATGCCTTCGTGTACCTCTTGCAAGGCCACTTCGACTTCCCTAGAGTTGAGACATCGTAAAAGAGTACCATCAAGACTTTTTCGGTATAGGGTATCTCCTATGATGGTGAAATAGGAAGCTCAGTAAATGAAGGTTTTGTGTTGTGCAAATGTTAGATTTAGTGGGATGATGTTATCATGTAGGTATCTTGATACCAAGGAAATAAGGGACCAACAATATCGTATACTAACTCATATTGTGGTACGTCATAAGCTGACATTGGAAGTTCTTCAATCAAGAACTCACATTTTTTGTTGTCCTTTTTCATGTCAACCAGGGATCCTATAGTAGCCATAGCATCTACTGCTTTGTTGTTCAACCTTGGATTTTCTCAAAATGGATATCATGGAAATAGTCTTTGAAATTATCAACCATTATTTTGTAAGGTAGGAGCTTGTCATCTTTTGTTTTGTACTCATTATTGACTTGTCTGATGACTAACTGAGAATCTCCATAAACTGTAGGCTTTTCAATTTTCCACTGGATTGCCATGCGAAGTCCTGTAATAAGGGCCTCATATTCTGCTACATTGTTACAGTGCATTGAAATGTTATTTTGTAGGACTTTGGAATAGTGTCTCCTTGAGGGGTAACAAACAAGATGCCTGCCCCCGAGCCACGATGTGTGTAGGATCCGTCAAAATACATTTTCCATGTATCCGTTGTTGGTGCTACTATCAATATTGACTCATCTAGGAATTTTGAAAGCAATGGTTGTTCTGTTGGAATAGGTGCATCAGCCAATTAATCGATAATCACTTGTCCTTTGATAGCTTTTCTTTCTGTGTACTCAATATTGAACTCACTTAGCATCATAACCCACTTAGCCATCCATCTTGTGAGAGCTGCTCTAGTCAATAAATACTTGAGTGGATCAATCTTGGCAATGAGCTTTGTCTTATGGTTGAGCATGTAGTGTCTTAGCTTTTGAGAAGTGAAGACAATGACAAGGCATGCTCATTCAATAGAGGTGTAATTTAGCTCATAGGTCACCAAGGTAAGGTTGATATAGTATATTGCTCTCTCTTTTCCTTGTTCATCATGTTGTTCTAGCAAGGCCCCTATTGTTGTTTCTATTGTTGAAATGTATAGGAGGGGTTGTCCTTGCTTTGGTGGAATAAGGACTAGTGGTGTAGAAAGATATTTCTTTAGCTGTTCAAAGACATTCTAACACTGGTTATCCCATACAAATGATGTGTTTTTTTGGAGAAGATGCTAAAATGGTTGACACTTGTCTGCAAGCTATGCTATGAAGCATGAGATAGATTGAAGTTCCCCCTGAAGGCTATGAAGTTGCTTGAGTGTTTTAGGTGGAGGCATTTCCATTATATCCTTAACCTTAGTGGGGTCAACTTCGATTCCTCTTCTTGACACAATGTATCCTAGAAGTTTTCCCAAGGTGACCCCAAAGACACATTTCTTGGGATTTAGCCGCACTTTGTATTGCTCTAATCTGTCAAAGATTTTAGCCAACACATTCAAGTAGTCTTAGATTTTCCCAATTAATCATCTACATAATCTTCCATTATGCTGTGAAAAAGGTCATGGAAGATAACTGTCATGGCTCTTTGGTAGGTAGCTCCTGTGTTCTTCAACCAAAAGGGCATCACAACCCAACGGTAAGATCCCCATGGACATATAAAGGAGGTCTTATGTTAATCTTCTTTAGCTCTCCTGATTTGGTTGTACCCAGAAAATCCATCCATTAAGGACAACATCTCATGTCCTGTGGTGAGATCCACGATGATATCTATATTGGGTAGTGGAAAGTCATCCTTAGGGCATGCTTTATTAAGGTCTTTGAAGTCTGTGCAACAATGGATGCCCCCAATGACTTTTTTTATGGGTACAATGTTTGATATCCATTCAGGATAGTATATAGGATGAATGAATCCCACTTATAGAAGTTTCTCGAGTTCTGCTTTGACAAGAAGGGTTACTTGTGGATTCATTTATCTTAGCTTTTGACTTACCAGTTTTGCATCAATATGTATAGCAAGATGATGGAAAACTAGAGTGGTATCCAATCCTGGCATGTCGGCATATGTCCATACAAAATTTTGACTTCTTTGTTTGAAGAAAGCTAAGAAAGCCTCTTGTTCTATCACTGTGAGGGATTCTGCTCGGAATGTGATCTTGGGTGCCTCTTCTAATCCAAGGTTCATCTCATGTGATTTTTCTACAAGGATCGGTGATCTTTCTTGATAGAACTTAGGTACTTCAAGGAGGCCCATTCTCTCATCCCCTAGCACCTTGTAGAGGTTTTTACTAGGGGATACGTCCTTTATTTTTATTTTTTCTTCTTCTAAAAGTGCCACAAGGTGGTTTTCACTAGGGGATGTCATTTTTTATTTTCATATTTTTGTGACTGAGAGTTTGGATTGTCTCCCCAAAGTATGTGGATGTGTTTAGTTCCATGATATAGCTAACCTTGTGGTCTCCAAGGGGGAAGTGATCTCAAACCCCCATCATTTTGGTTATTGCTTCATCATTTTGTGTGACATTAAGGACGGGAGGTCCTTGTTGGTACCAATCTATGAGTTGGGGATAGATGAGGGGGAGGTCATTGGATGTAGATGGCATGGTAGTTAGGGTATAGATGGTGCATATGAATGATTCAAAAAGTTCAGTGAAATCATTGAAAGAGTCTTGATGGTCCTCTTCATTGATGTTATCTATCACAGGGAATGCCTTAGCAACCTCGTTTAAGATATACTCAATATCAGTGGAGGTGGACTCTTGTTTTCCATACCCTAACCCATGGAGATATGGATTCCTTGTAGCTTGCATAGGCTCAAAAATTCCTTGTTCATGGAGACCTATACCGCCTTGTCCTTTGTAGCCCATGTATTTGACAATCTCAAGACCTTTTCCATAGATCTCAGTTGGGAGAATCGGAGCTTATTGTTTTTCTTCATCCTTGTATAACCAAGAGGATATGTCTTCTAGAACATCTTGTTCAAGGAGGTGCCTTTTCACAAAGGTTGGTGACAGTTTGCATTTGATAACAACCGTAGAGACTTCATCTTCCTTAGGAGCACCAAATGTCTTAGGAGATGGTGGTAATAGGCCCACACAAAATGTGCCATGTAGGTTGTATTCACCACATTCCATGTCACTTATCTTGATCTTGACCTCGGGAGGAGTGGATGTTTGTGATGTGGTCGTAATGTTGGAAGGATCAATGTATGAAGTGGATGGTGTAGGATTAGTATGAGAGATGGATGTCTTAATGGCATTGTTGTAAGGATAGAAAGTGCGATCATGTCCTTCCAAGAAACTGCAGTATTGGAAAGGACAAGGGTTCGCATAGATGGTGACTTCCGTGCCATTATGTGGGAATTTTAGGCATTGGTGGAAAGTGGATGGTATGGCTTGCATGGAATGAATCCATGGTTAGCCTAGGAGAATATTGTAGGGAAGGTCAAGATGAAGAACTTGACATTTGGTCTCCAAAATCTTTCGTCCCACTTGAATGGGAAGCTTGATGGTACCTTCGGATAATCTTTCAGAGTCATCATATCCTTTGATGTTTATACACTCACTAGAGTCCACAACCACATCGGAGTATCCCAAATGTTTTAATAGTTTTAGAGTGCAAAGATTTAGGCCCGAGACACCATCTATTAAGACTTGTTTAATGGTATGTTTATGGATTAGCACTTCGATGTGAAGGGCTTCATTATGTAGGTTTTTAGATGCGGGAAAGTCCTTTTCTGAGAAGGTCAGGTGATGAGGTGAGCCGATGTGGCCTACCATGGCTTGGAATTGATCAACATTCAAGTTGGTAGGGAATTGGGTTTCCATTAAGGCTTTGTCAAGGACATCCTTGTGGAGAGGGGATGTCTGAAGCAATTCGAAGATGGAAATTTGTGCGGGGTTTTTTCCAAGATGGTCTAGGATGTTATACTTGTGGGTGGATTGGGGATTGGTAGGTGTGGATTGATCAATAGTTGGGGCTCCACGGATGGAGACGCGGCCACGACGAGTGGTAACGGTGCAATTAGGTGCCTTAGTTCTTGAAGATGAAAGAAAGTTCAAAGGTAGATAAAACAACAAAATGTAATGAAACACAATATTTATACCTTCAAAGATCTCCCACTCCTTGATAAGGTTGAAGAGAGTGCACCCAAGAGCTCTCCTATCTTTACCCAATGTTGAATGTAGTATAATGTGGATTGGTCCTTGTCTTTCAACACAATAATGATTTGATATAAGATAATGGCTAAAGATTGAGATGATTTGGATATGAATATGGATATGAGAGATACGAGATGAGAGATGAAGAGGCTACGAGGATTTTGGCATTATGATGGCATGATGGAGAGATTTGATAGAAATTTGGGCATAGTAAGGATGCTATGAAGAAGTTATCCAAATGGCTTAGATGAGAGCTCTATTTATAGATTTTTTGTAAAAGGATGGAGGGTGAGGATTGAAAGTTTAGATCAGTGGCTAGGGATGCTTGAGGATTAGAGTTTGGATTGGAGTTGTAGTCTTGTGACAAGTGTCACAAAAGGGTTGAATAAGAGAGATCAAAGGCTAAGATTTGTTCAATAAGATTGATGTCTCCCATTATTTGTGAATTTTAAATTCACATGGGGAAGGGTGATGAGAATTAAAATGAATTCAAAATTTATTTTTGGGAAGAGTTGGATATGACAAGTGAATGAATTAAAAATCCATTTCATGGGGGAGTGTGAAGGTCATAGGACATATGTACATTTTTAGGTACTTACATTTGTAAGCTAAAAAAGAGGAAGATGTGACCTTTTGAATAAAAAATTGATTTTTATTCGAAGTGTGTGGGAGGATGGGTTAAGCAAGGTTTGACCATATTAATTAACTGTTTAACTTAATTAATATGGCTGTAAAAAATTAGTTAATGGGCTAATGGAGGATTAAAATTAATTAAATAATGATTTATTTAATTAATTTAGGTCTAGGGATCATGTAGGCTAGGGTAGCTAATTAAATAATTGCTATTTAATCAACTCGGCTAGGTATAGGCTAATTAATAGGGTAGATTAATCAAATAAGTATGATTTATCTAATTAATCAAGATTAGGAGATGGAGAAATTATCTAAATAAATATTGAGAATATTTATTTAATTAATGAGGATATAGTTATAAGGTATAGTGATAAATTAAATGAATTAATTGATCACAAAGGATGGATAAATGGCTAAGGGTAGATGATTGGGGATAAATTAATTAAATAAATTGGATTTATTTAATTAATATGAGAGATAATTGGTAGTGTAGAGATACAGAAAATTGGCTTGCAAGGCAAGTCATTTTTAGGTGTCTACAGCTCTAATGGTGATAGTATTGATGTGGTTGGAATAATCTTCTATTCGACCCACAACGGAATCGAAAGAAGAAGGAGGTGGCATGACATTGTAGGTTTGATTAGAGGGTGAGGTTTTTCTCTTGTTATGATCAAGAAGTGGATCCTTGTATGCTCCTAGATTGACATTAGGTGATTGTTTTGGCAGTTCGTCAATGGTCATATCACCTCTATCTATAAGGTCTTGGATGCAATGTTTCAACCTCATATAGTTAGATGTTTTGTGCCCTTTCACATGATGATATTCACAATAGGCATTCTCATCAAACAAAGAGGGTTTAAATTGATTTTCATCATAAGGCCGAATGGGGAGTAATGTTATCAAATCTGCCTTTACAAGGTTGTTCAAGACATTTTCAATGGGTTCCCCTAAAGGTGTGAATTTCCTCTTAGGGTTGTTGTTTTGTCTTAGCGGTCCCCTAGGAACATTGACATTATTGTTGTTTGTGGATGTACTTGGTGGAATAGGATTTTGTACATTTTGGACGGCCTTTACATCGGTGATGCCGTCGTTGAGGGTATTATTGTTTTTACCCCAAAAGCAGGGTTTGTCGTTGGATTGTGCATTGTTGTTTGTATGGGAAGTGTTGGTATTATTGTTGTTAACATTGTTGGTCTTGTTGTTGCTCTTGTAAAATTTTATAGAGCCTTTAGCAATAAGAGCTCTTTCAATAGTTGTCCCTTTGTCTATAACCTCCTCAAAGGTTGATGCACATTGGATTTGTAAATGGAACCCCATTTCTTGGTTAAGATTAGTCACAAACATGGTGACTAATTGCTTTTCAGGAATTGGCCAAGGGAGTTTGCTTACTAAGCTTCTCCATCTTTATAAAAAGGTGGCAAAGGATTCCCCACCCTTTTGTTTTGTGTTACAAAAGTTAGTCATGGATATTTCATGTTTAAAGTTATAGGAGAAATGGTTCACAAATTTCTCCGCAAGCTCATGGAATGTTTTAATACCGAGGGGAAGGTGTGCAAACCATTTGGTAGCTTGACCACTGAGGCTTCTAGGAAAGAGTCTCATTAAATATATGTGTCATTGTATGAGACCTCTAGGAAAGCAATGTAAAACTCCCTAAGGTGTTCCCTAGGATCTCCCTTTCCTTTGTATTTGTCAAATTTTGGTGCTTCAAAATTTTTAGGAAAGGGTGGCATATGTATGGTTCTATCAAATGGGTATGGGCAAATATCCTTGAAAGAATATTGCTTTCTTTTGTTTCCATGTTGCATGTCATCAACCTTTTGGATCAAAGATTGCACAATGCTAGGTAAATCTTGGGTAGGTGGTGGTTGTGGTATGTGGGTTTGTTGGTTTTGGATTAATTGTTGGAGGAAAGGTGGGATTTGATTTTGATGAGCAAGGTATTGTTGGTAGGCAAGGAGTTGTTGTAGAACATGACATGGAATTTATTGGTTTTGATTGGGATTTTGTTGTGAGGTTTGGATGGAAGATGTAATAGGTGGTTGGGAAGCTGGATGTTGTATGCATGTGAAGTTGGATGAAGGGTTGTTGCATGGATTGTTGTTAGAAACGTTGGATGTATTATAATGTGGTTGGGAGAATAATTGTGTCATGAAGGCTATGGTATTTGCGTCAAATTGGGGTACACTTGTGGAAGCACTTGTATGCATGGTGTTGTTAGGAATGTTAAGGGTATTTTTGGCGTGGATGTAGTGATAGTAGATGTTGATATGGTTGTGGGATTTGGTGTAGTTGACGTGTTAGTAGGAATCGTGGATGTGGTAACATTTGAAGTTTGGGATGTGTTGGGTATATTATGGGATGAGGATGGTTGTGATGAGGTAGTGACATTGGGTATACTATTACTATTTTTGATGAGGAAGTCAAGATATCTTGTGGGATCCAATTTTAGGACTCTATCCAATATATCCATGGAATTGACATCTTGCATGAAGTCTAAAACATCTTGATCCATATTATTGATGTTAAATGATGGTCCTAGTGGTTGGTTGGCGAAAGGATTTAACATAGCATTTGCATCAATGGATGATTGTGGTTAATTTGTGGGAATGTTGTTTTGATCGGTTTGAGGCATCCCTATGCCAAAATCAACTCTAAAAGGTTCCATGTCCTTGTTTTTCTTAGCTTGAGACCTTGTCAGGGGCATACAAATGTTTGGGTATAGTTTGATTTGATGTTGAAAATGGATGGGATTATGACCTTAGATAATAAATTTCAAAATATTGGACCCAAGGATGGGTGATGGTGGATTTTGGTGTGATAAAAGGGAATAAAGATTTAGCCTTTAAAGAATAAAATCTCAAAATTCTTAAACCTAAGGATGAGTACTGATATGATATGGAAATGTTTGGTATAGGTTTAGCTTTTAGAGAATAAATCTCAAAAGTTTTAAACCTAAGGATGATGTAAATGATGAAGGTATGAGGATGGATGAGAAACCTTAGAGGTTAAACCTCAAAGATAAATTAATTTTCAAAAAATTTGGACCTAAGAGGATAAATGAGTGGAAGGATAAATTGAAAATGTGGGACAAAGGATGGATGGAGTGGATAATGACTTTAGAAATTTGGGAAATGATTTTGGGATGAAGGTATAAAATAACCTTTAGAGATTAAATCTTAAAAGGATTTCTTAAACCAAGGTGACAATGTATATGTAGGTGAATAATGATTTTGAGGATGACCTTAGGATGAATTTGAAAGGGATGGTTATTAGAAAATGGATGACTAAGATTTACTTAGTATGGTTTGGATGATAATCAACCAAGGAAAACCTTAGATGATTTGAATATTGGATGACTAAGGATGTTGGATAATTTTGATGATGTTTGAAAAAAGGATTTTCAAATCAAAGGAGAGCTTGAATAAATCTAGATCTTTTGATTATAAAAGGATGGTCCTTTTTACCCAATGTAGACTAATGACCTTAAGCCAAAAAGGGGAGGATTATTTTACTTGAGGGTAGACTAATGACCCTTAAGCAAAATGGGATACCTTAGAATATATCAACTTAGGAGTTGTTTAGGCTCCTAAATCAATTATTCTAAAGGTTAATAAAGGCTAATTTATAAAAGCACTTAAGGTAGACAAAGTCTTAAGTACCCTATAAACTAGAGGATAGTAAGATCTAGATTTAATCCTTGCACAAAATTGATTTGAGGTATGGTTTTGGATGTTGATTGATTTTGGACTTTGGATGGATTTTGATTTTTTTGGATGTTGATGTTGGATTTTGGATGATATGGATAGGATTTGGATAATGTTGGGGGATATTGGATGATTGAATTTGGACTAAGGTTGGGATGACTTGGATTCAAAATGAATTTTGGAATGGATGTGCAAAGGCCCAAGGATGAAAATCAAAATGTTCACCTAAGGAGGGATAATGCATTTGAATTGGGATTTTGGGATGAAATGATTAATGGATGGACAAGGTATGACCAAAGATGAAATATCAAGATGATGTTTATCTAAGGTCAAAATGGGATAGGGTAAAGGGAGTTGGACAAAGGTTTGACTATATTTGGGGATGAAAATGTGGACAAAGGTTGGACTAGATAATTGATTGGTGAATGAACTATAATCAAGGGTCCAATAATCACAATGATTTTCTCTAAGGTCAAAATGAAAGGATGTGGGTGGATTTGGACAAAGGTTTATGAATGTGAAATATGATCAAGGGTGGATTTTGGTTTGGATGAATTTTGACAAGGTGACCATGCATTTTGACTAGACATAGTTCAAGGACCCCAGAATAGGCCCACAAACACGTGTAGGATGTGACCTATAAATTGCACCAATATCTAGGATTAAGGCGTCAAAACAGAGGATAATGGCATCAAAATACAGACAGATGGTGCTGATGGACAGGCTTATGGTGCCACAGAAAATGGCACCACATATGAATTTTAAGGTGCTAAACAGATAGATTTTGGAGCTAAAGTGAGACAGTCTTTGAGATTTCAACTAGGGTTTTGGCAATTTTTGGATTTTTGGCTCAAGATTTTAGATTTTTGAAGGTCAAATGCTTTGGTTTCAAGGTTCAAATGGTTGATATTAAGGGCTCAAATTTCCAATGGTTTGATTTTCAAAGGTTCAAGTGGTTTTGGACAATGTTGATAAGATTTCTTAGCAGGTAGATACAAATCAAACAATCAAACACAATGGTTTCTGACTCGATGTATTAAAATAACTTTTTGCTTTCACGGGGTATAACATGAAGACACTTCAAGCACATTAACATCCTCAAAATTATTCAAGTAGGAGTGTATGAGACCATAAGTCCACTTCGCTGCCTTTATATAGGCGTAACGTGCAAGTCCCATGAGGAGGAAACTAACTACTTTTGATCACCCGAGATCGCTCATTACATCATGAGGGAGAGCATACATGGCATGCACACCAGTTTCTAGAGGGCATTTACACTTGGCGATAAATCAAATGTGGCTTGTGCAGTGAGTAACTTCACGGGCCTAACTGGTATCCGTTGCATTACAATCTCATATGGCCGAAAGCTCTTAAGCTAGGATAATTACGAGCTTCTAGGGGAATCCTCTATTGTATGCAAGGTACTTGAGGCCTGAGTCCATGAACAGGGGTGTCCCAATCGACTGACGCTCAACCACTCAAGTCTTGGCGGACCAAGGGTCTTGAAGGTCTATTGCTTGGAGGCGAGAGGGTCCTTCCTTTAAATCTATCTTTCGAATCGCAATGCTTATATACCGCACCAGAACACGTGGTTGAGGTCATCCCTTGGGGTGATGAAATCCCCAAGCAGGCCTCTTAAGAAGAAACTATCCTCTTGTTTTTTATCCCCAAGATTGCACTAGGCGCGAGGGGAGAGCATACACAAGAAAAGTAACCCCTTGGAGTAACACTTAAAAGCATGAAAATGTTCACAAGTAGACTTTTGATCCCCAAGATCACCCTAAGGTGTGAGGGGAGAGCATACATCTACAAGTGAACCAAACAAAGCACACATGTTCATTAACCTTCTAACTAATTTAGTGTGACTACACTAGTGAGAAAACAAAAAGTCTTCTACTAACGAAATTTGCAACAAAATCAGATAGGTTTTAAAAACATTCTTTGACTTGCGTTCTTTTTCCTGCACAAATGTGTCAGTACCCTTCACAGATCCTGAAAAGCTGTTAAACAAATAACACCAAAACAGAGTTAAATTGCGTTAAAACAGAATAGTAAGGTGCTAAAACATAATTAGATGGCGCTCAAAATCAGAAAAAGGTGCTAAAACAACAGAATAAGGTACTAAAATTCTCAAATTCTAAGATTAAATAGATGACAAACAACAAAATGAAGATGGTGCAAAAAATAAGGAACAAGGCGCTAATTTCTAGCATCGTGCTGAAATCTTGGAAAATGGTGCTAATTTTTTTGAAAATGGTGCTAAAAGTCTGTTACCTCCCTTACCTAGCCGACTAGTTCAGTGGCACCGTTATGTGCGTATATGGTGCTAAATCGTAGAGTTTCCCTAAAACCTGCTCAAAAAAGGATGTTAGCTTAAAATGAACAAGTCAAAAGGTAGTTAGAAGGCTTCTTATCCTATCAAAGAACACCATGAACCAGATTAGAGCATAAAGCTAGTTAGTTGATAGTGAAATAAACTAGGGTCATACAAAAACTCATTATCATTCATTTCTAGGTAAATTTCACCATTAGGACCCCTTGTGTCTGTTACTTTCTGATAAAAATAGAGAGGTAAGAACACTAAGTGCTAAAACTAGCAAAAAATGACCTACAAATTTCTTTCTAAACCTAACATGCTAAAATGAGTCGTGAGGATATGGCACTAAAAAAATGTTGAATGGCGTTGAAACAGTCCAAAATGGCACTATTTCGCAGAATGATGGCGCTAAACTGAGAGGTTATAGCACCAAAACTCCTTACTCAGATCCTTCAATAAAACTCAAACAAAAAGGTTAGTTTGGGTCCATAGGGTCCCACTGGGCGTGCCAAATGAAGATAAAAAAGTTAGGTAAGCATAAAAACATGAGAAAAAGCAAACAAACAAGAGATTTATACCTTGTAATGCCTCCTAACTCCTCACTTCTTGATAAGGTGGAGGAACTTGCACCCTTAAGTCCCTAGCTATACCCAAACTAGTGTTGCAATGTGAAATGCTCTTTATGTCAATGCAAAATGCACTACAACCTAGCTCTAATGGAAAGAATTGGAGAGAAATTTTAGCATAATAGACTTGTTCTAAATTTGGATGATGAAATGGCTTGTGGAGGCTTGTATTTATAGGCAAATTAGAGGGGATTTTGATCCAACGGTGGAGATTGATTGTGAAATGGAGGGCTCGGATTTGATCATCAAAATTGGATGGTGGAGAATAAAAATGAATCTTTTATTCATTTTGAGGAGGACTTAGCATTCAATGTGATTTAGATGTGTGAGGAAATTTAAAATTAATTTCCTTAGGATGAGATGGAATTAAAAATTTCATTTTATGTGGAAGTGTGAAGGTTATAGGACACATGTACATTTTTAGGCTCTTACAATTGTAAGCTAAAAGTGTGGAAGATGTTTTATCATGCAAATGGTAAAAATGAGTTGGAGGGTTTATGTATATTTTGCAATTTTTAATTTGTGGGTGTGGGAGAAGGTGTTAACATGATTTGACCAAGTTAGTCAAGGTGATTAGCTTAGTTAATGTGGTAGAAAAAAAATAGTGGATGAGGTAATAAGGGTTTAGGATTAATTAAATAATGATTTATTTAATTAATCCAAGTCTAGGGGTCATGTAGGCTAGGGTAACTAATTAAATAATAGGTATTTAATCAACTAGGTTAGGGGTAGGCTAATTAACAGGGTAAATTAATCAGATAAGTATAATTTACCTAATTAATTAGGTTTAGGGAAGTGGACAAATTAACCAAATAAATATTTTGCATATTTATTTAATTAATTGGCATAATGTTAGTAAGGTGTGACTATTGAATTAATTAATTAATTCAATTCCAGGGGTTAATTGATGAAGGACGAATGAATGGTTCGAGTGTTGGATGGATTAATTAATCAGTTAAAAATTTAAATAATTAATTAGATGGGAAGTCAATGATATGGATGGTGTCGAAGGCTGGTCGAAGGGTCGAGACATTTTTAGGTGTCTGAACATTGCATTCCATGAGACAACATTTCTTTGAAGCATCATGCCAAACAATTCAGATGCCTTGCATATGCTTCCACACTTTGCATATATGTCTACAAGGGCAGCTGCAAATACAACATCTCACAAAATTCCTATATCCTTTATGCTTTGATGGCTATCCATACCCTATTCCAAAGATCCTAATTTGGCACAAGCATGGAGGATGCTTGTAAAGGTTATGAAATTTGGTTTTATACATGCCAATTTCATTTGCTTGAAAGTTTCTAAATCCTTTTCAAAAAAATCCATTTTGTGCATATCTTGCAATCATTTCATACCATGAGTCTGCATTTCTTTGAGGCATCATGTTAAACAGTATACTCACCTTGTCTATGTTTCCACACTTTGCACACATGTCTACAAGGGCAGCTGCAAATACATCTCAAAAAATTCCTATATCCTTTATGCTTTGATGGCTGTCCATACCCTGTTCCAGAGATCCCATTTTACCATAGCTAAGGAGGATGCTTGGAAAGGTTATGGAATTTGGTTTTACACGTGCCAATTGCATTTGCTTGAAAGTTTCTAAAGCCTTTTAAAAAAATTCCATTTTGTGCATATCTTGCAATCATTGCATTCCATGAGACAACATTTCTTTGAAGCATCATGTCAAATAGTTCATGTGTCTTGTTTATGCTTCCACACTTTTCATACATGTCTCCTATGGCAGTTGCAACTATAACATCTATCAAAATTCCCATATCCTTTATGCTTTGATGGATGTCCATACCCTGTTCCTAAGATCCCATTTTGGCATAGGCAAGGAGGATGTTGGCTAAGGTTGTGGAATTTGGCTTTACACCTACTAATTGCATTTTCTTGAAAGTTTCTAAAGCCTTATCAAAAATCCATTTTGCGCATATCTTGCAATCATTGCATTCCATGAGACAACATTTATTTGAGGCATCAAGTCAAATAGTTCATGTGCCTTGTCTGTGCTTCCACACTTTGCATACATGTCTCATAGGGCGATTGCAACTACAACATCTTACGAAATTCCTGTTGGCAATATGTGTTGTCATTGATGTCAACACTTAGAGTAGGGTCAGCACTTAGTTTTGTTGATGTGTGTTATAGCACACAACAATGGAGGTATGATTGCTAGTATCACACCTCTCTTGAAAAAGGTATCCTATCTAAGATAGGACTGCCCCAAGGATAATACAACTAGGTCTTAGCTTGCTTGGAATAACTTCAGTGGAATGTCTAGTTGTGCCAACAAGGGGTCTTACATGAAATGTAGGGTTTATGGAAGATGGCAGCAATGTATATGCAAAAACCCTAATGGTTCAGACTGTAAAGTCTAAAATTTTCTAGCAGATGAGCAATGAAATGTTGCTTATAACCTAACCTAACAAACTTAATATAAATAAAATTCAAAAGGAAAAGGAGAGAGAAGGGTTAAGAGATCCTAAATGACAGTCACAATGGGGTAAAGTACCGCAGATAGACAAATACTTTCAATAAACCATTCCCTATTTCACCAGGATAGAAAACCCACAATGTTGCAAGAAATGATGCAATCTTTAAAGGATCCTTATGATTTTCAAACTGCATTCACTCATTAAACACCTAGACAATGGCGCAGCTTAACTAGTGGAGTGCAACCTAACTATATTCAATGACAAGGCCCAAACTAACTATACACATCAACTTACCATCAACAAGCACTAATAGTATGGACCAAAGCATTCATCAGATATCTTAACATTTACCTATCATTGCAAAAGTACAACTAATTAAATTCAGATTGATATGAACCATGAAAACCAAAATGAGACAACACATGAAAACAAATTCCCAATAACCTACAAAACTTGCTTTGTATTGATCACAATTTGGTAGTCTCAGCAATTCAGTATCTAATCTTACTTACAAATGAGAGAAAATGATGGCCCTTTTATAGACATGGCACCATACCGAGTTTTCAATGGACGGTGGAGATTAACTCGACACCAATGGTCTAGATTACATGGCATTTAATGAGATACATCAGTTAGTTACATTTTTGGATTTACATTTGTCATGTAGGAAAAAGATAAAATATAGCTTGCAAATACATTGAATCTGGACAAAATAGATAACGATTTGGTTGTACACGATGAAAAGTCAATTTTCAAGGCCTAATAAAGCCAAAATAAAGTCACATGACACTCGAAAATATGAGCTCATGTGGATTCATGAGATTCCAAGTGCTGAGTGGACCAAGGGGAGTATGGGGCACATTCTTCAATGAAGACATCCAATTGGATGCTTGTTGGACTAATTCTTGATGACTAGACTGCTGGAACAACTATATGTATGTCTTGGACATTGGACTGGACTTGTAGGAACTATCATGAAAGAAGCATGATCTTCAATGTCTTCCAACTCCTGAGACTCATCTTTATCATCTTGGAGATAATACTGATCTTCTCTTATAGGTGCAGCAACAATTTGGTTGATAGAATGTCGATTCTGCAGTTTTGGGTCAACAAGGTACCTTTGTGTGTGCATCCTTCCAAGACAGCTCCAATTAGCTCCAACAAGCTCCTTTGTGCTCTTAGACCTACAATAAACAAGACCAAGCATTAATTTCATCCTAAACAAATCATTTTCCATTAATTTGGATCAAAACATGTCCATTTACAGTCATGGATCAGTCAAAAATAGCCCATTGTCAATGTCACTTTCTTATAAACAACCTCTTAAATATAATGATTTTTACATGATTTTATGCATTTTTCATCATTTTTGAGTACCCATTTGGCCAATATGATGATTAGGAAAGTTTTTGGGGTCAATAGAATCCATTTGCAGACTTTTATTTCATGTTTTTCTAGCATTTTCTGCAAAAAGCGAAATTTTGGGGGGTCACGGAGTTTTCATGTGCAGTGGTATTAATTGATGTAAAACATTCCAAAAATCCACACAAACATGATAAAATGTTCATCATGATGTGAAAAATAGATATGCAATTCAAATCCATCAAGAAAATCTAAGTTGTACCTTGAAAAACTCAATTTTTGGGCCAAAATACCAAAAAACGCTGATTTTGGGGTTTACCAACCTAGCGGAGATTTTGGGGTCTATCGACTAAAAGTCGGTGCAATACAATTCTAGTGCAGGTTGGAGAGGTTCATTTTTAGTGTAAAATGCTTTTGCGCTACTTTTGGGTGCCACCAACTTGCGCGAGTTTGGGTTCGGACCAACTAATAGCATCTCATAAAGTTGGTTGGGGTGGATTGTAACTCAAGTCGGTAAGGTCGATTTTTAGCGCAAAACATGAAAGGCTTAGTTGGTGGGGATTTTCAATGCAACCGACTAGTGCGGGTTTTAGCACCGACTGACCTGCACAACTTAAGTCGGCGGAAGACCATTTCAGCACAAGTCTGCGAAGTGGATTTTTAACGCAAAGGTCAGTAGAGGCTGTTTTTAGCGCTAAGGTCGGTTGGAGTCATTTTTAGCACTAGATTTTGAATTGGCCAGGCTGAAAGTATATTCAAAAATATATTTAAGTATAAGAAATTCCTTATACTTTAAATATTTTTAAATATACTTTCATGATGTTTGAGATAGGGTCCAGATCCATAGGATTTCATATGCAAATTCTAGAATTTTGTGGTTCCACCAGAATTCAGACTTAGCCATTTTTTAGGATTTTTAGGGTTTTAGACTTAGCCAAATCAGGGCTTCAGGACCATGTGACGGGATGAAAGTATGTGAACCCCTTAGTGAAATCTTGTGGAATTTGACATGATTTTGCAACTGTAAGACTTGGAAACTAGGAATTTCAACATGACACATCCTGCAATAGCAATTTCAAGGGCAACATCCCATGACATAGGATTTTAGAGCAAAGTGCAGTAACACCCAATTTTAGTGTAGAAAGCAACAAATGACAATCTTTTAAGCACAAGACCACCCAAGACACATCCAAATCAATCATGAAAAATATCAAATGACTCCAATCATGCAAAGTACTTAAATCTGGAACAAATCATGCACTCTAAGCACAAATTCACTTTCTCATCATCATAAGGTATAAAGGTTGAGATTTCAAACCAAAGCAAAAGAGGGGGTCTCCATTTGGCAAAATGGGGCGTGTGTGCAAGGCACAACAAATGGCGACTCTGCTGAAAAATGCTCCAGAGCATTTCTAAGATAAACTTAAGTTTTGAACCCAAAATTTCTATGTTTCCCACACATTAGATGAGAAAGCATGATATCTTATCAGAGAATTAAAGACCACTAACCAGTGCAACCATCCATATCTTGAAAACCTGAGTGTGTGCAATTGTATTCATTCCCATCCTTTGGCAACTAAGTTCACGCAAGATCCTTCATGGTAAGCTATGAAGTTGGGATCATTCTACCACCAAGAGAATGCTCTAATGTTGAGATATGATGAACCTTCAAGTAGTAATCCTTCTGCAGTGATATCTTTCTTGATAATGCCTTTGATGATCTCTGATGCTAATAATCTTCAGATAATAGTCTTCATGTGAGAGTCTTCAAATGATAATCTTTATATTGATACTTTGTAGTGGGTCTAGTGTTGAAAAACACCTTTTATTTTCACCCAATAGGCTAGCAGTACTTAGTACCGCTTACCACTCTCATCTGTATCTATAGAACTGGTGTTGGTGGTAAAAATGGAAACCCAAGCTTTTCACTTAACACAAGATTACTCAGATTTGCTTAGCTACTTCAAGATCATTTTAAGTGAGAGATATATGGTTAGAAAATACTTCAAGTGCACCAATTAATGACTCGTTTCCAATGAACAAACATCATACTCCCTGGTATAATAGTGGAACCCACAGCAAGACCAAGTGGAAACGTTGGCTTCTCAAAGAAATATTTCAAATTACTTACCCAACAAAGAAGCACTTGCAGGGTTGCACAATTGCCACCACATTCGAGAAATGGAGAATCCAAGCAAAGCAAGTGCAGAAGCGAAAAGAAAAGCAAACTACTCTAACCAAAGCAAAACAGGTAGAAAGCAACAACTAACAACTAAAAACTAAAGAAAAGACAAAGCATAAGCTCAACTAGAAAAGCAAACTACTGACTAAAACCTAAGTGAAACAAGCAAGACTATGTAAACAAGCTTTGGACAACAAGTATTAATACTCCCTCGTGACTTATTTCTCAGGACATGCAGGAGTAACAGGGTGCGGGTCAGTGTCCTAAGTCTGGCAAATTCATCCTTGTACTCTGAAAAGTGAGGTAGAGGCATGCTAGGTTCATGTTCAGAGTACCAATTATGCAGGATCAACAATTGGGGGAATTCATTAGGGCCATGATCAATCCAAATGCAAGCTGTCTTACCTAAATCACTGTAATCAAATTGATAACCGCTGAAACTAAGTGAGAAGAGGGAAGATACAACCTGATTTGTAGTACCATCAGTCAGAGATGCAAGTTCTTCACCTTGCTACATTGTACTACTAACTTGTGCACCTTCAGGATGTTTCAGCTCATGCAGGGTCATATCATGTGCACTGGATAGTTCTGGATCATTGAATGCTGCAGCAATCTCCCAAGCAAATAGGAAGTCTAGACAACCTTCTTCAGAATGTGGATCATCTTGATGAATTCGACATGAGTTGGCTAAAGCAAAGTCTAACATATGCAGTGAATTTCCATGCAACAACATATCATTGCTGATTGTTGATACCAACTCAATGATGTGATCAAGTGATTGACATGAAAAAGCTTCCAAGCCATCACTTTGTAGGACAATTTGATTTTTATTCTCAGATTGCAGATTTTGACTTTCAGTTGTCATCAGTAGGTCAGCATCAACCATGTGGAGATTTTCTTTTGTGCAAGTATGAACTGGATCAACTTGATGAATATATGATAAACTTGAATCCATTTCATCAAAATCAATCATATGCTCCAAAGCAACCCCCTTTGCAATGATCAGTAATCCTTGTATTTCAGTTGTTGGCTGATATGAGATTGAAACTTCATTGTTTGTAGTAGCAACACGGTCTCCTTCTTCCTCTATAGGTAGATTCTTGATGTCAATGTTGCTTTGAAGTGGTGTACTATCCTAATTTTGTTCATCTAACTTAGCTAGAGACCCTTCTGCAACAATTATATCAACATGATATGGTTGATCCTAATGATTTATTGGAATGATACAGTTAAGAACTTGATCACTTTTCTCTGAATAATTCAATTGTAGCTCAGATATGTCAACTGGAATGATTTTTTGCATTCCTGTCCATGACTGTCCTTTATCTAGAGGACTAATTTTCACATGTTCTTGCACACATCCGATCTAATCTAACTGCTATTTCAACTCAGAATTATCAGCATTCTGAAATGAACTGTTGTTTTCGATCTCTACTGTAGCAAATTCAAGTTCATAATTTGTTATCTGGGAAGTATTTGATTGCTGATCTGCATCTTTAATATGATTGCATATCAAATCTGATTTATCATCTACCTCATCGACTTCCTTAGCAGTACAAAATTGATCCTGTACATTGTTCTGTTCGTCATCTTGTGACTGAAAATCAAATTTTTGCCATGCTGGGACAACATATTCTGTGACTGAATAGTCTGGATCCAGTGGTTGAAAACCAAGCTTTATCTAGGCAGGGACCTCATCTTCATTAATTGGGTGACCGCAGACCACATGCATTGCCCGCTCTCATCATCTTGACATGTATTTTGATGAACAACTTGAGGGACTTCAATTTCTCCGTGTAGATTGCCTTGTTGACCGCGATCATTTATGAATGGAAGATTTGTAGCTCCTTGCAAGGTCTTGCTCTGTATATGTCTGTCATATCCATATCCTGCTTTAGGCTTATAAACTTCAAAAATAGGAAGCAATCCCTTTAAATGCAAATCCAATCTTTGAAGAAAAGTCAAATAGTCAATTTTGTCATGTAGCTCTCCACGATGTACAGTGCAAACCTGAGGTGAACTAAAATGGAGCAGTGTTAGTGGAGGATACTTCACTCTGATCTGCCTATCTAACACTTCTTTGAAAAGTGGGATATCTACTTGGAAATTCTCTTCATGATATGACAGTTGAGATGGTCCTCTGAAGAATGAAGGGATTTCATGATTGAAATCCTTATGTGTACCCATTGGATCAAAATTTACTGTACATTCATTTCATTTTAGCATGTGCACTGAACCAGTAAACTAAAAACCTGCATAACATCTTTGTCTAGCGCCCTCCTAGTGCCAATTCTGTTGATGTGTGTTTTAGCACACAACAACGCAGGTATGATTGCTGGTATCACACCTCTCTTGAAAAAGGTATCCTATCCAAGATAGGACAGCCCCAAGGATAATATAGCTTGGTCTTAGTTTGATTGGAATAACTTCAGTGGAATGTCTAGTTGTGCCAACAAGGGGTCTTACATGAAATGTAGGGTTTATGGAAGATGGCAGCAATGTATATGCAGAAACCCTAATGGTTCAGACTGTAAAGTCTAAATTTTTCAGCAGATGAGCAATGAAATGCTGCTTATAACCTAACCTAACAAACTTAATATAAATAAAATTCAAAAGGAAAAGGAGAGAGAAGGTTTAAGAGATCCTAAGTGACAGTCACAATGGTGTAAAGTGCCGCAGATAGACAAATACTTTCAATAAACCATTCCCTGTTTCACCAGGATAGAAAACCCGCAATGTTGCAAGAAATGATGCAATCTTCAAAGGATCCTTATGATTTTCAAACTGCATTCACTCATTAAACACCCAGACAATGGCGCAACTTAACTAGTGGAGTGCAACCTAACTATATTCAATGACTGGGCCTAGGCTAACTATACACAACTTACCATCGTCAAGCACTAATAGTATGGACTAAAGCATTCATCAGATATCTTAACATTTACCCATCATTGCAAAAGCACAACTAATTAAATTTAGATTGATATGAACTATGAAAACCAAAATGAGACAACACATGAACACAAATTCCCAGCAACCTGCAAAACTTGCTTTGTATTGATCACAATTTGGCAGACTCTCAGCAATTCAATATCTAATCTTACTTACAAATGAGAGAAAATGATGGCCCTTTTATAGACATGGCACCATATCGAGTTTTCAATGAACGATGGAGAGTAACTCGATACCAACGGTCTAGATTACATGGCATTTAATGGGATACATCAGTTAGTTACATTTTTGGATTTAGATTTGCATTTGTTATGTAGGAAAAAGACAAAATACAGCTTGCAAATACATTGAATCTAGACAAAATGGATACCCATTTGGTTGTACACGATGAAAAGTCAATTTTTAAGGCCTAATAAAGCTAAAATAGAGTCACATGACACTCAAAAATATGAGCTGATGTGGATTCATGGGATTCTAAGTGCCGAGTGGACCAAGGGGAGTATGTGGCACATTCTTCGATGAAGACATATCCAATTGGATGCTTGTTGGATTGATTCTTGATGACTGGACTGCTGTAACAACTATATGTATGTCGTGGACATTGGATTGGATTTGCAGGAACTATCATGAAAGAAGCATGATCTTCAATGTCTTCCAACTCCTAAGACTCATCTTTATTATCTTGGAGATTATACTGATCTTCTCTTATAGGTGCAGCAGCAATTTGGTCGATTCTGCAGTTCTAGGTCAACAAGGTACCTCTGTGTGTGCATCTTTCCAAGACGGTTCCAATTAGCTCCAACAAGCTCCTTTGTGCTCTTAGACTTACAATAAACAAGACCAAGCATTAATTTCATTCTAAACAAGTCATTTTCCATCAATTTGGATCAAAACATGTCCATTTGCAGTCATGGATCAGTCAAAAACAACCCATTGTCAATGTCACTTTCTTATAAACAACCTCTTAAATCTAGTGATTTTCACATGATTGTTTATATTTTTCATCATTTTTGAGTACCCATTTGGCCAATATGATGATTAGGGAAGTTTTTGGGGTCAATAGAATCCATTTGCAGACTTTTATTTCATGTTTTTCTAGCATTTTCTACAAAAAATAGGATTTTGGGGGGTCACGGACTTTTCATGTGCAATGCTATTAATTATTGTAAAACATGCCAAAAATCCACACAAACTTGATAAAATGTTCATCATGATGTGAAAAATATATATGCAATTCAAATCCATCAAGAAAATCTAAGTTGTACCTTGAAAAACTCAATTTTTGGGCCAAAATACCAAAAAACGCTGATTTTGGGGTTTACCGACCTAGCGGGGATTTTGGGGTCTACCAACTAAACGTCGGTGCAATACAATTCTAGCGTAGGTCGGAGAGGTTCATTTTTGGTGCAAAATATTTTTGCGCTACTTTTGGGTGCCACCGACTTGCGCAAGTTTGGGCTCGGACCGACTAATAGCATCTCATAAGGTTGGTCGGGGTGGATTGTAGCTCAAGTCAGTAAGGTCGATTTTTAGTGCAAAAAATGAAAGGCTTAGTCGGCGGGGATTTTTCAATGCAACTGACTAGTGCTGGTTTTAGCACCGACCAGCGTGCGCGACTTAAGTCGGCGGAAGGCCATTTCAGCGCAAGTCTGCGAAGTGGGTTTTTAGCGCAAAGGTTGGTAGAGGTTGTTTTTAGCGCTAAGGTCGGTTGGGGTCATTTTTAGCACTAGATTTTGAATTGGCCAGGGTGAGAGTATATTTAAAAATATATTGAAGTATAAGAAATTCCTTATACTTTAAATATTTTTAAATGTACTTTCAGGATGTTTGAGATAGGTTCCAGATCCATAGGATTTCATATGCAGATTCTAGAATTTTATGGTTCCACTAGATTTCAGACTTAGCGATTTTTTAGGATTTACAGGGTTTTAGACTTAGCTGGCTTCATGACCATGTGACGGGATGAAAGTATGTGAACCCCTTAGTGAAATTTTGTGGAATTTGACATGATTTTGCAACTATAAGACCTAGAAACTAGGAATTTCAACATGACACATCCTGCAATAGCAATTTCAAGGGCAACATCTCGTGACATAGGATTTTAGAGCAAAGTGCAGTAACACCCAATTTTAGTGCAGAAAGCAACAAATGGCAATATTTTAAGCACAAGACCACCCAAGACACATCAAATGACTCCAATCATGCAAAGTACTCAAATCTGGAACAAATCATGCACTCTAAGCACAAATTCACTTTCTCATCATCATAAGGCAGAAAGGTTGAGACTTCAAGCCAAAGCAAAAGAGGGGGTCTCCATTTGACAAAATGGGGCGTGTGTGCAAGGCACAACAAATGGCGACTCTGTTGGAAAATGCTCCAGAGCATTTCTAAAATTAATGTAGATTCCAACCTAGAATCTCTGTGTTTCCCACACATTATATGAGAAAGCATGATATCTTATTAGAGGATTAAAGACCACTAACTAGTGAACCATCCATATCTTGAAAACCTGAGTGTGTGCAATTGTATTCATTCCCATCCTTTGGTAACTAAGTTCACGCAAGATCCTTCGTGGTAAGCTATGAAGTTGGGATCATTCTACTTTGTTAAGATATGATGAACCTTCAAGTATTAATCCTTCTGCAGTGATATCTTTCTTGATAATGCCTTTGATGATCTCTGATGCTAATAATCTTTAGATAATAGTCTTCATGTGAGAGTCTTCAAATGATAATCTTTATATTGATACTTTGTAGTGGGTCTGGTGTTGAAAAACACCTTTTATTTTCACCCAATAGGCTAGCAGTACTTAGTACCGCTTGCCACTCTCATCTATATCTGTAGAACTGGTGTTGGTGGTAAAAATGGAAACCCAAGCTTTTCACTTAACACAAGATTACTCAGATTTGCTTAACTACTTCAAGATCATTTTAAGTGAGAGATATATGGTTAGAAAATACTTCAAGTGCACCAATTAATGACTCATTTCCAATGAACAGACATCATACTCCCTGGTATAATAGTGGAACCCACAGCAAGACTAAGCAGAAACCTTGGCTTCTCAAAGAAATATTTCAAATTACTTACCAACAAAGAACCACTTGCAGGGTTGCACAACTGCCACCACATTCGAGAAATGGAGAATCCAACCAAAGCAAGTGCAGAAGCGAAAAGAAAAGCAAACTACTCTAACCAAAGCAAAATAGGCAGAAAGAAACAACTAACAACTAAAAACTAAAGAAAAGACAAAGCGGAAGCTAAACTAGAAAAGCAGACTACTATCTAAAACCTAACTAGAAACAAGCAAGACTATGTACACAAGCTTTGGACAACAAGTATTAACACTCCCTCATGACTTATTTCTCAGGACATGCAGGAGTAACAGGGTGCGGGTTAGTGTCCCTAGTCTGGCAAATTCATCCTTGTACTCTGAAAAGTGAGGTAGAGGCATGCTAGGTTCATGTTCAGAGTACCAATTATGCAGGATCAACAATTGGGGGAATTCATTAGGGCCATGATCAATCCAAATGCAAGCTGTCTTACCTAAATCACTGTAATCAAATTGATAACCGCTGAAACTAAGTGAGAAGAGGGAAGATACAACCTGATTTGTAGTACCATCAGTCAGAGATGCAAGTTCTTCACCTTGCTGCATTGTACTACTGACTTGTGCACCTTCAGGATGTTTCAGCTCATGCAGGGTCATATCATGTGCATCGGATAGTTCTGGATCATTAAATGCTGCAGCAATCTCCCAAGCAAATAGGAAGTCTAGACAACCTTCTTCAGAATGTGGATCATCTGGATGAATTCGACATGAGTTGGCTAAAGCAAAGTCTAACATATGCAGTGAATTTCCATGCAACAGCATACCATTGCTGATTGTTGATACCAACTCAATGATGTGATCAAGTGATTGACACGAGAAAGCTTCCAAGCCATTACTTTGTAGGACAAGATTGCAGATTTTGACTTTCAGTTGTCATCAGTAGATCAACATCAACCATGCGGAGATTTTCTTTCATGCAAGTATGAATTGGATCAGCTTGATGAATATATGATAAACTTGAATCCATTTCATTAAAATCAGTCATATGGTCCAAAGCAACCCCGTCTGCAATGATCAACAATCCTTGTATTTCAGCTGTTGGCTGCTATGAGATTAAAAATTCATTATTTGCAGCAGCAACATGGTCTCCTTCTTCCTCTATAGGTAGATTCTTAATGTCAATGTTGCTTTGAAGTGATGTACTATCCTAATTTTGTTCATCTAACTTAGCTAGAGACCCTTCTGCAACAATTATATCAACCTGATATGGCTGATCCTAATGATTTATTGCGTTGATACAGTTAAGAACTTGATCACTTTTCTCTGAATAATTCAATTGTAGCTCAGATATGTCAACTGAAATGATTTTTTGCATTGCTGTCCATGACTGTCCTTCATCTGGAGGACTGATTTTCACATGTTCTTGCACACATCCGATCTAATCTAACTGTTGTTCCAACTCAGAATTATCAGCAGTCTAAAATGAACTATTGTTCTGCATCTCTGCTGTAGCAAATTCAAGTTCACAATTTGTTATCTGGGAAGTATTTGATTGTTGATTTGCATCTTTAATATGATTGCATATCAAATCTGATTTATCATCTGCCTCATCGACTTCCTTAGCAGCAAAAAATTGATCCTGTACATTGTTCTATTCGTCGTCTTGTGATTGAAAATCAGATTTTGGCCATGCTGGGGCAGCATGTTCTGTGACTAAATAGTCCGGATCCAGTGGTTGAAAACCAAGCATTATCCAGGCAGGGACCTCATCTTCATTAATTGGGTGACCTGCAGACCACATGCATTGCCCGCTCTCATCATCTCGACATGTATTTTGATGAACAACTTGAGGGACTTCAATTTCTCCAACATGCAGATTGCCTTGTTGACCGTGATCATTTATGAATGGAAGATTTGCAGCTCCTTGCAAGGTCTTCTTCTGTATATGTCTGTCATATCTATATCCTGCTTTAGGCTTATAAACTTCAAAAATAGGAAGCAATCCCTTTAAATGCAGATCCAATCTTTGGAGAAAAGTTAAACAATCAATTTTGTCATGTAGCTCTCCAGGATGTACAGTGTAAACCTGAGGTGAACTAAAATGGAGTAGTGTTAGTGGAGGATACTTCACTCTGATCTACCTATATAACACTTCTTTGAAAAGTGAGATATCTACTTGGAAGTTCTCTTCATGATATGACAGCTGAGATGGTCTTCTGAAGAATGAAGGGATTTCATGACTGAAATCCTTATGTGTACCCATTGGATCAAAATTTATTGTACACTCATTTCATTTAAGCATGTGCAGTGAACCAGTAAACTGAAAACCTGCATAGCATCTTTGTCCAGCACCCTCCTTCTAGTGCCAATTCTGTTGATGTGTGGTTTAGCACACAACAACGCAGGTATGATTGTTGGTATCACACCTCTCTTGAAAAAGGTATCCTATCTAAGATAAGACTGCCCCAAGGATAATATAGCTAGGTCTTAGCTTGCTCGGAATAACTTCAGTGGAATGTCTAGTTGTGCCAACAAGGGGTCTTACATGAAATGTAGGGTTTATGGAAAATGGCAGCAATGTATATGCAGAAATCCTAATGGTTTAGACTGTAAAGTCTAAATTTTTCTAGCAAATGAGCAATGAAATGTTGCTTATAACCTAACCTAACAAACTTAATATAAATAAAATTCAAAAGGAAAAGGAGAGAGAAGGTTTAAGAGATCCTAAGTGACAGTCACAACACGGTAAAGTGTCGCAGATAGACAAATACTTTCAATAAACCATTCCCTGTTTCACCAAAATAAGAAACCCACAATGTTGCAAGAAATGATGCAATCTTTAAAGGATCCTTATGATTTTCAAACTACATTCACTCATTAAACACCCAGACAATGGCGCAACTTAACTAGTGGAGTGCAACAAAACTATATTCAATGACAGGGCCCAGGCTAACTATACACATCAACTTACCATCGGCAAGCACTAATAGTATGGACTAAAGCATTCATCAGATATCTTAGCATTTACCCATCATTGCAAAAGCACAACTAATTAAATTCAGATTGATATTAACCATGAAAACCAAAATGAGACAACACATGAACACAAATTCTTAGCAACCTGAAAACTTGCTTTGTATTGATCACAATTTGGCAGTCTGAGCAATTCAGTATCTAATCTTACTTACAAATGAGAGAAAAGGATGGCCCTTTTATAGACATGGCACCATACTGAGTTTTCAATGGACGGTGGAAATTAACTCGACACCAACGGTCCAAATTACATGGCATTTAATGAGATACATCAGTTAGTTACATTTTCAGATTTGCATTTGTCCTGTAGGAAAAAGACAAAATACAGCATGCAAATACATTGAATCTAGACAAAATGGATACCCATTTGGTTGTACACGATGAAAAGTCAATTTTCAAGGCCTAATAAAGCCAAAATAGAGTCGCATGACACTCGAAAATATGAGCTAATGTAGATTCACTGGATTCCAAGTGCTGAGTGGACCAAGGGGAGTATGTGGCACATTCTTCGATGAAGACATATCCAATTAGATGCTTGTTGGACTGATTCTTCATGATTGGACTACTGGAACAACTATATGTATGTCTTGGACATTGGATTGGATTTGCAAGAACTATCATGAAAGAAGCATGATCTTCAATGTCTTCCAACTCCTGAGATTCAACTTTATCATCTTGGACATTATACTGATCTTCTCTTATAGGTGCAACAACAATTTGGTTGATAGAATGTCGATTCTACAATTCTGGGTCAACAAGGTACCTCTGTGTGTGCATCCTTCCAAAACGACTCCAATTAGCTCCAACAAGCTCCTTTGTGCTCTTAGACCTACAATAAACAAGACCAAGCATTAATTTCATCCTAAACAAGTCATTTTCCATCAATTTGGATCAAAACATGTCCATTTGCAGTCATGGATCAGTCAAAAACAACCCATTATCAATGTCACTTTCTTATAAACAACCTCTTAAATTTAGTGATTTTCACATGATTTTCTATATTTTTCATCATTTTTGAGTACCCATTTGGCCAATATGATGATTATGGAAGTTTTTGGGGTCAATAGAATCCATTTGTAGACTTTTATTTCATGTTTTTGCAGCATTTTCTGCAAAAAAACAAGATTTTTGGGGGTCACGGACTTTTCATGTGCAGTGGCATTAATTGTCGTAAAACGTGCCAAAAATCCACACAAACTTGATAAAATGTTTATCATGATGTGAAAAATAGATATGCAATTCAAATCCATCAATAAAATCTAAATTGTACTTTGAAAAACTCAATTTTTGGGCCAAAATACCAAAAAGCGTTGATTTTGGGGTTTACTGACCTAGGGGGGATTTTGAGGTCTATCAACTAAAAGTCAGTGCAATACAATTCTAGCGTAGGTCGGAGAGGTTCATTTTTAGCCTAAAATGCTTTTGCACTACTTTTGGGTGCCACCGACTTGCACGGACTGACTAATAGCATCTCATAAGGTCGGTCGATCTGGATTGTAGCTCAAGTCGGTAAGGTCGATTTTTAGCGCAAAACATGAAAGGCTTAGTCGGCAGGGATTTTCAATGCAACTGACTAGCGTGGGTTTTAGCACCGACCGACCTGCACGACTTAAGTCAGTGGAAGGCCATTTCAGCGCAAGTCTGCGAAGTGGATTTTTAGCGCAAAGGTCGGTAGAGGCTGTTTTTAGCACTAAGGTCAGTTGGGGTCATTTTTAGCGCTAGATTTTGAATTGGACAGGGTGAAAGTATATTTAAAAATATATTTAAGTATAAGTTTTACTTTAAATGTTTTTAAATATACTTTCAGGATGTTTGAGATAGGTTCTAGATCAATAGGATTTCATATGCAGATTCTAGAATTTTGTGATTCCACCAGATTTCAGACTTAGCCATTTTTCAGGATTTTCAGGGTTTCAGACTTAGCCAAATCAGGGCTTCAGGACCATGCAATGGGATGAAAGTATGTGAACCCCTAGTGAAATCTTGTGGAATTTGACATGATTTTGCAACTGTAAGACCTGGAAACTAGGAATTTCAACATGACACATCCTGCAATAGAAATTTCAAGGGCAACATCCCGTGACAGAATTTTAGAGCAAAGTGCAGTAACACCCAATTTCAGTGTAGAAAGCAACAAATGGTAATCTTTTAAGCACAAGACCACCCAAGACACATCCAAATCAATCATGAAAAACATCAAATGACTCCAATCATGCAAAGTACTCAAATCTAGAACAAATCATGCACTATAAGCACAAATTCACTTTCTCATCATCATAAAGTAGAAAAGTTGAGACTTCAAGCCAAAGTAAAAGAGGGGGTCTCCATTTGGCAAAATGGGGCGTGTGTGCAAGGCACAACAAGTTTGTGATGATGATATACTAGTATAGTAATAGAGGTGCAGTGATGATACTGATGTTCAGTAATGTTCCTAAGGTTCATGGTTGGTTGGATGTCAAGCCCTGATTAATGTCAAGTAAAGCTGTGTTGAGCATGTTTGTGGTCAGCAAAGATGATTTCATGATGAAATATTAAGATGGGAATTAGAAGCACTAAGATGAATGGTGATATATTAAGATGGTATTTAGAAGCTATGCTAAGGATGAGAAGATGTTGCTAATGACCTGTGGCATGTTGTATGATCCTTCATGTTGTTCTTAAGGTTGTATGTTCTATTATATGAAGGTCTTGGCCTCTGGAAGTTGGTGCAGGTTTCTGCTGCAGAGAATTGCCTAAAAGGACTGTCTGGTAAAATGCTCTACATTCCTTCGCATTTGAAGATATGGTCATGTAGTTTAGAAGTTAAGTTTAGTATGATCTAAAGGTTCTAAAACCAAAGTTTTAGATCGTTTGTCCATCCGCAGTGAAAGTTATGAAAGACAGAGTTCCGGTTTGTGCTCTGGCAGGGTGAAGTGATGATGAAGATTGTTTGGAATACTCCGCATTCCTTCATAGTGATAGATATGGCTATGTGGTTTTGAGGATATGTTCACAACAATGTATGAGTGCATCCATATGAGTTTCAGGTGTTTTGGAGGTCTGTAAGTTTATTTTTCAAATGACAGTTGTAATACAGTTGTTCCACATGACTAGTTGCTTTTAGGGCATATGCTGATGATGTGTGCCAATTTTTTATAGCATGGAATAGTACATAGATTGATGGAAGATGGTCCTGATGATCTTATGTTGTCTCTTGTTGCTCTGCAAGGTGGTTTTTTGCTCTCTCTGAAACTGGTTGTCTGGCTATTTGAAGAATGTTGAAGGTATGCACCACAAAGTTCTTGTTATGCGGAGTTCAAGAAGTGTTGAAGATGATGAATAGGTCTTGCTGACTTACTTGGAAGAAGAACAAGCAATATTTTATCATTCATGAGTACCTCCAAGATTGTGAAGTCCGATGTGCTACATGTTTCATGTTTTCCTGTTTAAGGGCGACCTAATTCAAATTTGTGTAGCATGCAAATGATATTCCTTGAAGAATGATGATATGAAGGATGTTTAGGACTAGACTAAGTTTGTATTGGGATCCACAAGGCATTTGTTTCCTTCTGGAGTAGCGTGTAGTTCATGATAGGGCTTGCCCTATGCATGTTTCATGTTGTGTGATCTTTGGACGACTCGTAAAATATAATATTCTTGTTGTATTAGCCGACTAGTAATGAAATCAATGTATTGTCATGTATATATTGTAAACCTAGTTGATCTAGGTGAAGCATGATTGCAAAAATGAAAATATGAAGGTGCGAAGAGCAGAGTATGAATATCTTATGCATTGTGATGTGCGACTGAAGGAGAAAAAAGCAGAAGTGTTAGAGGTTGTCCTGATTCATCTTGAATACATCTTTGTGATAGGAAGTGAAGAGTGTGCCCAATTGATCCAATCGTTATCGGAACCTATAGTTAAGAGATTAATTGTATCTAGTTTTGATGGTTGTGCATTTTAGGTAACTAAGCATGCTCTTATCTCAAAGAGAAAGTTACTCGCTAAGAAGACAATGCTATGGCACCAATGCATGGGCCATATTGGTGAGAAAGGTCTGCAAACCTTAAAAAATAAAAATCTTGTAAAGGGGCTTGTTGATTGTTCTCTTAAGTTTGATTTTTGTGAGCATTGTATATATGGAAAATAACACCATGTATAGTTTTACTCTAGTCCTCATAAATCTTCTAGGTTGTTGGATCTTATTCATTCGGATGTATTTGGTCATGTAGATGTTCATTCCTTGTTAAAATATTTGTATTATATATTGTTTATCGATGATTATTCTAGGACGACATAGGTATATTTTCTCACAAGTAAATTTGATATCTTTAGTCAGTTTAGGAAATTAAATGCTCTCTTGGAAAACTAGACTAGTAGAAATATTAAGGTGTTGAAAACTAACAATGGTTGTGAGTATTTTTCTATAGAGTTTGATAAATTTTGTAAGGAGATCAACATAGAAAGGAATAAGACAACTCCATACACCCCTCAGTAGAATGGAGTTGTAGAATCTATGAATAGGATGTTTATTCTAGAAAGGGCTAGGAGTATGCTTAGTGGGTCCAACTTGTAATAGAAGTTATAGGCAAAAGCGGTTTCTATTGCATGTTACTTGATCAACAGGTATTCTACATCAATACTTGTGGATAAAACCCCATGGAGGTTTGGACAAGAGAAAAGCCCCCACTGCAATATCTTCATGTATTTGGTTGTGAGGCATGTGTGCGTGTGCCTAGGGAGAAGTAGTCAAAGTTGGATAATAAGGTTGTGAAATGTATCTTTATTGGCTATGGCGTTAGTGTGAAAAAGTAAAAGCTTTGGGATCTTGTGGCTAGAAAAGTTCTCTATAGTTAGAATGTGATTTTTAGGGAGGTCAAACCTTCCACTATAGTTGAGCAACCAAAGGAGGATGGGAAGTTAGTTGTGTAGCTATAACCAAGGACCGAGAAGGACACACTGTATGTTGAATCATATGTTTAGATTCGACAAAATGAGAAGGACAATACAAAGAGATCAGAGAGTTTAGAAGAAGTAGAACCTCCACCTTAGTGTTTGAGGAGGTCCACTCAACAAAGAAGGCAACTAGAAAGGTATAACCCATCTGATTTTAGATACATTTTTACTTTGTTGACTAACATTTATGAGCCCATAATAGTTAAAGAGACAATGAGAATGGATGATTGTGAGTCCTAGAAATTGACCATGGATGAGGAGATGCCTACACTAAGGATCAATAAAACATGTGGCTTGGTTTAGTTTCTTGAACGACAAAAACCTATTGGTTGCAAATGGGTATTCAAAGAGAAGTTGGGATCTGATGCTACCATTGAGAAGCACAAAGTATAGTTGGTTTCCAAAGGTTTTTACCAGGTTGGAGTAGATTTTGGTTAGATTTTCTCCCCTATTACAAAGTTGACATCTATCATAATGATATTAACTTGTGCTACTACTTTTGATCTTGAGGTTGAGCACAAATGTGAAGACAACTTTCTTGCATGGAAATCTAGAGGAGATCTACATGTCATAGTCAAAGTGCTACATTGAGAAGGGTCAAAAAAAATTGTCTTTTAAGTTGAAGAAATCCCTCTATGGTTTAAATTAGTCTCCTAAAATGTGTTATAAAAAGTCATTCATATGTTTTGGGGTTGGTGTTTATTAGGTCTAAGTCAGATCACTGTGTTTACTTTTAAAAAAATGATGATCATTTATCATTCACTTTTGCATGTCGATGATATGTTGTTATTTTGTATGGTAAGGAAATGATTAAGGACTTGAAATCTCAACTTTCATCATAGTTTTAAATGAAGGACTTAGGTGTTACTAAGTACATCCTTATGATAGAAATTATATGCAGTAGAGCTAACATAAAACTTTGGATTGGTCAGAAGAAGTATGTTGAGCTATTTTGCAACGTTTTAGTATGGTCGACAACAAACTAGTGACTATTCTTATTTGTGGTAACCAAGCTTTTAATTGAGTAGTATCCTACAACACCAATAGAGATGAAGGACACAAGTTTTATTCCCTATGCTAGTGCAATTGGAAGCCTTATGTATTCAATGGTCTTCACCAAATCAGCCATTGCCCAAGCAATGGGAGTCTTGAGTTGTTACATGGCTAATCATGGATAGGAACATTGGGTTGTAGTGAAAAGAGTATTTGGGTATTTGCAGGGTGCTTCGAAGTATTCCATATGTTATCATGGTGGTGTTTCAATGGACCAAATCAAAAGTCACGGCCTTTGAAAGTTAGGCTACCACTTCAACAATGTAAGAGCATCTATGATGCATACGAGAGATGTAAGAGAGAGTTACATATGTTGACCAAGAACATTCACCAATCTATGACATGTCATTACGACTATCATAAAGTATTTTTGAAGGGTTTAAATAAGAAAAAATGGAGCACCTAAGTTGGGAGGATAACTATAACATGTTATGACAAATTCTTATAGGTCTTCTCTTGGGATTTGGGTGTTGGAATTTGACTAGGGGATTTGGGTCACTTTTTAGTGGTATTAGCTCATGGTTTTGTGATTCCTCTCCAGTGGTTTCATGTATTGCTTTCTCAATTTATTGGGTGTTTGGGATGGATTTTTCATAGTTTATTTTGTAGGTAATGTTATCTTGATGGTATTACTCCAAATTTGAGTGTTGGTATTGTCCCCTATGAAGGTCCATTGCCTAGATTATATTGTAACCAAAATTGTTGTTGATTAATACATTCGTTTAGAGTTTGGAGGTTGACTTTTTTCTCAAAAGGGTTTTCTCATAATACATCGTTGTGT
Source organism: Cunninghamia lanceolata (assembly GCA_027924645.1). NCBI lineage: Eukaryota > Viridiplantae > Streptophyta > Pinopsida > Cupressales > Cupressaceae > Cunninghamia > Cunninghamia lanceolata. The sequence continues at coordinate 423,283 of BSBN01001403.1, read as the reverse complement.
TATGGTGAATGATTTTTTTTGTTGTTTCTTCCCTCCAAATGGTTTTAGATCATATTTTTTGTTCATCTCTTCTCTTAGATTAGTGTAGGAACCGTTTCCTCACCCTAGCTTCCTTTCAACCTCTCCATACTTCTCTCCCCTACTTGTCATTACCATGGCATAAATATTGTGGGAGAATTTCTTGGGGGCGATATTCAACTTTGTGTTTCCCATTACCTACTCTATATTTATATCTATTATTTAGAAGAAACTTATGAATCCCCAACCTTCTTTCTTTTCCTTCTCCTTAAATTAATTGTCTTGTTACATAACCAATCCAATTTAGGGGCCATACACTCTCCCACATCATACTCCTTTCAACATGAAGGCTCTGTCACAACCATTTACATCATGATATAGGGCCATTTACCTTTTTATTATGATAGCTTCATGGTGCAGGAGCATTAGGAGCAATTAGGACTTGTTATAGACATGTGATCAATTTCGGGTTTCTAGGTTTGGTTTAGGTGGTTTTGGGTCAAATAACGTCAACTTGGACCATTTTGAGTCATTTTGTGAAGTTTGGTGTCCATAGGTGGAAAATGGCAAAAGTTGTCATTTTGCACAAAATTGAAAACATGAATTAGTTAGTCTTTGGAGTTGGTTGGGATAGGTATGTTGGGCATAAATATGCTCTAAAAACTCATTTGTACGGTGGCTTGCAAAGATTTGGAAGAAATCAATGATCAAAACCTCAATTTTCTGCATTTTTCCAAGTTTTCCAGCACTTCAGACCTCTTGTACGGACTGTATGATTCATGGAGTGATCTGGAACTAGTTGGAAATTATTGAGCACTGAATCTACTTAATTTATCTTTTTGTTTCATAGATTTTCATTCATTTTTGTAGGAGTTATAAGCATTTTCCTAATAACAGTCCAGAACCCTAGTTAGGGTTTCTAGTGGGCTAGAATAATGTATTTCTTGCCATTTCCACGATAGAAAATTCCAAAATTTGGTGGAATGGCAAGTCTTTGTATGTACTTTTATATTCCATGTTTGCAAGTCTTGAGAGTTTGGTTGGCATGTGCATATAAAGGACTGTGATGCCTGCTATCATCATGTATCAAGCTGGAAGGTGAACAGAAGACCGAGTTGTTGAATGCCATTATTGAGTTTGGACTCCATATGATTGTGAAGTGTTTGGAAAGGGTGTGTAAAGGTTCTAGAGACTCATTCCAAGTGAGGGTTTGGTCAATCATCAAGTGTTTGTATCAATTCTTATAACTGTCCTGTTAGAACAATGTTTGACAGTTTTTGGCAAGACTATGCACAGTCATGGTTGGTGTCCCCTATGTTGAATAGGTGTTGAAGCCCCTCCAAAGCACTTTGGTTGTGTGTCATGAATGTCATTAAATCCACATTGGAGATCAAAGACCCATTAATCTTTGTTATCATAGTTTCTCAAGGATTGAGTCCATAGTTTCATCAAGTTAAATAGTGTAGACCGTGTTGTTGGAATTGGCACTGAATGTCATTACATGGAAACCTTAAATTGCCTTTTGTGTCACATCACAAGTCTTGTCCAAGCCCTCTCAAAGTCCAAGTCAAGGATGTATGAAAATCAAGCCATGAAGAGGCTAATACTGGAGTCTAGAAGGTGTGCCTCGATGAACATTTTTGATAAAGTATTGAAGAAGCCCCTAGAAGTTGGAATAGAAACCATAGGCTAACCCCTGCCTCTGTATCAAATTAGTATCAGAGCAGGAGAGATCTGCAAGAAAGAATAGTGAAGTGATATTGTGGTCAAGATGCCTCCAAAAACAAATATAGTTGCTAGAGAAGTGAGTGAGTTGAAGGAGAAACATGCAAGAGAGATGAGGGAGATGAGAGAAATCTTTGAAGCTAGACTTGCTGCACTTGAAAGAGATCATAAAAGAGGAGTGGTCATAGGAGATATGAGTGACCAAGAAGACGAAGATGTGGGTGAGGAGAAACCACAAGTAGAACAAGAAGAATAAAGATATGTTGAAGAGATGAGGATGGAGAGGCTACTCAAGGCTGTCAAGAATGATGGTCCTAAGGTCAAGATAGAACTCCCAATGTATTCAGGAAGTCTAAATAGTGAGGAACTTCTTGATTGGATAGGAGAACTAGACAAGTATTTTGAATTTGAAGATGTGCCTGAAGAACAACAAGTGAAGTTGGCAAGAACAAAGTTGAAGGGTCATGCTTCCCTTTGGTGGGACTATGTGCAAGATGAGAGAAGGAAGCGGGGCAAATCCAAAATCACCTCTTGGAACAGAATGGTTACAAAGTGTAAAGGTAAATTTCTACCTAGTGATTATGCCACTCAATTGCATTGGCAATTACAGAATTTGAGACAAAAAGATATGGATGTAAAGGCATATACAGAGGAGTTCTACAAACTGAGTATTAGATTAGGTCATATGGAGGATGAAGTTGATAAGGTTGCAAGATACCTTAATGGGCTAAAGTATAGCCTACAAGATGAACTTAGTCTCACAAGCTCAAGGACAGTAGAATAATGTTATCAACTAGCCTTGAAGGCTGAAGCAAAGTTGCAAAGAAAGCAAAAGAAGTAAAGTAGAGGTAGGGGAATGACTTTTAGAGGAAGAGGATCATTTTCTAATTCAGGATAGTCACATGAGAGTCAAGGAGAGACAAGTAATTCTCAAGAACAAGTCTCAGAATCAAGGGGCAGTTTTAGAGGAAGAAAACCAAGTTTTAGGGACAGATTTGGAGGCTAAAGAGGAGGATCAAGTGGATTCACTGGAAAGTGTTATAAGTGCAACAAATTTGCAAGCCATCAAGCATAGAAATGCCCTAAAAATTAGTCTACTACTTCATTTGGAGGTGAAAGGAGAAATCAGATTGCTCATGGTGAAGATAGTGAAAGTGTGAACTCTCCATTACACAATGCTGATCTAGAAGTTGGAGAATCTCTTATGGTAAGGAGAACTTTGATCAAAGTGCCCATGGAGAAAGAACCACCACAAAGAAGATCACTCTTTAGGACCACTTGCAAAAGCCAAGGTAAATGTTGTAAAGTTGTCATTGATTCTGGTAGTATTGATAACTTGGTTTCTTTTGAAATGGTAGATAAGTTAAAATTGAAAAGATTACCCCATGCCACTCCATATAAGGTCTCATGGCAAAATAAAGGGCAACAAGTGTTAGCTAATGAGCAATGTTGGGTAGAATTCCAAATAGGGGGATATAAGGACAAAGTGTTGTGTGATGTCATTCTAATGGATGTTTGCCATATGATGCTTGGTAGAGCATGGCAATATGATAGGAAGGCAGTCCATGATGGTAGGAAAAACACCTATGTCATAGAGAAGGATGGGGTCTCTTACACCCTTACACCATTGAAAGAAGAAAGTCAAGAATCACAAGTGGGTTCTAGTGTTATGTTGGTAAGAGAGGAGGAGTTTGTACAAACCATAGAAAAGGAAGACAAGGGCTTTGCAAGCATAAACAAACCTGGGACTGTTATGACAATAACTAGGGTTGATCAGTTACCATTAGAGGTTCAATATTTGTTGCAAGAGCATGTTAATTTGATAATAGATGACATTCCATGGAAAGGTACTAGTCCTCATGTAGGGTTTCTAGAGTGGGAAGACAAACCTTTCAATGTGATTGAAGATACTTAGCATTTGCAGTTGGGATATGAGGATGCAGCGCAAATTATTTTTGCATTGCTTGGACAGTTTGGTGAAGGTAATTCAATACAAAATGAGGTTAAGAGGCTCAATTCCAAGCTAGAGATTCCATTTGCTATTTTGCAAACTGATATGAACAGAGAGAAGGAAAAGGCCACTCATTGTGCAAATCCAAAGGAAAGAGCAACATTAAACACTACAAATTTGGATGATATGGGTTGTGTTGTTGATTCTCAGTCCAAGCCCCTTCAACCTGCACTTGACATGTTACAAGGATTACTGGGTGAGTGTGGAAGACATCACATAGTTGTAATGCAAGGGTCTCTTTCAAATCTGAGAATTGATAGCGTTGAAAAGGCAAGGAGGACTAAATCTTTTCTGTTTTCCATTGAGGGTGAAGAATACACACATTCATTGTAGGCATTACACAAGGAGATATTGGAGGTTAGATATGATTTACTTCTTTTGGAAGAGAGCGGTAACACTGATCAAGAAACCATGTTTGATGCCATGATGATTAGAAACAAAGAGAGAAGACATATGCTCTGGTTGAGATTGCAAACTTGAGGGGTGAGAGGCCTAAGGTCAAAATGAAGCAAGCTATTGAAGGAGAGCAAGGTGCTATTGCCATGTATGCAATCCATCAAGCAGAATGAGAGAAGCTACAAGTTGGAGTTAGCAGATACAAGCAGAGGGCAGTTGTGATTTAGTTTTTGCTTTGCACCCTTTACAAGGGGATGTTGTTACAGGTACTGGAGCAGATCCTTAAACACTCTCAGATGAAGATTGGATTAGAGACCTTCCACCTATCAAGCCAATGGAGCTGGAAAGCATTGTTGATACTCAACAACTCAAGAAAATAAAGCACAAAACTTATTTTCAATATTTAGTCAAATGGAAGGGTCTTCCTATGCAAGATGCAACTTGGATGTCTAAAGATGATATACTCAAACGTGGATGTACTATTTTAGACCTATCCTCAAGTGGAACTTGAGTCTTTTCCTTGGGGGAGTATGGTGCAGGAGCACCTAGAGCAATCAAGACTTGTTATAGACATGTGATCAATTTCGGGTTTCTAGGTTTGGTTTAGGTGGTTTTGGGTCAAATAAGGTCAAATTGGACCATTTTGAGTCATTTTGTGAAGTTTGGTGTCCATAGATGGAAAATGGCAAAAGTATGTTGGAATTGGAAACATGAATTAGTTAGTCATTGGAATCGGTTGGGACAAGTATGTTGGGCATAAATATGCTCTACAAACTCATTTGTACGATGGCTTGCAAAGATTTGGAAGAAATCAATGATCAAAACCTCAATTTTCTGCACTTTTCCAAGTTTTCCAGCACTTCAGATCTCTTGTACGGACTGTACGATTCATGGAGTGATCTAGAACCAGTTGGAAATTGTTGACCACTGAATCTACTTAATTTATCTTTTTGTTTCATAGATTTTCGTTCATTTTTGTAGGAGTTATAAGCATTTTCCTAATAACAGTCCAGAACCCTAGTTAGGGTTTCCAGTGGGCTAGAATAATATATTTCTTGCCATTTCCAAGATAGAAAATTCCAAAATTTGGTGGAATGGCAAGTCTTTGTATGTACTTTTATATTCCATGTTTGCAGGTCTTGAGAGTTTGGTTGGCACGTGCATATAAAGGACTGTGATGCCTGATATCATCATGTATCAGGCTGGAAGGTGGACCAAAAGCCCAGTTGTTGAATGCCATTGTTGAGTTTGGACTCCATATGATTGGGAAGTGTTTGGAAAGGGTGTGTAAAGGTTATAGAGACTCATTCCAAGTGAGGGTTTGGTCAATCATCAAGTGTTTGTATCAATTCTTATAATTGTCCTATCAGAACAGTGTTTGACAGTTTTTGGCAAGACTGCAAAGTCATGGTTGGTGTCCCCTATGTTGAATAGGTGTTGAAGCCCCTCCAAAGCACTTTGGTTGTGTGTCATGAATGTCATTAAATCCACATTGGAGATCAAAAACCCATTAATCTTTGTTATCATAGTTGCTCAAGGGTTGAGTCCATAGTTTCATCAAGTCAAATAGTGTAGACCATGTTGTTGGAATAGGCACTGGATGTCATTACATGGAAACCTTAAATTGCCTTTTGTGTCACATTACAAGTCTGTTCCAAGCCCTCTCAAAGTCCAAGTCCAGGATGTATGGAAATCAAGCCATGAAGAGGCTAATACTAGAGTCTAGAAGGTGTGCCTCGATGAACATTTTTGATAAAGTATTGAAGAAGCCCCTAGAAGTTGGAATAGAAACCATAGGCTAGCCCCTGCCTCTGCATCACTTCATCATAGCCATTTACCTTTTTATTACAATCTTTCGCAATCATTTTACCCTTTTGTTATGGTGACTCCATCGCAACCATTTAATTTTTTATTATGGTGGATTCATCACAACCATTTACCTTTTTATTATAGTTCTTCCATTACATGTAGGTTCCTTTTGATTATGATGGCTTCATCAACACCATATCTAAAACTCTCATATATTGGCTCCCACATCAACCCATCCCATATCTTTCTTATTTGAAAGCATATTCATTGAGGGCCCTAATCCAAAAACTTGATTGAGAAGTTTGGATCTAGTAGGTCTCTTAGTCAAGCACCTTTGTAGGAGGTTGCAAGCCCACTTGCAGCAAGGAGTAGATCACCTATAGCAAGTGTTGCAAGTGTTTCACAAAGTTCTTGTAGGTGTCTACTTAACATGATGTAGGTGTTCAATAACATATTTTAGGTATTCATTTACCTTCCAAATGGTGCAATATCATCCAAGAGAGAATTTTAGGTCTTGTGTTGGTTATTTTGGAGCATTGTCTTCCTAGAATTGTTATTTTGGGTGATTTGTATTGCTTTTAGCAATGCTACAAGTATAAGAATGAAGTGCTTCTGGAAGAAACTGTGTTGCTTTCTTCTAGAAGCACTTCATTCTTATACCATGGACTATGGAAACATCATGTCTATAAATGCTACAAGTGTCAAAACAAAAGGATGATAAGTGTATGTGACTCTATAAGTGACTCAATGGTGGTTCTGAACACTATCATGGTGCACATGGAGTCAACCCATGCACCTTTGGTGCTTCAATCCAGTTCTTGGGAAGTTGTAGCAATTAGGAGTTCATTTTTTTGGGTGGAAGAATGAACAAAGGCAATTTGTCTTTCATAAGCAACTTGATGTTGTTCGTGTCTTTTTATCATTGGGTGAAGGTTGTTAGAGTTGCAACCACCTCATGCACTATTGGTGAGCTAATAATTTCCTTGTCAGTGACATTGTAATTTATTAGTACTGGTTATGGAGCCTGCATGGACTATTCTCATAAGTGGCAAACTGTTATGTTTGTTTGGGGCTCATGACTAATGCCATACCACACGTGATCAATCTCTTACTGCTTTTTGGTGGCCGTTACAAATTGGGTGGTGTTTAGTTTCTTTCCGTGGGTAGTTGATATCATTTTCCCTATTCGCAATTATGATGATAGGGAGGACGGTTATTTTTCCTACCCATGTAAGTGTAAGACAAACAATGACCATTTGGTTTCCAAGAAAACTATGGCCATGCCAGGAAAACAATTGAATTTCCACATCTAGAACTATAATCTTGGGTGACCATTTAGTTTCCAAGAATACTATGATCATGCTAGGAAAACAATTAATTTTCCACATCTACAACAGAAAAGAATATATGGTCAAAAGGAAGATAGTAGAAGTAGGCAGGGTAAAGAAAGATGATTTCAAACTATAGAGTTGTTGACGAAGAGTGTACAATATTCTTGTGAATTGTAAAGAGCAAAGTGGAGAATAGAGGAGAGTTTCAAAATACGAAACAACTCTATTAAGTCAATTAAATCAGCAAATCTCCATGTGTATTGGCATTGACATAGTGAATGGAACGCTAAATTGCATACTCTCCCTTGATTTTTTCACCCATTTAGGTTTTCTCTAGATGAAATCTTTGCTACGTGTGTTTTGCTCATTGCATGCCTTGCTATTTGTTTATTTACATTTATGTTAGTCAAGTAATTAATATTGTTGCAAGTTAATCAAATGCAATAGGACATGTGATTGGAATTGTCGAACAAAGGGCTAACCTAAGAAATCCATTATTATGCAATTCTAGAGTTTTCAAACCAAAGATTTATGGATCAAACTTGATCTCATACTTATTATCCTCCCCTATCATGGAGGCACCAATTTCAATTACATGACTCCCTACCTTTTGGATCCTTACCATTTGAAAATGGAATAGTTAAGTGTGTGATATTTCAATTTTATATGATTCTTCTAACACGTGTTAATTTTCTCCCATGTGTGTTTTGCATATCTGGAGATGATATGTAAATATCCAAAAAAGTTCTTCAATATCCTTCATGTATCCTTTATTAAGTACAATGATGTTATTTATGTTTTACTTTATTGTACTTGATTAGTTGTAGCTCACATGTACACTAAAGTGGGGTCAAAACGTAGAGGTGAAAAGTGAATACTTTGTTCTTTTCCCTTTCAAGTTATGCCCAATTTAGTGCTTCATATTTGTAAACATGATTGATGACCACCATCATCATTTTTTAGTCATATTCTACACCCCAACTCATGATTATTTCTCGTCTATTAGTCTTGCTTCCTACCTACATTGTTGACACCTCATTTTGACCCCTTTAACTATTTGCTTCATGTTCCACCTTGTATGCACTCATGTACCACCTTGGACACTATAATTCCCTATGCTAGTGACTTGGACACTAGAGCCCCATGTAGTAACATCCAATTTAAAATTTCAAAATTCCTACCCACACTTCATATCCCACCTAAACCTAACCTTAATTTACCCATAATGGCTAAAAATGGCTAGGTGGACAAGGATAATGTTTAGAAAAAGGAATTTAAAAGCAATGAACAAGGTTATTTCTCTTTTGGATGCCAAGGCAACAATCACTAGAACAAAGGCCTCACATTCTCCATTACTACTACAAAGATTGCTATTGGCCTACCCTTAGATTTACACCATAATTGTTGTAAGGTCAAAAATTGCATACCTCACAATCTTCACCTCACATTTTTGCACTTATTTTGGTGTTTGTTCTCATAGTTATGTTTATGTATCATTCATCTCATTTCCTTACCCTAAAACCCATCTCTAGTGAGTTATGATGTGAATAGTCATATTTTCCTATCACCAACCCACTATTGAAATTTGTAATCCCCACTCCTCATTGATGCTAGCGCCCCTTGGCACTAATGTCCAAATTTGTATTTCAAATTTGACATAGTAAACCTCTAAAACCCTAATTATTAGCCTAGTAAGTTTTCCAACAGATATTTGACCTAAAGCACTCTATGTATTCACTTGGATGCTAATTTCACTACCTCACTCTCTTGATCATTCTCCATTCAACTCTCCCAAAGAGCTCTCCATAAGGTGTTGATACCAAGTTTCTAGATTTCCCCCATCTCTCTAAATTTTCTCCATGGCTAAAAATTTGCAAATCCCTCATTGTTGAAAGATCTCCTTGATATCAATCTTTTCTTCTTGTCATAGAATCCACAACCTCTCTAATCTCCCTCCTTTCCAAATTCTCTCTATCACTAGAGTTTCCTTTCAAGTTTCCAAAAACAAAGTTGTGGAAATCTCCTACAAAACCCACCATTGTTGCAGATATAAAACCTCTCTTGATTCAACCCCTTGGCTCACTAGATATTACCATCTCCCTATCTCCTCTATTGCACAAACACACACTAATTTGGCACTAGACATCCTACTAAGGTTATTTCGTAGTTGCAAATCCTCGCACACCACAAACACCCACACTTGGAGAACACACAACTCAATTTTTTAAGTGCTACTATGGAGGCTAAAACTTTCCAATTTGAGGACTAACTAAAATAGTTTCTCCTTAACACTTTTTGAATTTGTCTCCCATTTAAGTTCTCCGTCATTTTCTCAATAGTGGAGATTGACATCATAGATATGTACTAGATGAAGAGCTTATGAAAATTAGGTGAGCAACTCCAAAAAATTACAAACTAATTCAAGCAAAAGAGAATGGCATATGAGAATGTCTCTAGGACCCACAAGGAGTATGGGAGTGCCTATGAAGGACAAGAACACCTAGATAGGATAGAAATGCGAACACCAACACCCAGTGCTCAGGAACACCATAATCAACTAAAACTTTCTTGAAACCTTTTTATTTCCTTCCAGAGTTCATTTCTAACCTCAGATTTATGTCTGGATGTGTTTTTCTAACTCTTTTCCCAATTTCATTTCACAACATAGTTCATTTCTATATCCATTCTTATGGTTTACAATACTTAGTATGCTCTAAATGTTATGTTGTTTTGAATATTATTTGAAATCTAATTTATTTTCTGTAGTAATCACATAGAAAGTGAATTTACTCTTAAAACAACAATTAACGTAAAATTTGTTCTTTTAGTTTAACACAACCTCTTATCACACATTTGCATCTAGAATCCCACATATTCCTCATATTGTCATATTTGAGTTATTAAATCAAAGCTAGAATCTTATTGACAAAGATCTTAGAAACAACCCATGGGCACTATTTTTCCCCTCAACGCTTATCACATATTTCTAGAGTTATGTTAAGCATTAGACACCAGTGTGTAAAACAAGTCACTAGTGCTTACAAGAGGTCGCTAATTCCCCAAAGAGGTCACTAGTGCCTGCATAAGATCTCCAATACCCTTGAAAGGTCATCAATACAAGAAATAGGTCACAAGCGCAAGAAATAAGTTGCTAGCATCTACTGATTTTATAGAAAGATCAATACATGTCTAGAACATCCTCTAGCCAATGTTTCAAGTCTTCAATAACCTTCTACAATCCTCAACAACTATTCTAGGAATGCATTTTCTATCCCTTATGCTCTTCTTTGCTAGACTCTCATTCAAAAATTAACTTTAGTAGATTAATCTACTATAAATTGGAATCTGAAATGAATTAGTTTACTCATGTTTAAAAGAAATCATATTAGTTAGTAGATTAAACCAATTAGTGGTTAGAAAACACACATTAGAGATAATCTCTTCATATTTCTTTATATACTTATAGTGTTACACATTTGCTATGCCATTTATCTTCCCCATGTTCAATCGTGTACCATTATACATAATTAACACTAACTAACCAATCATCATAAATACAGATTCTATCACATCTAAATAATTGATATGAAATATAATGCCCTAGCACCCAACATTACTAGGAGAGCATTAACATAATATGTATTGTGTTCTTATGAAGACAAGCACACACTTTCCATACAAACCTCATCAAGTCCACATTATGCATGCATACCTATATTATGAACATATTTGTAACTACACACTATTATAGTCATATTCCATATTATTCACCATGGTATTCAATTTTTTTCATAAAGATTAATTTGTAGGCACATACAAACAAAAGCAGTCTTTCAAAACAAAAGAATTTGCTCATCTCACACAAGATATATCATAGTTGTAATTGAAGAATTAAATTGAATAGAGAGAAGGTTCCTTATTGTGCATATATTAACTTTACCCCCAAATCTCATTTCCAATAATAAGAATCATCATTTCTTTGAAGGGCATAACATACACTCTAATGGAGAAGAACAAAGTATAATATTCTTAAAGGTTTGCTCATCCATCGTGTTACTCACTTGACTTGTTATACTATATACATTATCAATATAATTAATAAAAATGCCATTGCATAATAAATTGTTTATATAACTAATAATTGTTAGAATTGATGCCAATATATTTGAGATGCAAGTGCTTCTTTTAATAATTTAACAAACTCCCCTTGCTAGATATCCTTCGGCTTAGATTCCATGATTTAGGTATATCTCTTCCATTAGTCACTCAAAACTTGTAATTAGGCTCGTACCTTTAGATGTGCCACACTTAATGAGTAGGGTGTGGTGTTTTAACCAATTCCGACACTATACCATGTCTCTCAAGGCTCCCCTTTGAAAGTTTTCAACTTTTTCCTCTCGAGCACAATCTACTTTAATTCAACTTTATTTATTTTTAATTATGAAAGCTAGTTGGATAACATTTGCTCATGATCTAGTCCTCTTTGGCTCAAATTTTAATATGAAATTAAACAAAAAAATTACCATTTTATATGAAAGAAAACATACATTTTAAGATTATCCCATATTCGCCTATTTGTAGATTTCAAATTAGAAATGGAGAGGTCTGAGCACAAGCGGGAAATTGGGCGGGTTATAGGTTCAAATGCCATTTCTCCTTCTTCATCTGAATGGGATGCTTGTTCAAACGGAAATCAATCGTCTGAACGGGATGCAAGGGTTAAGGTGGGATGAGGGCACTTCGGTCCCTCTTCAGCGCCTGCTAATAGTGAGTAGGGTTCGTCTGAACTGGCCCCTACACGAAACAACTCTTCAACTCAGGTGATTGGAGGTGCTTGGCCCTGCACTGGAGCCCCGGGCCGCCCTCAAAAGTCATTTATTGATGTTGTAAACAACTCGGGAGCTCAGGCCCGCCCACCATAGGCTAGGGTTAGGCCATTGCCATGTGCCCATTCATCTCTGGTGGTGGTGTGTGGCCCAAACGTTTTAGAAAATGAGGAGTTTTATCTTAAGCGTGGAATGATCTATAGATTCAACGGTTTATGGCCCACTCTTCCCAATCTGCACAAATGGGTCATGGAATCTTGGAAACCCTTTGTGGAGGGAAAGATCGAGCTTTTCCCCAGTGCTAGGGGATTCTTTATTGTTACTTTTGCTTCTTCAGAGGAGCGGGACTTAGTGCGATGGTAGGGTTTGGATGTGGGGTGAGCATCCACTCTCCATCAAACCATGGGCTCATTCCTTCAATCCACTTACTGAGCCACTTAATATCAGACCAATATGGGTTCGACTCCCGAATCTCCCTCTTTAGTTTTGGGAGGATTCTTGCTATGAGGCCATTGGCAATACTATTGGTCACTTCTTGAAGGAAGACTCTACGACCTCATATATAGGGCATACAACGGTTGCTCGCATTTTTATGGATATTGACATCTCCATACCCCTCTATGGAGATGTAGTTTTGATGGTAGGGGAAAGGCCTTGGACACAACAATTAGACTACGAGGGTCTCCCTTTCAGGTGCAGAAGATGTTTCTCTATTGGTCACTTGGCCTCTGGTTGTCCTCACTCTCGCCGCAAGGGTGTTGCAACTTGGTGGAAGAATACACTCATTGATCATTTGACTATTAGTGCTTCCCCAAAAGATGGATCCTCCCAAGAGAATGAGCCTTCCCAAGAAACCTTGTCTGATCCCCTTATGGAGCATGTGGGAGTGTTGGAAAATAAGGTTGCAGTTGATTCCTATTCGTCTTATCATGTTGGGTCTCCTTCGTTGGCTCCAGTTGTTTCTTTGGCTCCTATTCAAGGCTGAATTGCTACTTCATCAGTTCCAGTCATATCTTTGGCTCTACACTCTTCTGGATCGGCTTCATTGCGTGAGGTTTCTATGGTTGCAGCATCTGGTGAGGATTCCCTCCTCTCGCCTCGCTCTGAGGATTTAGACTCAGAGTATTCCTGGATAGTGGTCCAATGTAGAAAGAAAGGACTCATCAAATCCATTGCTGATTTGCGCCCTAGGGGCAAGGGAGTTAAATTTGCTAGTTCGAGATTTGGTGTTGTTTAGATCCCTTGTTAGGTTTCTCTATTTTTTCAACAGGTTGTGTTGTTGTTGGCATGTTTGTGGCTTGTTTTGTTTTGTCCTGGGGGCCTTGTGTAAAGGGTTTAGTACCCTGGTATGTTGCTTACCTTAAATAAAAACATACATTTTATATTAAATCAGGCAGTTAATGCCCATTTGAATTTAAAGAAAGTTTCACAAAAAACTTTCTCAATGTTGAATAGTGCTTTCAAGACCTTATTCACTAACAAATGTAGTTGGATATTGTGGAAATGGAAATCATATGCTAACAAGCAAACAATACGAGAAACTAAAATAGAGAGAAATCATGTCATCTAAAAAATGAAAAGTTTGAAATGATTTTAAGTTTTCTTACAAGAAAAATGACATAATATTTCACTAGAGTAATGGAGAGATAAAAAATACAATATGAACAACTATTTATACCTCTAATGTCAAAGACCCAAGATAAAAAGGCTTTATTAGCTATACAATCAAGATTCATTACAAAATATCTTTAAGGTATAGAGAGATCCTAACAACATTCAAAATAATAAAGAAATCCCTATGCAATTTCATTACATAAAAATTTACATACTAAAAATCATATAAGAAAGTCAAGTCGCACATTAGAGCATAAGAGGAGTTGGTAAAGCATATACTGAGCTAAAGTTGGGCCAAGAGGAAATGGGTTGTTTGAGAGACAACCTCCGTCAATCCCCTGGGATGGCATTTTTAGCCTCAACAATAACATTATGGAAAGATCTAAGTGTGTGCAACCTAGTGAACGTGTTAATGGTGATGTGTGCAAAGATTTGGATGTCTAAAACACAAACCCTAAGGAGAATGCTAAGCTATGGTGGTGTGTGCAAGTGATGGAAGGAAAAAGGGTTGTGAAGATTAGAGAAAATGGAGAACGGAGAAGGTAAGAATGTGAAGGATTTCAAATATGCATAATTAAGGCTATGGAAAGGGTTTGAAGCTAGAGTATCAAGAGGGGAAAGAGGAAATAGGAAAATTATTACTTCCAAAGCGGAAATGTGTAGATCAAAGGAGAAAACAAAATATGGAAGAGAGAAATCACAAGAAAACCATGGCTTTAGTGGTTCTAAGGGCTTCCAATCTCAACTCTTTAGAGATATTGTTGACTACCTTGCACAAAAAAGTTCTCTTGATAACCTGGAAGCGTATGGAGTTTTGAATGAGAGTGAGAGTGCTTGAAAAATTGTAACCTAAGAAAAGGATGGTATAACTAGGCTTATAGGCATTTTGAGCAAGGTGGTACTGAAAACAAAGTGAGAATTAAGGCTAAAATAGTTACCAAAAGTCAAAAGTCAAAATTTGAACATGAACACAAGCGTTGGTTTTGGTAAGTGTCTAAACATGAACGTAAGTCAACACTTGTGTCCTAAGTGAATCAAGTGCCCAAAATTTCAAGGATGAGTTGGGAAAGGTTCATAAGATTTGTTCTCCATGTCCCATGTTTGTGTGATTGGGGAAAAGACCAAAAAGCAAGTCAAATGATGCTAAGACATAACTAGGGGGTTGACACTAAAGTGAATGTAGAAACGTAAGGTGAAAGTTGCAAAGTAGACAATTTTTAAACTTATAGTAAATTACATTGTCACCAAATGTAAATGATAAGCAAACCTATTGCTCAAAATTTGTTTCCATAACCATGACTACATTTGCTTCTCCTTTTCCAAATAAAATTAATATTATTTAGCACTGATAGAAAGATTAGATGTGTGTTACTTATCAAAACACTAACATTGTTGACATACTTGAGGTTGACAACGAATTCCAAAATAATGTGCTTTAGTCGTAAAAGGTTATCTTTGTGAAGCAACCCAAGTTTAATTCCCCAATGGACATGTCAAGATGGGTGGTTCCTTGCTAAAAACAAAACAAAAATGACCAAATAAAAACATTGACAACACTCACAATACAAATACCTTAAGTGGCCAAACAACCAAAGAATTTAAGTTGTAAGCATTTGAAGTGATCATATTGACCCTTTTTTATCATAATCTTTATATGCATTCAAACAACATATATTTTAGATCCCACACCCACTTTATAATATTTTGCATTAACCTAGAGATTGTTAGGCATTTTCACCCTTTTGTAGTAGGACCAACATACACCATCCCATGTTGTGGGATAAATACTTCACTCTAACTAGTGGGATGACTTATAAAACATATGCATCCTCCTTTATTAATACTACCTAAGGGTGACTTAGAAAGCATTGCATCCAACTAATATTAGCCAAAGGCAACTACTACCATCACATGCATGTGGGATAAATACTTTATTCTAACTAGTGGGATGACTTACAAAATATATGCATCCTTCTTTATTAATACTACCTAAGGGTGACTTACAAAGCATTGCATCCAACTAATATTAGTAGAATTGGGTTCATAAAATTGTCACCTCCTTCAACAAGCTTTGACCTCAAAGCTTGAGATGAGGAAACCTGGAGAGAATGCTGGTTGGCTCCCATGTGGCATCTTCAAGTTACAAGCCCTTCCACTAGACTAAGAACTCCTTTTAATAGAACGATTGAGAAGGTGTTTGGTGCGGTTTTCTAAAACAACCTTAGGTTCTAAAAATATGGATCTAAGAAAAAGTTGGGAGTGCCAACTTGTATGCCACCTCACCAATGCCCCAGATGTGCATATCCCGTAATGAAAGTTGCTTATAGGGATGGAGACATAAAAAACCCAATCACCAATGTCAACAGTACACTCTATCCTATCTTTATCCACCTGCTGTTTCATGTGATTTTGTGAAGTAGTCAAGAGATGTCTTCACGGTTGACCAAAGTGTTATCAACTGCTGCAACCTTAGAACCTAAAACATTAGTACACAAGGAGGGTGGGGGAGTACCATAGAGGGCCTCATAAGGGGTCATTTTGGAAGCACTATGATAAGTAGTATTGTACCACTATTTAACCAAAGGTAGCCACTTGGCCCACTATCTCTATTGCTCAGACACAAAACAATGCAAGTAAGTCTCAAGGCACTTGTTGACAATCTCGGTTTAGCAATTATTTTGTGGATGATAAGCCAAACTCATGTTCAAGGCATTCAAGATGGAAGCCCCACAATGAAATCCATAGAAATATCAGTCCAAGCCTAATCAAGGACAAGAAGTGGCGACATAAATCCTAGAGCTTTGAGAGTTTCCACTTTACTTCTTTGACACACATCACATTCAGCTACAAATGCCTTAACATCCTGTAGACACCTAAAAGTGTCCTCAGGTCGCAAAACCCTAATTCCTTCCACGTTCTACTGATTTTCTCTAATTTGCCTATATGGTTAAATAATTGATTTTAATTAATTAATTATTTTATCATTCATTTCCCTAAAGTTTCCTTCATTTGATTTATTAAAACAAATAAATCATACCCCTCACTTAGTTAAATAAATCTCATTTGTTTAACTAAGGTTCACATGTCCCCTTCTTCAAATGAATTAAATAAACTAACCAAGTTTATTTAATCTAAACATCCTCCACCTCATCATATTTGTGAATTTTAAATTCACTTTTGTCATCTAGTGGTGGGAGAAACCCTAATCAACCTTCACCCTTGATCTTCCCTCAAAGTCAACAGTGAATCCTAGCCCTCCATTCAAATCTGCTCTTCTATAAAACACCTCATTCAGCCTCATTTTGCCCCTAATGTCTCTTAGAACTCTCATCTCTCAACAATCTCCAAAATCTTGCTTAACATACACTCAAGAGCTTGTCATGATGGTTGCATAAACCTGCAAATTTGAGAACACAATGCAAGATGGAGGAGAACAATGGAGATAAGACAATATTAGCTTAGATTTTAGTTGTTTTTATGCTTGTTTGCTTGATTTTCTAAGTTAGATTGCTCTTCATTGCAGTTAGGGTTAGCTGTAGTTTTATTTCTACCTGTTTAACCAGTTTTTTCCTAGCACAAAATGGTGAACCCAACGTGAATGGATTAGTTTTAGTCAACTTCTTAAAGAAAAAATTCACAGGTGACCTCCCGAGCTCAAACAGACCTCACCGTTGAGTCCGGGAGGCCCTTTTAGCAAAAAATGACATAAAATATGCTACAGTTTGCTTACAGAAATTTTTAAAATATTTTGAATTTTTTTACATAGCAATCCGTACAGTACGAATCCGTACGGATTCGTACCGTACGGATCTGCCGTACGCTGTCACAATCGTTGGATTCATGATCTTCTATTTGTTTAATCTCGAAGGTTTAACAGCATTTTGGTTTTTCAGTTGTATTTGGTTTGCAAGCTAATATTTTGTTTACAGGATTAATATTTGAATTTGCAGTGTTTATCTTCTTTATTGCAGGGTTTAAGTTTTTCGAAACCCTAACTGTCAAAAATCCTTCACTGGCTGCCTCTGCTAAACCTTCGACCCCGTCCTAAAACCTTGCAGTCACTGTCGGTTATTCTGTCCTCCACCGCTTCAAGCTACCCATTCCATCACCGTCTGCTTTCAACAGTCATCGCTTGCTTTCAAACTTCGACATGCCTTAAATTCCAAGCCCTGACTGTTGACGGGTTTGTGGCTATGGTCGCCAATTTTAGATTCCTGTCGGTAGTCCCCATAGCTCCATTTTCAACCCGATCGCTATTTCTAATCTTTGGTCGCCTTCATATCCCGCTCGGGGCCTTGAGATTCTACTAGTCACCACCGGTTGGGATCCTTCCACCTGACACCCGACAACTACTCTCTGCCTCTAAACCCGTTGCCGCCGGCGTTTCTCCCCTCAGCAGCTTCACTTTTCTTCCCGCCACCATCGAGATTCCCTCCACTTGGCCAAATCCACAGTTGCCACCCCTGAAACCCTTATTCCCTGCCTGTGAAAACCTCTACAAACACTTCCTCTGCTAGTATTAAGATCCCTTATCTCTTCACTCCTCTGCCATCGCCATCTCTGTGCCCACACTTACCTCATTGTTGACGCCCTTCAGACCGTCTGCCTCCACTGTCATTTCCATTGTCGTGTTCCCTTTAGAAAACCCTAGCCGCCACTAAACTCTTCCACCATCCTGCGGATGACCCTGTGGTCGATCAATGGTCAATGGTCATCCAGAGTCGCCTTAGGGTTTTTTTTGGTTGTTAGCTTAGTGAGCTATTGAGGTGGGATTTTTGCTGACGACTTAGCATTTAGCGTCACCATTCCGGTGACCTCTGCATTTCAGCAACCTCTACATTTGCTGGGCTTTAAGCCCTCGATTTAGGCCTTAACCATTCGGTCTTCCGTCGCGGTCTTCACACGCCAGGTCATGGTCCTCTCACGGTTCTTTGAAACCATTGACTACTAGGCCTTTACACCGCGGATAAAGCCTTTAGCCCCTGCAAGCATAGATCTGGTCACTTTAGTGATCATGTCCAACCCTCATTGGGTTTTCTTTTCTTCTTTTTTATTATTTTTTTTCTCGGCCTCAGCCCCTGGTCATATGGATGACCAGGGGCGCTACTAGCATTGACTTCCAGGGTTTTAAATTGCCCTATGTGACTACACAAGACATAACCACTAACGGTTAATTGCTAACCGCCAGTCCACCTCTTGCTTCCACATGCCCTAAAGGAGGCATTTTTTTTTCTTTTGATCATAACAGGAACATACGATATCAAAAATTTGCAAACAAGGGCTCATTGGAAAGCTAACACAACGAACTTCGCAATGGTACAAGTTTGGATAGGTAACGATGTTGTTTTATCAGACTTTTTTTGGTCAAAGTCAACATTGCCTTGCAACTTCAAATGCTTATAACTTGGGCAAAATTGATCCGTTTTTCGTGCAATTTTTTTAAAAACTACTTAAAATTTCATGAACAATCTGACGCTACAGTTTATTTTGCTGTAACTGATCAGTATTTTCAGTTATTTTGCAAATTCCTCTTTTTTGCCCTTTTTGACTTCAAGGCTTGCAAAAAAAGGTTTTTACTTGGAATTTCATGTTTTTTGCATAATCATGGAGTTTTGCTGCTACTAATGTCTGATTTGCAGCATGTGGCATTCGCTGGTCAAAGAATTCAAACCAAAAACTACTAACACATTGTGTTTTAGGGTTTTCTCTTTTCATGGATGTGCTTGATTATCATAGGGACATTTGGTTTTGGGTGCATAAAATGAACATATCTTGTTGTTTTCACACTTGTATTTGGGGTTTAAAATGAACCATTGCTTGCTTTGTTTGGTGACTTTGCTTGTGTTTGTGAAGTGTGTATGCTCTTCCCTCGCGCTTTAAATGATCTTGGAAATCAAAAACACTTCTTGAACACTTGCATTTGTCACACCACACATTTGATTTCTAAAGGTTAACGAGCATTGTCTAGTGTGGTCAAACACGTGTATGCTCTCTCCTTGCGTCTTAGTATAAGCCTGGAGATCAAAAACAAGTGTTTATATCGCTTTTGTGTAACCTTTTAGAATGGGCCTGCTCTTGAGACACATCCGCAAGGAGAACTCATTTGCGATCCCAAGCAGTACTTTCATCCGGTCCGCTATACAAATTAGGATAAGGCCAAGTCCAAACAGGTATGAGCGCTCACCATACAGTGCTAGCTCAAAAGGAGGCGTACCTTTGTGTATATTAAAACTCCTAGTAGGGTTAGTTAGAGCCTTTAGTGGCTTGTTGGATGCTCGTGGGGTGTCGGTCCCTTGGATATTCACTTGAACCATTGTTTAGTGGCCAAAAACCCTCTACTTGTTTGACACAGGGGGTCAGATGATAGATCCCTGGAGCCGTCCCACACTTTTGCGGTTTAAAGTAGAGATAGCAAAGTGCCTTAAGATCTGCGCATCTTGAGGACTTGGAACTTGGTGTGCCTAAGAAGTGAGTGCACTGTAAGGGGGAGCCCGTGCCACCAAGTTTCTGGAGCTATCCACTTTAAATAGGCGCGGCTGGAGAAATCCAAGTGGGAACTCAGCAAGTATTGTCCTTTCCTAGCCTAGGATTGTGCATGTTTACAAGTGTTTGCAAAACATCATGAGTCATCAAAAACAACCAATTGATTGCCAAGTGTCTTCTATGATTTATGTGTGTGCTTGCCGAATCATCAACCTAGACATTCTTTCCATCCATTCATTCCAAGTCACCATATCATAATCACCTTTCCTAATCACATCATCCAACCATCCACATCATCCTAATCACATACTAATTACATCGTCATCCTTCCACATCCTCCTCTTTCTAATCCAATCAACACCATTCAAGTCAAACCAATACCTAACCATCATCTCTAATCATTCCAAATCACCTTCTTCCTAATCACACCCTAATCATCCTAGTCATCATCCTAATCAGTCTAATTCATGCAATCGTGTCATTCCTAATCATATCCAAGTCATCATCAATCCAGTCCTAATCATATCCAAACCATTCATTCCAATCAAATTCGTTTCATCCCAATCACAACACACCACAACCGTAGGGAAAACTTTGAGTATCTACTCTCCCTATCGAATCCGATTGCAACTGCGTTAAAACCTTATAGACCTGCCGGTTCTATTCACCCACTACATATTCCATTCCATTCCTCTAGGATAAAATTTCATCACAACATTTCATTAGCATTCAGCCTTTGACATCTATAGAGGACCCTAAACACTAGTCTTCCTAAGGTTGAAACATAGGGAGAAACTGTCGAAGCTTGACTGTATCACAAGTACAAATCTGTGGATCAAGAGACCTTGACATCTTTTTCACATCAATCATAACTTGGGCTTAATACCACAAGGCTAGTTTATTCTATCCTTACAAGTGAATTCTGAAACTCATGGGTTCACTTTAATCAATCATTTCTCCACACACCTCAAGGTCTCAATAAATCCAATTTATACTTTGACAAGGTCATTAGTAGACGAGAGTACCCTCTTGGAGCTAGACGTTTCGAAGACTAATATCATTAGCCTCTATCATAGTTTGGAACTCATCACCTTGCATTGCCATCCACATACCATCTCAAAATTCACAAGTCTCATTTCGTAAAGACACGGTTGCAAATAGAAGAGAAAGGGAGTAGATCCTCCTAGTCATTGCCCATTCCAAACATTCTAAACATTCCTTCTATCACATCGTCCAACCGATACCATCCTTGTCATATCATAATCACATCCTACTCATATCTTTATCATTCAACCTTCACATCCTAATTACCTTTTCTAATCACATCACAACCCTAACCATACCCTAATCATCCCTAATCACCCATCTAATCATCCAATCAATCTCATACTCTATCACATTCCTAATCACTCCACATCATCATTCATCCTAGTCAAGCACTTGTCAACATGGTCCTAATCCCACAAGAAGACATACAACGGTACGAAGACATGTCATTCCATGGCAATCCTAGAGAACAAGATTCTAGCACCCCAAGCCTATTCACAAGCCTATCCAAGTCCACCTTGGCAACAAGACAAAGTGCCTTTAAATTCTCGTTCTACCTTTGACACGGGGAACATAAGTCTACCTCATCCATCATGAGTACATTCTACCACCACACTCCTAATCCGAGTCCACATCATCTACCCTCATTATCCATCCCCTATATTGTCCTTCCGCACATACCCTTGCAAAGGATGTGATCCATTGGCTACTAGCTAGGGATAAACCCTCCCCATGTCAAACACCCATTCATGAGCTTATCAAAGAACTCTTAAATGGCATATCCATCCCTTTAACCCCACCATGTTGTCCAAAACATATCAACCCTATTGAAGAGTCCTCCACATTCGCTCCCATTTCAAGTCAAACACTATGTCAAGAGCATAATCCTAAGCATGAAGAAGCATTAGTCCCTAATTCCAATCAAGATCAAACCCCTTCCATTGCACCCATCCATAACACATTTGATCCCATCTTTGATCAAGATCCCCTCTATGATCAAGATGACCATGATGACCCCCTTAGCCAACTATGTGCATTCCACGGTCAAGAGCTTGCCACCTCACCCATTCATGATCCAACCACTTCCACTTCCCACAATGAGACAAGTAGCTCCCAAACACACATAGAAGATCAAATCAATAACTTGGATCTACATGAACATAATAAAGATCCTCATGATCCTTCCACATCCACTATCAACCCCATTGCAAATCCATGATATCCCCTTGGTCTATCCGCTTTCATTCATGAGTGTTCTTCCTTAGGACAACAACAACCTTTATCCACTTCACCTTCTCCGTCCAATAATCAACTCAAGTCTAGTTCCCAAACTACACATAGTCCTATCATCCAATGCATGCCAAAAAAAAAAAAAAATTACCAAGGTAAAGGTTTAGGCCTTCATGAACAAGGTATTTTGGAGCCTATACATGTCAAAGTCCCCCCACGCTCATATGGCCTTGGATACACACCCCAAGGTAAGCAATCCAAAGATGTTGGTAATTTCTCCATTCCTCCTTAGTCCACCACTTTCCATCGCACACCCTATAAATGTCAAAAGCATGTGACCATACACCTCCATCCACTTTGCCTCCATTACTTCCAACTCCTACTATTCCATAATCCACTCTACCCTCACTTCTTCTGACACCTAAGATACCTATCATCCATATATACCCTAAAAACTCTAATCATGACCAACAAAAGCATACATCATCTAAACATGAAGCTTCCACTCATTCCACCAAACCTATGGGATTCAAAAATAAACATTTGGATGCCTCTACTTATAAAGCCAAAAATCCTAAGGGTAATAATGCCTTAGGGTACAAATGCAAAGAATCAAAGTCAAGTACATTCAAAAAACTATCCAAGCCCATACCTCCAAAAGCAAAGTCAAAAACTAAAATGGTATGAGTACCTAAGAAAAAATCATACAAGTCAAATGTGGCATCCACCTCTCAGAAATCCCAATAATTGTCTTCCATCCATTCCATTCAAAAATTCTGAAAATCCCACAAGTCAAGCAAAAATTATAAAAATACTAAGTCCATGTGGGTCCCCAAATGCTTACGTCATCCATCCACTAAGCAAACATCTCCATCGCTCCCTACACCACCATCCACTCAAAAGCTTCCATGTTTATCACGATGTGTGCAACCGTTGGTCATGATTGCTTTCCATACCTCCATCACCCCATCATTCAATCATTACCCTACATTCATCTATTATCCTACACATTTCACCAATCCTATCCCTATGGTCCAAGCTTTTGCATAAACATTTCATCCATCTTCCGTGCATAAGTCCAACATAATCCACATCATAATCCACTTTCGTCTCCTACATAATCCACATCATAATCCACTTGCGTCTCCAACATAATCCACATCATAATCCACTTTCGTTTCCTACATAATCCACATCATAATCCCCTATCGTTCCTTTCATAATCCACTATCTACCTACTCCATCTCACCTTCATGTAATCCCTTACCAACATCTATGAGCATAATGACTTGACATGGTCCATTTGCGACGACATTCATCTCTAATGGGACTATCACCTCTCATGACATTGGACATTTGAGTCCCTCATATCCATATCCACCTGTCCAATTCAAAAAGTCAAAAAAGTCTTAAAAAAAAGTAAAGAAAAATCCCTTCATCCAACGGTGGAAACCTGGTAAACAGGGGCCTAGGATAAGTAACATGATGAAAACCTGACAAACAGGTGTCATGTGTAGGTTGATCTTCAATGCAACTTACACTTGGGGGCACTTTGTCTCATCCAACATATCATTTTCATCATATCATTTCCTATCTTATCTTATCATGCTATTTCCATACATCCACATACACACACCTATCCTATAGAATCCATTCATTCTCCCTTCCTCTTTTGATCCTGATAAAGATTGGGGGCACAATGTTGACAAATGTTTTGAATGTCTCTTGACATACCTTATTCCTTCCAAAAACCAATCCAATCATATCATAATCCTATTTTCATAAGTTGGTGCAGTCAAGGTAGGAGGGTTCACATAATGAACTGTCCAGACCGTGCAACAAGAGTAAACACAACAGAAACAACTCAAATATATGAAACAAATGCAGATTCAATCATTCAGTATATCATAAAATCCAAATACAATATGGTCGGCATCATGCAGGATTACACCTAGGGCTCAAAGGCCTGATTACAGAATATCGGAATACGCACAAGATATAGCATTAAAGTCCCTTCGCGAAAAATCCAAACTATGAACTTATGCTCATGACCATAACTACTTTCTTAGGCATCTATTACATCAATATATATCATCTCCGGAACAATAGATTCCTCTGCGTCGGCCAAGGAAGATCACAAACTCCAATGAAGAGCTATAACATGTGTACACGGATAGGTCGGACCTAATCATGTAGAACACCTCTACAAATGAATGGAATGATGTGCGGGTCTCGGGAAAAGTTGGCCATGAACCAAAGATCATTGAATGATGTGTCATTAAACTTCACAAGTCGAGGAATGCTCCACAAGTCTTCTCCTTTGCTGATTATCTGAGACTGTCAGGATGCTCTGTTATGAGAAAATAGTCGATCTTCTAATAGTG
Organism: Cunninghamia lanceolata; assembly: GCA_027924645.1. NCBI lineage: Eukaryota > Viridiplantae > Streptophyta > Pinopsida > Cupressales > Cupressaceae > Cunninghamia > Cunninghamia lanceolata. Next base: position 398,409 of record BSBN01001403.1, on the reverse strand, counting down.
ATAACTTTCCGGTACTTGATCCAAATTCTCTAAATTCTAAATATGGTGTAGATGAATGAATCTAGATGCTAAGTCTTGCTCCGCAAGATCTGAAATACAACTGTGGTAGAATGCGAACCAAAATACAGAAACTACTACTAACTAAACTGCTTGAACTAAACTAGAAAATGAAAGGAAACAAACTGAACTGCAAACAAAATGAAATGCAAATGTTTTTGGTTGGTGCAAGATTGCTCTTGAACCAGGGATACTCCTGCATCAGACATCTGGGGTTATTGCAAAAGTGAGTCCCTCACTTTGCTGGGGCTAGGGGAAAACCAAGACGGTCCACCTTAGCCTGATAAATCCATGATGAATCTTCTTCCGGTCTGCCTTTCCACTTCACAAGCTATTCTTTGTATTGTCTTCCTCTGGTGTTGTGTCCAATTCTGCTATCCAAAATGTCTTCAATCTGCTCCGGTGCTTGTTGTGGTAATTGTTTCTTCAAGTCCTCTGTCATGCTGTCACTGAACTCTGCTTCATGATACTGATATAGGTCTGTAATGTTGAAAATAAGTGATATGCCCAATGTCTCTGGTAGCTCCACTTCATATGCATTTATTGAATCAAATTTCCTGAGTATCCTACAAGGTCCAAGCTTCTTCATCTTCAACTTATTATATGCTCCAACTAGAAATCTTTCCTTTCTCAAGTACACCATCACTTCATCTCCAACTTCAAATTCCTTATGTCTTCTCTTCTCATCTGCATTTTCCTTATACTTACTGTTCATATCCTTCAAATGTTTCTTCAATTGATCATGCACTGCCTTCAAATGTTCTGCAAAGTCTTCTGCTTCTACACTTCTCTTTTCTTCCAAACTGATATCTCTCAATTCTGCAACTCCTCTAGGGTTTGTTCCTGTCACAATCTCAAAAGGTGTTCTTCTAGTACTTCTATTTACTGAATTGTTGTATGCAAATTCTGCTTGTGAAATAATCAAGTCCCAACTTCCTGCTTTCTCTCCAACCAAACATCTCAACAAGTTTCCCAAACTCCTATTCACTAACTCTGTCTATCCATCAGTTTGTGGATGAAATGCTAAACTGAACTTCAAATCTGTCTTCATCTTCTTCCAAAGTGTCTTCCAAAAATATCCAAGAAATTTGATGTCTTTGTCTAAAACTATGCTCTTAGGTAATTCGTGCAATCTCACAATATCTTTGAAAAATAGGTCTGCTACATGCACTGCATCAGTTGTCTTCTTACAAGGTATGAAATGAACCATCTTTGAAAATCTATCTACCACTACAAATATTGAATCATGTCCTCTCTGTCTTCGGCAATCCCATTACGAAATCCATGCTTATGTCTTCCCAAGGTCTCTCCGGTATTTCCAAAGGTTTGTACAATCCAGTATTCTGACTACTCCCTTTTGCAACTTGACAAACTCTACAACTCTGCACAAATTTCCTAACATCCTTATGTATCTGAGGCCAAAAGTAGTTTTCACTCACTAATGCCACTGTCTTATCAATGCCAAAATGTCTTGCCAATCCACCACTATGTTTCTCCTTGATCAAATTGTCTCTCATTGAACTTCTAGGTATGCATAAATGATTTCCTCTGAACAACATATCTTCTTGAATAAAATAATCCAACCACTTACTCCTATCTATCACAACAGATTCCTTACATGCTTTCCAAGGTTTTGCAAAATCAGTGTCTCCCTCATACATGTTCTTCAATTCATCAAAACCCAATACTTCAATTCTCATTTCTGTCAACAAGTTCCTTCTCCTACTCAATGCATTTGCAACTTTGTTTAATTCTCCACTCCTATGCCTCAACACAAAAGTGTAACTCTGCATGAATTCTACCCATCTAATGTGTCTCTGATTCATCTTACCTTGACTGTTCAAATATTGCAAAGCTTGATGATCGGTATACAACACAAACTCCTTAGGCAACAAATAATGTCTCCACTTTTTCAAGGCTTGAATTATGGCATAGAACTCTTGATCATAAACTGAATATCTTCTCCTTGCATCATTCAATTTCTCACTGAAATATGTTACAAGCCTACCTTCTTGACTTAATACTGCTCCAATTGCACTCCCACTTGCATCACAGTCCACTTGAAATACCTTATTGAAATCCGGTAATGCTAAAACAGGTTGTTCTGTCACCTTCTGCTTCAACAACTCAAAACTTTTGTCTGCTCCTGATGTCCACTTAAAGTCTTTTATGTCACCTCTCATTGTCTTTGTCATAGGGTTACATGCTGAACTAAAATTTTTTATGAACTTCCAGTAGAAACTAGCCAATCCATGAAATGATCTGACCTCTCCAATGCTCTACGGTGTAGGCCATTCAACAATTGCTCACTTTCTCAGGATCCATCTTCAATCCTTCAGCAGAAATCACAAATCCCAAATATACCAATTCTTCCTTCATGAAACTACACTTCTTGATGTTTATCAGCAATTTCTTTTCTCTCAGTCTCTGCAAAACTTGTCTAATATGCCACAAATGTTCCTCTTTTGACTTACTAAAAATCAGAATATCATCCAAGTATACAATAACAAACTTACCCAAGAATTTCTTCAAGACTTCATTCATCAATCTCATGAAAGTACTCAGTGCATTTGTCAATCCAAAAGGCATCACTAAACACTTGAACACAATCCTTCATTTGCCTTAAAAGCAGTCTTCCATTCATCTCCCTCTCTAATTCTGATCTGGTGGTATCCACTCTTCAAATCTATCTTTGTGAAATATTTTGCTCCACTCAAACAATCCATGATATCATCCATCCTAGGTAAAGAAAATCTATACTTAACTATGATCTTGTTTATTGCTCTAGAATCAGTACACATTCTCCATTCTCCATCTTTCTTCGGTGCTAACACTGCAGGTACTGCACAAGGACTCAAACTTTCTCTGATCAAACCTTTCCTCAACAATTCTTGTATCTATCTATTCAGTTCTTCATTCTCTGCTAGTGTCATTTTGTGTGCTTCTTTATTAGGCAAACTAGCTCTCGGTATAAGATCCATGTGATGACTGATACTCCTTATAGGTGGCAATCCTTCAGGTACATTATCTGATATGATGTCTTCATACTCTATCAGCAACTCTTTTATCTCCTCCTGTTGTGATTCTTCAGTCTCCTTCAATGTTTCAAGCTTCTTAGGAATCAAAGCATAACACATATTCTCCTATCTCAAACCATCCAGAAATTTTCTTCCATCTACCAAACAGATTCTAGCGTTCCCACATACTTCACTCTCAAGATCATCCTTCAAAGGAATCAAACTAATTCTCTTCCCATTTGATGTTATAGTGTATGTATTCTTTCTCCCATCATGTATAGCTTTTCTATCATACTGCCAAGGTCTACCCAACAAGTTATGACAGACATCTATAGGCATAATATCACACAAGATTTCATCATGATAAGATCCAATATGAAATTTCACCAAACATTGTTCACTCACCAGTACCTTATGATCACCCTGAATCCATGCTATCTGATAGGGCTTAGGGTGTTTCAATATTTCTAACTTCAGCGTAGTCACCAGCTCCTCTGAAACTAGATTATCAAAACTACCACTATCAATTACAATTTTACAACATTTACCTCCTGATTTGCATCTGGTTCTGAACAAACTCTTCCTCTGTGGTGGTTCCTCATTTGTCTCTGCTTGAAATAGTGCTCTCCTCATCACCAATGATTCTCCTTTCTCCGGCTTACCAATTGAACTAGGTGATCCAACATATTCTTCTTCAACATAAGCTACTCTTCCACTATTCTCTGTCCTTTTATTTGTACTACCCTGATTACACTCAAATGCTCTATGTCCTTCACCTCCACACTTGAAACAGGGGCCTCTGAATGTTCTGTTATCAAATCCTCTTCCTTCTCTTCTGTATCTTTCATTCCGATATGCACTGGGATTTCCTCTCTGGCAATCGTTATTATTTCTGTCATCCTTCTTGAATGTATTGTCAAACTTGTTCTGCTCCGCAAATGATCTCTCACATCTGGTAAATGTTCTACCTCTCTAAAATTTACCTCCTCTACCTCTCTGTCTCTTATCATGCTTCTTATTTAGCTTCTCTTCAACTTTCAGGGCAAACTGATATGCTTCCTCCAAAGATGTCATCCTCACCAAACTTAGTTCTTCTTGAATGTTCAATCTCAGTCCATTGATGTATCTAGCTACTTTCTCTTTGCTTGCTTCACTATGTCTTGTCCTTACGATCATCTTATGAAATTCTTCAGTATACTCCTGCACAGATTTCTCCTTTTGTCTCAGGCTCTGCAATCTTTTCAACAGCTCTAACTCATAGTCAACAGGTATAAATTAATTCTTTAATTTTGTCACCATCCTATCCAATTTTGTAATCTTTTCTTTTCCTCTTTTGTTTCTATCCAACTGAACTTCTTTCCACCATATAGCAACATGCCCTTTCAACTTTGTCTTTGCAAATTTCACCTTCTCCGGATTTTAAACTTCTTCATATTCAAAGTATTCTTCCACATCATTTATCCAGTCAATCAATTCTTCAGGGTTCAAATTACCAGTATAATTTGACACATCAACTCTAGGTCTCTTCCCAATCTTTGAAATAGGTCGCAACATCTTGACTTGATCTGATTCTTCTTCTTCAGCACCTCCTAGGGTTTCGCCAATTTGTTCAACAAATTGAAATTCTTCTTCATCATCACTTCCAACATTAGGTCTAGGTGTCAATCCTCTTCGCCTATCTTCTTCAACAACATCCAATTGAATTCTCATTGTTTTCATCATTTCCATCATCTCATCCATTCTACCAGCCATTGTTCCAACAACAGCAACTCTCCTCGGTGACATTCTTCCTAGGATCAAGTGCAAACTGCCTCAAGTTCGGCGATCGAGCTACAAGGTGACAACTGCTTCACAATCGGCAATCGATTGTGACATAAGTAACCTGCCTCAATTTGGCAATTTATCCACAACAAGATCTTACAGAATTCTCTCACCAACTTCGCTCAATTCGCTCCCAAAGATTCAAACTTTCGCTTTGATACCACTTGGTGTAGTCATAGTAGGAGGGTTCATAGAATGAACTGTCCAGACCGTGCAGTAAGAGTAAACACAACGGAAACAACTCAAAGATATGAAACAAATGCAGATTCAGTCATTTAGTATATCATAGAATTCAAATACAATCTGGCCGGCATCATGTGGGCTTACAACTAGGGCTCAAAGGCCTAATTACAGAATATCAGAATATGCACAAGATATAGCATTGAAGGCCCTTCGCGAAAAATCCAAACTATGAACTTATGCTCATGATCATAACTACTTTCCTAGGCATCTATTACATCAATATATATCATCTCCGGAATAATAGATTCAACCGGGTCAGCCAAGGAAGATCACAAACTCCAATGAAGAATTGTAACATGTGTACACAGATAGGTCAGACCTAATCATGTAGAACACCTCCGCAAATGAATGGAATGACGTGCGAATCTCAGGGAAAATCGGCCACGAACCAAAGATCATTGAATGATGTGTCATTAAGCTTCACAAGTCGAGGAATGCTCTGCAAGTCTTCTCCTTTAGCTAATTATATGAGACTGTCAGGATGCTCTGCTCTGAGAAAACAGTCAATCTTCTGATAGCGATAACTTTCCGGTACTTGATCCAAATGCTCTTAATTCTGAATATGGTGTAGAATGAATCTAGATGCTAAGTCCTACTCCGCAAGATCTGAAATGCAACTGCGGTAGAATGCGGACCAAAATATAGAAACTGCTACTGACTGAACTCCCTGAACTGAACTGGAAAATGAAAGGAAACAAACTGAAATGTAAATGTTTTTGGTTGATGCAAGATTGCTCTTGAACTAGGGATGCGCCTGCCACATAAGCATTGTCATGAAAAATCCTAAGTATTACACCAATAATGGGGCATGTTATTCTTATGCAACATATCCTTTGGAGATCACATCCTTGCCCTCTCACGCATACATTCATCCATTCATCCTTGCCCACCCCTTTTATCCATTCACCCAATCCCATTAATCTTTGCAGCTAGACTGGGCTTTCCCCTTGTCATTAGTATCTAGCACAAAGGCTACTCAAATTGTCATCCAATGCCATTTCCCAAAACCTGCCAAAAATGCAAAAAAATTGAATATTCCCAAAAACACAAAAATCAAAACATTTCAAAAATACAAAAAAATCAATACATCCCAATAACACAAAAATATCACATATTCCAAAAATCCAAAAAAATCACAACATTCAAAAACCCAAAAAAAATCGAAACATATCAAAAACACAAAAAACATCAAAACATATCAAAATCCAAAAAAATCAAAACATATCAAAATCCAAAAAAATTGCAACATTCAAAAATCCAAAAAAATCAAAATATTCATCAAAAATCACAAAAAAATCAAATAACCAACCAAAAAAAATCCAAGCAATAAAATCATTCATCACATCATTCCAACCAAACCAATTCTTCAAATCATTCATTTCCTCAACCAAATTACTCAATCAAATCTCTCAATCGATCCATTCAAACATCAAATCAATCACATCATCATATCGGTCAAATCCATTCTTCAAAACATCCCAAGTTCACCTGGTCGAACTACGTTGCCTCTGAGCTTTCACGTAGGCAAGGCCATATTCGATGAGCCCCTGAGGCATTAGGTTAGTCCCTTAGGGTCTGTTGAGTCAACCATCATAATAAGTTGTCCTTTCGTGAAATAGACACTTTGATCAGACAGTCAAATCTTTAACAAATCCGCACTTGACACCAATCCCAAACATCAACAAGACAAGTTATTCCAATCAGTTAAACCAATCAATTGCCTTGTGATAATCATGTCACTATCCTTATCAACTATCACATATCTCATATGGAATGGGGCATCGTCGAAACCAAGATTCTGTTCCTTATATGACATGCATCACTTATCAAACATCATCAATCAAACCCTGGTGTTGCCCGCATAGCCAACAACACTAGTGTTAATCAATCAATCACTTGCCTTAGACAAGTAGGGGCATCATCGAAACCAAACCAGGGGTCTTATACAACATGCTTCCTATCCTGAAACCAGGCCTTCTTCATCTAATCACAATCAATCAAACACATCACTTGGCAAAAGATCCAACCGGCTGTTGGTCTAGTATGTCTTATTTTACTGGATTTTTTTTTTGCAGTCTCGTTCTTATGCTTCTCAAGGTAGTCCCTAAGTGATGAAGAGAAGCGAGGATAGGGCGAGACCCTTTTCTTTGATTGTTGCTTGCGGTTTGTCTTGGCAAAATGACTAGGGCAACTTGGTGCCTTGCGTGTGATCGAGATTCCATTGGGTGTGAACCAAAGACATCCTATGCATTGGAAAGAATAAATGGTTCCTTGCATAAGGACTTGCAAACCTCACAGTTATCTCATCGCATGTTCTGACAAAGTATCACAGTTACTAGTCTGAGTCAGGCATTCCTTGTCTGTCATGTGCCTATTTCACAAGGGACTACACTTTCCACCTTGGCCTTTGACATGCCATGGTGATTGTCGTCCTTTGACATAATAAGTTCTATGATGATAAGAAGAATAAAATTGCAAGTGAGAAGCTCAAAAATCTATCAAAGCAAGATCTCATTTCCTTTCTTCTAGCCAAATCCTTCATTCCTCCACCATCTCTCTCGCATATTCATTCCTCCACCTTCATTGCCGCCTACCATACCTTTCATTTCCTCTATCCATTCCCCAACCAATCCCTTTCATTTCGAGAGCCTACCTGTGTTTGTCCAACCCGCCTATCCTCTCAAGGGGGCATCATCACCCTAGCTTTCCATCAACATCATTTTCCTCTATCCATTTCCTTAGCTTCTTTGAATGATGTTACTCGACATAAATCTCATTATCTCGAACATCATCTCAAAGAGGGGCAAAATGTAGACACCTAAAAGTGTCCTCAGGTCGCAAAACCCTAATTCCTTCCACATTCTACTGATTTTCCCTAATTTACCTCTATGGTTAAATAATTGATTTTAATTAATTAATTATTTTATCATTCATTTCCCTAAATTTGATTTATTCAAACAAATAAATCATACCCTTCACTTAGTTAAATAAATCTCATTTGTTTAACTAAGGTTCACATGTCCCCTTCTTCAAATGAATTAAATAAACTAACCAAGTTTATTTAATCTAAACATCCTCCACCTCATCATATTTGTGAATTTTAAATTCACTTTTGCCCTCTAGTGGTGAGAGAAACCCTAATCAACCTCCGCCCCTGATCTTCCCTCAAAGTCAACAGTGAATCCTAGCTCTCCATTCAAATCTGCTCTTCTATAAAACACCTCATTCAACCTCATTTTGCCTCTAATGTCTCTTAAAACTTTCATCTCTCAACAATCTCCAAAATCTTGCTTAACATACACTCAAGAGCTTCTCATGATGGTTGCATAAACCTGCAAATCTAAGAACACAATGCAAGATGGAGGAGAACAATGGAGATAAGACAATATTAGCTTAGATTTTAGTTGTTTTTCATGCTTGTTTGCCTGATTTTCTAAGTTAGATTGCTCTTCATTGCAGTTAGGGTTTGCTGTAGTTTTATTTCTGCATGTTTAACCAGTTTTTCCCTAGCACACATCCTACTTAAGGTCATCCCAAAAAAATCCCACTTCACTCGGCGTAGGTCTTCAAAGAATCAAGACTTCCAGTAGAGGAGTGCAATTCCATTAGTAACTGAGGTTTGAGCAACAAGTTGGGAAGTAAATAAACTCGGTCCTAAAAGGTGAGGACTTGGCCTATCCAACAAAATCCCAACACAAATTGTGGATCATGTTCAAATTGTTGAATGATACCTTGAACTGTAGGGATAGCGGCCCATTCCCATCTCTTTCGCTTACTAACATTGGTAACCCTCTAGATAGTTGGATGGCGGGTTCAACTACTCTTGGATGAGGATGCCATGTTCTCCTTCAACCAACCATACTTGTGAGACATTTGTTGAAATATTGTAATTGATGTCAAAGGAATCTGTTGAAGTGTTATTTTTGATGTGTCTAAGGCATAAAAGAAGTGAAAAGAAGCAAAAGTGTCTAAACGGAAGGGTAGGAAAAAACACTAAAGGCATAAGTTTTGCCTTTAGTCGGCAAAAATTTTGGTTTGCAAACTTTCATGTTCGTCAGTTTCAAGTTTCACTGGTCTGCCAATTTGGTGATTCGCCGACAAATGAGAGGGGAAGTGCTTTCGATGAAAACTTCAAAAATAGAAAAAGTTTTAAAGTCTCGGCAAAAGTTTAGTTCATGAGTTACGAAGTTCATTAGTTCGCCGATTTGGCGATTCACCGACAATGAAGGAGGCGTTGAAAAAGAAAGCTTGAAGAACAAAGGCTTAGTTATCAACAAAACTTATATTTTATAAACTCGTTCATGAGTTCATCTTTTCACCGATTCGCCGACTAGGCGACATAGGACACAGTGTACTTGTTTTCCTGAAGTTCATTGGAGTTTGGAGTTTCAGCCTTACTCCTCCTTGTCAAGGAAAGAAGAAAGGCTCAATAAGGAAGGCTCGATCGCAATGCTCCGATTTAGTTTAAGGAAATCAAAGTTCAGAGTTTCGGCCTTACTCCTTTTTGAAGTTCATCGGAGTTCGGGGTTTCGGCTTTACTCGTTTTCCTTGTCAAGGAAATAAGAAGGGCCAGAGTGGAATTGCAATGCTCTAATTAAGTCTATGTGATCGGAGATCGGAGATCGGAGAGCGGAGTTGCTCCTTGACTCATTCCAAAATGGAAGATGGCAGAAAGAAGGCCCAGCGAGCGAAATCTGAAAAAGCCAAGCAACTTGGAGATCGGAGAGCGGAGATGTTCTTTGATCCAATCTGAAATGGAAGTCGGAAGACAAGGCCCGACCCCTGATAGAAGGCAAAACGTGAGAAGCCCAACTCCTGACGGAAGGCAAAATGCGAGAACCCTGACTCCCGATAGAAAGAAAAACACGAGAAGCCTGACACCCGATAAAGAAGGCAAAAGACAAGAAGCCTGACGCCTGATAAAGAAGACGAAAGACAGGAAGCCCGGTGCTCGACAAAATTACCAAGGAAGAGAACAACGGGATCGGAGGTGAGCTTCTAAGGCTTTCATGAAGGAATGCAGTAGATCGGAAGCCTAATCTCTGAAGCTCTGCGAATTCAGTTTTTGTACAAGGAGAAGTTTCAAAGCACGGTTTTTCAGGATTCAAATCTCTAAGTGCAATATGTCTAGTTGAGCTAACGGTTAGATCAATTTGAAGATTTGTTGGGATAGATGCTTTCAGTTCTTCCTCAACAAATTACGGTTATACAACTGCATTGATGCAGATGATCTTCGGTTGTTGTTTCAGTTCAAATTGTATGGGACGCGTGTTGGATTTCCAATAATCAGTTCTGAAGATCGTGGGCAGTTGAGAATACATGGCCAGTTTCTTCTCATGAAAATGTTAAATAAGGAAGGATGCATTTTATTTTAATGAGCTGTTGTTCTTCGCATGTATTACAGGCGATTATGTTAAGGAGAACAAAATATGTAATGACGCTTTGAGCGTGTATTGTATGATTGTGTTAATGAGAACACAAAGAGTCTGGGTGAGTTGAGTGAGAGGAGAAGACTATGTATGAATTGAATAGGTGCATTTGAGGTTTGTGTAGAACCAAATGTCTGCATACTTGAATTTGTAAAGATTCAGAGGTTGGTGCCTCTTGTGGACTGAGTTGGTGCTCAGTTCAGGGGATTGCAGTCTCCTTAGAGTTGGAGATCTTAAATCATGGGTTCGGTGACTCCTTAGAGTGGGTGCCCTTAAAACATTGTAATCAATGGTTTATTCTGTGAAGCTGGATTATGATGGTAGATCTTAGCAACATTTTCTCACCATTGTTTTTCCCATCTTGGGTTTTCCATGTATGTATGATCTCTTATTGTTCTTGCTTAAGCACTGAAAGTTATTTTGGTCTGCTTTCTAGAGATTAGAAGTTTTTAAGTATTATTGATCTACTGATTCACCCCCCCCCCCCCCCCCCCCCCTCAGTAGATTGCATGTGTTCTAACAATTGGCATCGAAGCAAGGTTCCTTGAAGAATCTTAATAGCTAAAGGTTGATTTGGGAGGTTGAACACATGGTCGTTCAAGAAGGATCTCACTCAAACAAAGCACCATTGTTCGATGGAACAAAGTATATGTTCTGGAGCATAAGGATGGAAGCCTACCTAACCTCAATAGGGTTTGATGTATGGCAATTTGTTAAGGATGGTTATACTTCTCCTGCAACTCCTCCAACAGACCCAACGGGTAAGAAGGAATGTGAGAATAATGCTAAGGCTAAAAATGCAATTCTGTGTGGTTTAGCTAATTTTGAATTTGTAAAAGTAATGCATTGCAAGTCTGCTAAAGAAATCTGGGATAAACTGTGGAGCATTTATGAAGGAGATACAAAGGTCAAGCAAGCCAAGATGCAGACCTCAAAAGGAAGATTTGAAAGCCTAAAAATGAGAGAGGAAGAAAAGATTGTTTATTACCTGCTCAAAGTTGATGAAGTTGTGAATGCTATGAGAGGACTAGATGAAAAAGTAAAAGAGCTAGTAATTGTCAGGAAGGTACTTAGATCCTTACATACCAGGTATAATTCTAAAGTTTCTACTATAGAAGAAGCAAAAGATCTTGATAAGATAATTGTCGATGAACTACATGGTATTTTTACTGCCTATGAAATGAGAATAGTTGGGACTGAGATCTCCAAGAGAGACGCTGCATTTAAGGCATCAAAGAAAGAAAAGAATGTCGACCCTGAATCTGAGACAGACGAGGAATAGGCTAATTTTGTACGAAGATTGAAGAGAGGATTTTGGAAGTATAGAGGTAAGTTACCTTTCAAGTGTTTTAGTTGTGGAAAGGTTGGTCACTTTGCTGCTAAATGTCCTCTTGTAAGAAAAGATAAAAGTAATGAATATGATAGTAAGAAAAGTAACAAGTAGTTCTTTCCTAAGAAAACGAATTTTCAGAAGAATAAGAAGAGCCTTTACATAAAAGGTGACAATGATTCCTCTAAAGGAAGTTCCATTTCAAAAGACAACAATGAAGTTGTCTCTGAGGCCAAAGAAAACGAATTCATGTATATGACAGTAAAGTCTACTAGTAAAGAATCAGAACAATATTGATCTGGAAGACCCTGAGAATGAAGAAGAAGGTGAAGTAGATTTGGAAGGAGAGCTAGTATGTGCGTTACAAGAAATTGAGAAACTTAGGAAGAAAAACTCAAAACTGAAGCTGCAACTTCAAGAAGGTATGGTGTCTAAGAATCTTCTAGAAGCAGAAGAGTTGATTGTTGATTTCAAGACACAAGTTGAAGAAGCCAAAAGAATAGATGAAGTTACAAAATCAGAATTGAAAGCAAGATCTGAAGAATATTTGAAGTCGGAATCCGAAGTTGTATCTCTGAAAAAAGAACTAGAAAAGGCTAAGAATCAGATTGACATAAGTATGAAGTTTGAAAAGAGCGCCAGCATCCTTGATGAAATAATCAACAGTTGGAGGTCCTCAAACAACATGACTGGATTAGGATTTGGAGAAGGTTAGCATTCAAAGTCCAGTGATCCTCCTAAAAAGACTGAAGAGAGGAAGCAATAGAAGAATGATAATGGCTTCACAAAAGTCAGAGATATGAAGGAGAAAAGCTACAGAGGTCCCCCTCTTGCAAAATATTCTTCTATGACCAAGTTTCCTCAATCCTTTTATGGCTATTGTTATTCTTGTAATCATTTTGGTCATAGGGTTGTTAGTTGTAGAATTGTTCCTAAGAGAAGAACCAATTTTACTAGCAAAAATTCTTTTGCACCTCTAGGAGAATTAAGAGTAGTTTGTTACAAATGCAATAACTATGGTCATATTGCAAAATACTGTAGAACTAATTTTGTAAAATCTAACAAACTGGAAAGAAAGGAAAAATGTTCCTCCTAAGAGGGATAATGTATCAGATTCTTGTAAATAAGGAGATGAAAACTAAGAAAGTCTGGAAGGACAAGAAGGATGATAGGGAGAAAGAAAAATCTCTGATAGTACAGACAACATTTCATGCTAAGAGATAGAATCCATGGGTGATAGACAGTGGATGCTCTAGTAACATGACCAGAGATAGAAGTAAGTTCATAAGTCTGCAAGAATGGAATGGAGGCTCAATTAAATTTGGTGACAACACATTTGCGAAGATCTGTGGAAAGGAACTCTGAGTATTGATGGAAAAGCCAAGACTCACAATGTCTACTATGTTGAAGGACTAAAACACAATTTGCTTAGTGTAAGCTAGATGTGTGATAATGGATATAATCTGACATTTAATGGAAAAGGTTGTGAGATCAGGAAGGCAAGCTCTGGTAAGTTGGTTGCTGAGGCAAGCAGAACAAAAAATAATCTTTACAATCTCAAGGAGGTTCAAGGAAGAAGTTGTTTGATGGGACAGGTTGATGAAAGTTTGTTGTGGCACAGAAGATTGAGACATATCAATTTTGACAACCTTGTGAAGGTAAGTTCAAAAAGTGCAATTAGGCACATGCCTAAAATCACCAAGACAACAAATACAATATGTAAGGAATGTTAGCGTGGGAAATAGACAAGGTCTAGTTTCAAAACAAAAGAATACTCTACTTCAAGACTCTTGGAGTTAGTTCATACAGACGTAAGTGGTCCAACTAGGACACAAGGACTACAAGGTGAGAGATATTTCATGTTGTTAGTTGATGATTTTTCAAGAATGACATGGGTAACCTTTCTGAAGCATAAATTAGAAGCTTTTGAGAGATTTAAGATTTTTAGATCTATGGTTGAGAAGGAGAGTGGTTTGACAATCAAATGCTTAAGATCAAACAGAGGTGGAGAATTCACCTCAAATGAATTTGTGGAATACTGTGAAAGGCATGGGATAAGAAGACAATATTCTGCATCTACAACTCCATAGCAAAATGGAGTTGTGGAAAGGAAAATAAGAACTGTAAAAGAGATGGCAAGAACTATGTTAAATGAGGCAAAGTTACCTGATGTCTACTGAAAAGATGCAGAACACACTGCTGTATATATCTTAAACCGAGTGCAGTTAAGGATAAACACAGATAAGACACCGTATGAATTATGGTATGGCAGATCTGCATCTATCAAATATTTCAAAGTGTTTGGTTGCAGATGCTACATCGGGAGATATGAAGATGGCTTAGGAAGCTTTGATTAAAGATGTGATGAAGGCATATTTCTAGGATATTCTAGCAGATCCAAAGCTTATAAGTGTTACAATAAGAGATTGCATAGAATTGTAGAAAGTGCTAATGTCAAGGTAGATGAGGACCAGCCTCGTCTAACACATATCAAGGACAGTAGCTCAGAAGGATCAGTGATACCAGAAGAAGAAGAAGATGCTACTATTGAAGAAGAATCTGAAAAGATAACCAGTAAGGCCCCTGCTAAGTATGTGCAAAAAGATCATCCTGAACAATAAATAATAGGAGACAAGAATGAAGGAGTGCAAACTAGAAGAAAACTGGCAAGGACAAATGAATAGGTAAATTTTGTCATTATTATCTAAGATTGAACCTAAAACATTTATTGATGCTAGTAAGGATGAAGGATGGATCAATGCAATGGATGAGGAGCTCAATCAAATAGAGAAAAATTAGACTTGGGAATTGATTCCAAGACCTATAGATAAGAACGTGGTAGACACAAAATGGGTGTTTAAAAACAAGTTGAATGAGGATGGAGTTGTGAGGAACAAGGCACAATTGGTTTGTAAAGGATATGCATAGGTTGAAGGCATAGATTTTGAAGAAACTTTTGCACCTGTAGCAAGATTGGAAGCCATTAGGATGTTTCTTTGTTTATAAGAATTTCAAAGTTTACCAAATGGATGTCAAATCTACATTTTTGAATAGGAACCTTAATGAAGAGGTTTACATTGAGCAACCTGGGGGATTTCAGTTGTCAAAAAAAGAAGATTATGTCTGTAGACTGAAAAAGGCATTGTATGGTTTGAAAAAAGCCCCTAGAGCTTGGTATTCTAAGTTGGATAGTTATCTCCAGCAACAAGGATTCAGAAATGGGTGTGTAGTTAGCAACTTGTACTTCAAATCAGAAGGTGAGCACATGTTGATTGTTGTTGTATACATTGATGACATCATCTTTGGTGGTAATGATGATAGGATGTGCAAGAAATTTGTTGATCTGATGCAAAAAGAGTTTGAAATGTCCATGCTTGGAGAACTTTCTTTCTTTCTTGGTTTACAAATATCATAATTAGATCAAGGTATATTTATATCCCAAACCAAGTATGCAAAGGAAATGCTCAAGAAGTTCAAGATGGAAGACTGTAAGCCTGTTAGTACCCCCATAATGATAGGATGCAAGTTGAGCAAGAATGTTGAATCACCTGATACAAATCAGATAATGTACAGATCCATGATAGGTAGCTTACTGTACGTAACTGCATCTAGAGCAAATATCATGCAAGCAGTATGCATGGTGGCTAGATTCTAAGTTGCTCCTAAGGAATCTCATGTTCAAGTTGTGAAGAGAATCTTTAGATACCTGAAAGGTACTATGGATTATGGTACCCTAGAAATAATGATTTTACTTTGACAACGTATACAGATGCTGATTGGGCAGGAAGTATAATGATAAGAGATGCCCCAGTGGTGGAGCTTTCTTTTTGGGCGATAGGTTGGTATCATGGCTCAACAAGAAGCAAGATTTAGTTACATTGTCCACTGCTGAGGCAAATTATGTTGTTGTTGTTTCATGTTGCACACAAGTTTTATGGATGAAGCAAACTCTAAAAGATATAAAGGTAGAGAATAATGATCCTATTACCATTCTTTGTGATAATACAAGTGCAATCAAAATCTCAAAGAATCCTGTGATGCATTCAAGAACAAAGCACATCTCCATCAAAAGTCATCTCTTGAGAGAAAAGGTTGCAGATCAGGAAGTAAAGTTGGAGTATATCACCACACAGGATCAGATTGCGGACATTTTCACAAAGCCACTTCCCAAGGATACTTTTGAATATCTTAGGCGGAAGCTAGGAATTATTGCTCCTTCTTCTTCTCCCAAGTAGAAGTGCAGCTATAACATTTGTCTAGGGAAAGTTGTTCAAGACATATCATTCATTCATGTTTGGACAATGACTACCTCTCAGGGGGAGCAGGTAGATTGACGACAGTTTAGATGATTACAAACAGGGGGAGCCTGTCTTGGCAGTAGCAGGTTACTGTCAAAAAGGAGGTTGATTACCTCCCTTTGACAATGTCAAAGGGGGACAATTAGAGTAAGGGGGAGCAAATGTAGAAGAGATAGAGCAAGGGAGCAGATGCAGAAGAAATAGAGTAGCACTAAGGATAGATTATGCATAAGTGTTGCCATCAATGACAAAGGGGGAGATTGTTGAAATATTGTCATTGATGTCAAAGGAATCTGTTGAAGTGTTATTTTTTGTGTCTAAGGCACAAAAGAAGTGAAAAGAAGAAAAAGTGTCTAAGGCAAAAGGGTAGGAAAAAACACTAAGGCATAAGTTTGCCTTTAGTCGGCAAAAAATTTGGTTCGCAAACTTTCAAGTTCGCTGGTATTGAGTTTCGTCGGTTCGTCGATTTGGTGATTCACCGACAGAAGAGAAGGGAGAAGTGCTTTCAATGAAGACTTCAAAGATAGAAAAATTTTAAGAGTCTCAGCAAAAGTTTAGTTCGTGAGTTACGAAGTTCGCCGATTTGGCGATTCGACGACAACGAAGGAGGCGTCGAAAAAGAAAGCTTGAAGAACAAAGGCTTAGTTATCAGCAAAACGTGTATTTTGCAAACTCGTTCATGAGTTCATCATTTCGTCGATTCGCCGACTAAGCGACAGAGGGTAGTTTACTTGTTTTTCTGAAGTTCATCAGAGTTCGAAGTTTCGGCCTTACTCCTTGTCGAGGAAAGAAGAAAGGCCCGATCGCAATGCTCTGATTTAGTCTAAGGAAATTGGAGTTTGGAATTTCAGCCTTACTCCTTTCTGAAGTTCATCGAAGCTCGGGGTTTCGGCCTTACTTGTTTTCCTTGTTGAGGAAATAAGAAGGGCCAAAGTGGAAGGCCCGATTGCAATGCTCCGATTAAGTCTAAGGGATCAAAGATCGGAGAGCGGAGTTGCTCCTTGACTCATTCCAAAACGGAAGATGGAAGAAAGAATGACCGGTGGGCGAAATTTGAAAAAGCTAAGGAAATCAGAGATCGGAGAGCAGAGATGTTCTTTGATCCAATCCGAAATGGAAGTAGGAAGACAGAAAGTCCGACTCCTCAATTGAAGGCAAAACGTGAGAAGCCCAACTCCCGACGGAAGGCAAACGCAAGAACTTGACTCACGACGAAAAGCAAAACGTGAGAAGCCCAGAACTTGACTCACGACGAAAAGCAAAACGTGAGAAGCCCAGTGCCCGATAAAGAAGGCAAAAGACAGGAAGCCTAGTGCCCAATAAAGAAGACGAAAGACAGGAAGCCCGTCGCTCGATAGAATTACCAAGGGAACAATGGTATCATAGGTGAGCTTCCAAGGCTTTCATGGAGGAATGTGATAGATCGGAAGCCCTATCTCGGAAGCTCCATGAATTCAGTTTTTGTAAAAGGAGAAATTTCAAAGCGCGGTTTTTCAAGATTCAAATCTCTAAGTGCAATCTGTCTAGTTGAGCTAATGGTTAGATCAATTTGAAGATTTGTTGGGATAGTTGCTTTCAGTTCTTCCTCAACAAATTACGGTTATACAACTGCATTGATACAGACGATCTTCGGTTGCTGTTTCAGTTTAAACTGTATGGGACGCGTGTTGGATTTCCAATAATCGGTTCTGCTCAGTTGCGAATACGTGGGTAGTTTCTTCTCATGAAAATGTTAAAGAAGGCGGGTTGAGTTGTATTTTAATGAGTTGTTCTTCGCGGGTATTACAGGCGATTATGTTAAGGAGAACAAAGTATGTAATAACGCTTTGAGCGTGTATTGTATGAGTGTTAATGAGAACACAGACTTTGGGTGAGTTGAGTGAGATGAGAAGACTATGTATGAATTGAATAAGTGCATTTGAGGTTTGTGTAGAACCAAATGTCTGTATACTCAAATTTGTAAAGATTTAGAGGTTGGTGCCTCTTGTGGACTGAGTTCGTGCTCAGTTCAAGGGATTGTAGTCTCCTTAGAGTTGGAGCTCTTAAATCAGGGGTTCAGTGACTCCTTAGAGTGGGTGCCCTTAAAACATTGTAATCAATGGTTTATTCTGTGAGGCAGGATTAGGAAGGTAGATCCTAGCAACATTTTCTCACCATGGTTTTTCCCATCTTGGGTTTTCCATGTATATCTAGTGTTCATGTCTACATGATCTCTTATTATTCTTGCTTAAGCATTGAAAGTTATTTTGGTATGCTTTCTAGAGATTAGAAGTTTTTAAGTATTATTGATCTACTGATTCACCTCCCTCTCAGTAGATTGCGTGTGTTCTAACAACACCGTTGGGAGGGTACTAATGTATCTATACTTGGTTGGAATTGGATTCTTGGATGTGACATCCATCATCAATTATAGTAGTGATATTAATGTTGTCATCAATCGTATCATGTATAGTGGAGTGGACAGTTGATCAAAAGAGAACTTCAATTCACTAGGCAGACAACATGCTTACCTTGTGCGACAACACTATGGAGCGAGCGACTCTTCTAGGAGATCTAATCACTATGTGTTCAGCTATTGAGCCTCAAAGTCTATGTTCTTATGTGACCACAACATTGAAAAGGAACTCTAAATTTTCCACAGAAGTCTGCTTGAGATATTTGATTTCAAGTGCATTTTATCCTGGAATATTATTGTTTGGGTACAATTGGACATGGCTCAATTGACTGCTTCAACCACTAGCTCTGCTCGGAGGGTTGAAATTCACATAATTTTGAACTATGGAGTTGAAATTCAAAAAGATAAAGGTGTTTTATACAAGTCAAAATTGTAATCTTTCTCACTTTTTCAACTAAATGAGAACTTTAGGCAGCATAAGCATTTCAAAGTTGTTTCTTGAAATTCTTGCCAAATTCTATACATCATTTTGAATCTCATCTATCCAATTTGGAACCAATACAAAAAGAGAAAAAACGGAGCCTTCCTCTTCATATTGGTGGGAGAGGGCATTTGTTACCACATTTTCTTTACCCTTCTTGTAGACAATCTCATAGTCATATCCCTACATCTTTGTCACCCATTTTTGTAGTTTGGGGGAGGACACCCTTTGCTACAAAAATATATCAAGCTTGATCTATTTTTATCTGGAACTTGCAGCCCAATAGTTAAGGATGCCATTATTGGACAGCATGGAGGATAGCCAAGATTATTTTTTCATATGTTGATTTAGCCAAATTGCGCCCAGTGAGTTTCTTGTTGTTGAAGGCTAGGGGCCGACCTTTTGCACCAACACCACACCTATGCATCACATTCCAAAATGAAGAGTTTGTGAAAATCGAGTAGGGCCAAAACTGAAGTGGAACAAATGGCAATTTTGAGTGTATTAAAGGTCACCTACGTTGATTCAAACCAACTGAAGGGGTTTTTTTTAGCAAAGTTGTCAAGGGCTCAACAATTTTAGCATAATTATGCACAAACTTGTGACAGTGGCCTATCAAGCCTAAGAAGCCTTGCAAGCTTTTGAGGGACTTAGGACATGGCCACTCTTGCATTGTGACAATCTTCTTGGGGTCAACTTGGACAATAGCTTGTGAAACAATATGCCCCAAATATTCCACCTATGGGACTCCAAAGACACACTTAGAGCTCCTAGCAAAGAGAGAATGCTCTATAAAATCTTAAGGGTGATCTCCATGTGATGAAGATGATCGATCCATGTTCGGTTGTAGATGAGAATGTCATCAAAGAAGACCAATATGAATTTGTGTAAGCAGCCACAAACTATGTTCATGAGGCTCTGAAAAGTAGAGGGGGCATTGGATAATCCAAAGGGTATGGCCAAAAATTCATAATGGCCTTCATGACTATCAATTTCTTTGACCTGAGTTTGGTGATAGCTTGAATGAACATCCAACTTAGTAAAAAATTGAGCCCCCAAAAGCTCATCCAACAAATCATGAATAACAAGAATAAGAAATTTATCATTAATGGTTAATTTATTGAGTTCACAAAAATCAGGGCACATCTACCAACCACCATCTTTCTTAGGAACCATAACTAACAAAGAAGAGTAAGGGTTGTTGCTAGGACAAATGATACCTGCCTCTTGGAGCTCCTTTACCATCTTCTCAATTTCATTCTTTTGCTCAAAAGGGTACCGATAGGGCAAAATATTAGGAGGAAGGCTATCAGGGATGACGGGAATGGAATGGTCGCTCAAGGAGGCCTTGCAAATCTTGCTGCGGAGAAGGGGAAAGAGGTTGAGTCTCTAGAGAGTGGAATTGGGCCATAATATTGAAACACCATTTCTTCAACAATTTTTTCATAGGATGGGAGCTAACCATTTGCACATCACCTACCTTCGATCCTTGTATGTATACTCTCTACCATCACAGTGGAATTTGAGCCAAAGCTGGAAGTAGTCACATGTGATCAAACCTAAGGTTCGCAACCACTGAACACCCAATACCACATCTGCTCCACCTAAGGAAAGAGAAAACATATAGATGGCCAATTTATAATCCCCTAATCTAAGCTTGGCATTGTGACACTTGCCCCCCCACAAGGCATAGTAGTACCATTGACCACCATAATTTGAAAATTATTGCAAGCATGGACATAGCAATGAAGTTGGATGACAAGTTTTCTCCTAATAAAAGTTATGATTGCTATGACCATCTATCAAGACCACTAGCTTTTGTCTTTTCATATAGCCAATGACCTTAATTGTTTCGGGGGAGTCGGTGGGGTGGGGGAGACCAAGGCATGAATACAAATATGAGCTCCAATAGTGAATTGTTGATCGGGGAAACTAACTCTTCTGCATCTAAAGATTCCTCGAAATCACTAAGCACCATGGTAGAGTCAATGAAATACAAGCATTGCTCTCGACACTTGTGACCCTTTTCCCATGTTTGATCACAATTGTAACACAATCCCTTGACCTTTTGCTCTGCTAACTCTTCTCTAGAGACCCTATTTAATTGTGGTGGGTTTAGTTCCCTCTTTCGATGCCTCATTATTAGGTTTGAAAGAGGAGTCAACTACTTCCCATAAGGCTACAAATTTGTCCTCCATAAGCTGCACCAAGGACAGAGCATCATGATAGGACCCCGGTTTAAACATGAGAACCTCTTCCTGAAGATCCTCTTTGAGACCATTGATGAAACAATTGTAAAAAAAAGATTCATCCAAGCCAATGGTCTAGTTCACCACTTTGTCAAATTCAATTTGATATCCTTGACTAAATGTGTTTGGCATAATTTAGTGAGGGCACCAAAAAAGTCTTCATAGGCACTAGGGCCAAAGCGGATTAAGGCTTCCTTGAGAAAGTCTAACTAGGTAAAAAATGGGTGAGTCATGTCCAACCATTGAAACTACTAAATGGCGTCTTTTTCCGAGTGAAAAGAGGCAATTAAGAGCTTTTGATCCTATGGAATTTGATGTATTATAAACTATTGATCGACCATGTACAACCAGTAGGGTATGTACACTGATTGGGGGAGTGGCAACCTATTGTAGGAGTGGAAGATTGGCCCTTTGTCTACACTAGAGAGGGGGACTTGCATTTGTTGCAAAGTGTAGAGAGCATGCCATGGAAGTTGTTTAACTTTGCTTGGGTGTCCCTATGCATTTGATCAAGGTGATCATTAAGAGAGTGCAGAGTGAGCTCCTATGGGGCCTATTGGTCTAGAGAACGACAACTTGCCACCATAGAGGAGTTGGAGTTAGTAAAAAAAAAGTGTCGAGAGATATATGAGAAATTGATCAGGGGGCAAAGACAAACACAACTATTATATGGCAAAAAAAGAGAAGCTCAACCCAAAAAAGTAGCCAAAGTTATATCGCAAATTAAGCACCATGAAGAGATAAGTGTGACAAGACAAGCCACCAAAGGGGGTAAAAACTGACACTTTTTTATTGTCCAGATACCCTTTGGGCTGAATTTTCCATCAAAACTAACAAATTGTGTATGAATTGGGAGAAATTTGTGTCAAAAGTTTTAGATAAGAGAGCAAGATGACAAACTAAACTGGCGACGAAAAAAATGCAAATCTAGAAGAATATTCTAGAATCTAAAGATGTGCTATTGTGCAAAGAGAACAATGATAGTTGTTGTTCACTGATGTCATAAACCCAATTGCAAGGAAAAGACGGCTCGGTCGTATTTACAATACACAACACACAAGTAGGGATAAAAAGGAAGGCATTACAGGGTGTGTAGTTTACGAGCTCACCAATATACTTATCTCATTCATAAATAGTGTTGGTCCAATGTTTCAAAGCACTAACTACAGAGGATTAGAGGATCATACTCGTAACCCACTATCCCACTCTGAAGTACACAATGAGTAATTTCTTGAGGCTAAGCGCTTACCAATGCATCACAGAATTCAGACAATCAAAAGTTAGTTAGGATTAGGTTGTGAACAATCTTAGGGGGTTGTCTGATATACCTACATGTATGTGGAAGCTCGCAGTCGTATAGAACGATTGTTTGAGACTAGGGTATCGGAGCCAAAATACGCCTCACTTCACCAAACCCTTTATGGTGAATCCAACTTAGACAAGAATGACAACTCTTCTAATGATATTTGAAAATCCCATCACATGATTTCTAACCTAAAAAGAAAAAGTAAAAAGAAACTCATTGCAAGGAGAAAAAATTGCAAAAACTCGGGTAAAAGATCTAGTGCGACTATGGATGTAACCACTTTCTAATCACCGAAATCCCTCTAGGGCAAGGTGAGAGCATACAGTGGACAATTACAAATGGCCCTAAATTGGTAAAGCTACTTGTTGAAACGGCCCTGGAAAGAGCTCTAATACCACTTGTAATTAACCTACAAGATAAAATACGTTGAACACACAAAAATATGTAGAAATGAGAAACAGAATGCTTTTATTACCTCTACAACGCCACTTTGAGAGAGCAACCTTTAAATAGAGCATACACTCCAATTACAAATATTCAAGATGCCTTCCATTTGGGAAGCCATTACAATATAAAAAGTTTTTCCAAAAGCAACCACCACCATTCCATGCATGTGAATAAATACTTTATACTAACAACTAGTGGAATGACTTCTAAAGCATATGCATCCTCCTTTATTACTACTACCTAAGGGCGACTTACAAAGCATATGCTTTACAAATATTCAAGATGCCTTCCATTTGGGAAGTCATTACAATGTATAAATTTTTTTCAATAGTAACCACTACCATTCCATGCATGTGAGATAAATACTTTATTCTAACAACTAGTGGGATGCCTTTCAAAGCATATGCATCCTCCTTTATTAATACTACCTAAGGGCAACTTACAAAGACTATATGCCCAACTAATACTAGCGAACATATAAAGTAGAATGGAGTTCATAACATAAGATCACACCACACCTTTAGTCCCCTAATATTCAATAGAATTGATATAGTTTTGGCTCTTCTCCTAAGGCAACGTCTCTTGTTGCTAGGCTTTTACTTTGTAACAAGGGCATGCTTCTCTTAATTTAGAGACACTTCCTATAGTTAGTCTGGTCCATTGTAAAATATTAGTTAGCATTAGTCTATTGTTAGGGTATGAGATGCACATTGAGTTGGTTGTGCATGGCTAATTGAGTTATAGAAGTAATTTCTATCAACTTTTGCATTTATCTATTTATAGGGAGGACAACATTTCTATCAACTTTTACATTTATCTATTTATAGAGAGGACAACACACAGGCACCTCTCTCATGTACTTTTTTCTTTTAAGAGTTAAAATTCTTCTATGCATCTCATAGTGATAATAGCTTCTCTCCATTTCCTACCTTGAGGTTATGACACGAAATACTCTTTAAAGAAAGAATCACTCCAAGTAACTTTCCTATGAGAGCCCAAACCAAATACAATACTTTCCATGAGGATTTACAATGATAAATGCCTATATGTATAGCTTCTCATCTAATAATCCCGGGGTTTTGAAAAACCCTTAAGCCACACATTGTATATTAGGCAAATAATTACCAAATCTAACTTTGCTACTTTATCCACTTGATCCAATACAACTATTAAGGATTATGCATCTAAAAAGTCAGCTACTCCATAACCACATTACTTCTGATATGACTTCACTAGATACGTAACACATCCATGCTCACACTAAACATGTATTGCAGCATGAAGTACTTCATTGAGATTTGCATATGGTGCATACTCGGATCATTGAGTAAGGAGATCAATAGGAGGAAGTGGTGCTCCTTGACAAATTGAGACTTCCATAGGAGTTGGATTAAATTTGAATGGTTCAATATTGTAATAAGATAAATTATGTCATATTTCAGAGGATGAAGTCATTAGGAAGGTTAAATGTTCTAGGTTTGTCTTCATTTGCAAATTAGGAAAGTTATCTTTCAAAACAATGTAAAAACTTGGAATGTGAAGTCATTTGGCTCTTGGTTCGTCCCAAATCAGTTGGAAACTGAAAGATCATTGTAATGCCTTTAAAAGGCCTTGTTTACCTTTGTAAACTCGTGGGTGGCTGATTGGAAAGTTCTAATGAATAAAAGAACACTGTTTTTATTGTATTCCTTCATAAATTTGTTGTTTCTTGGTACTGTACGGCCCTGTACGGGAAAGGATGCATGCTTAAGGGATTGCAAGTGTGAGTTCCTTCAACCACCCTCCATTTGCTTCTTGTCCCATGCATTTTGGTGGAGTTTTAAACAAGATGTTGCATTTTTTTGTAAAAACAGTCAAAACCCTCTGTTAGGGTAAACAGTGACTGAGATATATGTGTTTCCCTCGTTTTTATCTTTTGCATGTTATTGATCCTTGGTGGAAATACTTATGGTAGTATGTGCTTCCATATTCTAGAGGTCTCTGACCAAGTATCTAAGATTGACGTGAGGAAATCCAAGTTTTATGACTTTTTTCTGTATACAGTCCAGAAAACAGAGTTTTGAGGACAGTCTTGAGTTATAGGACTTAGAGTTTGTTGAAGTATTGATGGGAAAGGACCTTTGATGGATTAATAAGCTTGTGCAGACCTTGTGAGAAGTGTTCCAAGCACATGCAAGGTGTGGGGAGTTGTGGAGTGTCCTCTTTCAATAAGCCCTTGTGTTGACAAGGCCTAATAGCCCTGATTTGTTCACTGTCAGTCCATTTTTGGACAATTTCTTACAAAGCAATATACATTGAGTTTTAGATATGTTTTAAGACTTGGTAATGGGTACTCAAAACACCCACCACAGTTCTGAGAAGAGTCTAATGGAAAAAGTTATGAGTGATTGTTCTATAAAACAGGGCTACTAGGAATGGAGCAGCCTATCTGTGAAATGAGCATTGATGGAGTCTCCTGACTCTTGGAGTGGTTTGAATGTGTTTGGTGAGAGGAGTTAATGTTGTTAGATGCCTCTTATACCCTGGTGGAAGGGTTGAATCATTCCAATGCATTAAAACTAGTTCATTGAAGTTTCCTTATATGGTCTTGTGAGGTCCAATCTAGAAGACAAACTTTGAAGTTTGGTAAAAGTTATGTGTTTATCATGTTCCTCTGAATCAGATTGGTATCAGAGCTAGCAAAAGCTCTGGGAGGAGATGTTGTATTTGTTCCTGTCACTGAGAAGGCAGGTAAAGCCGAAGAGTTTGTTGGTGACCTTTGTTTTTGTTGCTAAGTTGTTTGGTTGCAGGTGTTTATCCATCTAGCTGCAGAAAGATGTTTTATGAGGTTGTGTGTGTGGGCAGTGTAGAGTAAAATACTCTACATTTTGATTTTTGAGTTTCAGTTGTGCGAGCTCCAGTTTTGTTCTCTGCACTTCAGTTTTGGCAAGTGAGGTTTTGACACAGAGCACGGGTGCGCGGGGTTTTCATTTTTGTAAATTTTGCCTAAGTCCCTAAGTACAGCGGAAACCGCCATGTGTCAACAGCCGGGACACATTCTAAAGTTTCTCAAAGTTCCGCGGAGAGTGCCATGTATTTTTTTAAGACGGAAGCTGCCAAGTGTCGGCACCCGTTCCAGTTTCTTCTAAGTTTCAAACGTTCCTTTTTGAATGTTTCTCATAATGTAGCGGGTCCCTTTTAAGAGCTTCAGTGAGCGCGGAAGGCGCCAAGTGGCAGATGCGGAGAGTGACTTTAGAGTTTTAAAGTTACACGGAAGGTGCCGCATGTCCCATATAGTTTCAGCGGAGAGCTCCATGTGTCATCTTCCGCGGGTTCCCTTTTGTTTTCATCGCTAAGTAAAGAGGTATGGTGGGCCCCGTTGATATTTCTATAGTTTCGGCGGAGCGCGACAAGTGTTACCATCCGCGTGATTCTTATGAGTCTCTAATGTTTCTATAGAGTTTCTCAAAGTAAAGCGGAGAGCGCCAGGTGGCAACGTCCGCGGAGGTTTTGTTTAAGTGCTAAAGTTTCCCGAAGAAGCAGCGGAGATTGCCATGTGTCATCTTCCGCGGGACCTCGTAAATGTTTCAAAAGTCTCTCTAAGTGCAGCGGAAGCCGCCACGTATAAAGTTTCTCAGATCCGCGGAAAGCGCCACCTGTCCCTTTTTCTTTTTGAAGCTGCTCAGGCACGGACTGTTGGTGGGTCCCATTTTTAATGTTTCTTAAGTTTCAGTGCAGCGGACCGTGACAGATGGCAAAGCCCGAGCACTCTTAATAATAAGCCACAGTAAAGACTCAAAGTCAAGCGGAGATCACCACGTATCATTTGCAGGGGCCGCGAACGCTGCCAAGTGTCGATTTCCGGTGTCTCCTGAGTAAGAAGTAGTTTATCAAGTAAGTCACGCGGAGGATGCCATGTGTTAGTTTCTTATTGTTCTGGAAAGATGAAAGAGTTTCAAGAAAGAGGCGCGTATGAATACCAGTTGTTCCAAGGGTTTATAGTCGCAAAGACTATCCGAAACTGCCACGCGTTCGTTCCTGATTCAAGTAAGTGGAGTTACATGTATCTGTTGCAGCCAATGAACTTGCAGAGTGGCTAACCGTCTCCAATTCGAAAGAGATCTTCTGTCAGACACTTTCAGTTAAGTGCTAGTTCGGTTAGACCGTTGAGATTTGTTCGTGCAGGCAATCTTTGAGCCAGTTCTATGCTATAAATATGGGTTCAAATCACAGTTTAAGATAACATTGGAGATATAGAGAATTTTCTGCATTATAGATTGTTAGAAAAGTTTGAAGATCTTTTGTAGTGGCCAGTAATATCATTTGCCTTTGTTC
This sequence comes from Cunninghamia lanceolata, assembly GCA_027924645.1. Taxonomy (NCBI): domain Eukaryota; kingdom Viridiplantae; phylum Streptophyta; class Pinopsida; order Cupressales; family Cupressaceae; genus Cunninghamia; species Cunninghamia lanceolata. The sequence goes on along the minus strand of BSBN01001403.1, from coordinate 371,022 downwards.
TGTTTTCTTGATTCAGAGAGTTTGTATAACTGTGCATGATTCTGTGCCTTTTATGTGACTGCAAAATTAATAAAGACGGAGTTCTGTGCCTTTGCTGATATTTTCTATGTTATTGCAAAATATTCTAAGTTGTGAGCCTTTGATCCTATTTGTTTTTCATCTGTTACATTGATCATGCATTATTTGCTCTTTAATGTGACTAAATCTTAAAGTAGTTTCACTATGCTCAGTGTTGAGAAACAAAATCACATTCAGGCACATCGCCATAGTTTAGTTTCCTTTCAGTTGCATTTGTGATTCTGTTTAACTTTATCCCTTTTCCCAAACACTTTTGAGATAAAGAAGAGCCAGCTTCTTTAAAATCTAGAGGTTACTCTGAGAAGCATTCCCACGTCTTAGAGTTTCCCATGTTGGTGTTGGAAACTGCGCAATTCTGAGCATCAACAGTTTTTGGCACGCCCAGTGGGACCATTTCTTGAAGTTTCTTTCAAGACTGTATGAACCAGAGAGTCACGAGGAGTCAGAGCTGTGGACCTGTGACAAGAGCTCAATCTGCTGTGAACCCAGGTATTCTTTTATCACCATTGATAACTAATCCAAGAAGAAGGGTCAATCAGTTTACAGCAACCCCAAGTGCAAACATGGGAGCACCTATAGCCCCAAGGAATTATGCAAATTGGAATACTGGCAGTGCTCTGATTCTCCCAGTACCACCAGCCACCTGGGATCCTATCCCAGCAAATGCCCTGAAGGCTCTGCCCAAATTCAGCGGAGAGGATTTCAAAACACCTGAAGAGCATCTACAAGATGTGTCTGATGTCTGCGCAATACATGTTATCATACAGCAGAACGTGGCTATAAGACTCCTAGCAGCTTCTTTTAAGGGGAAGGCTCTGGACTGGTACAGATCTTTGACCCCAAATTCGATATCTACATGGGACCAGCTAGGAGATGCTTTCTTTGCAAGATTTAAAGAGAAGGGTGATAAATCTTCTCTGTTACAACAACTGATTACCATCAAGAGGGCACCACAAGAGGCAATGACTGATTTCAATTCCAGGTTTCAGAAGACTTGAGAAAGGATCCCTGCTACAGCAAGACCATGACCAGGTATGGCTATAGTATTTTATCTTAAAGCCCTAAATTCGGATATAGCAGTAATGATTCAATCACTTGGAGGCCAGACGCTGCCAGAAGCTTATGACTATGCAGTCAGAGCTGAAAACAATTTGATAGACGCTGGAAAATTGCCCCCAAGGCCCCCCATGCCTATGTTTCCAGAGATTACCCTACCATTGCCTCAAGAAGCTCCTAACCCCATAACCCCACCTGTGTCCATGTATACGTTTCCCCAACAACCTGCTAAAGCTGCTGTCCCTGCCCAGTCTTCAGAGATGGATGATGTCAAGAACATCCTGAGAACATTTTCTAATGAAATAATTAACCTAAAAAGACAGCATAATCCTTATCCTAGACCCCAATATCAAGGCTATCAAGGGAATAGACCTCCTTCACAGTCAAACCAGTATAAGGGCCCTCAAAGGCAAACTAACCCTCAGCCATCAAACCAATTGGTTGCAGTTCCTACACCCTTGCAGATTGTTCCTCCCAATCCAAACAAAGAGATTGTCCCAGGGCAGAATAATTATGCAGATGGCACCAATGCCTGGTGTTTCCCTTGTAATAATGCACATATGCCTAGAGATTGTCCTAGGGGTAATCTACAGCAAAAGATAGCAGAGCAAAGAAGAGTGGATGGACAATTTGCAAATACTTCTGACACTCAACCCTACCAATTCCCTGGTATGCAAAATTCAGTCCTAGTGGCTCAGATGCAAGGAATGTCCTTACATCAAGAAGAAGAAATAGCCCCTAAGCATGCTCTATTTTCATGGATTGAAGATGAAGAGTCAGTATTCTTAAATGAAGCTTCAGCTTCTAAGAAGCCCTTGGTACAATCAGATTACTATACTAGAGCCAAGAGAAGGATGATGGAACAGCCTGGAGTCACAAATAATGAAATTATGGGAGTTCCACCATTTCAAGATCATCAAAATACAGCTACTAGACAAGAAATACCTCAGCCAGTGCAGAACCAAGTAGTTTCTGGGCAAGTTCAAGAAAAAGCAAGGTACCCTTATTATCCAAAAACACAAGCACTAGGACCTGTGAATGTGGTGGATCAATTGAAGAGGACTCCAGCACACGTGTCAATATGGGACATGTTAGCCATTCCTGAACAAAAGACACTGTTGCAAGAAGCTTTACAGAGCCAAGCTGTGCCTAAACAGACTATTGCCAAAGGAGGACCTACTGATAAAGAAAAGCTCAAAGACACTGTTCCTCTGCAGACAACAGCTCTTCTAAACAATGCACCAGAGGTAAGTAAATCCAAGCCAGATCCCTTTTATTTAACTTTGATAGTTTGGAAGAAACTATTGCACAATGCAATGATAGACTCTGGGGCTAGCACCACAGTGATGCCAAAGCAAATAGCAGATGCTTTGAAAATAAAATATGAGCCACTTGCAAAAGGAGTTATGCAGTTAGATGGGAAGTCCGTGCAAACAATAGAGAAAATTAAACAACTTCCACTACAGCTGTACACTTGTCCCAATATAATTGTTAATCAAGATGTTGTAGTCATAGATATTCCTCCTATTTTCGGCTTATGCCTATCCAGAGATTTCACAGCCAAGATAGGAGGTTATATGTCACTTGATTGGTCTCATCTCATCATAAGGACCAAATATGGGACTAAAATGAAGGTACTGTCAGAACCATTGTCAAAGGACCATATCACGAATGAACCAACCACAAAGTTAGAAGCAGCCCATGCCATGCTAAATAAAGAGGAAAAGGTTTTTGTTGAAGAAATAGGGGATTGAACTGAATATGATCAGCAAGTAGAGGATACCCAGTTGTTAACCATGATGCAGAGTGATCCCTTTGGAAACTATGACTCAACAGGGTTGGGTACTTATGTTATATTTGAGGAAGACCAGGAGATCCCTAATGTCTTAAGAAATGAGCACTCTCAGACCCAAGAATCCATAAATGACTCAGGAATCTGGACCCTAAATTTTGATGGGGCTAGAAGCAAAAATGGAGCTAGAGCAGGAATTTGTCTTACTGCCCCTAATGGTGAAAAGATTTTAAGAGCCATCCGCTATCATTTTGCCTGTACCAATAATGATGCTGAGTATGAATCTTTAGTGCATGGACTTATATTGGCAAAAAGGAAAGGAGTGAAAAATCTGATAGTCAAAGGAGATTCAGAACTAGTGGTGAAACAAAGAAGAGAGAAGGCAATAGCCAAAAATGTAAGGATGAGATCCTATAGGCACAGAATTTGGGACTTAATAGAAAATTTTGAAGCCTTTAATATAGAAGTAGTCCCTAGAGCCCAAAATTCTGAGGCAGATAGGATGGCACAAATTGGTTCACAGTTTGATCCGATAACTGATCTAATGGTCAATAATGAGTCAATCAAAATTATTGTGAGACCAACCATCCCAGACAATGATGAAAATTGGCAAGTTTTTGAAAATGATTTTCAAGTACTCTCATTTTTGCAACAGTCAGGAGAATTTGCTGATTAGTTACAACCAAAAATTGAAGAAGCATATGGTGATCAGATCATTCAACTGAAGTCAAACAAGCTCCCTAAAGCACTGATTACCCTGGAAAACTTGTTTGATCCTGAAGATGCTAGCCTAGAAAAGAAGAGATTTCAAGCAAACAAAGAAGACTACTCTGAAATCCAGGTTAGTGAGGGGAGAAGACTGAAGGTTGGGAATTCTGCCACTCAACAGGAAAGAAAAAGGTTAATTGATCTATGTGAGAAATATGATAGGGTCATAGCCTAGACCTATGAAGATCTCCATGGTTATGATAGAAATATCATTCAACATACTATAGAGCTGACTGAAGGATCTAAACCGGTTAGACAGAAACAGAGGCCAGTGAACCCTAGGATTGAACCTCTAATGGTAGATGAGTTGCAAAAACTATTAGAATCAAAGATCATTTTCCCAATCAAACACTCAACTTGGGTGTCCAACCTGGTACCAGTCAGGAAAAAGAATGGGGACATAAGGCTCTGTGTGGATTTCAGAGATTTAAATAGGGCATCCTTAAAGGATCACTACCCCTTGCCCTCTATGGAACAAATTTTACAGACTGTGGCTGGATCAGAGAGATTTTCCCTACTAGATGGTTTCTCTGGGTACAATCAGATTTGGTTGGCTGATGAGGACCAACATAAGACTACTTTCACCACAAAATGGGGAACATTCGCCTATGCAAAGATGCCTTTTGGTCTTTCAAATGCTGGAGCTACATTTCAGAGGGCAATGGATGTAGCATTTGGAGAAATTATCAATAAAATCATTCTAATTTACCTAGATGACCTCACGGTTTTCTCTAAAAATGCTGCAGATCATTTTGACCATCTAGAGGCAGTTTTTAAGAAATGCCAAGAGTTTGGAATATCTTTAAATCCTAAGAAGTGCATTTTTGCAGTACCTCAAGGTAAACTATTAGGGCATATAGTCTCTAAAGAAGGAGTCTCTATAGATCCAGAAAGAGTCACTGCCATAATGAACCTGTCTCTGCCTGTCAATAAGAAAGCAGTTCAGTCCTTCTTGAGAAAGATTAATTTTGTCGGTAGGTTCATATCAGACTTTGCAGGCCTAATAAGACCAATTACACTACTACTAAAGAAAGCCCTGGTATTCAAATGGACTACAGAAGGGAGACAGGCTTTTGAAGAGGTCAAGAAAGCAATATCAACAGCCCCAGTATTGAGGAACCCTGACTTCTCTAAGTCTTTTATAATGTATGTCTATGGAGGTGAATTCAGTGTTGCTGCTGTCCTAACACAAATAGATGATCAACAAGAGGGAGAGCATCCAATAGCCTTTTTCTCAAGGACTCTTAGGGAGTATGAAGCCAGATATAACTTTGTAGAGAAACAAGCATATGCTATGGTAAAAGCCCTCAAGAAATTCAGACACATGGTCACAGGTAATAAGATTCTGATACTAGTGGCTCATCCGAGTGTCAGAGAATATATTATGGAAGGAGAAATCACTGAGAAAAGAGCAAATTGGATAACAAAGATTCTTGAATATGATGTGGAGGTTAGACCAACTAAACTTGTCAGAGGCAAGGGTTTGTGTCAGTATATGGTTCAAGATATGGAAAAAATGATAACTGAAGAAACAGAAGAGGAAAATGTATTGAGGATACAAGAAGTTGATCAGAATTCTTGGGTCACAAATAGGATCCAGTTTATGAAACATGGGATTTTCCCAAAAGAGCTCTCTCAGGATAAGAAGAGGTACTATAGGCAACAGGGAATTCATTTTGTTTTAGTTGACCAAGTTCTTTTTAGAAGAAATACTGATGGCATACTTTTAAGATGCATAGAGAAAGATGAAGCCCAAAGAATATTGCATAAGATGCACCATGGAGTGTCAGGTGGACATTTCTCTGCAAGAACCACAGCTATAAAGATAAGTCAAGCAGGTTACTTCTGGCCCACTTTATTCACAGACTGTTATCAACTGGTTAAAGAATGCCAATCTTGTCAGTACTATGTAGGGAAGAGAAGGAATGCAGCAATGCCCCTTAGTCCTATAATCATTGATGAACCTTTTGCTCAATGGGGTCTAGACTTCATTGGAATGATCAATCCAGTGTCAAGTATGAGGCACAAATGGATCCTAACCGCCACAGATTATTTTACTAGATGGAGCGAGGCAGTCCCACTAAAAGAAGCAACAGAAAAGTTGATTCTAGACTATCTAGAGGGTATCACTGCTCGCTTTGGACCTCCTCGTACTGTAATTTCAGATAATGCTAAGGCATTTTTGGGGGCAAAGATATCTGACTTTGCACTAAAGTATGGAATCTACCTGAAAACCTCCTCAAATTATTATCCTCAGGGTAATGGTTTGGCAGAATCAACTAACAAGAATCTGATCAGACTTATTAAAAGAATAGGGGTTGATCATCACAAAGAGTGGCATAAAGTGCTTAATATAGCACTGTGGGCAAATAGAATTACACCGAAACAAGTGACAAAAATATCCCCATATGAATTGGTCTATGGTAAACCTGCTGTGATGCCCCTGAGCTTGGAGATTCCTGCTCTCCAGTTATTGAAACAGATTGAGATTGAGGAAAATGGACCCATGTAGGTCAGACTTGCTGAGCTCCTGGAAGTTCAAGAAAAGAGGGATTCTGCACATGAATCATTATTGAAACATCAGAAAATAATCAAAGACTGTTTTGATAAGAAAACTTCAAACCCTCATTTTGAAGTAGGATTAGTTGTTTTGAAATGGAATGAGAGAGCTGCCAAGCCGGGTCGACACAGTAAATTTGAGTCATTATGGACTGGCCCTTATAAAATCCGTTCCTGTAAGCAACAGAATTCTTTCGAGCTTGAAACGATGGAGGGTGAGCCTGAAGAGATTCCCGTCAGCGGGATCTACTTGAAGCATTTCAATTAGATAGTGTCTTTCCTGTGTATTATAGTTAGATAGTTTCCTTTTTGTTGTTGCTTTGTTTTTCCCGCTTTTTGCTTTGAATAAGTGTTTTGTAAACACGTGGCCACAGCTCAAGTCTCTTAAAAGTCTCGAAACTCTCGCATTCATTGAACCTCTCAAATCCCCAAAATTCCTAAAAGTACCCAGCGCAGCCGCTTTTTATGACGTGTCTGACACTCTGTCCCAATCAGATCTCTTGAGATTTTATAACGGTTTTCCGTTTTTAATGCCATTTATGAGACTTGATGTGTCATTAAAATGCCCCAACAACATGAGTTAAAGCTTAACTGAGTTTCATTTTGTTTCTACTTCTGCTAAGTGTCTTCCCTATTGCTGCGTTTTCATTTGCAAAACCTGCTTCCTAAGTGTGTCTTCCCTGTTGCAAAGCTTCCATACTTGTTACAGTAAGTTCAACAGTTTCCAACAAACACAGAGATGGCGGAAGCACAGTCTTCACAACAGGGGCTTGGGATTTACGAGTCTATTGACAGGCTCCTCGCCAACAAATCATATGCTTCGGCCCCTACGCAACCTTTAAAGACCTATCCAAGGACTAGGGTTCCTGAAGTTGGTTATGCGGTCAACCCAGCTAAGGTGCAGGATTTTGCAGACGGTATTACTGAACCAGCCCTACAAAAGTCTGGCAAAGCTCTGCGAGAAGGAGCACACCAAAGATGCCTCCTGAAGGCCAAAGCTAAATAATTTGAAACATTGGCATGCGGATATGGACCTCTCAACTAACAAAATTCATGGTCCCGAGCGTGCATTTATGCCCTGACCTGATTGAGGTATGCGCAGAATTGTTTCATGCACCCTCAAGCACCATTCAAAAGGGACCCTTCATGGTGCAAATCACACCAAAGGCCATCAGAGACATGTTGGCCCTCTATGATAGCACAGCCACGTTTCCCACCATTGCCAAAATGCAGAAGACATGGGCAAACGTCAAGTTTCAATTAAGGTTCCTTAATTCAGAAATGCAGCTGGGAGATGAAAATACCCAAATGCCAGCGCTACCAACGGGAAGGGCACAATTTACACAAGCCAGTCAGGAAGCGCTATCTATGATGGCATTTATTTTCGGAATGAAGGAAGATATCATTGTCTATGATTGGCAACTCACCATCTTATTCAGAATGAAGACCGTGGATAAGTCTCAAGAGTTTCGGCTGGATTTCTCATAGCAGATTGCCTACTCAATGGCCGAACAACTCACTAATTTCAAATCAACAGGGGTTTTCAGGTATTCTTATTATCTGTTTCACCTTATGTTATACCAAAACTATGCCATCTTTTCCCAGTATATGCATCTGAACATGTTTGACCCAAGTTTTGGTCCCAATAGAACTATTCCTGTGTCCGCATGGACACATGTCTTGTCTGAATCATCTGACCCTTACGAATTTTGGAAATTTTTTGTCGCCCCTACTTTTAGCCACCCAAGCCCAGAACCTGTTGAAAATAGATTAACAGTAAGTGTCAGAGGCCTCATGGCAAATTCCCCCATCCCTTGTGATTATTTCTTTGGGTCTCACCATACTATTATCAGGGTCCATGGTTTTAATGGAGAACCAATATTGCTACCTAAGGTTTTGACTCCTAGGCTAGCCTCCTTAGAGGTCACCCGGCAAATGTCTGCGGTTGATAATGATTATGGCACTGGGAAGAAGAAAAAGAAAATGTATGATATCCCATGGGTGAAGAAAAACATGACCCTATTGGTCAGGGATGCTGAGCACTTATTGCTAAGAAAGTTAGTTGTCCTGGGTTTTCTTTTGGTTGAAGATAAATGGAGATATGATCCAATCAGTTTCATAACCTTGTGGGTCAAGAATAATAATGTTGGTGCCAAAATTGTGCACGAGGGTCATCCTTTTTGGGAAGACAGAAGAAACCCTAAAGAGGACATCCCTGATTTATATGTAGAATTGACAGATTTGCCCTTTGAGGGACCCAGGCCATGGGAAGTATTCTATAAAAAGGAAAAGGCCTATGACCCTAAGCTCAAAATGGGCACTAGATTAAAGAAAAATTTAATAAGAGATAGAGAGTGGAAGGCTGAGAAGATAGAAGCCTATTGGAAATATAGGTAGGAGATATTTGAAACAACCCACTCCTTTGGCAAGGTTGACACAGATGAGAAATGGGAGTCCATTTGGGACGAATGGCATCCTTCTCCAGTCTCTAGCCCTGATACAAGCAAGATCCATAAAAGGGGTGAGGAATCTGAAGAAGAACCTGAATCCACTCACACAATGCAGGCCCCAGGACAAACATCATCTACAGCTGCTGTAACTACCTGGCCCCAATCTCTCAGCGTTGTAGAGAAGCAAAAGAGTGTGATGTCATCACCACCTAGAGGGACCCCATCAGTTTCAATGAGTGGGGCTTCCAGTTTTGTGCAAACACCACTATTAACAGTGGTAAGCGTTGAGGAGAAAGAAACACAGCAAGAAGAAGAGAGGCCAAGGAAACATAAGAAGTTGAAACTTCAACCTGATTCGGATGAGCAGGTAGAACCTTTATTGCAGCCACCACCGTGTATATCTGTTGCTCCTCAGGTACGTGCTTCTTCTCCTTCTTCTTCTCAGTCTTTTTCTTCTTCAATAGGGGTGGCAATCCCAACTGGCCAAATATCATCCCCTGCCACCTCTGTTATGCCAATTTCTCAATTCTCCCCACCTGTCACTACACAGGCCATGTCATCACAGGGCACATCATTGCCTCCCTTTTCTCCTTTTCAGGCCACATCATTGCCTCCCTTTTCTCCTTTTCCTAGGAGAATATCTCCTCAGATCCCTCCTAGTCAACATTTGGCTATCCCTTATGGCTTGCCACAAGGTCATCCTTTTGCGGGCGGGTATATTGCCTCCCCCCCTACCTTCCAAGCTCAAGCAGACACTGCTAAGAAGGCTAGGGAAGCCCGAATGGACAAAAAGAGAAAGAAGGACAATAAAGCTCAGGCTGTCCCACATATGAGGTCGCTATTTGACCCAATCCAGCAGCAGCTAACTGTGACCCATTTGTCACCAAATGTAGTTAAACCTAATGAGCAGATGCAGCCCCAAGATTATACAATGAGTGCAGTGGCGATGGACATGTCACTTTTTAGGCCACAAGACAGGGTAGAACTGCTAAATGAAACCACTTCTACTGTAGCCACTGACTATTTTAAGTTATCAAGGAAGTTGCAGAAAGTGGAGGCTGATCTGGCTCAAGAAAGAACACATAGTGAGACCCTGACTGCTGAGCTCAAATAAAAAAATGATGAAATTGAAGATCTCACTAAACAGTTGCAAAATACTGTTTCATGTCAAATTCATCAGGCTACACAGAGCCAAAATGCTTCCTTAAAAGAAGAACTGATCCAGGTGAAGTCTGTTGTGACTACCCTGAAGCAGGAAAAGGCCACATTACAGAAGAGGCATCAGGATTTCTCTCAACAAGCCACACAGTTTCAACAGCAGCTGTTGAAAGAACAGAATAACGTTGCTGCCATACACGCTCAATTTCAGGCCGAGCAACAAATAGCAAAACAATTAACCCTTGAGTTGGCAAATAGGCCTCAAAATGCAGGAGAGTTGAACTTGGTCAAGGAGCTATATGCATCAGTGTGGGCAAGAATCTCTGAGGAGATTATCCAGTTCAAACCCTCTTTGACCTTCCTGCTACATGCACAGCAACTATGTGAAAAGGTGGAGACTTCAGTTCAGGCCACTTTGTCCATTGTTTCCATGAGAGTTTCTGATTCTCAACTGCTGCTGGGGAAACTTTATGACACACCTGACGAAACATTATCAGCAGCAGGGATCAGTGATAGAATGATTGCTGCCAAACGGGTCAATGAGGTTCTCAGTTGCAACTCTGCTACAATTACTTGCCAAGAGCTCTTGGATGTGGTCAAGGAGGGAGTGAAGGATATGAAGAAACATATTGAAGACCTGGTGCAATTGGGCCTTCCTTCCCCTTTTTCTGATAGCAACATTGTATTAATGGTTGATGAAATCCAGCCTCTGTTGCTAGCTAGACAAAATGATCAATCAGTTTTTCAGGGTCTAATAGACGCCTCATCAGTGTCAGAAGTGGAAGCTGTTTTGATTCCCATGGCCCAGCTTGATTTCCAGTTGAAAGCTGCAGTCCATGTTTTGCAGAGCTTTTCGCATAAGGACATGATCAACCTGGATTTAGCCTTCCAGGATTTGCAGAACAAACAGGGATTATCTGATGTCGAATGGTCTGTATATCAGACGGCCTTGCAAAATTTGTAAATTTCGCTGTATAGATGCACATTTTTGGATTCTTTTTGAGCAGGCTCAAAAGTCCTCGGGGTCGCCAAGAACTGTAGAGTAAAATACTCTACATTTTGATTTTTAAGTTTCAGTTGTGCGAGCTCCAGTTTTGTTCTCTGCACTTCAGTTTTGGCAAGTGAGGTTTTGACACAGAGCGCGAGCGCGCGGGGTTTTCATTTTTGTAAATTTTGCCTAAGTCCCTAAGTACAGCGGAAACCGCCATGTGTCAGCAGCCAGGACACATTCTCAAGTTTCTCAAAGTTCCGCGGAGAGTGCCACGTATTTTTTTAAGACGGAAGCTGCCAAGTGTTGGCACCTGATCCAGTTTCTTCTAAGTTTCAAACGTTCCTTTTTGAATGTTTCTCATAATGTAGCAGGTCCCTTTTAAGAGCTTTAGTGAGCGTGGAAGGCGCCAAGTGGCAGATGCGGAGAGTGACTTTAGAGTTTCTTAAAGTTACACGGAAGGTGCCGCGTGTCCCATATAGTTTCAGCGGAGAGCTCCATGTGTCATCTTCCGCGGGTTCCCTTTTGTTTTCATCGCTAAGTAAAGAGGTATGGTGGGCCCCGTTAATATTTCTATAGTTTCGGCGGAGCGCGACAAGTGTTATCATCCGCGTGATTCTTATGAGTCTCTAATGTTTCTATAGAGTTTCTCAAAGTAAAGCGGAGAGCGCCAGGTGGCAACGTCCGCGGAGGTTTTGTTTAAGTGCTAAAGTTTCCCGAAGAAGCAGCGGAGATTGCCATGTGTCATCTTCCGTGGGACCTCGTAAATGTTTCAAAAGTCTCTCTAAGTGCAGCGGAAGCCGCCACGTATAAAGTTTCTCAGATTCGCAGAAAGCGCCACCTGTCCCTTTTTCTTTTTGAAGCTGCTTAGGCACGGACTGTTGGTGGGTCCCATTTTTAATGTTTCTTAAGTTTCAGTGCAGCGGACCGTGACAGATGGCAAAGCCCGAGCACTCTTAATAATAAGCCACAGTAAAGACTCAAAGTCAAGCGGAGATCACCACGTATCATTTGCAGGGGCCGCGAACGCTGCCAAGTGTCGATTTCCGGTGTCTCCTGAGTAAGAAGCAATTTATCAAGTAAGTCACGCGGAGGATGCCATGTGTTAGTTTCTTATTGTTCTGGAAAGATGAAAGAGTTTCAAGAAAGAGGCGCGTATGAATACCAGTTGTTCCAAGGGTTTATAGTCACAAAGACTATCAGAAACTGCCACGCGTTCCTTCCTGATTCAAGTAATTGGAGTTACATGTATCTGTTGCAGCCAATGAACTTGCATAGTGGCTAACCGTCTCCGATTCGAAAGAGATCTTCTGTTAGACACTTTCAGTTAAGTGCCAGTTCGGTTAGACTGTTGAGATTTGTTCGTGCAGGCAATCTTTGAGCCAGTTCTATGCTATAAATATGGGTTCAAATCACAGTTTAAGATAACATTGGAGATATAGAGAATTTTCTGCATTATAGATTGTTAGAAAAGTTTGAAGATCTTTTGTAGTGGCCAGTAATATCATTTGCCTTTGTTCTGTTTTCTTGATTCAGAGAGTTTGTATAACTGTGCATGATTCTGTGCCTTTTATGTGACTGGAAAATTAATAAAGACGGAGTTCTGTGCCTTTGCTAATATTTTCTGTGTTATTGCAAAATATTCTAAGTTGTGAGCCTTTGATCCTATTTGTTTTTCATCTGTTACATTGATCATGCATTATTTGCTCTTTAATGTGACTAAATCTTAAAGTAGTTTCACTGTGCTCAGTGTTGAAAAACAAAATCACATTCAGGCGCATCGCCATAGTTTAGTTTCCTTTCAGTTGCATTTGTGATTCTGTTTAACTCTATCCGTTTTCCCAAACACTTTTGAGATAAAGAAGAGCCAACTTCTTTAAAATCTAGAGGTTACTCTGAGGAGCATTCCCACGTCTTAGAGTTTCCCATGTTGGTGTTGGAAACTGCGCAATTCTGAGCATCAACAGGCAGACAAGATGAGGTATGTCATGACCATTCTCCAATGGAGATTAGGCTGGATAAGGGTGCAGAGAGAAACCACTGAGGAGAGAGTGGTAGGTGCATCACCAGGATCTGTTGTTGGGTGAGATGAATGGTTTGGTGAGTTGGTTTGTTGTGAAGCAGTGAGAGAAATGGATACCTAAAGAAGCACTTGATGTTGCAGCCTGAAGAGTACTCCACTGATGGGAGTAGAAGGAGCCTGAAGATGCTCTAAGAAGATGGTAGTTTGTTCTGTTGGTTGGTTGGTCACCTTTCTATTGATCTGAAGATTTGAAGTTTGTAGCTGAGAAGACTGAAGATAAAGACAGAGGAGATGCAGAAAAAGACTTTGTTGCTAATACATTTCCAAGGGACTTGGAAATTTTGTTGGTTGGTTGTATGGTGCAGGAGCACCTTGACAAATTGAGACTTCCATAGGAGTTGGATTAAATTTGAATGGTTCAATATTGTAATAAGATAAATTATGTCATATTTCAAAGGATGAAGTCATTAGGAAGGTTAAATGTTCTAGGTTTGTCTTCATTTGCAAATTAGGAAAGTTATCTTTCAAAACAATGTAAAAACTTGGAATGTGAAGAGTCATTTGGCTCTTGGTTCGTCCCAAATCAGTTGGAAACTGAAAAATATTGTAATGCCTTTAAAAGGCCTTGTTTACCTTTGTAAACTCGTGGGTGGTTGATTGGAAAGTTCTAATGAATAAAAGAACACTGTTTTTATTATATTCCTTCATAAATCTGTTGTTTCTTGGTACTGTACGGGCAAGGATGCATGCTTAGGGGATTGCAAGTGTGAGTTCCTTCAACCACCCTCCATTTGCTTCTTGTCCCATGCATTTTGGTGGAGTTTTAAACAAGATGTTGCATTTTTTTTAAAAACAGTCAAAACCCTCTGTTAGGGTAAACAGTGACTGAGATATATGTGTTTCCCTCGTTTTTATCTTTTGCATGTTATTGATCCTTGGTGGAAATGCTTATGGTAGTATGTGCTTCCATATTCTAGAGGTCTCTGACCAAGTATCTAAGATTGATGTGAGGAAATCCAAGTTTTATGACTGTTTTTTCTGTATACAGTCCAGAAAATAGAGTTTTGAGGACAGTCTCGAGTTATAGGACTTAGAGTTTGTTAAAGTATTGATGGGAATGGACCTTTGATGGATTAATAAGCTTGTGCAGACCCTGTGAGAAGTGTTCCAAGCACATGCAAGGTGTGGGGAGTCGTGGAGTGTCCTCTTTCAATAAGCCCTTTTGTTGACAAGGCCTAATAGCCCTAATTTGTTCGCTGTCAGTCCATTTTTGGACAATTTCTTACAAAGCAATATACATTGAGTTTTAGATATGTTTTAAGACTTGGTAATGGGTACTCAAAACACCCACCACAGTTCTGAGAAGAGTCTTATGGAAAAAGTTATGAGTGACTGTTCTATAAAACAGGGCTACCAGGAATGGAGCAGCCTATCTGTGAAATGGGCATTGATGGAGTCCCCTGACTCTTGGAGTGGTTTGAATGTGTTTGGTGAGTGGAGTTAATGTTGTTAGATGCCTCTTATACCCTGGTGGAAGGGTTGAATCATTGCAATGCATTAAAACTAGTTCATTGACGTTTCCTTATATGGTCTTGTGAGGTCCAATCTAGAAGACAAACTTTGAAGTTTGGTAAAAGTTATGTGTTTATCATGTTCCTCTGCATCAGGAAGATGCAAAGCTCTTAAGCCATCCATTCTAGTTATGGGCCTATGTTATTTATCCTCATCATGTAACATGTAGAATGCAATATACAAATCTATATACAACTGAATCATAGATGATTCTGAGACTAATGATTTGCGGTATAAACAAAAGAGATAATAATAAACCCTAAAGCAAAGTTTGCTACAAGTTGAATCAAGCAATTTAGGGCGTGCAGGGTCCAAGCAAGGGAAACAAATTACAATGCTAAAAGTAGAAACAAAAAAAATCATTACTACTAGCTCCACTTCCAAACCAAACATTCATCGATAGGGACAAAGCCCAATAACAGTAATCTGAACACATAGGGTTTGGCCTCTATAATGAAGTATCAAGCCATCTAGATTTCAGTAAGAGACATGTAAACCTTCCACAACTTATGATATTTGTTACAATACTAAAGTAACCAGTTGAGTAGATTCTACAGCATTAGCTTGATGTACACCTTGACAAAAGAAAAGTATTTTTGAAATAATTGTGTTTAATCTCATTTACCAATCTGAGGAATGCCCTAGCAGATCATTTTTTGTCTCCTCTTACGACAACAGTTTGAGTGAACTTCTGCAATGCTGAAGTGTCCAATGCACTAAAATCTGCCACGGCAGATAGAACAATCAATCCAAGCTTCAATGCGTCCTCTTGAGTTGGTGCCTGTCAAAGTTTTCAACTGTTAGTGCCTCATGACAAAGAAATGGCACATCTCACAAAAAAACAAATGTTTGTCATGATAATCCACTTATAACTACCTCAATGTTTAGAGGAAGAACAGGATCATGAAGAGAAAGTCTCAAAAGGAACCATCCTCCATAACCTGATACTCTAACCTGCTCTCACAAGAAGCGGAAGTCATTTCTAATGATATCAGAATATAAGCAAGAATATTTCCATCAGAAACACATTCACTTTTGCTTGGAGCAATTTAATGGAATGAAATATGATACTTAAGATTGGCATGGACCCTCCAAAGCACATTTTACTCTCTCCCTGATACACCAAACTTCCAACGACAAGGAAGGATATTCACCTGGGGACATGACAGTAGGGATGGGGACAAACGTCTTTTTAAAACAGGGTACAGGAGAAATGAATAAGGGTGTGGCTATATTACATTTAAATATAGTTCCTAGAGGATGTGTCATGTGAGAATTGATATGGGTACACAGTTTCCATCACTGAACCTGAGTTTCCTGATGAGTATGCAGAAAACTATTGAAATATTCAGTTCAATTGCAAAATCATGGAAAAAATTACCCCTTCATAATTAGTTGGTGCTTTCTGCAACTGGGGATCTGTGTCTGATAAATTTTCCAGATGTTTAAGTACTGCCTCTCCATAATCACGAAATGATCTGAAAAAAGGAGCGAGATCAGTTTAAAACTAGAATGTTGACTTTCAAAGCCAGTCACATAATGTGCCTATTTTCCTCTACAAAAATTAATGCTATGAAGATCTAAAAGAAATATTTTATCGCACATGATTTTAAAAATAATGTAAACATATGCTCTTCATTTACATACATATTTGAAGAGTTCTGAAACAAATAAAATTAATCTTCTAAGTTCTATCAGACAGTATTACCCTCCAAAAACATCTTCATGGTTTTGATCAATTTTAAGTCTCAATTCAACTGCCACTTCTGCTTCCTCTAATCCTTCTATCATTTTAGTAAGAACAGAGCTGCCAAGACCACCTCCTGCAGCTTTGGATGACGCAAGCTTATTAAGAAGCTTAAGCTGCAGGCACATTTACAATTTTTTGGCATGCCACCTAAATACGGTAAGTTATATTTTTTAAATGAGTAGCTTCACCAGAACCTGCATCGAAATTCAGTGATGGGTTTGGCAAATGAAATACATTCACTGTTCATCAATCTTAATTATTCTGAGACTAATCATGCCTTACCATGAGGTATGCTCCATCATCAAGCCAATGATTTTCCTTGAGGGCACCATGACCACTGGTCTCTATTGCTAGATGTGATTCTTCTCCAATTGAATTCTGCACTTACAAAGGTAAAATTTTACATTAATTTCGACACAAAAGTCTCAGAGATTAAACCGCTAGAATCCAGCCAAAGAATATCATCACCAACCATCTCTATCAATAATGTTGTTAATTTAACAAAAGCAGAACTTGAAAAAGATGCAAACAAAAATTTGAAACAATATATCTCTAGGATAGCAATAAGCAGACCCTCAATGTTGTTTACAATATGATGTCTGAACAGCAAACATTGATTTTGGCAACTGGTGGGAACTAACGTGAACCATAACAAGCAATTCTAAAACTTCAAAACTTATTTAACTACTAAGCAGGACAGCATATCCAAAGATTCAATTGACTAGCTATAGTGTTCAGAATGAAAAAACTACTTAGGTAGGGATGCCAATAAGCTATCTTGTTTGCAAAATATGGCTTAAGAGTTATATAAATACCATGATGTTTATTTTCAGTGAATAAGTTAGATGGCATCTATTTATATAACCATAAGAAAGAAAGAAATATTAATTAGCAATCATATGAGAAAAACACTATACTACTCCAAAAGAGGTGTCTCTTGTGTCTTTCAAAGCATTTGAGAGTTAAGAATAGAAACCAGAAGATTTTTATGTGTCAGAAAATTATAAGGGCACCAGTGAAATTTGGCCTGAAATTACAGTTTATAGAAATCTGAATGGTTTATAAGAAAATCCTTAAGGGAAGAAAAACAAGATCTTGAACAACACCTTGAGCTCAGGTGGAAGTTTGTCTCTTCCATCAAGAACCGCAGCAGGAACTGCATGCTTAAAATTTAAACTGTGGGGATGCTCCCAGTCCCCACCCAAGGCACCCATGAAAGGAACAATCAAACCCCAAACCCTGTGCCTGCTTCCTTCCTCTCTGTGAATTCTCTTGGTTCTTAAATTTCTCTGAGCAAAAGGGTACGATTTAATAGTTGTAATTTAAATTTGTCATGGCTTTTATTCTTCAACATTGCAACCACAGGATAAATAATCATGTAGAGACCCAGTGCATGAAAATACAGTGATATCTATAACTCTGGAATATCACTTGAATGAACCTAGTTTTGGAATATCAGTAACTAGAACAGATTTGAGTATTAATAATTTCAGCTCTGTAAAATTCAGCGATGATAATCACCCAGTTCTGATTTTGTCTGGTTTTATTCCTATTCTATAATCAGATTCATTTTAGTGGCACTGAGGTAAGAAATGGTAAATGTAAACCTTGTTTGAATTTGGTCAAGAATGGAGGTATTTCCATGGTTATAGTAAGGAGCGAAAAATGTGATGGTAGCGAAATGTTGTTCCTTGTTCATGGTAAGAAATTGCACAGAGAAAAGTAAGTTATGGACATCAAAAAAGGTCAGATGAAGATTGTTAGTTCTAAGCTCGATACCAAACCAGGGGCCACATTCAATATGTTTTTAAGAAGGTTTCAATTTGTAAAAGCTCCTGACACCATGCTAATAAATGATATTCACCATCAGCAGAGTTGAATTCAGAAATACAGAGCATGGTACCCACAAGGTACCCAGGACAGCAGGGCCGTGCCCTGGCCAGACCTGCATCCCATCCCATCCTGCTCCCAAACCCATCCCATCTGGTATGTTGATGGCAAAAAATGAAGCACCCAGTAACTTGGACTGAAACTTAATGTTTTTCATTGAAAACCCAACTATTCTGTCACTGATAACTGCTGCCTCACGTGAACAAGAACCACTTGACTGTCATGTATCTATAGAGCATACTAAACAGAACTCAAAGTTTGCTAGAAGAGAAATTGAAGACAAGTTGTCCTATAAGTCTATGACTAAAATCTCTGCTATTTGGAAGTAATATATCTGCTGCTATGTGACTGAATCAAAACCTTTTGACTGCACAAACTGTTGTTATATGTTACAAACCCTGCAACGCTGCCAACTGAATTTCTTTGTTTATCCTTTCCTGTCTCTAACCACAGTCACAACATCAACACCTTGAAACCCAAGGAATCCCAAAACCCACTGTTCTTCGATGTTCGAAATGTGGAGAAACTACTGTTTTATGACTTATCAATAAACTTGGCTATAGATGACAAGGATCCACCATAGAAATGTATATGTGGAGCTCAAAACTTGCTGTTTACCAACTGTCCCCCCTAAAAACTGCCCAAAACTGCCACCAAACACCTTCACATTCCACTGAAAACCTACTATAACTTCCGTGAAAAACCCTTGTTTTTGGCAACCCTAAACACCATTTCAACCAAGAACTTGAAGAAGCTGCTGCCACCCTTCATTAATGAAATCCTAGGTGCAGAGGAGCTATAGTTTCGTGTTTGCAAATCATAAAAATTTTGCCATGGAGACTGCTGCAAAAATCACCACAAAACTGTCGTCTAACCCTTACGAAATCAGCACAAACAAGAGGAATATCTGTTACTGATGCTTGAAGGAAATAGAGATGATGCCTTTTGGTGCCCACAAAAGAACTCAAGAATCCACCGCTAGCACTTGCTCAAATGCTGAAAATCCTTCTCCAATGGCACTCTCCTTCAAACCCTTGCTCTCAAAATAACAAAATAAGACGAGGCAAGTACTTGCATGGGAGAGGAAGAGTGCTTTTCTACTTTTGACGTTGCTTTTCTCTCTCCTAGGGTGCATTTTTTGGCTTCCATATGCATTTCAACTTGTGTTTTCAAGTTCACTTTTAACACCCAACTCTCCTAGGGTGCACTAGGGGACTTAGGAGCACTTTTTCCTCTATTTGATCATTGATAACTTGACATCCAACTCCTTGGGAGTGCGTTTGTCATATATGAGGCACTTCTTATGTTTTTCAATTGGCAACTTGACACGAAGGGTGCGCTTGGGCATCATAATGCACTTTATATTATATTTTCATAATGACAACTTAACATTTGACCTCTTAGGGGCACGCTAGAGCACTTGGGAACACTTTTGTTCTAATTTCTCATTGACACTCTATTACTTAAGTGACTATGGGCGCCCCTAAGACCTCCATTGCACTTTTGTCATGTTTTACAAGTGACATTTTGACATTTAAGTGGCTAGGGGCATGCTTGTGGATTTGAGTGCACATTTTCCTTATGTTTTTCAATTGACATTATGACAATTAAGTCAATTTGGGCACCACAAAGGGGTATGATGCACTTTTTCTTCTAATTTCACTTTGAGTTTTGCTACTTAAGTGTCTTAGAATGCATTTTTTAGTCACTTAAGTGATTTTCACATTCTAATTTGTCATTAACATTGCACTTTTCCAATTTAAGTGTCCTTTTGACTTGAAATTCACCAAAATATCACATTTTCCCTCCTTGTCACGCACCTAGGCACCTAGATGTAATTTTTGAGTGTTTTTGACCTTCGAGTATGACATTCTCTCTCTTCAGCATGTTTGGCGCCACTTGTGTACCCTTTCTCAACTTGAAATCATCAAAGTACATTTCCTTTGTCAAGACTCATTCTAGAAACCCTGATGATCGTTTCTCTACCGGAAGACACCTTTGTCATACCTTCATTATCTGAGTTTTTATGTTCACCCAATCTAATGTGTTGACTAACCTCCTTTTGTTGGTCCTACAAAGATGTTAGCTAAAAATGACAACGACCACATTGACAACCATTGGAAACAAAGAGTCAAGTTTGATTTACAAACAAGAAACAACTATATTTTGGCTTACAACTTGACACGATACAAAACATTTTGTGTAGGTACAACATACTTTATATTTAGTGCATTTTTATAAACTAGAACCCAAATCATCCATTTACAAAGAATGGTGATTTTACACTTTTCAAAAAAACAAAAAAGGGCTTACCAAAACTTAATTTTGATAACAAATTCAAATTCTTTGAAAAATTCAATGCAAAATCAAAAAAATCACTAAAATCCAAGATACAAATCAAAAGTTATGTTAGTTTAAAAATACACTTTCACAAGGAGCAAAAAAGGGCATGTAGCACCATAGTTCGAAAACTCGGACTCACCACGGACTCAACAGCCCAAAATAGGACTCGAACTCGGGACTCGGCAAAAAACTCGGCTAGGACTCGGCAAAGAAAAAAACCGTAGTTTTACAAAAAAAAAAAGAAATTAATGCATTTAGAGAACATAAGAGCCATAATTCAAACATTACACATGTCATATGATCTTCAAACACTCAATATTTGAAATTTCATCATTCATGAACCATAATCATACGATTCATACTCATAGTTTCAAACTTTCAAATGTATAACAAGTAACAACATCATAAGTTTATAAATGTTTACCTATAATGATGTCAAAATGAGAAAAACAACCAAATAAAATCTACATCTTCCTCTTTCCTCTCCTAATGTAACTCAATTTTTGAGGCCTCGAACTAGTTGCTACAATTGTTTCTTGTTCTTCAAAATCAAAATTGTCTTCGTCATCCTCCATTTCATCCAATTCTGCTGCTTCTGCTTCTACTGCTGCTCCTCTCTCCAATTCTGCAAGATCTTCTTCAGTAAGGAGGACATCATCATCATTTTGTTCATTGGTAGTCCATTCACCATATGGATCAATATCATCTAAGTCGATCGACTCATGTGAAATGCCCTCCACCTTTCTAGTTCGAAGGCGAAGGTTGTACCGGACGAAGACAAGATCATCGAGTCTCTGCTGGGTCAACCTATTTCTCTTCTTCGTGTGAATGTTCTCAAATAAACTCCAATTGCGTTCACACCCAGAAGCACTACATGGCTGGGACAAAATACAGACAGCTATCTTTTGAAGATGAGGCGTGGCAGCACCATAATTCTCCCACCATAAATCTACAAAAAATATTTAGAAATATAAGAATTAAGCAAAGAAATATAAGAGTCAATTTTCTATTTTTTTCTTGTAGTATTGAACTAAATTTTTTACCTAGTTGTTTTCCTCTCCTATCAATTGCTTGAGATGAAGAAAAAAGTCTCCCCTCTACTCCCTTATAGACCTTGAAAGGATAAAAAATAAAATTAAATCAAACATAGAAAATTAGTTACTATGTATGTAAAATGCATGTTTCTAGATAGTCAACGACTCAACATTGCCAAATTCATAAATAAGATATAGAAAATCTCACCTCCAACTCATCAAGAACCTTGTCTCTCAACTCAGGTTCAGGTGCCACCTTATCAATGTATGTAATAACACCTGCCATGACCTCCTCATCAACCTTAAGTGAATCAGAGAAGTAGAATTTTGGATTCAAGAAGTAGGCCAAGGCATGTATTGGCTGGTGGAGTTGGTTTGTCCATCTACGATCAATGATGCGCCAAATGATTGCATGTTTCTTCTTGTTTCCGCCGTAGAAATGTGAAATGGCCTCTTTGGCCCTATCCATGGCCTCATAAATGAAACCCATTGGCATGCCCTCTCCATCCACCATACGAAGAACCCTTACCAAAGGTTCTGTCATCTAAAAAAATGAAAACAAATTATAAATCATTACAAAATTAACCTAAAAAAAACAGCAAATAGACTCTAGAGTATCTTGTATAAACTTATAAAGTTTATGTTTGTGTTTGTTACTTACCCTAACCAACTCCTCTGCATTTTTCTTGAATGACTCATCAAAAACAATTCTTACAATCTTCTCAGCTTCAGGTTTTTTGTAAAATGGAGACTGCATCCAAGTATCAGACACAAACATCTGTATGAGATGAGGAATGGTACCAAGAATGCTTTGCAATGTGAGGAAGTGACTAGCAAATCGTGTCACTCCTGGTCGCACAAGATCCTTGCCATTTGTGTGTTGTCTCATCAAAGAAAGGTCCCAAGTATGGTTGTAGAGGAATTTGGTGACATTTTTAGCATCTTCAACCACACTTTTTACCCATCCAATCTTCCCAATGTCCTCAAACAACAAGTCCAAGCAATGTGCAGCACAAGGACTCCATGAAATTGTAGGATGCCTCTCCATAAGCAATCTACCTGCAGCTACATATGCAGCTGCGTTATCCGTGATAATTTGGACAACATTCTCAACACCAACCTCCTGGACCACCCCATCTAATAAATTGCACAAAGTCAGCATTTTTGACTTCATAGGAGGCATCTACAGACTTCAGGAACACCAATCCACCATTAGAAGCCACTAAGAAGTTCAAGAGAGTTCTATTCCGTCCATCTGTCCATCCATCTGATAAAATGCTGCATCCTTTTCTCCTCCAAAAATTTTTTTGTTCCTCAACCACAAGCCGTGTATTTTTTACTGCATCCTCTAGCAATGGCCCACTCAAGTCATGTGCTGTTGGGGTCTTAAACCCCTTGCCTGCAACTGTCAATGCATTCACCAAACCTTCCCAATATGGGCTGCTCGCCACATTGAAAGGTAAATTATTGTAGTACCAAAAATTTGCTGCTGCCATCCTAGCTTCCTGATGTTTTTCTTTATTCCAACCGGTACCTTCAAGTGAAGGTTGTGCTCCTGGAACATTGCGTGGAATAAAGTAATTCGGTCCTGATGGAGGCTCAGGCATCTGACTAGCAATAGAAAAAGAACCACCAGGAGTCTCACCAAAAGATGAATGTCCTTGACGGATGGTTTGACTTGGATCCGATTGCGTAGAAGTGTGAGACGGAGACATCACTGCTGCTATTGCTTCCTTTGTTTTTTGCCTTTCTTCTTTTCTCATCTCAAAACTAGAAAAAAGGGCCTTCATCTCTCTAACCATCTCCGGAGTTGAATTAGTGCATATCTCCACATTTTGTCCAAGTATTTTGGCAAGGTGGTATTTTAATCTATTGATTCCTCCTGTCATCGATTTACCACATTCAGTACAAGTGACATCACCCTTTTTATTTCCCTGTACTCCATACTTCCATGCTGGGTCTCTTCTTGATGGCCTTGAAGTTGACATTGTTGTTTTAACATGAAAAAAAAAATCAGTAGGGTTTTCAATTTTGTGAAAAATCAGCAAAAAAATGATAATCAATCATTTGAAAAAAAATAGAATTAAAAAACAAGCTAAAACTACTAAGAAATACGTTATGAAGGGAAATGAAAAAAAAAATTGCCAGCATTTCCCCTTATTTTTGAAGATTTTTCGATTTTCAATCAATCAAAACAAAAAAAAAAGAGAATTAAAATCACTTACCTGGCTCTATTTCGATCTCCTTAGCTCGTAATCTCCTCTTCTCCAGCTTCTAATCCACTATGCAGACCTGTTGTGTGCCTCAAAGAGTGTTAAAATGAAGAAAAAACCAAAAAAAAAAAGAGTTTTAAGTGTTTTTGGGTGTTCAATTGACAGAGCGAGAGTCCAGGGTCGGGACTCAGGAGTCCTACCCTAGGACTCGCGCGAGTCCCAGGATAGGACTCTTTAAGACTCGACTCGCGAGTCCATGGCGAGTCGACTCTGCCCGCCTTAGGACTCGCGAGTCCGCCGAGTTTTAGCAAAGTTTTTAAACTGTGTAGCACTATTCCAACGACACTTGAATAGAGGATACGCATGGACAATGCTGAATACGTAGGGGTCGCAATGACTGGGCACTTGCATGGCGTGTTGACTATGTTGTACAATGGTGCAGTGGCTATGCAAGAGTGACGCATGTCTAAATGTCATTGACATAGACAGTTCCACATAGTCAATGTAGGTGATAGTTGGCTAGGCACTACAGACACATGTCCTATGCTAGCAACATGGGAAGAGGGGAGTGGCATTGGGGAGCACATAATGCTTGGGTTGCATGTTTGCTCGATGCCATTGGCATTGCATCCTAAGTGTTATGTGTCATACAAGCACAACAAATAACAATTTTTTGTGAAGTCCATAATCTCCCTTGTCTCAATCTATGTCACAGATGACCTAGAAGAAAAATATGGGGCTCCCAATCAAGTTGTCCAATCCAAACAATTTGATAGATGTTCCTAAGGTTTTTGGGCCCCCTAGAGGCCTCTCAAAATAGGTGACTTCAAGACAACCTAATAACAAGACTTTAAACCCTAGGAAGAAATATCTTTATTTTGCACAAATAGACAAAATTGGCCTAATCTGACCTGCTCTAATTCCATGTAAGATTTAATGCATATATTGAATTAAATCTAGCTTAATGGACGAAATAGAATTAAAGCAAACTACCTAGTGTGTAGAAATAAATACTAATATAGACATGAAATATCTTATTCAACAAACTAAGCAACCATTGCATTTTATAGAAAATACAATCTCCTAAAATAGAATGAATTTCCCAAAGCCTATCTAATGAAAATCGAGAAAGAAAGCAAGCTAATCCTAAAATTATCTAAAGAATATCTAGAAATAAAATGCATGATATCTATAATATCCACCTAAGCAACATGAATATTACCTAAAGTGCGATGTATGCTTTAGAGTTTACACCATCATCACACCCTCTTGATGCCCTAACTCTTCACATTATGCCCCACATCCATAAATCAAAGTCTAAACCTAGATTTGGATCATTGAGAATTTTGTCTAGTACTATCACATGAATAACTCACCTCTTGAGAAGTAAAATGGCCCTCATTTTATAATGTTTTAGGACCAAATGTGTACACTTCTTTTCTATTTGTCAATGACAAACCACTTTCCTTGGTGGAGGAATTGACTTGTTTTGGCATCTAGATAGTGGTATTATCTAGTTAAAGGTGCCTTTGGTCTTTGTATCCACAATCTAATATGTTGATGCAGGTGTAGCATCATCAAGATTTGAGTTTCGACCTCTAGTCATTTGTTGCACCTAATCTATCCAACAAAGGCAGCAAATATTGGTGGGGGAGCTCCACATCGATGATATGGCAACACAAGATAGGGTGGAAGTTTAAGCTAGAAGGAATTCTCCCCACCTTCTTGGTGAAAGTATAACCCCCATTGCAAAGTGGTCTCATCTTTCTATTAGAAACTTTAAATATCGCTTTCTATATACCATTCTTATTGCCAATCATATATTGGTGTCAAACTTGTTGTTTGTCATGGCATTGCTCATATTTGGCATTGATTTTCTTTAAGATGTGGCACAAATATTAAATGTGTAGAATCTGTTCAACAAAGCTTGCTGGCTTTTATTCCTTCAGAGTATTGATGAGTTGTTCTCTATTTCAAACAAGTAGCTGCACCAAGTACATATGCTGAGGCATTGTTTTATATTTCAAAAAATTGTTGCAAACCCAGTAGAGTGAGAATAGGTTCTGAACAAAATCCCCACTTCAATTCTTTTTTAACATATTTTGTTGTGCCCTTGTACAAACAAGTTTGCCTTTGGCACCTTCTTTGGTTCAAGGGCCATGCAATGTGGAAGAAGCTAAACATGCCTTGAAGTAAAAATTGAAAGATGCAAAAAAGCAGCAAAATTTTGTGAGAGTTTTTGGAACAAGCCAATCTCAAATCACCTAAATCTTTTGTGGATCCATGTGCAGTCCATCCTCACGAACAGTATAGGCCAAATACTAAATCCCTCTCATGTGGAATAAACTTTTCTCCAAGTTGGCATCCAATTAGTGACAATGCAAGGCTTTGAGGACTTGCTAAACATGCTCAAGATGCTCACCATATCATGGCTATAATTGTTGTAAGTTGCAATGTATGACAGTGTGATGAGTTTGGAATGAAACTCTATACCTTAACAACAAATCTAATTTGATTTGGGTATCTGATAAATTTGCAATGAAACTCTATACCGTAAGAACAAAACTAATTTGATTTGGTTATCGTTAACATAACAGATCATTGCCAAGATTGTGATCCTTGCCAAATCCCCTACCCCACCTATAACCAACGGTAACCAACCACAGAGGGATCCACTTTACTGAAACCCAAAAAATTGTCAATATTAGTACTGAAGTAAGTTGGAACAGTAACATATTAACTTGAAGAATTGCACCCGTAGATTGCTCCATTTTAACAGAGCATCTATGGGAGAAAGTGGAAATGATGAACTCCTCTTTTGTATAAAGATCGATGATGTTTGGAGATGTTTATCTTTAAGAATTGAATATATCTGATGCCTGTAGTAAATGTTTTCGTTGAATCAAAACAATAAACATAAAAAATTGTTTATATGGATGTTAGTTAAGACACCATAAGAAACATAGAAAAGAATTGCTTGCCAAGGATTTTGTTAATAAATGCAACCCAACTCACCAAACGAATGGCTTCATCAATGACATTTTTATATCCTCTTTTAAACCGATGATGTTTTCCTCCTGTGAAAATGAAGGCAATATTAATTTAAATCCCTTTAAATTGTGTGTTTTTCTCAGGTAACCGTTCAAGTAAATGAAAGTGAGTGAGTTTACCAAGCTTGTTTTCAATAAAGGTAGTTAATCCATCAGATGTGACACTGTCAGTCACAACGGTTGTCCCTGGATGCTGGATACACAAAAACGATGAATAAACAAAAAGATCTGGTATAAACTCAATTCAACCCCAGGAAAAATTGTATTCATATTCCTCAAAGGTCTTTAGAACTACAATAGAGCACATCTTACTTCTTCTAGAACAATTGCAGACATCAGTGCAATCAAACGGTTCCTATTAAACTCACGACCAGTTGAATCCACAGCAGCAGACCTGAACTAGCAGATAGAAGCTTCACAAATCACATAAAGAATGTGACTTTTCCCAGTGTAACTTATATAATTCACATAGAATGAATACAAAATTTCTAAAAATGCACCCATTACCGATCAACATCTGTATCAAATATTATTCCTAAATCGGCCTTATGTTCATGAACTGCTTTAGTTATTGCCGCCATTGCTGATTTATCCTCTGGGTTTGGAATGTGATTAGGAAACATGCCTGCAATATTCAAACAAGGAATGCATGGAAATTCTTGTTGAATTCAGCAAATATGAAAATTAATAACAAAATCAATAAAAGATGACAACCGCCCACAAATAACATATTCATTCCATACACAACAGTAGCAAGCTTAACAAACATGTAATAGCAGAATTCAGAACAATTCCCCACAAACGTGTGTTTTGTAAAAGCTCTAAATTTGAATTCTGTGCAGTAGATAGCTAACCAGCAATCCCATAAACTATCAAAGACAAGTCCAGAATAAACTACTTAATTATGACAATAAAATAAATTATAGGGACAAGACTGAAGCCACCACTATTTGACAAGACCAAATATTATATGGTATCCAATCCTAAATCAAAACATTGTATACAAAAGAACAAGTAAAGAATATCACACCAGACTTCAGCTATCGGTTCAGGTTCAGGTTCGGATTGAGGGATTCGGGTATGTCAGTATGGCAAAAGGGGGGGTGGGGAATTGGGTTCATTTTGGGTATGTCCATACAAAAAACATATAAAAATCATAAATATATACATATTTGCAGCCTAAAAGCAGGAATTAAGTCCAGAATACAACATAACATGAATATAATAAACAAAGCCACCATAAAAAACAAAAATACTACTTCGATGTCAATTTGTCAAACTCAAATGTCATGATAGATATTCATTGTTCAATATTAAAATAATAAAATCAGCAATCAGTATCATATGAGTCTTCGTAACAATCATCATCATCATCAATTTTAGGGTTAGGATTGATTTTTTATGTTGAATACTCAACTTATGAAGTCAAAAAAGAAAAATTAAAATTAAAAATCATTGTGGACGCCCAATTCTGTATGGATTTGCCCTAGGTAATCCTGTTAAACTTTTCATGGATCAGCTAGGAGTCAAACCTAGGACCTCCCATTTGCTGTGGGGGTACTCTACCACTGAGCTACCAGCCCTCTTGATGACTGATCCATCTTTGGTTCATGTGTGGATCATTTTTCAACACCCCCCTCGAGCCACACTAGGGGTGCTCAGGGATCCTAGCTTGGCCTGGCTCTAGTACTATGTTAAACTTTTCATGAATCAGTTAGGAATTGAACCCAAGACCTCCCATTTGTTGTTGGGGTGCTCTACCACTGAGCTACCAGCCCTCTTGGTGACCAGTCCATCTTTGGTTCGGGTGTGGCTCATTTTCCAGCAAATCCTAAATGCACCCAACTTCGCCCAGGTACGCTACAGAGCATACCTGAATGAAATCAGGTCCATTTAGCTGGACCCTAGCCAGACCCACAAAGGAACCAAACCAGTAACAAACTGAAACATGAGTGAACCGGTAACAGAGGACTTAAGATTTCAATTTAATCATCTAGGCAAATCATAGAAATGGTAAAAATGCAAGATAATAAAAGAATAAGACAATATAGAAAGGAAACTGAAAGAAAACCCTAAGAAAGGTCTTACTTTCTTCAGTTGATAATTCTAGATTCATTTCACCTTCACTTTATTCTTTCTTACACTCGCATCCATGCAAATATAAAAAGAGGGCCATCAAGGAAGTCCCAACCTAAATAAGAACTATAGATGAAAAATCTTAAATAGGGATTACAAGAAGGTAGAGCTTAAACAATTTCCAGCTGTTTATAAGGGATACATGGCTTTACATGGGATACAGGGCTCCAAGTAAACAGCTAGCAAGACTCGTCAGGTCAGTGACAAAGCTCTGTGAGTCTCATAACATTAATCCTCATGAACAATTCAGGTGCTTTATTCTTCAAGGTAGAAGTTAGTTTGAACTTAGATATTTATTAGAGACAAACGTGACTAAGTTTCAAGATAAGATCATTGTAAGACCAGCAAATTTAGGGCCTCAACTCACTGACTCAATGAGTCCAAGCTCAAGAATTTCCTAGACATGCGGAGTCCTTTTTGAAAAAAAAAAAAAAAAAAAACTAGTAGGCGACTTGGACCTTGAACACCCAAATGAACTTCTAAACCCCATTTTTGTTTGCCTATTTCATTTTGCACTCTCATTTTGATTTTCCATTTTTTTGCTTGAAAGAAGCCGATTGTTCAAGTCGAACGGCTAGATACAATTTGTGCATAGGAGGAGCTGCTAGAAGTGGTTGGCTTTCTTTTTAATGAATTTTCAAGCATCTAGAAGAAGTAACACTCTTCCTAAACCCTAAACCTTTACCTCTTTCTTTCTCTTATTTGTTATTCCTCTTCTCCTTCATTCTTCCTCATTTTTTCTATTTATAGATTCTAAATTTAAAATCTATAATGGAACAAAGTTAAAACACCTAGGATCGTATATTTTCATGTTTGTTTTTTTGGTTGAAATCTTCCTTTCATTTTGTTTACTTTTTTTGTTTTGTTTCTTAAATTATATATCTTAGTCTTTAAATCGTTAAGTTAACCCTACCACTGTTTTGACGTCCCTACATTAAGGTTTTATAGGTTTACAATGCTAGAGCCACAAAGAAAAAACTTG
Organism: Cunninghamia lanceolata; assembly: GCA_027924645.1. NCBI lineage: Eukaryota > Viridiplantae > Streptophyta > Pinopsida > Cupressales > Cupressaceae > Cunninghamia > Cunninghamia lanceolata. The sequence goes on along the minus strand of BSBN01001403.1, from coordinate 341,180 downwards.
GAAGCAAGGGAATTTAGGTGAGGAAGGAGAGGTTTTTTGCATGTATAGAGATTCTAGGAGGAGGCATTAATCGCCACCCCCTCCTCATACCTGATGTGACATTGCATTATGCAAAAAAGTTGACGTAGAGGTTGTAAAGGAGATAACAGCTCAATTAGAGAGCTTTTAACAAAAGGAGCAAAGGATGAGGCAAGCCTCTTTCTTTCCTTCTTCAATTCACAAATTGAGTCCTGGTAGCATTTGGCCTAAAGCCCATATTAAAGGAGCTCGTTCATTCCACACAATGCTCCTAGTTCCCAATCATCACTAGAAAGCATGGGTTATAATATAAATAAACACGACAGTGAGGAATGCACTGGGAAACATGTGGTACTTTTGCAACAATCTCTTTAATGTGACCAAGTACATTCTAAATTTTTAGTCTCATATTTCATTCTATGTTCTAATTTTTTATAAATTTATGATTTTCATTAAGATTTTAGTTATTTACTTCCCTAATTTATTTATTTTTAAATTATAAAATATGTTTTTCTTATTCTAAATTTTCTGTTCTTTTTTAATTATAAGATTTTTTGTTTGTGTGTTTTAGATCCCCTCATTGCCAAGCACTAGTGGATGCAATTGTCACGACAGGTCAAGGGTTCAAAGCTCCTCCTATTGATGATTTATGAGAACCAATTTTGTTTCGAAAGGTGAAAGATGTACAAAGAATCATTGATGGGCAATAGGCTATTTGAAGGAAGAAGGGCTGCACTATTATGTCCAATCGATGGACTTATTAGTATAATAATGTAATAAAGTGTAATTAATTAGCTAGTAGTTAGGTGTAGTCTTTAAAGTAGGTAGTTGCAATAGGTGATGTACCATTAAATATAGTTGTTATAATAGGAACTTTTATAACTTTATATAATGCTGCTTTCACTCTTTGTGAAGCAAGTCTTTCTAGCTAATTTCTCTTATCTTTCTTCTTTGCATCTCTACTAACATTGGTATCAAAGCGACCGAGTTAGAGTTAGGGTTTGATCATGCAAAGGAGGTCAGGATGAGGTCGTGCAAGGTTAGCTGAGGCATGGGCATCTAGAGAGGTGAAATTCATGGGCTGGTTATACACCAAATCATGACCTAATTTTCTGCTAAAAATCCTGCCCATATTTCTTATGAAAATCACAACCAATTTCAAGTCCAATTCTCACCCTCATTTCTAGAAAAATTGCACCTCTATTTCAGACCATTTCTGCTAACAAATATTGTGTGGTATTTTTCTGCAAAATCGTGCCATTTCATGGTTAAAAAAACGCCATTTTTTTCATGAAAAAAGTCATGCCACCCTTCTACTTTTTTCCGCCATGATTTCTGCAAAAATCACAATTTTTGGCCTCCAAAGATTCACGGGTCTGTATTTTTCAAAGTCGGATAGATTTCTACACCTATCTGAGGTGGATTTTTTGCAAAAAACAGATTTTTCGAGGGTTTGCAGTCACGGCCTAGGCTTGTGAAGGCAAATTTTTACTATATTTCTGCAAATTCACAATTTTAGGGCACGGTTTTGGAAAAAGGACGATCTACTAGGGTTTTTATCCCTCATTTCAGCGTGAATTTTAAAACTGGTGGCTGCTAAGGCACGACATTCAACAAAAATTTCCAGGTTGAGAGGGGGGGGGGGGGGTTTAATATCCGAGGTGTCTAAATTTCAAGGTTTGAAAAATTTGTGGGATCAATTTTAAAAATTTCTAAGAAAAATTTTTGGGTTAAATTTAAGGGAGTTGTTCAAGTTTTGAGAATTAATTATTTTCTAGGATAATGGCAAATATTCAAAATCCGGTCTAACCGGAGGCACAGAAACTCACAGGAAAGAATTATAATATCTAGTGAAAATACTCACAATCGTTAAGAGTATAGGATGTGTGATGGTATTATCCTAGAGACCGAAAACAGGCCTACAACCAACCCAAATGACTTTGACAAGCATCATAGGGAAGCCCTACTACTACTCAAGTTGTCAATGTCCGATGACTTAATCCCTGAACTCTGGAATGCCACATCTGCAGCAACACTATGGAATCACCTCAAAAAAAAGTATCAGGTCTCTGAGAAAAGTCAAGTTTTGTATTTGAAGATCTTGTTATTTTCTACAAAACTACACGAGGGTGGGTCATTGTCAGAACATTTCCTAAGATTCAAGGATCCTAGTGATCAGCTTACCGTCGTCAATAAACCAATGGACAATGAGGACATGGTTGCTCTGACCATTAACAGCCCGTCGCCCTCCTATGAGACCTTTGTGGAATCACTGAATTTACTGGCTGAAAGTCAAGCTTTGATTTTTGATAAAGTGAGTCAGTATCTTTTACAGAAGGAGCGAAGACAAGAGAAGATAGGGGAATCTACATCCAGGACCGTAGAAAGTGCTTTTGCTACTTAGCTTAAGAGCAAACCTCAGAACATATTTCGCAACAAACCTCAAAATTCTTCTGGCAACACTTCTTCCACTTCATCCAAGAAAAAGGTGAAATGCTTTTATTGCAATAAATTTGAACATGTTAAAAAGGAATGCGGGAAAAGGCTATACAATCTATCCTGAAAGAAGCATGGTGAAGCTAATCTGGCTGTTGTCAAGGAAGAACATGGTTCAAATGATGAGTTTGCACTCATGGCATCTCTTTTAGACAATGTTGATAGTAGATACTAGTTTTTTTATTCAAGAACATCCCAACATTTCACATGTCACAAAGACTGGCATGTAAAGTTTACTGTTGATTCTAGTCATAAAGATACAGTTTCACTTGGCGATGATAGATCACATGTGGTCGAAGGGATAGGAGATGTTAAGGTTGTATTAAATGATTCTCTAAAATTTTTAGTATGCGATGTCTGATATGTTCCTGCCATGAACAAGAATTTATTGTCTATTAGTCAGCTTATTTAGAACCCTAACATTCAAGTCAGGGTTTGTGGAAGGAAATGTATTCTATCAGAAGTGAAACAAAACAAGGTTGTTGCCATAGGCATTCGGCAAGGAGGCCTGTAAAAGCTCATTGATCCTGCTACAGGTAATTCGCATGCCTTAGCTATCGATGATAATACAAGTGTCCTTTGGCATGAAAGGGGTGGTCACCTGAATCTTCAGTATTTGGTCAAACTCAGTAGAGCCCATATGGTTCACAGGCTACCCCCTATACAGGAAAAACAAGATTTTTGTGCTGGGTGTTTGGCTAGAAAGCAGAAGAGGAAAGTCGTTTCCTACAAAAGGTGCATGGCGTGCTAAGGGTCTTGTTGATGATGTTTTCTTGACAACAACATTAGAATAGAACACCAAGTGCTCTATCCTCTCTTGAACAAAGCGTCTCGAACGCTAAACTATGTGATCAAACAAGAATGCTCCAAGGTTCCTTGTACGTGATTTGCAACGGATAGCCTCGGTGGTATGATGTGATAATGTTGTTTACAAAAAGGGACTTACGCATAATTTATTCATCACTCCATTCAAATATGTATTCCTCCTTATTAGGAAATGGAACTTTTCTAATCAGCTATGAAAAGAAAATGAAAAAAGGAGAAGGGGTTAAGAAGGCTATTCTAAGGACAATGACGTGATGAACGATGCTATGGTAGACAAATTCCCTTAGAAACCAAATTTCACGTCGCCATGACAAGCAACAACTACATGAAACAGGTGCAATCTCCAAAGGATAAACCAAGGATTTTCATATTGTTGACACACTCCAAAGTACCCACAGCTGGCGCAACTCGAAGGACCATCAACAATCGAACTATTTGCAAGATGTGGTTCAGGCTAACTTTACATGACTTATCGTCAACAAGCCATCAAAAGTCTGAACCAACGGGAATTCATCAAATATCATTGCATATATCCATTACATCAATGACCTCTATCTACTTTATCATCTAAGCTACTTGGAACCACATCTCAACCATCTTGGAGAATAAGAAACCATCCGAACATTCCTTGATCGTACAAGATCACCATGCGAACAACAACAATGAGCTTGTATTGATTTAAGAAGTGTTTTGTTTACAACAATCTCATATATCTCTTCAATGATTTCGAAGAGTTCTTTCTACTCTACTCCTATTGCCACAGTATCTACTCCTACTCTATCTTCCTCTAATGATCCCCCCTTTTACAAATGAGAGTAGTGAGCCTTTTATAGACTCCACAAATTACATGAATGGCCAGGATGGATTTGACAATCAACGGCCGAGATTGAGACAACAAGGCAGTTTGTTATAAAATTTGCTATTTTTAGAACATGAGAGAGGCAATGAAGGCACGTTTCCCAATGTGACAAGCATCTTTGGAGCATCTTTATGATGGGCCCTCTTGAATGAATGACATGGCAGAATACGATTGGCTTGATGATGTGTACGTGCCACCTCAGCATCTTCAAACGAACTAGTCTGGTTCACCTCATGTTCACTTAGAATATTTTCTTCTTGTTGTCTTGATGTAACTCATGGATCGCTTTGATGATCATGCTCATCTCTCATCTTGTGACGTCCTCTTGCAAAGTTTTGGCTCTAGACAGTTGCATGGACTCATGGAGTAGACAGATGCATGATGAGAGTTCTTCTTGTCTGGCACATGAAATGTGAGCTTCTGGATGATGACCCCCTTCAAGATGTGCATGGTGAAATGACAACCTTCCACTGATCCTCGCCTCGTACAGATGATGCTCTTGATGATGAACTACACTTGTAACCTTGATCATCTTAGACTAGCTCCCCTCCGCATGGCATTGATGTCTTCCTCATCCAGACATATGAAGTCTTCGAAGTAAGATAAACTTGATGTAAGAGCTCTCCTCCATGTGGTGATGATGACAAACTTGAGCAACTTTCCTCCACCTTCAAAACTTCTTATGTATGAGCTCTCGCCATTCACCTCCTTGGACCCTCCATCACTTACAAGAAGAAACACATCAAATTAAGACTTGATATAAAGGATTTTCAATAACAAATTACATGCATGTGGGATCAAAAAATGACATTTCAAAACACTCTTTCGCGTGAAATCCATGCCTAAGTCTCTGGAGTGCCTAGGCGGGTTTAGAGGGGTAGCGAGGAATGTGTGATGTGAATTCCAAGGGTCATGGTCTAGGACGCCCAAGCTGGGCGGGCTGGAAGAGGGTGTGAGGATTTTTATACTTAGGCAATTCTTGCTTCATTTTCATGATCTTTTCCTTCCCCCTTAGCATGACTTAGTTTTCTCTTCACGTTCTTCATGTAAATTACCTTCATTTGAGTGAAGTCAAGAAGTGATCTGAATGACATTTGAGGTATTCTCCATGTGCAATGGTGGAGACCGCCTATGATGAGCAACCTTGAAGGTGATGTGTGGATTTGACTCCAATACTTATGATTTTCAATGATTTTCACCTCCTTATTGGACTTGCATGTGTGTAGAAGCAAATGGGTGGAGTTGGTAGGAAAATGATGAGTGGCATGAGTGCTCAAACACTTGATTCCATGCTCACCTCCGTAGGCCTTCCATTAAACATGCCCACCATGAAGTCTTTCTTCAATTTCACTTGAAAGCTGTCTTAATCATCTTTACCTCATCTTCTAGTAGCTAACTTTCTCCAATCTTTCCTTGAGCGGGTTAGAAGTTTGAGTGTGGAGAGAGTGTATGTGGATATGGATTGAATTCAAGACCTCCTCTCTAGGCCGCCCATGCTGGGCGGGTTTGGAGGTGATAGGTGGAGGATGTCATGTGAATGACATGATGTTGTCCGGATGAAGGGCTCAAGGCCGCCTAGCATGGGCGGGATTGGAGGAGGTGTAAGGATTTTCATAACTTAGTGATTTTTTAGTTTGATTTTGACAACATAAGACATCTTCACTTGCTTCCTTGATAATTTAACCTCCTTGCATGAGATGGACAACCTTGGGAAGAAGGGCGGACTTGAAGAGAGTGCATGGAGAATGTGTTGTGAAGGAGGTGATGTTGTCCAAGTGAAATGCTCAAGGTGTTGAAGGCCGCCTAGCAAGGGCGGCTTGGACAGTGGTGTATGGATTTCTTCACTTAAACTTTACTCATTGCTCATTCCTCTCCTTGTGAAGACCTTTCTCTCCAACCTCCAGACTTAGCCAAAATTTTGAGATGTTAATGAAGTTGAAGGACACATCTTGAATGTCAGGTGATCTTATCCATATGTCCTGATGAAACCCGCCTAGGAAGGGCAGTTTTGGAGATGTTGTTTGGAGAATGTGTTGTGAACCCTTGTAATCTACTTAACTTCCCTCCAATTCATCATTTCTCAGTGCCTTGTACTTGAAAACCTTCTAAACTTAACCATTTTCTCCTAGGGCGGGTTGGAGGGTGTCGTCTAGAGAAAGTCTCCTGAAGATGATGATACTGTCCAAGAGGACCCTATGAGGCCGCCTAGACTGGGCGGGTTTAGAAGGTGTGCTTGGAATGCAAGTCTTGTCGCCATATTGGAAATGTCCTAAATGGAAGTATATTGAAAATATGTTTAAGTATAAGTCAGATATTGTATCTGACTTATACTTTAAATATTTATCAATATACTTCCAAGATGTTTGAGATGGGTCTCGGATCCATAGGATTTAACATGCAAATTCTAGATTTCGGACGATCCACTAGATTTCAGACTTAGCCAATTTTTAGGATTTCAGGGCATCAGGCTTAGTGATCTTTTATCATTCTTTCCAATTAATTCATCCTTGTTGGGAGTAGTTTAAGTAATGCTTGGTGTCATCTTCATCATTCTCATCAAGTAAACTTGCAACTTATGCCACCTTCATCCCTGGGCGATTTTGGAAGCAGTGCATGGAGAGTTTGATGTGGGACATGACAGAGTCCATGAGCACCTCTTGAGGCCGCCCAGGTAGGGCAGGTTTGGAGGTGACCCTTGGATTCTTCTATGAAATGCATTTGATTGCTTTAATCTTATAAACTTTGCTTAGAATTTCATCATATCCTTGTCTTTGTGCTTAGAACATCTTGTAAACTTGACCACTTTCCTCCTTGGGCAGATTTAGAGGAAGTGTCTGGAGAGAGTCTCCTGATGATGACATTGTCCATCACTGCCTTGTGAGGCTGCCGAGTCTGGGCGGGTTTGGAGATGAGGCATGGAATTTTCATCAAAATCTTAGTTTTCAACTCCATCATCACTTCCTAACTCTCTTCAATTGACAAAAGCTCGTGAAAATATCCCAACTTTCCCTGGGCGGGTTTGGAGGCTCTGTGTGGAGAGTTTGTCCTGGTGAAGACCTTGTCCATGACTACCTTGTGAGGCCGCCCAGTTTGGGCGGGTTTGATAGGTGTGTATGGAATTTCTTGCCTTAGTCAAATTTTGGATTTTCCTAAATGGAAGTATATTGAAAATATGTTTAAGTATAAGAAATTGAATTTCTTATACTTTAAATATTTATCAATATACTTCCAGGATGTTTGAGATAGATCCTGGATCCATAGGATTTAGCATGCAGATTCTAGATTTCTGAGGATCCACCAGATTTCAGACTTAGTCATTTTTTCAGGATTTTCAAGATATCAGACTTAGTCATTTTCAAGGTCTCAGTGACATGCATCAGGATGAAGGCATATAGACCTCTTGGCAAGAAACTGTTGAGACTTGGATACACAACACTATCAAAATCCTACAAGCTCAGAGGAAAACTAAACCTAAAGCAAAACAAGGACAGAAAGCAAGAAAAAAGAGGGGGTCCCCATTTGCAATGGGGCGATGTGTGATTACATCACAACAGTTCTTTTGGATCTCATTCATGCAAATCTTTGTGAGCCTTCCTGGAAGCCTCCCACTATCAATGGATCAAGGTTCTTCTTGTTATTGGTGGATGATTTCTCCAGAAAGATGTGGGTTTACTTCTTAAAGAACTCTGAATACTATGGTGTCTTCCTCAAATTCAAGTCGTTGGTGGAAACATTCACAGGGCGTCAGATCAAGACTCTACAGTCCGATAATAGGGGGAATTCACCTCCACTCAATTCAAGGAATTCTATGAAAAAGAACGTATTCAGTGTCAATTAATAGCACCATACACTCCACAACAATATGGAGCAGTTGAAAGGTGTAACAATACTATCATGGAAATGGCATGGTGCATGATGCATAGTAGGAACGTTCCCTACCAATATTGGGGAGAAGTTGTGAACATAGCGGTTTACATCCTAAATAGATGTCCATGCAAAGCTTTTCAGAAAATCATACCGAAGGAAGCTTGGATTAGTCACAAACCTAAGGTAACTTCTTTTCGTATTTTTGGTTCAATGGCATACACTTTAGTTCTCGAACAGAAAAGTCATAAACTAGATTCCAAAAGCATCAGGTATTTCTTTGTTGGTTATAGTGAACAATCTAAGGCATACAGGCTTATTGATATTTCCACTAACAAGGTCATTGTTAGTCAAGATGATGTAAAAGAAACAGAGCCCAGAGCCATATTTTTCAAATGTTCAGCAAGAAGTCGATGAAGACCTTGAATCTAGTTTTATGATACTTTTGAAGGAGGAACCCTCCAGTTCATCAAGTAAGCCTATAAGTCAATCTGTGGCTGGTTGTACACCACTTGTCTATCAGAGTGTAATGTCCCCTTCCTAGCCAGTTCAACAGGTTGACTCAATTAGCCTATTCTAAGGTTCTCGTAGGCTAATGGTTGATGGTTAGGGAATTTCAGTGGGATTTCCAAGCAGTTGTGACATATTTGGATGTGTTGATTGAGTTTCGACTTTAGTTTTGAGCACATCTTCCCTTTCCGGACTGTCTTTGGACACGTTCTCTAGGACTTCCTATTTTTAGTAAGTCAGGCGAGGTCACTGGTGGAGCCTATATTGATATTTCTATTTTTAGTGGCATTGGTGGGAGCAACTTGCACTAGTTTCACGACATTTGAAGTTGCCGAGGAATATTATTTTAAATGTCGAAATATCAAAGTTAAATTAAATATTTAACTTATGGTATTTTAAATATTATAAGTTACTTTATTTTTAAAGTGACTTAAGGGGGGATATAAGTGTGTTTTAAAGTTGATGTTGCTAGAGGAAGAGGGGTGCTCATCCCATGGGAGTCATAAAGGGTTGAATATTAAATTAAATATTAAATTAAAAGACTCCATGTTGGGCATTGGAAATGGGAGGAAGAATAAAAGTGAAAAAATGAACTCATTTGCTCATTCATTGTCGTGCATTCTTGTTTCATGAGCTTTGGCTTTTTGGAGGAGCTAGTTTTCCTTCAAGGGTTTGTAGAGACGAAAACCTCTGCAGATTACACTTCCTATGTGGTTGGAAGACACCATCTAGGGAGTTGCTGGTGATCTCACACAGGGATTACGCTTGGTCTTCAAATGATGGATTTATGGGTTTTAATACAAGATTAATATGCAGATGTTTATGAGCAGATATTGATGAACATTCGCAGAGATATCAAAGGAGTTTGTTGGGATTGCAGCTGTGATTAGATCCTCTTGCTGGTCATACTACCCTGTAGGAGGCCGTACCATTTATTGTTGTTATTGTGTATTCTTTTTGTAAACTTCTACTCAATCTTTGGGCGTGGAACCAACAGCATACAGGTGTGTTTGTTTATAGAGCGATTTGGGAGCAGATTTGGAGGCCTGTGAGGTTGTTCTTGCTGCTGTGGCATCCCCATACAGGGCTGCACATTCCCAGATGAGGGCGTGAGCCCTACCAGACCCAAGCGCTTCAGTTTGAAGGCATTTTCTGGCTGCAATATGGACGTCTAAGGTGTATTTAATGTTATCTACAAGTTTCACTAGGGAGAAACGAAATCTGGGTGACTTTGAAAGGGATTCAATGTAGTTTCCAGACTTCTGTTGTATATCAGCCCTTTACAATTCGAAATCAGAAATGGGTATGCTTTGAATCCATTATTATTGCATTTTAAACTTCTGGGTATTATCTATTTAAGTTTATATGCTTTTTACACTTCATGGGTATTGCTCAAAGTTGCATTTTATATCATTGAACTATTGCACTCAATATAGATTTGTGAAAAAACAAACAAACAAGCAAACCAAACAGCAGTGTGTGAAAACAAACAAAAAAAAAATCATCAGAAAAACTCTACAAACAAGGGTGTATGTTACACAGAGATGCAGAACTAAAAATGTTTCCACTCCTAGTAAGACTCCAGTTGAGAACTTGCCTTCGCAACATTCACTGGAGACACACCAGAAATCTAAATGGTATTGTTCCACCATGGAAGGTGTACATGTGGATGAACTTCCTACATCAAATGAACCTTCTCGGAGAGAAGGCCAAATGAGAACTGGGTTTGGCTATTAAGCATAGTCATTTTGCCCTATCTTATGATCTTTTTCAGGTTTCTGAACCACAAAAGTTTTCTGAGGCACAAGGGAAACCAGAATGGGAAGCTGCTATGAAAGTTGAATATGATGCATTGATGAAAAATCAGACTTGGGAGTTGGTCGAATTGCCTCCAGGTAAAAAGCCCATTGGATGCAAATGGGTCTATAAGGTCAAATGCAAAGTTGATGGTTCATTGGACAAATACAAGGCACATCTCATTGCTAAGGGATATTCACAACAAGAAGGTATAGATTTTGAAGAGATGTTTGCTCCTACTACTAAGATGGTCACATTCCAATTACTTCTCTCCACTGCCGCTCAATTTGGTTGGAAGGTATATCAAATGGATGTCAAAAGTGCCTTCTTGAACGGGGACTTGGATGAGGAAATCTATATGGTGCAACCTAAGCGTTTTCAGGTTCCTAGACATGAACATCTGGTTTGCAAGTTAATTAAGTCTTTGTATGGACTTAAGTAGCCTCCTCAAGCCTGGTATCTTAAAATTGATAAACATCTAAAAGATATTGGATTGAGGAGTCTTTTTGATCCAAATCTTTATGTCAAAAGCGATCGCAATGATATTGTAATTATTATTGTATATGTTGATGATCTTGCCATCACATGTAGCACAGACATTGTAGTTCAACAAGTAAAATCAGAATAGTGTGCATCTTTTGACATGTCAAATCCAAGCCTCCTACATTATTGCCTAGCGATTGAGTTTTGGCAATCTGATCATAGCATCTTCATGGTTCAAATCAAATATGCTACGAGTCTTTTGGAGCGTTTTGGGATGGCAGATTGTAACTCATCTTCTACACCTATGGAGGTTAGGCTAAAGTTGTCAGCCTCCAATGATTCACACCCGATCAATGAATCACACTACAGACAGTTGGTGGGCAGCTTGATAAATCTTACAACCACTAGACCGGATCTTTGCTTTGCTATTAGCTATCTCTCTCAATTTTTTTTAAAACCAAAGCTCTCCCATTGGATAGCTGCAAAGCAAGTTTTGCGATATGTCAAAGGTACTCTTGACTTTGAAATACTCTATCAAAGGATGAAAGATTTTGGATTAATTGGGAATACACGCCGATTGGGCAAGATTTGTGGATACTCGACAATCTACAACCGGATACATCTTCACCTTGGGTTCAGGGGTGATTTCTTGGCAGAGTAAGCTTTAGCAGACAGTAGCTCTATCCTCCACTGAAGCTGAATACAAAGCAGCTGTGAGTGCCAGTTGTGAAGTAGTTTGGTTCCGCATAATCTTGATAGATCTTCAACTTCCTCAACATACTCCTACACCGCTTTTCTGTGATAATCAGGAGTATTGGAATTGGTGAAGAATCCAGTGTATCATGCTCAAACCAAACATATCCAGATTCATCATCACTATATTTGGCAACTAGTGGACTGTGAAGACATCTCCCTCCACTTTGTTCTTCTCAGGAGCAGACTGCTCATTTAGTGACTAAACCACTTGGTCCTGGTATTAGTGTAATAATGTAATAAAGTGTAATTAATTAGCTGATAGTTACGTGTAGTCTTTAAAGAAGGTAGTTGCAGTAGGTGATGTACCATTAAATATGGTTGTTGTAATAGTAACTTTTATAACTTTATATAATGTTGCTTTCACTCTTTGTGAAGCGAGCCTTTCTAGCTAATTTCTCTTATCTCTCTTCTTTGCATCTCTGCCAACAGGACTGATATAAAAAAATAGGACACTACTAAATTTTTTTAATTTCTTCTTCTATTGGGACTATTTTTCTGTCAAATGATACATTGGGGACAATAAAAAATGTCAATTAGTCATGTGGCATTTTGGAATTTGTGGATGAATTGAGCGAAGAGAATGTGGTGCAAGTAGCAACAATGTAGCAAATTACGTTGGTGCATGTAAACTACTATTCGAAAGGTACCCTGCTATTTTTTGGACTCCTTGCTGCACCAATTGAATGGATTTGACATTGGAATACATTAACAAAATGGAATGGATCACATCAATTGTGTATCACACCAATTGTGGATCATAGTAATATTTGTAAGTAAATCAATAACCATGCTTGGTTGTTCTCTTTAATGAGATAGTCCGCATATAAAAGGGGCTGGTCTGACCAAGCATAACCCATTTCCCAACCTAAGTCTTTACCTTGTAGTATTTGCTACAATCAAAAACTTCATTAAAGTGAATGTCTGCTAGTGAGCAATGAAATGTATCTTCTTACTCAAGGACGATGTTGGGGTTAATGTTATAGAGTGAGTATTTGATGGGACCCAACTTTGGATTCTGCCAAAGGAAATTGTACATGTAAGTCTTTTTCCTTTCCTTTTCTTTAGTGTTTCTTCAAATTTTTCTTCTCGTAAGACTTAAATGTAGAGTAATTTTTTTTAATGTTTAACAATATCTTTCTATAGGTTGTTGAGCCATTAGTTTCTCTCCCTCATATGGTTGAGGGAGAAAAGCCCGCAATGGGCCTATATATATGAGGGCATTGGCTGAGTCATGGAGCATACATAACTTTTCTATAACAAGGTAAAAGCCAAGTATAAGCCCAATTGAGATAATCAACCAATGGTGAATATAATAGCTCCATAAGCTACTCCATGCTTGTGCATGCTTTTTGAATCCAGCCTTCCAATTCCTTGAAAGTTTCAAGGCTGACAAGGAGGTTATGGGCAGCCTCTACATACTCGTAGAGGGGAGAAAAGCCCGCAATGGGCCTATATATATGAGGGCATTGGCTGAGTCATGGAGCATACATAACTTTTCTATGACAAGGTAAAGCCCGTAAAGGCCAAGTATAAGCCCAATTGGGATAATCAACCAATGGTGAATATAATAGCTCCATAAGCTACTCCATGCTTCTGCATGCTTTTTGAATCCAGCCTTCAAATTCCTTGAAAGTTTCAATGCTGACAAGGAGGTTATGGGCAGCCTCTACATACTCGTAGAGGGCACAAAACCAAGCCTGAAATTTAGGGCAAATATTATGTCCAAGATTGCAAGCTACAAACAAGAACTAAAAGATCTATTTTGTTGAGATAACTACAAATCGACTAGGACGTTTGGGCTAGGTAAAATTTGTTATAAATTTAAACTTGTATATTTTAAAACTTTGAGTTTAATCATTCCCATTTTTTGTTATTGAATATGGAATTTTTTATATTTTTGGAAATGGATTTGAAGTCTTAAATATATTTATTTTTATCATTACAAATGCATGGTGGGAAAATTTAGGCGCTAAGGTGCAAAAAAATTTTAAGGAATTGTCATTCGAGTGTTGAGCTAACCATGTTGTGCTTCAAGTTGTGAGTGCAATTAAAATTTGTTTGAGCACATACTCTAAAAAGGGCAATGGGTTGTAAATGAAAAGGTTGAATGACCTTGTATTTGTAAACAACATGCACCTCTATGACAAGAAGATTATAGAGGTTGATGACGAATTATCTCCCATTACACTAGAGGAATATGATCCACAAGGAGAGTGAATCAACGAGAATGATGACCCTTTTCTAACAAACAAGGAGCGTGCATAGGTCAATCAGGTTGATCATGAGGCAAAACTTGTACCATTGTAGGAAGTGTGAACCGTACACTTAGAGATAAACAAGTTCTAGAGGATGATCTTCATTGCTGCTAGAATGGCGACAACTGCTTCCTTGGCATACTCATAAAGTCCAACACCATGCATTGGTGTTGGGACAAGTGATGCGAGCTCCTCCCAACCTTAATTTGGCCTTTTATGTTTCACTTTGTAATTAATGCCATCGCCAAGGATTTCAAAATCCATTTTTTTGTGTAGACACAATCAGATTTCTGTACATAGAAGTAACTCTTTTTTCATATCTGCTTTCAAGTCTCAACTTTCAAAATTGCATTATTTACTTACTTCTTGGTGTACAGGTGTGTATGGTAGATGCAATTAATTAATTTGGTGTACATTGGAAATTGATTTGATATGAGATGCATTTTATTCATTTTCCCACTAAAGTTAACTATTTAATTATCATTGTTAAATCTGCTGAGTTTCAACCAATTTTCTTCACTAAGCCTAGGTCCAAGTTTCAACATATGAGTAGAATAGAGACAACTTTAGGAAACACAAATTATGCTAACATAATGTGCTCTTCTAAATTCAACACACAGAGAGAGAGAGAGAGAGAGACTAGTTTTATGGTAGTGGGAACTACCATACTACCTATATTAAATATAGCAATTTACCAAATATTGCTTGGATGCAAGCTGCCCCTTGCTCTTTTTATGGCAACTTCTATTGTTTTGGCCCTTCCAAACACTGTGAACAATTGAATCTTCATTGCTCAAGACAGCTTTGTTTAAATCCTCCCATGCCTCAAACACATGCTTTCCAACCCCTTTTACAGACTCATCTGATGTTGGAACATTCTCTTGGGCCCTAGAAGAATTCCCACGAGTGCTGGAAGGTGAAACGGTGTCTACTTGTTTCAAAATTTATGTTACATAGTCAGGAGTCACTACTGCAATTGACATGCTATCCTAGACACTACCGCAATTGCAGTAGTATCCTAGGGATGGTCGCAGTACCATCCCAGACAATTTTTCTGCTATGTTTTCTCACCGCTTTGTTCTATCTTCTGTCTAGACTCTAGATCCATATTATTGTTCACAAAATTCCATGTCTATACATGTTTTATTACAATTTTCATGATCCATACAGATCACACCTCCCTTATTAGATAGGCTTTCCGCTTTTGGTCCCACAAAAACTTAGTGAGACTTGAGCAAGGAGAAGATCCCCGCACTTCTTACTCTGTGGAGGGTGGTAACTTTTCTTTGTTTTCCACATAGAATGCTTGGAGACATGCTTCATCCAAGTCTTATGGGTGGTAAGTAACTACTCTCCTTCAGATGTGAGCAGAGCCCTCCAAGGTACTTGATCAATATATCCTCTAATTCCAAGTCCATGCTAACTAACATGGCTTGTCTTAGGAAATCTATGATATAATCCTACACACTGTGCCCATCTTCTTGTTTCCAAAATATCCACTTAATTCTTTGATCACACTTCTAACCTATGGGATAGTAAATCTTTTAGATTAATTCCTTGAATTCTTCCCAATTGTTTACAACTGCCATGTTTTTCTTTTCACAATTAATTACATAGTTTTCCCACCATACAAGAGCATGTCCTTCCGTTTTGAGGCATCCAAAGTTAATTCTTTGTGCCCCACTAAGCACTGAAATAGACTTCTAATTGCTCTAACCAAGAATCCAATTTTACTGCATTAATTTCCAATTTAGTTTCTACTTTAAACAAAATTGGTTCTTTTGTTTTGAATGGCTCTTTCAACAATTCCGCTTTTCATACCTCCTCCTTCCACTATGACAAATTTATTGGCTAAAGCTTTTAATAAATTACCTCTTGAGCTTGCTCTTATGCCATCTTCATCTCATTTGCTCTTGTTGTTGACCCAACCATAGTTGATTTTCCATTATTCCCTTCACATGGTTTTCCAATGTGGTTACCCGTGCATTCTCCTCCATTTCGGATTGTTATGCTCTTATAACTGTCATAAACACACTTTCCAAAAATCCCACAAAGATCAAAACCACTCTGATACCAAAATGATCCGTAAACTCTTGAAACTTATAGAAATTAGGAACCACAAATTATGTAACATACTGTACTCTTGTAAATTCAAAGGACAATATTAGAAAAGAGAATAATTGATCACATTAGAAACAAACATGCTGCAATAAAATGAATCTCACATAAGAACTCAAGAATTTATCCTGGAAACCCTCCTAAGAGAGAAAAACCAGCTTTATGGTAGCGGCAAATACCATACTACCTATATTAAACGTAGTAATTTACCACGTACAATAGGTTGCTTGGATGCAAGCTGCCCCTTGCTCCTTTAATGGCAGTTTCTGTTGTTTCAGCCCTTCCAAACACTCTGAACAGCTGAATCTTTCTTACATGTCCTTATTTGAGGAAGTGAGGCTTAGCAATACCGCAAGTTTTTTGATCAAGATCCTAGAAGATCAGACATCGAAAAGAGTTTGAAAATATCTTAGGGCTGCGGTTCTTGGTTCCTTAGACTGCTTGGTCTCATGGATGTCATTAAAATATTTCATTTATTCATTCTATACAATTTTGTTTAAATCCTCCCATGCCTTAAACACATGCTTTCCACCTCCTTTTATAGGCTTGTCTGATGCTGGAACGTTCCCCTGAGCCCTAGAAGAGTTCCCGCATGTGCTGGAAGGTGAAATGGCATCTGCTCCTTTCAGATTCTGAGTTACACAGCCGGAGGTCACTACCACTACCACGGTTGCAGTACTGTCCTGGACACTACCACAGTCATGGTACTGTCCTAGACACTTCTGTTCTGTTTTCTGATGACTTTTTTCTGCCTTTTGTCTAGACGCTGGGTCCATTTTACTGTTCACAAAGTTTCATGTGTATGCATGTTTTATTGCAATTTTCATGTACCGTACGGATCAGAGGATTAGATATTTTCAGCCCAATTTCACGCTTCACTTCCATGTCCTTATTAAGGATGCAGCCTTCAATATAAATGAAAACACACATATATGAAACAAATATTAGTATTTTTTCATACTTATCTTTGTCGGCATGACTATTTTTAGTTAATGCTCATCTATGTCGGCAGTTTTCTATTTAGAAAACTTGCTCTTTGTACATTGTATATATTGAGCGTTTTTGCTCATTTGTAAATATATCAAATCATAATCAATTCATCTTGTGTCTGTTCGAATTCTTTATGGTATCAGAGCGGTTTGATTTTGGGCTCCGAAAATTTTGAGTTCAAATTTTTTTTTCTGAGAATCGCGATTTCTATGTTAGATTGTTTGTGCGGGCATCACAGTTGGAACGGAATCGTCATTGGATACCCGCTTGGAATGGTTTCTTCCAGTCGCGGCTCCTGTTGGCCCTACCTTGCTGGGTCACGATTTTCTTGGCGTTTCCTCTGGTTTTGGCCGCGCCTACCTCGCAGGCTCTTTCTCCTGAAACCCCGCCCATTTCGCGGACTCAAACCTCTGCCAGTCACGCCCGTGACTTCTTTCCAAACTCCAGCGTTTTTTTTACAGGCCCTTCACAGACTGCGGCCTCTGTATTTCCGCGTGTTTCGCTCTTGCACAGAAACCAAGCCGAGGAATCTCTAAATCATTTCGGAAATTTTTAGAGTATCTCCATTCTTTTCGAAAATTTCTGAGCGCCTAGGGCACGGACAGTTTTCGTCTAGGGTTTTGAACCCTTAGCATTTGACGAAAAAAAATTTCGAACACATATTCCTTCTGGGTTTTTCGAGGCCTTTCGTGGGTACCTGTCAGATTTTTTTCGTACCTCGAAGTTCGTGCCTCGTTTTTCGTGCCACCGTCCCTGTCTCGGATCTTGTACCTGATCTTGTTCTGCTCCTTAGTAAAACGCTGTTCAGTTTTTTGTCATTTTCTTGCATTGGGAGACGTGCAAATGGCGTCTTTGACCAACTTGATGTTGGAGGGCAATCAGCGATTTAATGGCAGAACTATAATATCTAGAAGCAGCGTATGCTGACTATTTTTGAGTATCGCCGCCTTGATGAATTGGTTTTGAACAAAGAAACTTGTCCTCCCACCGCTGGTGCTGATCAGGACAAGTTTGATGATCATAGCAGAGAGGCTGTCATGCTTCTTAAGCTTTCTGTTACAGATGACCAGTTGCCGCAGATTCCTTCAGGCAAGACAGCTGTTGAGATTTGGAAGCACCTGAAGGAGCTTCATGAGACCTCTGATAAAAGCCGGGCTTTCTTTTTGAAGAATCAGTTGTTCTCCATCATGATGGACGAACGTATGTCCTTACAGGAGCATCTCACGAAGATTAAGGACATTTGAGATCAGCTTGAGGCTATTGGTCGAAAAATGGAGGAAGAGGATATGGTCGTCATCACCCTCAAAAGTCTACCTAAATCCTACAAGCACTTTGTCGAGACTCTCAACATTACGTCTACGAATGTTGATTTGAAGTTTCCTGAATTATGCAACAAACTCCTGTAGCAGGATCGCTGGAAACAGCAATTTGGTAGCAGTGTTTCTTCGTCCTCTTCCGAACAGGTATTTGCAGCTAATTCTTTTCAGAAGGATAACAACAAATTTCAGTCATCTCAGTCATCACAGCCGAAAGATTCAAATCAACATTCGAGCAACCCTAAGAAGAAGAATGTGCAGTGTAATTACTGTCACAAATTCGGCCATATGAAGAAAGATTGCCGTCAAAGGATAGCTTCTGAACAGAAGAAGCAGGGAGGGTCACATCAGAAGGCGCATGTTGCTGAACTTTTTGAGTAGGAGTCTGCCTTTTACGCTTTTATGGCTAAAAGGTCTTCAGATCCTGCCAAGACTTCTGCTTGGTACATCGATTCTGGTGCTTCACGTCACTTTACTCACAGGCGTGATTGGTTTACCGACTTTTCTCCCTTCAGTGATTCAGTTATCTTTGGCAGAGGTGAGGAGTACACAGTTGTTGGTAGAGGCACTGTTCAGATACAGTCTGGTGGAAGGAACCTTATCTTCCTAAATGTGTACTACGTTCCTGGTATGGAACTCAACCTGCTTTCAGTGAGTCAGATCATGAGGAATGCTCCTCAGTTGGATGTAGTGTTCAGTGCTCACAACTGTTCTATTATTGATCGAGAGACCCGTCTTACTGTTGCTGTTGGTCTAGAGGATCATGGCCTTTATCGGCTCATTGACACTGGTGATTCTCCTGAAGTAGCTATGGCAGCCCGTGTTTCTTCTCTCAGCACTTTGTGGCATCAGTGATATGGACATCTCAACATCCATTATCTCTCTCAGTTGTCCTGGTAGGGACTTGTTTCTGGCCTACCTGATATTCAGACACAGCATCTTGGAGTATGTGGCGCCTGTCAAGCTGGCAAACAACATCGGACTCCCTTCAAGGATGGAGATTCTTGGTGTGTGTCTAAGGTACTTCAATTACTTCATGCTGATATTTGTGGTCCTATGAATACATCTTCAGTTACTGGTTGCAAATATTTCTTGCTTATTGTTGATGATTTTAGTCGAAAGATGTGGGTGTACTTTCTCAAACAAAAATCAGATGTATTTAGTATCTTT
The DNA here is from genome assembly GCA_027924645.1 of Cunninghamia lanceolata. NCBI lineage: Eukaryota > Viridiplantae > Streptophyta > Pinopsida > Cupressales > Cupressaceae > Cunninghamia > Cunninghamia lanceolata. The sequence continues at coordinate 321,723 of BSBN01001403.1, read as the reverse complement.
CAGAAGTTTAAGTCCTTGGTTGAAAAAGAGTCTGGCTGTAGCATCATCACTCTTAGGACAGATAACGGTGGGGAATTTTGTTCTGCTGCATTCTCCGACTTCTGTGATACCCATGGCATCAAACGCCAGTTGACTACACCCTAAACTCCGCAGCAAAACAGTGTTGTTGAGCGTCGCAATCGTACGGTTGTTGAGATGGCTCGTTCTATGTTACAGCACAGGAGTGTTCCTAATAAGTATTGGGCAGAAGCAGTTTTTACTGCCGTCTATCTCCTTAATCGCTCTCCTACTCAGGCTATTAAGGGGAAGACTCCAGAAGAGGTTTGGTCTGGTCGCAAGCCCAGGATCAGCCACCTGAAGGTTTTTGGCTCTCTTGCATATGTTTGGGTTCCAGATGCTCAACGCTCGAAGTTGGACTCCAAGAGTCAGAAGCTCATGATGACAGGGTACAGTGACAACCATAAGGCCTACAGACTGATAGATATTGACACTGATCATCTTATCTTCAGCCGTGATGTTGTCTTTGATGAAGATAGAGGACCTTTTCAGTCTTCTTCTTCTGAGCAGTGTTCTGAGGATCAGCCTCAAAGTGTTCTTCTTCCACTAGGTCCACCTGATGGGAGGGATGATGCAGAATCTGTTTCTGATGATGCACTAGCTGAGTTTCCTCCGGAAAATAATCCTCTTCTTGCTGCTCCTATTGCTGATCCTGAACCTCTTCCAGCTCCTCCAGATGTTAGCACTTCTACTCACCGACCTAAATGGTATGCTAAAACCATTAGTGATCTCCGGGATGGTGAGCTCATTAAGAGTAGAACTTCTAGAACTAAGAGCAAACAGCAGTCTACAGTCAATTTTGCTCTCATGGCTAACATTAATAGTGTTTTTGAGCCTCAGACATACTCAGAGGCTAAAGGTATACCTGAGTGGGAACAGGCTATGGAAGCTGAGTTCCAGAGTCTTCAGAAGAATCACACTTGGGCACTTTTTGATCTTCCTCCAGGGAAGAAACCCATTAGCTGCAAATGGGTGTACAGGGTGAAATACAAAACTGACGGAACCCTCGACAAGTATAAGGCTCGTCTTGTTGCTCGTGAGTTCTCACAAAAGGAAGGCATTGACTATGAGGAGACCTTTGCTCCTACAGCCAAAATGAGTACCATCCGGCTTGTTCTTGCCTTAGCAGCCCAGTTTGGTTGGAAAGTCCATCAGATGGATGTTAAGAGTGCTTTTCTGAATGGTGACTTGCAGGAAGAAGTCTACATGACGCAACCTCCAGGCTTTAAGGTTGCTGGTCAAGAACACAAGGTCTGTAGACTCGTCAAAGCTCTCTATGGTCTGAAACAAGCCCCTCGGGCTTGGTACATGAAAATAGATAAGTACTTGACAGATCATGGTTTTCAGCGAAGTCCATCTGATTCAAATCTGTATATCAAACTTTCCGGTGATGATATATTGTTTGTGGTTGTCTATGTGGATGACTTAATCATTACTGGTAGTTCCGCACATTTGATTGCTGAGATCAAACAGGATTTGTGCCGTACTTTTGATATGACAGCTTTGGGCTTGTTGCATTATTGCCTAGGAGTTGAGGTTTGGCAGACTGAGCACAGTATCTTTCTTTCTCAGTCCAAGTATGCTCACAGCCTCATGGACAGGTTCAGAATGTCGGGTTGCAAACCTGCTTCTACTCCTATGGAACCCGGGCTTAAATTGTCAGCTCAGTCCACCGCACCAGTGGTAGATGAATCTTTGTTCAGGCAACTAGTAGGCAGCCTCATTTATCTTACTGCTACTAGACCTGACCTTAGTTTTGCAGTGAGCTACATATCACGCTTCATGACAGCCCCCAAGGCTGATCATTGGACAGCAGCGAAGCATGTGCTGCGTTATGTGAGTGGCACTCCTGATTATGGACTTCTGTACACTCGGAGTTCTAATCCTATACTCAGAGGTTACACAGATTCCGACTGGGCAGGTTCTGTTGATGACCGTAAGTCTACAGCTGGGTATGTGTTTAGTTTGGGATGTGGTGCTATCACATGGACTAGTAAGAAGCAGCAGGCAGTGGCTCTCTCCTCGACAGAAGCAGAGTATCGGGGAGCAGTTAAAGCAGGTTGTGAGGCAGTTTGGCTTCGACGGATGCTTGCGGATATGCATGTTCCTCAGGCAGGTCCGACTCCCTTGTTTTGTGATAATCAGGGAGTGCTCAAACTAGCCAAGAATCCGGTCTTCCATGAACAAACCAAGCATGTGGAAACTCATTGTCATTACATACGACAGCTGGTTGAAGACGGATCCATTCAGTTGCTGTATGTTCCTACCTCGGAGCAGCCAGCAGATATCTTCACCAAGCCCCTCGGTTCTGATAAATTTGTAAACTTCAGGGGATCTATAGGTGTTGTTGATAGATTGAGCATTAAGGGAGGGTATTTGTATTTTTTCATACTTATCTTTGTCGGCATGACTATTTTTAGTTAATGCTCATCTATGTCGGCAGTTTTCTATTTTTAGAAAACTTGCTCTTTGTACATTGTATATATTGAGCATTTTTGCTCATTTGTAAATATATCAAATCATAATCAATTCATCTTGTGTCTGTTCGAATTCTTTAACAAAACCCTAACGGCATCCATGAAACTTGAAAGTGTGGAATGCTTTTATACATTTAAGTCTTAAGAGCCATTGTACACAAAATCATGAATAAATCATGTGTTTAATAAAGGAATGATTAGACAAACATGTAATGTATTTCTCACCCTTAATTTAATTTTGTTTTAGTATTGAATATGGAAAGGTTGTGTGTGGATTGTTGCAGTCAACTGACATATTACTAATTCCCTTTTGCATATGCACATGATGGGTTAGTTACAGTCTGATCTATAATGGACTGATGTTTCAGTCACTGCTTCAAAGATAACACGTGGCCATTGTCAATTCTTACCTACTTGTCCAATACAATATAATTAATGTGACAGAACCCAAATTCACTGATAGGCACATTAATTTAATTTTGTTTTAGTTTTGTTTATGGTAAGGTTGTCTGTGGATCGGTACAGTCAACTGTCAAATCTACCATTTCCTTATACAAATGTACAAAATCTGTTAATTACAGTCTGATCTATAATGGATCAGTGTTTCAGTCATTGCTTCAAAAGTTCAAAGAGAACAATTGGCCATTGCCAATTCTGACCTACATGTACAAGACAGTGTAATTAAAGTGATAGAACTTGAATTCAATGTTAGATACATTAATTTACTGTTGTTTTAGTACTAGTTATGGTAAGTTTGTATGTGCATCGTTGCCATCAACTGACATATCTACTATTCTCTTTTGCGTATGTACACAATGGGTTAATTACAGTCTGATTTATAATGGATCAATGTTTCAATCACTGCTTCAAAGATAAAAAGTAGACATTGCCAATTCTTGCCAACTCATCCAATAAATGTAATTAAAGCAACAGAGCCTGAATTCAATCATAGATTATTCAACCCAACAAACTAAATATAGAGACAGGTCCAGGATGACTCAGTATGCTGGACAACTTTTATGTTTCAAAAAAAAACTTAACCCTGGAAATTTCGCCAGCATGGTGTAATTTTTGGCAATTTCACCATCCCTACCAATGGAAAAATCAAGACTTCTCGACCAGAAGAAAATGCCCAGACTGAAAGTTACAGAATGAGCCAGATGCCAAAACATTACACAGGATGCCAGGAAACTCCAGATGCAATAGGATTCCTAACTTCAACTTCAGCCAATAGGTACGCAAACTATCAACTATCATCTACAAATATATGCAGTTAAGCACCTAAGGGGTTCTTTTGGCTACTTTCTCAGTAATAGAGAGACAATTGAGCAGATGAGGGTACTGTTGCAATCCAAAGTGAAGGATTATCAATGTTTCAACACTCTAAAAAAGCATTCTATCTGCATCTGTAGAACATCATCTCATAGAGGAAATAATGCAAGGAAATAATGCTGGGATCTTTTCCCATGGAGTTTTTCCGCTTCAAGAGCCAAGAGGTTCTCTCTACATGCATTTTATATGTCTTATGTGTGTGATGCTATTTACTTTTGGTATTTCTTTTCCAAGCATATTTCCACCATTTTGCGACAAAAGAACTATCACCAATTTGCATTGAACGTGTCTGTGTAAGGATCTGTCAGCTATGGTTGTACAATTATAGATCACGTCTGGCTCTCCATCTAAATTTCTATTACCTTTACAAGAGTCAGGCCCCAATTTGTTGGAAATCATGTACACTGATAATCAATGAAGATATTCATATTTCTCTTATATTTAATTATGTCTATTTTTGCATATAATTGTGTTTATCTTCTGTTGATAGTTTATTGTGCATAATTAGTAAAAAGTAAATACAACGTTTCCCAAGTAAGTTCTTTCATTGTAAAACTAAGGCAATATATTTCTTGTTCCATTTCCATTTCACTATCCTTGTCGCTCATGAGTTTTGCAAGTGTCTTTGGCACCCATCACAGCCATCAATACCCCACAATCATTCAGTCTAAAAATATGAAAATTAAAAAAACATTGAGAAAAAACACTAGTGGGCCATTATAACATTGAATGTATCTGTGTGGTCAATTGTATCAGCTATAAGTTGAGCAATTACCAATCACATTCTAGTTCTCCGCTCAAATTTCTATCACTTTTATCATTATTAGAGTCAGGAATGAATATGTTAGAAATTGTGTACATTATAGTGATAATAAATGAAGGCATTCTTATTTCCCTTATATCACTTTAGATTTATATTTTTAATCGTGTTTTATCTTCTTTCAATAGATAACTGTGCATAATTAGTAAAAATAAGTTGCTACATCTCATGTGGCATTCCCAGTTTCTCCACCTTGTCACTCTTGTTAAGATTGTATATGTTGTTGTCAACCATCATAGCTTTCAATATCTCAGTCTCTGAAATTTTGAAAAAATTAAAACTAAAAATGGAGGAAAAACGCTAATTGCCATGAGGCCTCCATTTGCTACATTTGCAGCACACGATTATTGGATGACTGTTTGCATTCTATAAAATACAGCCTCTGCTGCCACCTTGGTGGTTCTAGCATTGATGACCTTGGCAATGACGACTGCATCCACTATCCATGTCTAGCCCATGTATCAGCAACACTTGCTGATCCTTTGATTTTTCAAATTGAAAGCAGTGTTTCACCACATCACCAGTCTTCAAATTGAAAGCAGTGTTTCACCACATCACCAGTCTTCCTTATCCTTTCCTAAGAAACGTGTGACATATTATATCGTTTTTTCCATTTCTACAATTTTGAAAACATTTATACCAGGAAAAATTAAGTTGGAATTGTCAGCTGACATCACACATTAGCTCTTATATAGAAAATCATCTTTACTTTTTTTTATTTACAAACTTATAGTATATAGTAGCAATTAGCAAGCAATAAGCTGATCATACAATCCATGAAAGGGAATCCAATAAGAAAACTTATCTAATAATACAGTCAAACTCGTGTCAAAGTAAGACGTAAAAAGGACAAAATTCCCGTTTATTATAAAATTTGACTGCCTTACAGAATAAGAGACATTACATAAAATATAATATTGTAATTTAAAAATCCCACCTTAAATAGCAATACATTTGCAAATCAAAGCGTATAATATTGTCTAACAATACAGAAGAGAGGTTCAGAGATTACCATCCGGTTCTAGAAACTGGCTTCCTGAAGTAACAGCTCCTAATGGTTCAAGAACACTTCCCTGTGGCATCCAATCAGAAAACGATGCCTTTTATTGGAAAGATTTGTAAAGTTTCCAAAATCATTTACATTTTGACCAATGTCCAGCTGCTGACTCTAATTCTTGGCATTCATAGCCTTGACAGTTATTCACTTTGCAATGTGTATCATTTTGCCTACACTAATGGAGATGGGGATTCTATTTTTTTGAATCAAAAGTTATTCACTTTGCAATGAAAATTATTCTAATTTTTGGTTGTGCTTAGAGATAAATTGATAAGGCTTCTTAAAGCAGATATATTAGGGTCCATCTACTTGTATGATTCAACAACTACGACTCCCAACATAACAGGAGTCACCAAATAATTTCTGTAGGCAATGCTGCTTATGATATCCAATGAATGAAAAACTTTTATCTAAAAATATCAAATGTGTAAGCAAATAGTATCCATAATTGCAGGAAGACAGTAAATGGCTTATTCAAAACAAATGTGAGCGAGTCAAACTCATATTTCCAGCAGTAGCACTTTTGGTGAAATCTAAACCAAACAAAGTATCAAGATTGGAAGAAAAAACTGTTTTTCAAGAACTTTGTAATAATGACCCCAGAAAATAGTCTTTTCAAATTGCAGCTTCAAGGATCATGTCTTTATTGGAAGTATTGGAAATGAAGCAATGGGGAAGTTTCTGTAACTATGAACAAATTTCTGAACAAGCAATGGGGATTCAAAGGTCCTAATACACAATCAGAAAGATGTTGCCAGTCTCTCCAAAAAATATGAACCTCTTTCAAATACGAGGGTTTGGAATAATCACCAATCCATGAAGCTTTACTATTCAAATCGACACTCCATCAAATTGGCATTTCTGACTCTTCTTGCACTACTTGTGGTAAGTACACTAACTGCATCTTCTGGTAATGTCCTCCTGTTAGAAGGTTTTGGAAATGGTTTACAGATTATTCAAATTCCTCTTGATTTTTCTCCCCTCTTTTGGTGAGGTCCTCTATTGGGGGAACTCCTGGATGATCAGATATAGCTATAAGACCCTTTTGCAAACTACTCTGCTGTCTGTTATTCCTTTCTTGTGTTAGACAAGGGATAAAGCAACTTTTCAGGAAAACAATTCCCAGCTTAGTTTAGGGAAACTGAAGAATTTCAAACAGGACTATGCTTTGAGTATCAAAGCAAAACTTGCACATTCAATTAAAAAAGTTGTTCTTTGCTACAAGTGGCCGAGATTCAGGTCTTGGTTTACTAGCCTCAGCATAGAAGCATTGAAAAAATTAAGGTAAGCAAAAAACCTCACATAATTTTTATAATGAGACATATAATTATCACTGTAGAATCGTAGATCATAACCATGGTTCCAACTGTTGTAACTAAAACTAACATAATGGAAGTAAGTGGATCAATCAAATAGCCCAACTCTAATGAAAACTTATTATTGATAACCCAGGACCAGAAATGTCAATAGATGGGACCACCAGAAATCTGTTGCAAGAACAAATTGAAAGAAAGAAACATAGCTACGCTTAACAGAAAAATACTAATAAGAGCCCATGTATGGCAAACACTCTTAGTTGCTCCTGAAAAAAATAAGGATCCTAATCCAATTGGTACAGAAGCTGAAAGTGGACGGAAAGGCACAATCTGAGCATATTTGTATATAAATTCCATAGGAAGATCAAATCATTATTCGAAATATTTTTATATTCCACATTCTTGTTGATTTTCTAGGAAGATATTGCTCTTGTAATCCTATTGTTATTTTGTGTAGTATAAGATGCATTTTATTCATACCATAAAATTTTAAAACACACACACACACACACACACTGCATAAAATTATCAAGATAGTCTTTGAAAGGCATCTACTTGATGCATGGAGATGATATATTGATTCTTACTGGAAAAGCAGTGGTTTTCACCTAAAATATGAACAGTACTAAATTCAATTTTAATTGAATCCCTTATGTAATAACTATCATTTTATCTTACTGATTTTATCATTCAGGACATCTAATGTAAATCTTGAAGGAGGAGAGCCATACTTTATGTTTCATCCTGCAGTCGACAAGTTTGAAGAGCTTTGGGAGAAGGGCAATACAAATTAATGATTTCTATATAATAACTGACATTTGGGTGGTAGGACTTGTACAATGATCACACATGAGCCCCTTCCCACCATAAATCTTCCATGCAAAGAGAAATTTATGTTTTTCTACAAATACCAAAACATTTTTCTTTCCACAAATCAGAGTACTACCATATTTATAGATTGTCCTAAATACTTATCTCAAATGCAAAGCACAATTGAATGTTGTGGCCTAAAAGATTTCATGGTAAATGAAATTATTTGACAAATCCTTCATCAAGGCTACTGTCTTGAAATGAAAAATATGTGAGAAAGGATAAAATAGTTAAAATTCCATCTTTATTAACAATCCCATTGATTGGGAAATAAATTGATGATTACAATCGTTTTGACTTTAAGTGATTACATGTCTAATCCAGATTATGGTAGATTTGGTTCCCATAAGTACAAGGTGAAGTACTGTTAACATTAGATTTGAGGTAATCCCAACATGGTCCCACAATCATCTTCATGCCATTAATGTATCTATTCACATTGATTTACATAAGTCTAGAGAGCATAATGTAAAAGTTCTAGTAACATCACCATAAACTTGGCCCATATCAACAAATGAGCAATGAATGATCCAACAAAAAGGAAGATCTAAAGTTGATACCGTTAGGAGATTTCAACCAAAACATTTCATAAAATATAAATCTATAGCCTTGTGACCCAATTTTTAACTTTTTGAATTGGAAGAATCATTAAGCTCTTGAAAGCAATTGGATCTCTATAATTCCACCAAAGTATAGAAACCTAAATATAGTTCACAACAAAATTCTCAGTGAAGATAGATGACCCATTAAAAGCATAACATTGTAAATGATGTACAAAATGAATTGGAGACAGGATCGCAATTGAGTTGAGTTTTTGAACATGATAACATGCATAAATCATTTCCCTTACTAGTTAAATTCACAATTATGTTCATGTCTCTTGCTTTTAATTTTAGTTTGAATTTTTTTTTTCTAGTTTCATGAAAAGCTGCCAAAGAGAAGAGGGATCATACTGCGAAGAACCCTCCAGCACCATTTCCTGCATCTACAATGATGTGGAATCCTTCGAGTGGTCTCTCTGCAATAAAAAAATGGATTTCTTATATAATATGGCTCATTAGACAATGCAACATAGAAACAATCAAGAAGCTGCGTAGGCAATACAAGTCAAATCCTAACATAGGCATCATAAAATGCAAAAAGAAATGAAATACTAGTACTAATTTGCTCCAGATAGCAAAAGAATTAATTCACAAGCATCTATATGCATAAACTTGTCAAACTGCAAACTTAATCCTACCTACATTTCCAGCTGCCTTACGAACAGCCTTTACTAGATCTCCTGTGTAAACCTTCATGTAATCTACCTTCCTTGACACCTTAGAAGCAGCAACTTTAGATGCACTCAATGCATCTTCAGAAAAAGAACCATATATTTCGGCTGCACGTGCCAGAATGTCTGCAATATCTCCCTTACCAAGCCCACCGGAATTTGTAAAAAATTTAAACCCATTGCGGTTGTATGGGAGATGGCTAGCTGTTACAACAAAATGATAAGCAGATATCAAAAACCTTCCCCAGTGGAAAAACTGTCAAAAAGGAAACAATAGATATGCATTTCAACTCTTGAGCATCTTAAAATGCATGTATTCCCAAACAACTAGTAACTCGGAAGAAATGCATTCACATGAAATCAGAAAATGAAAATGATCCAAGTTTCCAATTCAAAATCCATTATATTTACTCCTCTTTTATAACAATGTCCAGACTCATTCCAAACAAAATATAAAACGACAGTATGCACAATCACTATATTTTCATATTTTGTTCGTAGAATAACACTGAATTTGTTATAAAATAAAAAAGACGTTCTAGAAGTGGTTTAAGTAGAAAACTGAGATCATCTATTAATGTTTCTTTCTTCCACAGTCAGTTCTATGTGAGACTGTTTAGCCCACTATGTGGAGCTTTGTAAGCATGCAAATAACTAACAAGCAGTCCATGTTTTAATAAACTGATTAGAAGTATTTTTAGTTGTTTATATAATTATAATTATATAAGGATCTTCAACAAAAAAAAGATGACAATGAGAACAGCCACCATTCCCATGGACTAACTTCTAACCAAGAATAAAATGCTCAATTTTTTCCGTCCAGCCGAAATAAATTACTTGTTAAGTGGAGTAAAAATTCTATCGCAAACCTGTGATCATAATGGCACCATCAACGGGGCACAGAAAATCTTCATCCTCGGTAAGGGTGCTGTTGAACATAGCTGGAGTAGATGCCAACCTGCAGTATCAAAGAATTTCTTGAGTGATGCTATGAAATGCATATTGTAAAGGACATCGAGTCCTGCATAAAACAGTTTTCACAAGATCTTTTCCAAAAATGCACTCTGGCAAACCAAAAAGCTTAAGTGACAACCAAGCACTTTATCTGAACATGCAGTGACAGTTTTATTCCAAAACTAAACTTGCTTGAGCTCAGTAAGAGATCAATTCCAACGAACATTTTTTATATGGCAAATAACTCCTAATTTCCATAAATAAAAAAACAGTGTTTATTCTGCTTAAATTTGATTGATTCATCGTATCACCAACAACGAGGCAGCTCTTATGACAAGTACCTCAAAAATGTAAACTTACCCATACAGGACAACATCTAAGCCAGCCCCAGCAATACCACGAGCCACAGCATTCTGTAAAATTTTCTTATTTCAGTCCATATATGAGCAACAAAAGCATCGACCTAAATTAAAATTGATTATTATAAAGTTTCACCTGACACAGAGGATATATTCTCCAACATAATACTTCAAGCTTTATCCAAATTTGAAACATGGAGAGCAACAAAGTAGCTTTCCTAGCAAAACCTAAATCTGGAAATACATGCAATAATAATGGAGGATGTACAAATACATTCAAGCAGAAAAGGAATTACTCAGAACTCAAGGTATATCATGCAACAAGAATAGCCATCTGTTTAACAAAAAATATGTCCAAATAGCAGTGTTCCACAGAGTTTTAGAACAGGATAACATGGGGATGCAGGGATGGGTTTCAGGGCCAGCAATTCTCTTCGAAATTTGGGGACAGCCGGGAGCTTCCGGTGCATATAATATATTTGAAAATTTTATTATAAAAATAGTGAAAGGAATTACAATTTATCATTAACAATATAAATAATTTATAAATAGTCAAAGGGGTTGTGCTTAAATGGCAAGGCCATAAGGTTCTCAAGATGGAGATCCAAGTTCGAATCCCCCAAGTGACATCTATAGTTGGAATTCCAAGTTGTGGCTCTTGGACTTCCATTGTGGCTTCTATGTTGAATAAGTGATCTAAGTTGAATATGTGGATGGGGAGGAGGTCCCCCTTGTGACCTCCACTGGTGTGAGGTCCGCCTAAATAATCCCTCCTTATCAACCAAAACAATAAATAAATATTAAATATATATAATAAATTAATTAATATATAAATATAGTTAATATAATTATATATATTTGATATTATTAATATATTAAATTGTTGTTAAGCACATGGTGTGATGTTTAAAGTTTGGTATTGTTATTGTTGTCACCCAAGTTCAAACCCCTGCTAGCCCATGGAGCTTGTGGGTTTGAACAAAGCATTAATGCTAGGGATTGAGGTTCCCATCTTGTTGGGAATTTAGGTGTCTCAACCTTGCAAATTTCCTAAGATTATTTATTTATTATTTGGCATTTTCCCATAATTATTTGGCATATTATATTTTATTTTATTATTTAAATTGTGCTCCAACATAAGTGGGGAGTGGGATTTTGAGTTGGCACCATGTGCCACATGTCGATACTTTGTTTGATGAGTTGTAAGTTGTCATAAAATGCTCTTTTATTGGCAGATTTGGATGTCCTATTTTGTACGGATTTTATGACAGTGTAAGAGCTTGTAAGAGGGAGTTACATTGGAATCTTGACCAACACTATGACGCATGTCATAAGCATGATTTGAGGACATTGTGGAGTCAAAAATGGAGCGCCATATTTGGGAGTTAGTTATGATTTATGACAACATATGACAGGTGTAAGGAATTTACTATTTTACAATGGATTTGATTCCCCATGACTTGGGCATTGGATTTTTCCACCCAATTTGGGCACCACATTTGAGGGTGGTATTAGCTCATGGTTTTGGATTTCTATTTGGTGGTCTCTTGTATTGAATCTTCTATAAATTGGTGCTTGAGAAAGTAGTTTGAATATGAGAGTTTGCAGGTACACGTGTTGCTGGAATGCTGCCGAAATTCTTCTAAATTTAATTTGCTGGTGATATTCCCGTGATAACTTGCTCTGCAAGTGTATTGTAATCTTGTTTTAGATTTGTTAATACATTGAGCAAGTTTTAGAGTGTGAGGTTTTTTTCCCGAAAGGGTTTTTACCACGTATATCTAGTGTTATGTGTTTATGCTGATTTATATGTGTTTCTATACAATTTCTATAATTGTTAGATCAGATCTAAAAAATATTTGTACATTGCTCCTCTCAAGGTTAGTGTTGGAAGTTGTTCCGCAACTTTAACTTCCTTACGAGTGGTATCAGAGGTTGATCACCTTTGGTTTCAATTGTTGGGTTGTTCGGTTCTTTAAGCTAATCCAGTTTAAATGAGAGCTTGTGCAGAAGTATACTTGGTGATCTTATTGTAGGAATTATAGATGGCAAGCACATCAGGGAGGATTGAAGTGAAAAAAATTTCTGGTAGTAATTTTGAACTGTGGAAAATGAAAATGGAAGATCTGTTAGTAGATCGAGATCTGTGGGCTGCTGTTGATAGAAAGTTCAAAGACCTTTAGATGCAACAGCAGTTGCACAATATGACACTATGGACCGTAAAGCTAAGGGTTTGATTAGATTGTGTCTTGTAGATTATGTTTTAATCAATGTCCATGAAGAACCTATTAAAATAATATTTAGTTATTTAATGGTCAATCTTATTAGATTGTTTCTATTTTCTATTTTAGCTTAGATAGCTTAGAATGTTTCTATTTGTATTGCTTTATTAGCTGTTGTTTCCTTTGTGGAACTCTTGTGTTCTTTATAGAAACTTCTTGTAATCTCTTTAAATAGAGCTTTGCTCTATCATGTAAATATATCATTATGATTAAATATTTTACATGGTATCAGAGCAGAATCAAACTAGGAAACTATTTTTTAGAAATTTCTTTCGCCTTTTCATTTTTCTCTGCTCCGTACACGGCCGTACTTTTTTTGTACGGTGTCGTACCTCGGCTCTCTGGCTCGCATCTTCTCTGTTCTTCCTCACGATTTTCATGTTTTCTGATCACATCACAATTTTTGCTGATTGCATTTCTTTCTGGAGGCGTCTTTGTTCGTGGTTTGGTCGCGAATCTCAAATCTGGGTGTCTTTTTCAGATTTTGTGATAGGCGTTTTGTAGGAAACTGCTTGGGTGTTTGTTTTTTCAGCGGTTCTATCTTTGAATAACCGTTTGATGTTTGAGGGAACGCGTTTTTCCTTTGGTCGCGTGTTTCTATTTATCATCGCCAGTTTTTTGGTCGCGTTTTCTATATACTCGGCGGCTTTTCTGCCGGTTTTGTTTTTGGCTTACGGTTTCCTTCCAGTCTTCTTCGAGCTTTCTGTAGACCAGTGGTGGAGGTTCGGAGGACTCGTAGTTTGGCCGATTTAAACTCTGTTTTATTGAAAGTTGGGGGTGCCGTCTGCAATGTCTTCTGCGTCGCGATTTCATGTGTGGAAGACGTTCTTGTCTCCTGATCGCGACTTTAGTGTGGATGTTGTTTCATTTCCTTGGTCGGCGCCTTAACTAATCGAATGTGTTCCGCTGAGAACCAGCACCCATATATTCGGGTAGTCTGTTTGTTTTGGCGGGCGATCTTCTGTTTGAAAGCTCCGGCTTCGTGCGTCATGATTCTCGACGGAGTTATTTTCTAAAAATCTTTTGGAACGCAATTTTCATTTGTCTGTGGTTGTTAGCACCTAAAGCGCTTTATAGTTTTCAGTCGCAGCCTGTGGTCACGTGGTGACCAGGCCCGAGTCTTCAACCCTCAAAAGTGTTCAGTTTGCTTGGGTCCAGGCACTCAGTTTAGCACTCAAGAAGTGGTCCTATTAGCGACCAGGTGCTAGCGCAACTTTAAGGATTTCTGTACTCTCGGGATCTGTGCCTCGAAATCCGTGTTCAAGATTTTTGAGCCTGTGTATTTTGTGCTTTCAGAATTTGTGCCTCGTAACCCGTGCTAGGGTTCTATTATCTATCTGTGCTGTCAATCTGCCTTAGTTTTGTGCCATCAGCTTGCAATCCATTTTTTCGTGCCTCGAAAAACGTGAAAGATGGCGTCCTAGTCCAACATCATGTTGGAAGGTAGTCAAAAGTTCAACGGCAGCAACTACAACACCTGGAAGCAACGAATGTTAACCATTTTCGAGTATCGGTGCCTTGACCAGCTTGTTCTGGGCAAATCTACAAGCCCTCCAGTGGCGGGTAAAGATCAAGATAAATTCGATGAGAAGAATCAAGAAGTGGTAATGCTTATTAAATTATCGGTCACCAACGATCAACTGTCTCAGGTTCCATCTAGGAAAATAGCGAAAGAAATCTGGGATTCGTTGAAGGACCTTCATGAAACGTCCTTCAAATGCTTTTCTCGATCATGATGGATGAAAAGATGTCTCTGCAGGAGCATCTCACCAGAATCAAGGACATTCGTGATCAGTTGGAGGCGATTGGTCGAAAGATGGATGAGAAAGATATGGTAGTCATCGCTTTGAAAAGTCTACCACACTCTTATGAGCACTTAATTGAGACACTCAACATTACCTCAACTAATGTTGACTTAAAGTTTCCAAAGCTGTGCAACAAACTTCTGAAGCAAGATCGATGGAGATAGCAGTTCGGTAGCAATGCTAGTTCCTCCTCTACAGAGCAATCATTTACTGCCAAGTCCTTTCAGTAGAATAAGGGCACCACTCAGCCCTCTCAGCCATCCAGTCAAGGTCAATCACAGAACCCTTCCAAGAAGAAAAACATTCAGTGCAATTATTGCCATAAGTTTGGCCATATGAAAAAGGATTGCCGGAAACGCTTGGCTGCTGCACAGGCCAAGCCGAGAGAGTCCACATCATCAGCACATGTTGCAGAGCACACTAAGCAAAAGGAATCTGCTTTCTACGCCTTTATGGCCAAGACTCCAGCAGATCTTGTCAACTATTCTGCCTAGTATAGTGATTCAGGTGCATCTCGGCGTCGTGGAATAGACTGTAAATCCTCTCACCAAGTCTTTGACCCTGGATAAGTTTCTCAGATTTAGGGGGCACCTTGGTGTAGTTAATAGATTAACCATTATGGGGGGGGTATTAAAATAATATTTAGTTATTTAAATGGTCAATCCTATTCGATTGTTTCTATTTTCTATTTTAGCTTAGATAGCTTAGAATGTTTCTATTTGTATTGCTTTATTAGTTGTTGTTTCCTTTGTGGAACTCCTGTGTTCTTTATAGAAACATCTTGTAATCTCTTTAAATAGAGCTTTGCTCTATCATGTAAATATATCATTATGATTAAATATTTTACAGAACCTACTATTAAAAACTATGGCAAAAACTTGGTGAAATTTATCAAACCAAATCTTTGGTGAACAAATTGTTTTTATGAAAGAAGTTGTATTCCGTAAAAATGGAAGGTGGGCAAGTTGTAGACCACATGAATGCTTTCAATACCTTGGTGGCTCAGTTAGTTGTAATGGATGTGAAGTTAATGAGGAAAAGAGATGTCAAATTTTGCTATGTTTTTTGCCTAATTCGTGGGATTCTCTTGTCATGGCCATTGGGAGCACTTCAGTTGTATTTGAAGTTCAAGATTGTCAATTCTTTGTTTTTTGAAAAGATCAAGAGGAAGGTTTCCATCAGTGCCAAAGAGGCCCTAAATGTTCAAGATAGATCAAAAGAAAGAAGCAAAAAGAATGAAAAACAACGTGACAAATCAAGATCCAAGTCCAAGGGGAGATCAAAGTCTCCTGAAAAGTCCAAAGTGATATGTTGGAATTGTGGCAAACCTGGTCATCTTCAAAAAGAATGTAAAGAGGAAAAGAAGAGAAAGAAAAAGCAATATGACTAATTTTGAATCTAAAAAAGAGGATGGTGATGTCTTCATTGCAGCGTTGGCAATGCATGCAAATGAAAATGCATGATTAATTGAGTCAGGTGCATCTTTTCATATGACCTCTAATAGAGATTAGTTTTCAGAATATGAAGTATTTGATAGAGGTAAGGTGTACTTGGGTGATGATTCTCATTTAAAAATTGTTGGCCACGATAAAGTTAAAATTATATTTCCCAATAGTAGAGTAAAAGGAATCAATGGTGTGTTGCATATCCCTAGATTAGCATGTAATTTGTTATCTGTTAGTAAGTTGATTGATGCGATGTGCAAGTTGTCTTTTCTAATACAAGATCTAAGATGGTAAGAGGTGCTATGGCGATTACTAGAGGTGTGAGATTGGGCACTTTGTTTTAGCTTGATGGCATGCGTTGTTGAGTGCAATAGTACTTTTGTAAAGACTAAATCTTCATCTAATTCGTTGTGTAAAGGAGCGATCTTCTTCAATGGATGGTCGTTCTTTCTAGGTACCTAAGGGTGCTCTTTCTACAAAGACCAAGCTTCCTATAGAAAAGACTATGTTATGGCACCAGAGATTAGGCCACACAGGAGAGAAGGGTCTAAGGACCTTGAAAAATAAGAACCTTGTTGAAAGTCTTAATGATTGTAATCTTGATATTGATTTATGTGAACATTGTATCTACGGAAAACAAAACCACATTTAGTTTTACTTGAGTTCTCATAAGTCTTCTAGCATTTTGGATCTTATCCATTCGGATGTGTTTGGTCTTGTTGTTGTTCCTTCAATTGCAAAATCAGTTTATTATGTTAATTTCATTGATGATTATAGCAGGACATGGGTTTATTTTCTAAATAGTAATTTGAAGTTTTCAATCAATTTAAAGAATTTAAAGCTATGGTTGAAACACACCCTGGAAAGAAAATTAAAAAGTTGAGGACTGACAATGGCGGTGAATATTGTCTAGTGGACTTTGATAGATTCTGTAAAGATTGTGGCATTCAGAGGCAAAAGACTAACTCTGTATTCTCCACAACAAAATGGAGTTGCACAGAGGATGTATAGAACATTAATGGAGAAGGCTAGGAGTATGCTTAGTGGAGTCGGTCTAGAACAACGGTTTTGAGCCAAGGCTATAGCCACTACTTGCTACCTGATTAATAGGTCTCCTACATCAACTCTTGTTGATAAAACGCCCATGAAGGTGTGGTTCGACAGAAAGCATTCATTGAGGCATCTCTGTGTTTTTGGTTGTGAGGCATATGCACATGTGCCAAGGGAGAAGCGTACAAAGTTGAATTATAAGGCTGTAAAATGTATCTTCATTGGTTACGATTATGGTGTGAAAGGATACAAGCTTTCGGATCTTGTTGCACAAAAGGTAATATACATTAAAAATGTGATTTTTACAAAAACTACGTCTTCTTCTGTTGTATTGCAGTCAAAACAAAGTGAACAAAAAGATATGTTCAGCTTCCTCCTATGCCTAAGAAAGTTGAAAAGGGAGTCCCTTTGGGACTAGAAGTTGAGGAAAGCTTATCTAGCTCGAAATCTTTAGAAGAGGAGGAAGAACCTCCTACTCAGCTTGTTCGAAGGTCAGCCAGGTGTAGACAACCACCAAAAAGATATTCTCCTAGTGATTGGAGGTGTATTTTTGTTTTGAGTACTAACATTGATGAACCTAGATTTGTGCAAGAGGCGTTGGGTATGAATGATGTAGAGTCCTGGAAAATTGCCATGGATGAAAAGATGGCGGCCTTACAGAGGAATGATACATGGGACTTAGTACTTTTGTCAGAAGGATGCAAACCAGTTGGATGAAATGGGTGTTCAAAAAAAGATCAATTCAGATGGAGGTATTGAGAAGTATAAGGCATGGTTGGTTGCAAAAGGTTACTCCCTGGTTGTGGAGGTTGATTATGGTGAGATTTTTTCGCCCGTTGCAAAAATGACATCCATTAGATTCTTGCATTCTATTGATGCAGCTTTTGACTTAGAGGTTGAGCAAATGGATGTGAAAATTGCTTTCCTTCATGGTGATTTGGAGGAAGAGATCTATATGACATAGCCAAAGCACTACGTGGTGAAAGGTAAAGAAATTTTGGTTTATAAATTGAAGAAATTCTTGTATGGTCTCACACAAAGTCCTAGGATGTGGTACCAAAAGTTTGATACATTTGTGTTAAGTTTAGAATTTGAGCATTCTAAATCAGATCATTATGTTTATTTTAAATCTAATATTGATCGTTTCTTGGTTATTGCATTATATGTTTATTGATATGTTGTTTATTGGTAAAACAAAAGTTTGATTTCAGAACTAAAGTCTCAACTTGCAGCTAGATTTGAAATGGACTTAGGTGTGGCTAAACACATTCTTGGGATGGAAATCAGAAGAGATAGAGAGAACAGAAAGCTATGGCTAGGCCAGAGTAAGTATGTCAATTTAGTTTTATAGAGGTTTAACATGGAGGATTGTAAACCATTGTGTGTTCCTGTTACACTGGAAACAAAGTTATCTGTTTTACAGTGTCCTACATCTCCTTCTGAAATGGAAGACATGAGCAAAGTGCCTTACCAGAGTGTAGTCGAAAGTTTGATGTATGCTATGATCTATACGAGACCAAGCATTGCCCAAGCAATAGGAGTTCTCTAATGATTTATGTCTAATCCTAGACAAATTCATTGGGATGTTGTTAAGAGAGTCTTCAGATATTTGAGGGGTACCTCAAAGTATTCCTTATGTTATCATGGTAATTTGATAGGAGACAGCCATTCTCTTGATATTCATGGTTATGTGGATTCAAATTGGGTTGGGGATGTTGACAACAAAAGATCCACTAGTGCTTATGTGTTTACTTTGAATGGTGGTGCAATTAGTTGGATGAGTATGGCAAGCTATGGTTGCTTTGTCCACTACAAAGGTTGAGTATATGGCAGCTACTCACACTTGTAAAGAAGCCATTTGGTTGAGAAGATTGTGTTCAAATGTTGGGCTGAATCAAAGTATAGTTACTCTTTACTGTGACAGCCAGAGTGCATTTTGTGTAGCAAAGAACCCAACATTTCATGCGAGGACCAAGCACATAGATGTGGAATATTATTTTGTGAGAGATATGGTTGAAGATGGAAGGGTGAAATTAAAGAAAATTCAGACTTTGACGAATGTTGTAGATATATTAACCAAGTCCATGTGCATAAAGAAATTCAAATGGTGTTTGGAGTCTATGGGGCACATAGCAATTAAATTCCATGATGGTATGTTTCCCTTTGGCTCTTGCAAGATACTCGACAGATGAGAGAATGTTGGGAAATTAGGTGTCTCAACCTTGCAAATTTCCTAAGATTATTTATTTATTATTTGGCATTTTCCCATAATTATTTGACATTATATTTTATTTTATTATTTAGATCATGCTCCAACATAAGTGGGGTTAAGTTGGCACCATGTGCCACATGTCGATACTTTGTTTGATGAGTTGTAAGTTGTCATAAGATGCTCTTTTATTGGCAAATTTGGACGCCTTGTTTTTTAGGGATTTTATGACAGGTTATGAGTTATGACAGAGTCTTATGACAGTTGTAAGAGCATGTAAGAGAGTTACATTAAAATCTTGACCAGCACTATGATGTTTAGTTTTTAGCTCAATTCTAAACATCTACACAGATTCAATGTGAACGTGCAAGTAGTTCGAATTATTTCTATTTTGTAATTCACTTTAGTGATTAAAGTCTTTTATTTAGTTAATTAAGTCTAATAAAGTCCAGATAAGCACTAATGACTTAGACTTATCTTCAAATCATCTCCTACATGAGATAAGGTTGCTTTCTTTTCAAGAGATAAGAATGTTTTTTTTAAAGATCAGATTTTTAGCTAAATAGTATAAAGATAGGTGCAAGATAGAAAGATTGTAACTCAAAGCAATGTAATATTTCCGTGCAACTTAAAGACTAGTTGTGGAGGTTTCCTTGTAAGTTTTCAAAGGAATGCAAAGCAAATTATGAGGTGTAAAATATCTATGCCTGGTGTTCATCGTTTCCGCTATTTACATTTCAATAATTTGTGTGATTAATTCAATGTTTTCAGCATTAGGTAATTAGTCGTCGTGATTGGAATTTTTTTAACATATGACGCATGTCATAAGCATGATTTGAAGACATTGTGGGGCCAAGAATGGAGTGCCATATTTGGAGAGTTATTTATGATTTATGATGACATATAACATGTGTAAGGAATTTACTATTTTACAGTGGATTTGATTCCCCGTGACTTGGGCATTGGATTTTTCCACCCAACTTGGGTGCCACATTTGAGGGTGGTATTAGTTCATTGTTTCGGGTTTCCATTTGGTGGTTTCTTGTATTGAATCTTCTATAAATTGGTGCTCAAGGAAGTAGTTTGAATATAGGAATTTACAGGTATGCAAGTGTTGCGGGAATGTTGCCGAAATTCTTCCAAGTTTAATTTGTTGGTGACACTCCTGTAGTAATTTGCTCTACAAGTGTGTTGTAATCTTGTTTTGGATTTGTTAATACATTGAGCAAGTTTTGGAGTGTGAAGTTCTTCTCCCAAAAGGGATTTTGCCACGTATATCAAGTGTTGTGTTTATTGCTTATTTCTAATTTGTGTTTCTGTACAATTTCTGTAATTTTAGATCAGATTTAAAAAGTTTTTGTACGTTACTCTTCTCAAGGTTAGTGTAGGAATTTGTTCTGCTACTTTAACTTCCTTACACATATGTGGCCCCACTGGGTGGGCTTGGTTAACACCAAGATTCACAATTCAAAAAAATCATTATATATGAATATTAAATATTACATATTTAATGGTTGTGCGCAAAACTAGGATGGACCGGAGCGCTACCAAATGACATTTTGTCCTTGTTTAAAGCCTGGCCCACCTTGCCTATGCGCCCAGTGTATGGGTGCATTTGGTTTATCAGTCCCTCTATTGTGCTCTGGGAATTGTGGAAGGAATGCAACAGGAGAACTTTTCAGGATAAAAGAATGGAGATGGTTTCATTTCAAATCAAAACAGAAACAACAATCACAGAGGTGGTCAATAGCAGAATTCTCGCAGGAGTTAGAAACAGGTTCACTATTGCAGATGACATTATGAGGAAAGCATGGAATGGGCTAATCACTCCCCCCATTAATGGGGCTGGGGGTGTTGACACCGCAAGGAAGAGGAAGGAGACGAAATGGGAGCCACCATCGGAGGGATGGGTGAAGTTGAATTTTGATGGAGCATCTAAGGGTAACTCGGGAGTTTCGGGTGTTGGTTGTCTGGTTAGGAATAACAAAGGTGTTGTCTTAGGTAAGGCGGCAAAGAAGTTGGCTGATGGATCAAACAATGAAGCGGAAATCCAGGCTCTCATCCTAGGCCTAAATTTGTGTTGCCAGCTTAAGGTGCCTAGGGTAGAGATTGAAGGTGATTCCCTTGTGGTGATTAATGCATTAAGGAAAGGGGGATTGGCTAATTGTAAACTCAATGCTTTATTAAGGGAGGCTCCATGTTTATTGGAAGGCTTTGAGTGTGTGGTTATTAACCACATGTTCAGGGAAGGCAATGAAGAAGTGGACGCAGTGGCCAACTTGGCCATCAACTCACAGATGGCATTACATTGGGAGGTGATGCTTAATAATAGTGTTGGCTCACTCGACTAACATACAGTCTTGTTCTCGCAAAGAGATGATGGATGTGAAGCGTGCAAGGAATGATATTTGGTGGAGTGCTTGGGCGAGGTTCTCAAGGTTTTTTTCCCTTTTGGTGATATCAGTTGCCTCAAGTACCCCCAGGCAAAACTGCTAAAGAAATCTGGGATCTTCTGAAAGATCTTCATGAAACATCCGACAAGAGCCGAGCGTTCTTTATGAAGAACATGTTCTCCATCATGATAGAGGAGAAGACAACTCTGCAGGAGCACTTAACAAAAATCAAGGACACCTATGATCAGCTAGAGGCTATTGGTCAAAAAATGGAGGAAGCTAGGGTGGTCATAACTTTGAAGAGTCTGCCAAAATCATATGAACACTTTATCGAGATGCTCAACATTACATCAACGAATGTTGACCTGAAGTTTCCTGAACTATGCAACAAACTTCTACAGCAAGATCGTTGGAAACAGCAGTTTGGAAGCGCTGCTAGTTCATCCTCCACAGAACAAGCATTTACTGCCAAAGCATTTCAGAAGAATAAGAGCAAAGGTCAGCCCTCTCAGCAAACCAGCCAAGGTCAATCCCAGGACACTTCCAAGAAGAAGAATATCCAGTGCAACTATTGCCACAAGTATGGCCACATGAAGAAAGATTGCCGGAAATGCTTGGCTTCTGAACAATCCAAGCAAGGAGAGTCTAAACCTAAAGCCCATGTTGCATAGCACACTGAGCAGAAGGAGTCTGCTTTCTATGCCTTTATGGCCAAGAGACCAACAGATCATGTTAAATCCTCTGCCTGGTATATTGATTTAGGTGCATCTCGGCATTTCACTCATTGTCGAGATTGGTTCACTAAGTACACACCATTCAGAGATTCTATTATCTTTGGAGGAGGCGAAGAGTATATTGTCGTCACAAAGTGCAACGTACAAATTCAATTTGGAGGGAGAAATTTAATATTTCTCAATGTATACTCTGTACCTGGCATGGAGCTGAATCTGTTGTTAGTTAGTCAGATCATACGTCACTCTCCTCAGCTAGATATTGTTTTCAGTTTGCATACATGCAACATTCTTGATAGAGAGACTCGCATTACAGTTGCTAAGGAACTTGAGGATCATGGTCTATATAGACTTGATGATTCAGGTGATTCTCAAGAGCACGCTATGGTAGCCAGAAGTACTTCCATTAGCAACCTCTGGCATCAGCATTATGGACACCTGAATATACATTATCTCTCTCAGTTATCTAGAGATGGTCTGGTTGGTGGTCTACCTAAGATTCAGACTTAGAATCATGGAGTAGGCGAAGCTTGTCAGGCTGGAAAGCAGCATCGGACTCCATTCTCAGATGGTGATACATGGAGAGCTTCCAAGGTATTACAGTTGGTTCACGCTGATGTATGTGGACCAATGAAGACTCCTTCAGTTACTGGGTGCAGATATTTTTGTTATTTGTTGATGATTTTAGTAGAAGAATGTGGGTGTATTTTCTTAAGAACAAATTAGAGGTGTTCGGTATATTTCAGCAGTTTAAGGCCTTAGTTGAGAAAGAGTTAGGCTCTCAAATAGTCACTCTTAGGTCTGATAATGGAGGGGAGTTTTGTTCTTCTGACTTCTCCAATTTTTGTGCTACACATGACATTAAGTGCCAACTTACCACACCCTACACCCCTCAATAGAATGGTGTCGTTGAGCGTCGGAATCGCACCATTATTGAAATGGCTCGTTCTATGCTGGAGCATAGAAATGTCCCTAAGAAGTTCTGGGCTGAAGTAGTCTACACTGCAGTTTATCTTCTGAACCGGTCTCCTACTTATGTTGTTAAGAAGATGACTCCTGCAGAAGCCTGGTCTGGATGCAAGCCTAAGGTCAGCCACCTAAAAGTCTTTAGCTCTACTATGCATGTATGGACTCCAGAGCCAAGCGCACCAAGCTAGATTCCAAGAGCCAGAAACTCATGTTCACTGGTTATAATGATAATCATAAGGCATATAGGTTGATTGATGTAGATACAGTTCCTCTCAACTTCAGTCATGATGTCGTGGTTGATGAAGCTAGTGGGCCCTTTTATCTGTCTTCTCCTACTGTGAGCCTTGAGGATTAGCCTCTGAAGGCTTCTGATTTGGGTGTTCGCCTTCCCCTAGCTCCACCTGATGGGGGGGATTTTGCAGTTGTGGAGGCACCTCAGCATAATGTTCCACCACCCGCCCCTGCTTAGGACAATCTGAATCCTCATCCAACTGACTTTGTTCCAGCCACCCCAGGTGATGTTGTTCCTCCTATTTCAGATGTTGGTACTTCTACTCTCCGACCTAAATGGTGGGCTAAGACCATAGGTGATCTTCATGATGATGAATTAATTGAGGGTAGATCTATTCGGAAAAAGAGCAAGCAGCAGAATATAGTTAATTTTGCTCTTATGGCCAACTTTCACGGCATCTTTGAGCCTCAGACATATTCAGAGGCTAAAGGCATCCCTGAGTGGGAACAACCTATGGAAGCTGAACATCATAGTCTTCTGAAGAACAACACTTGGGTCCTCTCTAATCTTCCCCCTGGGAAGAAGCCCATTGGCTGCAAATGGGTGTATAAAGTTAAGTATAAGGCTGACGGAACTCATGATAAGTATAAGGCTCAATTAGTAGCCAAAGGGTTCTCACAGACAGAGGGCATTGATTATGAGGAGACTTTTGCTCCCACAGCCAAAATGAGTACCATTCGGCTTGTCCTCGCTATTGCAGCCCAGTTTGGATGGAAAGTACATCAAATGTACGTCAAGAGTGCATTCCTCAATGGGGGATTACAGGAAGAAGTCTATATGACGCAACCTCCTGGTTTCAAGGTTGCTGGTAAAGAACACCAGGTATGCAAACTGGTGAAAGCACTCTATGGCCTTAAACAGGTTCCTCGAGCATGGTACATGAAAATTGATAAGTACCTAGTTGATCATGGTTTTCAAAGGAGTCCTTCTGATTCTAATTTGATGTCAAACAGTCTGGTGATGATATTCTTTTTCTTGTTGCCTATGTTGATGACCTGATCATTACTGGCAACTCGGAACATCTGATTGAGGAGATCAAACATAATCTCAGTCAATCATTTGACATGACAAATTTGGGACTTCTGCATTATTGTCTCGATGTAGAGGTTTGGCAGACAGATGGTAGTATCTTTATCTCTTAGTCCAAGTATGCCCGAAATCTGCTTGATAAGTTCCGTATGAATGATTGAAAACCTGCATCTACACCTATGGAGAATGGGCTGAAACTATCAATACAGATGTTTCTAAAAGAAACTAAAGCTAACAAAGCAACAGAATTAGAAACAATCTAAACTAATAATATTACAATATTGACCATTACATAAACTATCTAAATATTATTTTAACAGATTATATATTATTAGAAAAAAAAGGTGAAAATTATTTCTCTCTAAGCAGATGGTATTTTGGTTTCCAGTCTATTTTAGTTTAACAGTCAATACTATGCAGATGGTATTTTTCTTGTATGATGGCAGACCAAATGGTTTTATGTGAGTTCTGGAGAATCCATGCTGCTTTGGTAGAGTGCCTAGTTGACTGGAATGAAACTACCAATAGCCAATCCTCCCACCAATTTTAGGTACATATGAGTTTCCAAGCTATTATAGGGAATTTGAATTTTTTGTCCGTCTCTTGCTAGAGAAAATTTCTTTGGATTTCTTTATAGCAAGCTACTATCTTCAAAGGAATCAAAATTAGAGATGACAATTATATTAGATTGGCTTGGAGCACAGATTGCACTATTTGGATTCGACCAGCTGAGGAGAGCCATTTGTGTGTCCAGTGAGAGATGTTTTGGTGCAACCTATTGATAGTGGACTCCCATAAGAGTTTGTCATATTTGATATGCATCGGAAAGCCCAAATATGTCAAAGGGAGCTCCTCTTCTTCAATGCTGACCACATAATTGAGCATACATCAGATCAATTACTTTGTCTTCAATAATGTGAGCAGATCCAGTGGCACATTACTTGTGTTAGTATTACATGTCCACCTTCACTAAAAAGTGTGTGGAGAAACTTTGTAATTCTTCAATTGAGTTGCTATTATCCTTTCAGATCTGGACCTACATTTGGTATAGATGTATGTGCCATTCTTGTAGAGTGAACCTCCAACCAAAACACCAAAGAAGTGCTTTAGTTTTATGCCAGCACATGAACACTAAACATTGAACAATAAAATCATCAAATTAATACAATTCACAGTTACTTATCCTAAACAAACATATGATTGTTGATTCCTTCGTACAAGGATACAACAATCATATGTCTGTCAATTCTTAATCACAGCATGTATTGTAAAATTGAATGCAAGTATAGGCAAAGGTGTAAAAATGTGTGCCAATACTACTGGAAATTAAAGAGTACCTGAAGAGAGTCTGCTGATATTCTAGAATCATGACCAACAGAAACTCGCAAACATTTTGATCCATCTGCTTTCTTTTTATTTGTAAGCCATCCAGCAAAACCAGCTGCAATTGCCTCTGTTACAGCTTCTGTAAGGTTTATGGACTCTCCTTCAATGCCAGCAACAGCAACCCCACGAATATCACTGCAGAGATTGATATAACAGAGCAGTTTAACAACAGTAATATCAATTTATACTCGGCAGATTAAAAAAAGCAAGTATACAAGAAGAATAGGAAAACTCCAGAGCACATCCTTCGATTTTTAGAAGAAAAAGAGATCTCAGGCGTGATAGTATACTAGAAGAGTAAGAGAACTTGGGTCTCCAAGCATACTTAAAGAATTAAGAAACTCCAGTGTGCAACCCAGAAATTAGGCAACCAAATAAACATACAGAACTTCAATTTTAATGAATTCGAAACAACTAGTGCAGACACAAAAGGACATTGCTTCTTTTAACTCCTTGATCAAACAGCCTCTCTGATCCCTGTTTCATACGTTCATTAACAGGGATATCATATTCAAAAGGCAAAGCCCAAAAACAGGTTCTGCCAACAGGACAAACACTGAGCTTCGGCACTTTGATATATTAATAAACTTAAAATTCATTTTGGTTGGGTTCACAAAATATTTAAGAATTGCAGATATATATTCATAGGATCTCCCCAGATGATTTATGTTCTTCACATGGCAATAGCTCTTGCAATATCCACTATAGGAACATGATAAATATCTAGATAAAATAAATTCTTTGGAAAGCTAGCTCAAGGTAATCCACTACCAAACTTTGCATTTAAGAACACTCTTCCTACAATAGTATTAGAATGGATGACGTTCTTTTAAAGCATGTCAAGATAACACCATTCAAAATCAACATAAGAGGCCACCAAAAGACATTGCCCCTTGAATCAGGATTATAATTGATACATGAAAATCCTTATCTAGAGAGATACAATTGCCTGAATCAAGATGTCAATGACAAGAACCCATTTCTTAACCAAAGTCTGAGATTTCTGATCAATAGGTTTAATCAGTGTCACCAAATTCAGCTAAATTTGTAAGGTGAGGTGGACAGCATAAAAGCCTTCACTTTACATAAAATAGCACAATGACTACCTAGATACAATACCTATTGGTACCTTGGAAATTGATTTAAAGTAAATCATTTTAAACGCAATCATAGAGTAGCACAACAGTTTTTCTATGGGGACTTGGATGAATCTAAAAAAATATTGTAGCAGTCTTTCCAATGTAGTGGGCCATACTAAATAACTTGAGATACATAATACAATGTGATTAGAGAATGTAATTTTCTTCAAAGTTTAAGAGCCTTTAATCCATCTTGTGTAAGAACCCTAACTTGTTCTAACTGAATTTTTTCCTTTGCTGGTCTGAAAATTTCTGATTTGTTTTGCTTGCAAAGTACTTAATGTTTTCAAGTTTTGTTTTTGCCAATATGTTTAGAATGTAGTGTAGATGGAAAGGTTGCAATATAAAAATAAAATAACACCAAATGATGACTGAATATCAAATAACAAGCTTACTAATGCAACCAAATATCAACACAAAACATAAGTGAACATACCCGGAACTAATAGCTTATCTTCTTTAATGAATGAAGTGATGATTACACTTGAAGATGGCTGGGTATTACATTCAGCTAAGTCTGATATAAATTTCAAACTTCTAGATACATGCAACAACATCAAAATATGAGCTCAAACCCTAGTACAATGTGTAAATCATGAAGTATAATGTTGATCCTTGAAGTCCAATGATCATATATCAATCTGGAAATGACTGTATGCTGCTGTCATAAACCTGTATGTTGCTGTCATAAACCCTAGTGACTGGAAATCATAAATTCATGCCTCAAAACTCCTCAAAAGGTGAAGCGATTGGCCCTAGAGTGAAGCAATTGGGGCTGGGATGTCAAATGAATGATGAATGCTCAACAAATATCTCAAAGCCACCTCAAATCTGAAACTGAAATGAATTTGCAGACTGTTGTTACAAAAATCAGACCCTGTATGAATGAAGAAAATCATCAAAAACAATCTACTTTGCCAAGCGATCCATGTCTAAACCCTCTCCAAGCTTTTATTCATAAAAATGCATCAAAATCAAACTCAAATCTGAATATCAAACTCCAGAGCTAGCTGAAAATAAAGATCCCTGTCAAACACTAGCTTGAAATAAAGCCAAAACACCATCAAAGGTCACCAATTAAACCCAATGATGAACTCCATATGAATTCACCTCTCATGGTGGATTGGGCACATCTCCAAACCACAATAAATCAAGGGAACACCACCTTGAATCAACTAAAATTCACTTTCAGCCAAGAGCACTATGCAAAATGCAAAGTTTAACATAAGCAAAAGATGTCAAAAATGATGCCAAAATCCTCTTTTTATACCATCTCTCCAAGGGCGACCCAATTAGATAAATTATAAGCAATTTTCAAATCCACCAATAATATCAAATCTTTAATTTGATATTTTTAAATGCTTTTCACGTTTGGATGCCAGCATTTAAAATAATAAAATAACAATATTTTATTATTTTTCCTTCTTCCTCCCTAGGCGCCGATTTCTCTTTGGACAAATAATATTTTTTTATTATTTTTTTGCCTTCTCCTTGAGCGCCGATTTTTATTGGCAAAATAATAATTTTTATTATTATTTTTTTTCTCCTCCTTGGGCGTTGATTTTGCCAATAAAATAATGATTTATTATTATTTTATTTTTTCTTCTTTTTTCCCTTTGGCATCAATTTTCATTGGGAAAAATAAATAAATAAAAATATAGTAAAAATTACCTTTTATTTATTTTTCCACTTTCAAGTCTCCAAGCCCTTGATTTTTGCCTTGGCTAAAATACCATTACTTTTGGCTTTATAAAAATATTATATAATATTGCTAGCCAAAAAATACAAATAAAATCAAGTGTTAAGCCAACTTTCTAGTTTCCAAGCCTTCAAGGCACTAGCTCAACCCATAAACAAGTCATGCTCAAAAAGGGGACATTACATCTTGCCTCTCAATCACACAATATCCTTGGGTTTCGATACATGGACAATAAACTAGAAAAGTTGAAGAGCATCGAGTGTGTGGCTTGCGTCATTAAGACCGATTGCTTTTGGTACTCTTTCATGCATTCAATAAGCCTCACAAATTCTTTTTGTTAATTGCAAATAAGGGTTCCGCCAACATTAATGTCATCCAACAACACCTTGCCATGGAGTCCTAAGGAATTAATTTACTAGGGAACTAGTTGGCATGTTTTGAGTTGATTAATTAAATTACAGGACTAAAAACATTTGTTGATTCCTTCGTACAAATATATGCTTGATAATTCATTGGAGTAAGCAATCCAATTAGTTTACACATGTGCTCAACCAGGATATAAGCATTTAAATCTTACTCAACCGATTAGGCTTCTAATTTAATTGTAACATAATCAGTCAAAGAATAGTTCAAAAACTTGAACTTAGCGGGCCTGCTAATGGGCATGCAATTAAAGACGATACGGTGGTGAACTGACAGCATATTCGTGGAGAGATATCAAGGACAGCTCCCCCTTGATTCTAATGGTAGGGATGAGCATCAACATTAAGAGAGGTTGTGCCTGGCAAGCATGTGACTTGCCTGGCACACAAAGTAATAATACAGCTCCTTGGCGGCATAGGGTAAATATGGGTGTTGAACCAACAAGGGCGGCCATTCGAATGCTTAGCTACTCTTCCTTTCTATGTGACCCCTTTGCGATTTTGGCTTGGCTTTGGTGATTAGGATGGCTTTATCTTCTGGGCATGGCAAGGGCAAAAGGATCCTAGTTGGAGACACGATTATGAAGGTAGAGAAAGCCAACTCTCAAAGGCTGTGAGCGGAAGGAGAAAGAATGTTGGAAGACATCGCGGCGTATGTTGAACAGGGGATTGCCAACCCCAACCTTAGAGCTTGGGTCATTTGAATTCGAGAGTTGGCTACACCATAGATGCAAGACTCGCAAAAAACTTGCCGAGTTGCAAAAAACTTGCCGAGTTGCAAAAAACTTGCCGAGTTTCAAAAAACTCGCGAGTTTTTTTTTTTATGGCGAGTAGTTCGTGCAAAAACTTGCCTATTTCACTCGCCGAGTTTTTGGCGAGTTTTTACCAAAAACTCGGCAAAAGGGGTATTGGGGCATTTCAATCTCTTAAAAAATCAGGGACACGCTTGGTCAGTATATGTTGAGATATTGAATTTCCTATACTTTAAATAAATATACTATCAGGATGTTTGAGATAGGTTCCAGATCCATGGGATTTGACATACAGATTCTAGATTTTGGAGGATCCATCAGATTTCAGACTTAACCAATTTTTTAGGGTTTCAAGGTTTCAGACTTAGCCAAATTCAGGGTTTCAGGGTTTCAGACTTAGAATCAGCCATCAAGATTCCACATGAGAATGCGATTTTGTACTCAATTTGCATTCAAATCAATCAAATTTAATAGAAGACACTTCTCTACTCATTTATGGACTCATTGGATACATCGGAGCCCTTGGTTAGAGTCCTCCACTTGGTAGATGGGGATAAAACCCCAATGGGTTATCTTTATGAGGCCATGGATAGGACCAAGGAGGCTATAAGAAATTATTATATGGGGGACAGCCTCAAATTTGATCCCATATGGGAGATTATTGATAGGAGGTGGAACAATCAACTCCACCAACCCATCCATGCAGCAGGGTACTTTTTGATATAGATCCTTACAATGATTGGACAGGGCGCGATGAGCAACCTTCATTGTTTTCCGAGGATGAAATCTATGATTTGGAGAGATAGGCAATGGACGAGGGGGGTGGAATCAGTGGATTCGGATTCTCATTGGATGACATTGAGGATGAGGAGGATAAGGAGACATTGCCACTAGGACCACTACCAACATCTACATCCAGGATGGAGGTTGAGCCACAGTCTGTCATGCCAAGGATGGAGGAGCCACAACAGATTCCTAGGACTAGACCCTCTAGTTCTACCACTCCCCTAGTTTTCACTGGACTTGGCAAGAGGAAGATGTAGTATTTAGTATTTACTTTCAGTTTTACATAAACAATTTGCTATTTTCATTTTGTTTCAAACTATCAATATCAGCGCATTCCACATGAGGATGCCATTTTGTACCCAATTTGCTTTGAAATCAATCAAATACAACTAGACTCAGCTTGTTTCTCATTTATTGACTCATTGGATGCATCTTATCATTGAATTTTGCAAAAAAAAATGCGTTTTTAATGAAATTTAAACAATTTTTTAAGTTGCCGAGTTTTTGGCGAGTCGAGTTTTTCGGGCTTGGCGAGTTTTTGCTTTTGGCAAGTTTTTCAACTATGGGCTACACAAATGGATGGAGCCCCTATGTCAAGGTTAGGGAAGCTCTAACCAACCTACCCCTCAACTCCAAACAATCTCTCAGGCAACGGAACGTATTTGATGCAGCCCAGTCTCTCAACTATGCGACGATGTTATCCATGGTAGTAGGTACCTATCTTCTACATGACATCGAGGATGTAATGAACTAGTCTAAGACTTATTTCAATTGTCACTTAGAGCATTTTCATTGTATTAAAACTATGCAAAACAGATTGCAAAAGAGTATTGAGGAAATTGCTAAGGCCATGAAAGTAGAGTTGTCGCTAGGTGCTTTTGTTGTGGACTCACAATGCTGTGAGGAGGTGGAGGAGGACGACCTAGTGGAGATCCCTCCTCCCCCAAAACATGCAAAATGTAAGAATTGTATTAATTGTAGTGGGGTTGGGACAAGGCCTGTGTAATTTGCCTCCTCCCCCCTATTTCTCTGAACAAAGGGTTGAAGTTTAAGACTGTTTTTTGGTGATCAATCCCGGTGTCTTTTGACTACTTTTGAGGAGGGGCCATGATAATTTGCCCCTCCTCATCTCCTATGTTTTTTTTCATGTCATTCGTGTGTCATCTATGGAATAGTATCTAGGTGGCAGCTGTGTATATACACTTATCGCTTCTACCGGACAGCAGTAATATTTAATAGTGGTAATATAATACGTATCAGTTAGATAATAATCTATGGTGTTTCAGGTTTCTTCTTTGGCTTGGAAGATCTACAATTGATACATGAGAATTGCTCAATTTGTGTGGATGGTATTCAAGTCATGGTATATGCCTGATATTTTAGTAAGAATAATTTTTCAATTAAGAATGGATCTGGTGAACTCCTTCCCTACCAAAATCCAAGTGGAAATTGCTCTTCTTTTGTGGCTCCTAGGTGCCTTATCTAGGTTTATAAACAAAAACCAAAAAATCTTGGACTCGGTCTATTCAGTTTGAAATTGTTGCCTCTATCCTTTTGCAAAAATGTGTTCGACTCACAAAATAGACAGCAACAAATTTCACTACAAGTGTGGAATGTCACTTGGAACAAAATGACTTCCCTCTGGGTTTGAAAGGGGCAGCTCCCTTATTCAAAATAAATAAAAATAAAAATTGTACAGAATTCATAGTATTTACAGGTCTTGATTTGGGGTTTTTTACATATTATATAAAACTAAACATGCAACACAAAATTTTAGGGCCTTTGCACTGGACTTAAGCTGAAAAAACATTTAAGCTCCTCATGCAAAGATTTTCTGATTTTCTAGAAATAGGAACAAACATGCACTAATTTCTAAATTGAGTGCATAGAATAGAAATTATGTGCTAACAAAGAAGATGATGATTGCTGAAATTAAACATAATTCCATGAGGTTTTACAAGCTAGAGAGAAGATGTTGCATGACTTTTTCCACCTTTTTTCTCCAACCACAACCTTAATTACAAATTACAATTTTTGTATGTCCTTGGTCCATAAATAAAGCATCTCTGCACACTTTTATAATTTATTAATTCTAAAAAAAATTAAATAATTTTGATTATGTGCAAAGACAAATATAACTTAAAGTGGGCCCTTTTTATGACATCAAGAACATAATAAAACATCCCTCAACACAGTTGACCAACTTATGGCATCAAGTAAATGACAAAACTTCCCTGTGCCACTTGACGATACATGAAGATCAACCAGTGAAGCACAATTCTAGTCTAGTGCCTTATCTATTGAGCAATGGAGTTGATGAACACTGTATTCCATAGAGTCTAACCACTATAAGATCAGATGTGTGAACCACAACCGATGTCACATGCCCTTCTCTGAAACAGAACCCCATAAGGATGACTTAACCATGATGATGAATGAGATGGCAATTCTATTTGAAAAGCATGTATATGGTGAAGCGATCTACCCAAATGTCACTAGGCGACTTGGTTTGAAAAATGTATTCCCTGAAGTTATAAATGACCTCTAATTGTCACGAAAGTGGACAATTGGAGGTGTTACCCCTATTAGCACAACTCAGGGGTAACACACTATACTAGCAATTTTCCAACAGTAATAACCATGGTGATTTGAATTAGGTGTGCCTAGGATGTCGTGGCAAAGAGAACAGCTCCAATACCAAGAGATTTCAGAGTTATGGAGCTATTCCAATGTGAAAAATCTTAGACAATAAAAACAAACAATACAATCACATTCCTAACACAAGCATAGCTTAAATGCTCTTCCATTAATCATAAATTGAGATATCTGACAATGGTACAATCTTCAGAACTGAATTTGAGAAATCATGGGTACCTAGATGGTCTACTGACAACTAAGGATTGAGAAAGAAATATATGATACAGATCTATAATGTTACAAAGAATGTTTGTCTCCATAACAGTCGTGGATGATGGCTTATCTTCCAACTACATACAGCACAGGTTTAGGCTATGATGCCAGAAGAGTTTTCATATGGCGTGCAGCTATGCAATTTGTGTAGGTGTGCTGGATGCTGAGTGCAGTGTGCTGCTAAGAGAACCAAGGATATGTGTTAATGTGCTCGTGACACGTGATCTTGGATCAGTGTGCGCACTGTCTTCCATGTCTATGCTTAGATCACAATGACTGTTAAGAGGGTTAAATATTCTATAAGGATAGGGGTGCTGAATAACATACAACTATACTTGGGCAAATATCAAATTTCATATTAATAGAAAACAGAAAACATGACTCTCACTGTAATGTCACATTGTAAAAACAAAATTGTTGTTGCCAACACAGCCAAGTTACTCAACTTGGGGCAGGAAATTCTTTTTGTTTTTGATGATCTTTTCTAAAATTCCAGTGAATAATTCCTGTATTACCCATGATTCTATTCCTTTGGGGTTTTTCTGTTAGTTTCTATACCTAGTATAATCTGTGAATCATTTGAAACTTGTCTTTTCCTTGATCATTTTAAATTCTCCTGGTCAACTGCAAATTGCCAATTGCACCACATGGTTGGTTCTCATTGCTTCCCTTCACAGAACTTATCTTGCTTCACATACTTGACTTTTCCCCTTGTATTTCCAAGTTACTGAGAGTGGACCATGTTTTCACCTCTTCGTGTTTTCCTCCCAAGCCTTGCTCCATTTATGAACTTTGACCCCTTTTGCTCGTCTTCCAAGTATCCATGATTTTGACTTATTGTCAGCCTCTCATATTTCTCAGGTTTACTAGTCGCATTTCAAAGTTCCAATACCTTTCCTGCAAGACTCCGACATCATTACACCTAGCAGCCCCTCACTAAATCTTATCTTGGGGTTTTTAAAAGGTTTGCAAAGTTTTGTCGGTTGTTTATTTTGAAATCTATCAAGAGTGATAGGTTTCAATGTGCCACTTCTTTTGCCTTTGGTGCCTATTTATGTGATGGCAGCATGTGTCGAGTTCTAGGGACTTCATTTGGTCGCCTTAATTATTGTCTTCCGCGTTTTTCCAAGATGGTTCCACGTATTTATGTGATGGCATCATGTGTCGAGTTCTAGGAACTTCATTTGGTCGCCTCAGTTATTCTCTTCCGCTTTTTCCCAAGATGGTTCCATGTGTTTTCACCTAGGGGATTTTATTCATGAAATTTTGGATTTTCTTGATTTATCACTTGTGGTTTTTAAACCCAATGTAACGAGATTGTGTCAAGTGCATCTAATCTTATCAAATCCCTTTCACAAAGCTTTCGAGACTTGATCGCTTTTACTCTTTCTGTTTCAGATTTCCTAAGTTAGGGAGATTCATTAAATCTATTTCATGGAATCCTTTGGTAATTCTTTGATTTTCGCCTTATAGTCCTTTTCCCCAAGATATCAAGATTGTGTTATGTTGCCCAATCCCATTAATGTTCTTTCCAAAGAGCTTTCAAGACTTTGGTTACTTGTATTCTCTTGGTGTTGAATCTCCCAAGTTTGCAAAATTGTGTCAACTGGCGCTCTCTCGTTAAATCCCTTTTACGAAACCTTTGAGAATTGTTGACTCTTCACTCAATGTTCATGTATTCCAAGATAGCAAGATTTTGATGTGTGGCACAATCTCACTAAATCCTTTTCACGAAGTTTTTTTTAAATCCTTCACCTAGGAGTGTAATGTTCCGTTTTCTAGCTTGATCTTTTACAGTTGACCGTTGGCCTATTCCGGAGACCCGTAGGCTACTCGGAGGTTGAAATTGGGGTTTAATGTTTGGTGGTTGCTTTTGTTCGTGGATTGTGGTTTGGTTGGCGGTTTCTTTCCGGGTTTGTTCTCCTTAGTCCCTGTTGGTTACGGCTATTTTTAGTAAGTTCAGGATTGGCACCAGAACGGGATTTTGAGAGTGGGGTTGGATTCGTCTTGTGAAGACCTTTCCAACGAGCTATAGATCATTGAATTCCGACTTCATCTTGGCCTCCGTTTTAAAGTCCGTAAATTAAACATTATTATTTAATATTAATGTTGTTTTAAAAGAGGGGACTTTAAGGGTGAGGTTGAAAAAGAGGATTATATTATTTTCCCTCATGTTTTATCCCATATGCAAGAGGATTTTAGAGACTCCCAATTGGAAAAGTATAAAAGGAGGAAGAGTGCTCTCATTTCGGCATCCGAAATCTTGATAATGTTATGCTGCCGGATTGGCCTTGGGATTGCTTCGAGGAATGTATGCCTCCTAGCTTGGCATTGCTTCTCGCTTGAAAGATAGCGACTAGTGGTGAAATAGTCTAGTTTGTGAGTTTGCATTGGGATTTGTGCATTGTAATCAGCGTTTGGCTCTAGTTCAGTTTTGCATATTAGAGTTTTTCCGGCATTGCATTTTTAACTACAACAAATTTGTGTTTTATTCATAAGTCAAAAAACAACAAAAATATTGTTCTGGGTATTCTCTTATTCTCATTGTCTGGTCAAGGCGTTACTTTCCTCCAGTTTGCAGATTTTTTTGAGATAGCTATGATTTTTAAAAGGCAAATCGCCCTTTCTTGAAGGCCGTACCCTCTGCTGATGCATTGGAATCTATGCATAAATAATACATGGCATTTTGATCTGTTTTCAGTGTTCTATCCTAAGCATCATCATTCTTAGGGAATATTGCATTTTGTTTCAAGTCAGTTGGATGAGTTATGAGGGAGATATGAGCATATGAGTAAATTCATAGGTTGCTGGTTTTAATTTAAAGGCAAATGAGATTCATTTTGTAAACTGACAGTAGTACTGGCAGTAATTCTCAATCTTGTTCAATTCTGATTTGTAATGCTCAACTCTACTTCCAGTATTTGCTTTTGTATTTACTTTACCTCCGCCCTATGGTAGCTACTTTCCCATTCCGGGATAGAAAGCACATTCTGGGTGTTGAGTACTTTCAGCATTACAGTTATTTCTTTCAAGCATTGTAATTTGTAATACTCCGCCATATGGTCGCCTCAACTCCATATTGGATTGGGTAGCACATACTTGGTGTCGAGTTCTCTTTCAGTACTTAGTGTAGAAGACCCTCTGACCATATGCTCGCCATCATTGGCGCCATTCTTGGTTAGAGTTATTGCATAAGCATTTTGATTAAGATCCTCTGACCAATGCTCACACCTTGCCCACATCGGGATCCTGGTGTACATTCTGGTTAGAGTTGCTTCAGCAACGTTTTGGTTTAGCTGCTAACCTTAACGGGTGCATTGGTTTGTAATTTGTAATTTGAAAAAACAAAAAATTTGGCTTGGAATATTTCAAGGAGTTTTCTTATTAACAAACCCTTAAAGATAGTAGGACCACAGCACATGGCATGATCTCCATAAATGATCTCACAAGGCCTTTTTTCTTTTGTCGCTTTCATTAGGTATTTGAATCTTATCTCCCAAAATCTCCAAGATGTTGCCATGTAGCAATCTGGGGAGATCAAGGTCTTTTGTGACATGTTGTTCTCTTTTTCTCTTATTTAACAAGATGTTACTACGTGGCACAATCTCAGAGCTTTTGTTTCTTTCTTTTCTCTATGATTTATATCCTCCAAGTTAACAAGAAAGCAACACAAGTCACAGTTTTGCTAAAGGGTTTTATCTCTAGATTTTAGTCTGTGTTCTCTAGGAGTTTAACTTGATGGATCATTTGCATTGCATCATCTATGTTTTATGTTTTTCCTAGACTAATGTTTAAAATGTTCTCTAGATTTTATATCTTTCAGTTATTAAGTTATTAAATGCTTTGTAGGAAGTTTGTGCACAAGAAAAATAAAAGTCTTGGGAGGATTAACTCCTTCCAAAATCAGGGCTTGAAGATAGACTAATTTGAAGAAAAAAGAAACAACCTAGGCCATACACATTGCACCTAATTGGAATTTTAGAAGGAATAATGGTTGTCAGTCTTTACAAGTTAATGCTTTCAATGTTCTATCATTTGAGATTTCAATCAAAGGACTAGGTGGCACTGATGCATTAAAATGATAAGCTGAACTAATAGAGGAGGATTAACAAGCTCTCAAGCCTTAAAGAAAACATGGTATACTACACCTTAAAGAACATCTATATTGCAAGGTGCTAGTGAAGTGACTACGGTTGGCCAACAAACAACTTATGATTAATTCTTTTAGAATTCAAATTTGCTAATTTTAATCGAAATGCCATCATGTAACTGAAAAACTGATGATCTTGTAATATTCAATGTAGTTGTGACACACCAAAAAACTCTTTAAATATTTGATTTGAACCATTGAAACAAGGGGGAATGTCATATCCCCTTTTTTTAGATTAAAATAATTAATAATATTATTTAAGTTGGGGCCGATAATTTCTAATTTAAGGGCAACTTAATAATATTATTATAGTTGTCCAAGGGGTTGAGCTTAATTGGTTGAAACATTGGGTTCTTGTTGAGGAGACCCAAGTTCAAATCCCCATAGGGACATCTAAGTGACTCTTGGTCTTCCATAGTTAGTGGAATTCTAAGTTGTGACTCTTGGCTTCTAATGTGGATGTGTTCTAATTTCTAAGTGTTCATGCTTGGGGATGAGGACCCCCATGTTGTGGCCTCACCGGTTCATAGCTCCGGTCAAAAGCATTCAATGATCAAAAAAAAAAAAAAAATATTATTATTATTATTAAAATAAAAGGTGTTTTTAAACACTAGTGATAAAATAAAAGTATTTTAAAAAAAAATTAAAAAATTAAAAAGTATTTTTAAATACTTAGGGAAATTTAGGTCTCAAGGGCCCATTTTTTAACACTATAAAAGGAGGCGCCTATCTTCATTTGAGAATCATCATTCAAGTTATCCTTTTGCATCCAATTTTCAGATTTGAGCAGTTTTTTCAATCTAGGGCATCCAAGGACGAAAACCGTTGGTTTGTTCGGGGTTTGTGACGACGAAAATCCTTATTTCTCATTTTGGGTGATTGCATCTAGGGATCACAATTTTGCTAATTTTGAAGATTTCATGCAATATTCCAGCGATTGGGTGATTTGGAGTTGCAAGCAAATCATTCTACATCATCAAATCGGCATATTTGGGCAAGTTTCAAGTTGATATGTTGTTGTTATAGTGTCGCTGCAGTGATTTGATAAGATTTCAGCGTTTTGAGGATTGCATATTGCTGCTACAGTGCCACTACAGTGTTTTACCACCAAATCAGCATTTTCGGAGTAATTTGTTGCTGATTTATGAGGGTTTCAAAGCTGTATCACTTCCCAAAAAATTGTGAAATAATTTATTAACCATAGCGACTCAGATCTAGGATATTTGCTGCTGTTTGAGTTGGTTTCCAAGACTGCACATCATCCACAAAAATCAGAAATAATTTTATGAACAGGGCGAGTGTAGATCTGTGGGTTTTGGAGGAGTTTTTCAAGCATTTAGGGCAGTCATACCATCCTTTATTGCTACCATTAATTTCTATATAAGGGCAAATCATTTTAGAGGATTGTGGTGCTGATTTCCAGCCTATATGTGAGGCTGTACAGCTGCTATTTAGAATTTGTGAGTACATTTGCTTATTTACATCATTGTATCTTATTTTCAGCAGTTGAAATAAAATTTCAGAATTTATTTGTGGTCTCCAATCTGCTGTTACATCATTTATATGTTCAGATCTGAGTGTGTTTTGATCATGAAATAAGTATATGAGGGCTTGATAGTCTTCGCCATTAATTTTCCAGCCCTAGCATCTATTTGATTTTGCTGTTTCCAGTTATTTATTTGTCCAGAAAATCAGAAAATTACAAAACAAAATCAGAATATTGCAAAAATAATTAATTGGAGACATTACAAAGAAGGTTACTGTAAAACAGTTTCTTTTTCACCTTTTGATTCAGAAGATTAAAATAGAATGCAAGTTTGTAAGTGATTATCAAGTCTGGGCTTTTGCTGTTCAAGGTTTTTACAAGCAAATTTCTTTAAGTTTAATGTCATTTGGATTCAAGAACTTATTTGTGGTTGTGCTCATGCTGAGCACATTTTGAATTTCTAATCTATATTAAAACCACTAGAAAAATAGATGGCTATTTGGACTTTTGTTGTTCAGCCAATCAAAATGCATGATTGTTACAAATTTCTTTGCAATGTATCTTGTCAATCTGGACTTTTGTTGTTTTTACCTTATGTAATTTTCTTCATTGGCACAGAACGAATTCAAATGATCATTAATCTGCTTTCTCAAAATCTGTAGTCAAAACTCTCTCTTTATCCCCATCCTTTCTCAATCTTTTCACTTTTCTTTACACAATCCAACATTTGTATTATAGTAGATGTTGGATTCAATAAACCTTATGCAGGTGACAACCTCCCATGCACTGATTCTCATTATGAGATCCCAAAACAGGAGGGTTTTTAACCCCTGACTATTACCATGTGAAAAGACCAATCAAAAGAACCAAAGGGCTTTATTGGTTTCTACATGCCCAAAATGGTAAAATAAGAAGACCAAGAGCTGTCTCAAGTTTGATATTAATAAATGTGTAGGGTTATAAATAAACTTGTTTTTAACTTTGTAAGTTGTAACTATCACTACTGTTACCTAACCTGTTTACATAATTAAATAACACACACTGTTAATTTATCTATTTTATGACAATTATTCGAAACAAATTAATCTAAACTTATGCCAATGTAAAGCTGCTTTACCACAACCCCAGGCGAACATTCATTGACTGCTGACAGCTTCCTTTGCAATAAAAGACTGAAATACACTACTG
This sequence comes from Cunninghamia lanceolata, assembly GCA_027924645.1. Lineage (NCBI taxonomy): Eukaryota > Viridiplantae > Streptophyta > Pinopsida > Cupressales > Cupressaceae > Cunninghamia > Cunninghamia lanceolata. The sequence goes on along the minus strand of BSBN01001403.1, from coordinate 281,085 downwards.
AGGAAGACAAACATCAAAAACTTCACATGGAACCACAAGCAACTTCCTCCTTCAACATACTATGGAACCTCTCTGTATGCTTCTCCAATAGGTTTTCCATCACTTTCAGTATGAAGAGAAATTTGTAGCTTAGTCAGTACTATGAAGTCACCTAAGCATACCTTCCAGGAGCACCCCTCGTGTTACCTAATACTTGGAGCCTTTGGAGGCATATCAAAGACCTCTTTTTTCTGGTTACCATTTTACAAATCTATACGGTATTGGTTCCATGCACACACCAACCAGTTGCTCCCAAAACCACACATTACCATCAATAGATACAAACCCAATTTCTTCTTTAGAACTATTCCTCCCAAACAATCCATGGTAAAAGCATTTACTTTGCATCCCTTCTAATCTATGATTTTCTCTTGAAGCCTGGCGATATTGAAATGAATACCTCTCTTTTCACCAGGTTACATGCTTCAACCAACTCTTAATGGTGCCACTCAGTAAATCTCCCAAACAACTCTGAGAAAGCCAAAGGAGATAAATACTTTATAATGTCTAATGACTCAAATAGATCCCTGCAAAGCTCATGAATGAATTTTTCTTTATATATATATGCTTTTGAACACTGATTTATAAATTGTTCATCCAGCAATTAGAGTCCCAAATTGCATAGATCTAATGACCAGCACCTCAATGTACAGAAAGCCAGCTACTAATTCATGAAATACAAGGGAATTGCCTCCACAACTGCCCTTTGCTTCTATAGATGTATATAGCAGAAATTTTACAATCCACGCAGCCTATCATAGAGGATATCCTCATCTAATTGAAAAATAAACAATCAATAATGTAACAATTCGAAGCCCCTCAGTTCCACTCCAAAATCTGACCTTGACCTGAGCTTTTCCTCTTTCAGCTGCAGTTGCAATAAGCACATTTGGTCTATTGTTGAAAACAGATATTTTTGAAGCGCTACTTAATGAAGTGTTGTTGTTGACTGCCTTCCTCTGTGCAGATTCATTAAGAGTGGAACCATTTGCCCTGAGTGGATCCCGGAATACAGGAAACTCTATTGCAGCCAACAAAGGCACAACCTCTTAGTAAGTTGCTTTCCATTAGACCCTAATGTTCAGATCAAAGAACTGCATTGTAGAGTCATAGAAACCTCCTCCTCGTTGTCTTTGACATGAGGAGTTTCCTTGAGCTTCTTAAGCTTGTGTCTCAAGTATGTGACTTCTGTTAACAGAGCAGCATCACAGATTTTTGTAGATAATCTTCTTTCCATGATTTGTTTCTATAATCCGAAATTAGATCAGACAAGTTAGTCAAGTAGGCTAGATTATTCACTTCCATTGTCATAGAAGCTAACCCTTATGCCTAACACACTTTGAAGGCTCAATCTGGAGACTATAACACAAGTTGTCAAAACTGTTTGTTGGAACAGCGAGGAAGAAGTCACAGAAGGATCTGATTGCATAGAGGAATTAGATGAACAGAAGAAAAGGCAGAACTGGCAGGTTTGACCACAATTGATCTCATCTTACTAATTCAACAGCAGTCAAAACTGTCCCTGTCAGAAACTAGTTGAGCAAAGCAGGTTCGACCACAGTCAAACACATCACAGAAACAACAAGACATGGAGTACAGGGTCTAAGAGCTCCAAAACATGTCCAAAAGTTTCCTTTCAGTTTCTAATGACACTTGAACTTCCTTCTTTAAATCATTTGTAACTCTTCTTATTGTAAAACCTCCAAGAGAGGTTATTGTATCAGTATGTGTAATGTCCCTCTTTTTATCAATGATCAAAATTTGAAATAAGTTAGCTTTTTTTCTATTTCGCCGGAAGCTAACTGTATTGCAAGGGAAAATGTTTTTTTAAGGCTATTCTATGTTTTTTCTTGATGCATCAACTTAATCACATTTATTTAAACATAGACTTTTTAAGTAAGTGCATGTGCTTTCTTTAGTGAGCGCTGTTGAGGGTGGGCCCCTCTGTCAGTGTGAATCTTTTCTTGGCTGGTCGTTGCATAGTGGCGCCAGTTTTAGTCAGTTAATAGCTATTTGCTATTCTTATCTTGGGTTGTAACTGACAAAGTTACGGGAGCACTCCACAGAGAATAATTTATTGTCTTTTCCTTGCATCAGCGGTGATAGTGAGCATTAAATGTTTTCTTCTGCATGGGCGTTGGTGGGGAGTGGAATGATAAATAGTGCATTCGCCATTGTGAAGGATTCATTCGCGCAGTTTTGATTTTGGAGACTGATTTCTTGAGCGCCTGGCTGTTTAGCAAGGTTTGGGGGTGTTTACCTCAGAATCATCCAGTTTCGATTGTGTGAGATCAATCCTAGCTGGGCAAAATCGATGATTTCACATCAGAGATCATATTGGGGTATAATGGAGTTTGATGTATTTTGAAGGGTGTTGTATTGCATGTCTGGATACAGATTTTGGGAGTTTGTTTGTCTTCAGGAGTTTCGTAGTGTAGCATTCCAACTCAATAAGAATCAAACCTTCAATGGAATAAGCAAAGGAATGTAGTTGGATGTCTTTTCTGCAGATTGTAGTACTGAAGGGAGCCGTACTTGCACAGGGGGTACGTGTGAAGGAAGATCATGAAACGTGGTCTTTTCGGGACTTCAATGAGTCTTATCATGAGCACCTAGATTATATGACAGCGTTGCCACTGGTTTTGAGGAGGATTCAGGGGTTGGTTAGCAGTTTAGGACTGATTTAGCGTGTACTTGGGCATCGTACCAGCAGGTACAGTTTGGAGAAAACACTGGAAAATGCCTCAGTTGCAGTCTGAAACTCCATCACACATTGGTCGCCTGGTTTAGTAGATCATTCCTCTAGTGTTTGTTGTTGGGAATTTGCATCTTTGAAGAAATTTGGGTCGGTTATGGCTGTTCCTGGGTGCTATCAGCATGACTGTTCCATAACAGTCCTCAACAAAAGTTGCTGAGTCACAAACAGAAGGTTCATTGCTGTTATAGGAGACGTGTCAGTCATTGCATCATAAAATCATCTTTTTTCATTTACTTTCAAAGGTAACAATTGTCTTATTTTCAATCTATGCCCTGATTCATTGTTACAACAGTGAAATTTGATATGAAAATTCAACTAATAAGTCTGCAATAGTTTCAAATTTTAAATGAATTGCATTGAGTTCTTAATACCAAACCTAGGGTGAACATCACAGTATGGGAGATTTTGCTTAGTGTCATTTGTAAAGGCCTGTTGTTAGCAGCCTATGAGTCTTTGAGAGAGTAGCAGAGGTTTAGGGAGTGTGTGAGAAAATTGGAGAGTTATATGTTGTAGGCAAGAAGAAGTCCTTGTAATCCTTGTTTTAGGCAAGAAAACCATTGTAACACCTCACTCCTGTAGTTTTTCCCAATTTGGGTTTCTCCAGATCAAATTGCTGGTATATTCTCATTATTAGTGTTATTTATGCTGTTTGCTTGTATTTAAATACTTCTATAATTTGTTCTATGCTCTAAGATTCACGTGTGGCGAAATTTTTTCCTTGTTTCCACATTAGGAACAGTGATATTTGTAATAGGATCTGTTGTGAGGGTCTACAAATTGGAATATACACGCTAGATTACAAATCATTCTAACTTCTCATGAAGAGAATCAAACTCATGCTAGCGGAGATGATAAGGTAATTACTGATTATAGTGATCCAACTCCAAAGAACTAATATTGATTGCCTTTCCAATCTTATGTATTTTATTATTAAAAACAAATTGCACCAAAACTGAAAATAAGGGCCTCAAGAAACACTATATTTGCAAATGCAAACAGTACTAAGCACCACAGTGCAAACCAAGGAAGGCAAGAGACTTCTTCTACTTTCCATTATGATATATGTAATAAAATTGAAAGAATTCACTCATAACAAGCACTGCAGTTACATAACCTGTTTACAATATCAGGCAAAACTATCTTGGCTTATCCATTATATGACAACTGTTTGTAGAAACTGATCAAAACTATTGTGGAGGTAAAGCTGCTATTTCAGCAAGTTGAATGTTCTAAAGACTATAAATTTTTTACCAAAAAAATCAATTTCACTCCACCACATGCACCATAAAAAAGAACTTCAACTTCTCAAAAACTAATAAAAGGGTGTTACAAAAATATGATTTTGAAAATTCCAGTTCACCTTCAATGTGGCAAAATGTTATAATACGCAAATTTAAAAGTTTTAAACAGAAATAGTCCACCGACATCTAATTCTAGGACTACAAAATTCAGAACAAAAAAGTCAGTACTGCTTTGGTATGTATACTTGCCTTCCATTCTGAAGCTTTTTGAAATCTATTTTCTCTAATGCCAGGACTGAACCAGTAGACATGGCTGCTGCTAAAGGCACAAGACAACAAAGTTATAAGATTATAACATGCACACACAATCTTACACATCAGGAAATCATAAAAGTAAACAATAACAACAAAAAAAATAAGATTTTAAAAATTGAACTTTGGCGCTTGCTAATGGCCTTACTAACATGCTATTTCTGGTATAGCATTATAGGATTAAAAAAAATGCCTTCACATACAAACACAATCCACAAAATATCATTGACCACAGTATAAGATAGACTACAGAACAGACCATTGCAAAATACCCTTGCTTGGTTTTGACGTTTTGGCAAAAAAACTGACCGCATGGCTGGTGTTCCAGTCCATGTCAGCTTTTTTTCATGAGGTGATTGCAAGCTACTGGTATTAGAGGCAGAAAACGCCCCAGTGTACAATGCATCTTCTTGTCTCACCCGTTGGAATGAACGGGCTACAACCATAGTTTGTAAAGCGGTCCAGGAAATTGCTGCATCCACATTGCATGGTTCTATTAGATCTAATACTTGTAGACTGAATTAGACCAAAGTTCTCTAGTGTTTCCATATGCCTCGACTGTTATAACATCATAACAGTTCTTTATATGATTCTACTGTCTAGTGAAATTGGGTGCATGATATTAGATATTTTATATTTATGCCACATTAATGCCAAGCAAGTTTAATAGATCTTATGGATCCTAATAAGTTAAAAGCCAACAAATTCAATATAACTTATGAACTTCTGTATGTTGCTCGCCATATGAGCTAAACCTTTTTACAAGAGAACAAAGATTAAAAGCCAACAAATTCAATATAACTTAACTAACTTCTGAATGTTGCTCCCCACATGGGCTAAACCCTTTTACAAGAATATAAAGACAATGACTTCAAGCTTTTTACTTGAATGTTGTTCTTCCATGAAAAGGGTACAAAAAATAACCCAACAAATATCAGCAACTCTCCGAATTTCATCTTGTGCTTTCAATAATCTTCTCTTCTCCATGAAGCTGAGATTATGATTCATCAACAGGTCCTGCAAAGAGCTATCCTTGTAAAATATACTTTATGCCTCCTTTATGATGTTATTCTGAGATTCACTTGTGATTTGCACTCAAACATATGCAGATTGCACTCAAACATATGCAGATTCTCTCATTATATTCAATTTCCAGATGCAATGTCTTCTGTCTTTTCTAAGATACAAACTTGGCAACTACTATAGAAGTTTTCTTCAACATATCAAGGCTCCACCTACAAGAATTCACCCTTATAGAAGACAGACTCACATCGTTGTGAAAATGCTAGCATGCATTTATCTTTAAAGAAACAAGGTTGAGGATTTATTTGATTTGTTAATGTGGTTAAATTTAAACTCTTTAAAGAGACAGAAAATGAAAGTGAAATGTAGCACCAAAACATGATACAAAGCATCACAGCTGACAGCACAATCAACAACTAGTTGAGAAGTGCCTGCTATGATACTCAGAGAGAATGTCAAAGACTGGGAAACATTGATGATTTAACTCCAATAGACCCAAGGGTTCAGCAGTTAATACAAGAAACCAGAATTGCGAACTCCTCGCTTCAAATCCCAAAGCAAAGATTTTCATCCTTCGTGGGTGTGAAAATATGTCACTCAAGCAGTCAAGAGATGGAAGTAGTAATGACCCTACAAAGGCAGGGCTTATTTCTCTGACAACTGAACAATCAAGGCAGCCAGAACCAAAGAAGAAGAAGAATTAATCTCGAATATCAATAAAGAAAGCACAATGTGATTGACCTTGAGAAGGGCATGGCCTTTAAATCTTTTACACTTGAAAGGTACTAAGTTTAAGACAATCTCAGGTGCATTCAGAATATAGTTGGAAAAACAACATGAGACCAAGAAAAATCATCACAAGCACGTTCACATTTCAGAATTTTCACCTCGTTAAAAGTTCACCTATATATTTTATTTAGATGTAGTATTACCAAGGTTACTTGGGTGTGGGGGTGCAGGGTGTGCATGGTACCAGGTGCACAGCACCTGCTGCAGGCCACTAAAAATTAGGTCTTTTGGGTAATGATGTGTTTGTATTATATATTGTCTACAACTACAAGTTATACAAGAAAATTGGAAATTTCAAAATAAATGTACAGGTACTGGTGCACATAGGGTACAGATACAGATACATACTTTTTGAGGCCATGTGCACGCTCACTGTAAGTAAAACTATTACTGAATTCAAAGTATTCCAACAATCACTAGAACCCACTTCCTCATTAAGTTAAATATCCTTACTATTACTGAATTCAAAGTATTCCAACAATCGCTGGAACCTATTCTCCGTTAAGGTCAATATCCTCACTATTACAAAATTCAAAGTATTCCAACAAACACTAGAACCTGCTTCCTGTTCGGTGAAAAAAATGAATGATTCTATTATTTGCAAGGAAAGAATTACAAATATATACAGGGAGAGTTTCTATAATGAAACTATCAAAGAAAACTCTCAAGAATAGAAACTATCTAAACAATATAATATTGACCATTAATCATGTAATTTTAATTATTCTAATACCCTCCCTTAATGGTCAATCTGCTAACTACACCAAGAGACCCCCTGAATTTTATAAATTTATCTGGACTAAGGGACTTGGTGAGAATATCCGCTGTATGATCCTCTGTCAGAACATACAGCAACTGAACTGAGCCGTCTTCAACAAGCTTTCTGATGAAGTGACAATGAGTTTCCACATGCTTGGTTCTTTCATGGAAGACTGGATTCTTGGCAAGTTTGAGAACTCCCTGATTGTCACAGAACAGGGGAGTCGAACCTGCTTGAGACATTTGCATATCAGCAAGCATCCGGCGAAGCCAAACTACCTCACAAGCTGCCTTAACTGCGCCCCGATACTCTGCTTCTGTCGAGGAGAGAGCCACCGCCTGCTGCTTCTTACTAGTCCATGTGACTGCACCGGATCCCAAACTGAACACATACCCAATAGTCTTAGCCCACCATTTAGGCCGGAGAGTATAAGTGCCAACGTCGGATGCAACAGGAGGAGCTGGAACAAGTGTAACAGGTGGAAGATCAACATCATCCGAAGGAAATTCGGGTTGAGCATCATCAAAAACAGAATCTGCATCATCATCCCTCCCATCAGGTGGACCTAACGAAAGATGAACACCCAAATCAGTAGCCTTCAAAGGCTGATCCTCAGAGTGCTGCACAGACGAGGAAAGGCCCTCGGTCTTCATCAAAAACATCCCGACTGAAGATAAGCCGATCAGTATCTATATCAATTAGCCGGTAAGCCTTATGGTTGTCACTGTACCCTGTGAACATAAGCTTTTGACTCTTGGAATCCAATTTTGTGCGCTTGGCATCTAGAATCCACACATATGCTAAAGAACCAAATATTCTCAAATGGTTGATCCGAGGTTTGCGATCAGTCCAAACTTCCTCAGGAGTCTTCCCCTTAACTGCATATGTAGGAGACCGATTAAAGAGATAAATTGCAGTGTAGACTGCTTCTACCCAATATTTCTTAGGAACACTCTTGTGTTCTATAACATGGAACGGGCCATTTCAATGATTGTGCAGTTGCGCCGCTCTACAACACCATTTTGCTGAGGAGTGTAAGGTGTGGTTAACTGGCGTTTGATGCCATGTAAATCACAGAAGTTGGAGAAATCAATAGAACAAAATTCCCCCCCCCCCATTATCTGACCTAAGAGTGACTATGAAATAGCCAGACTCTTTCTACTCTTTCTACAAAGGCCCTAAACTTCTGAAATACATTAAACACATCTGATTTCTGTCTAAGAAAGTACACCCACATTTTACGACTGAAATCATCAACAAGAAGCAAGAAATACCTGCAACCAGTAACAGAAGGTGTATTCATTGGCCCACATCTATCAGCGTGAACCAACTGTAGTACCTTGGAGGCTCGCCATGAGTCACCATTCGGGAACAATGTCCTATGCTGCTTCCCAACCTAACAAGCTCCACAAACACCATGATGCTGAGTCTGGATCTCAGGTAAACTGGCTACAAGTCCCTCCCGAGATAACTGAGAGAGATAGTGCACATTTAAGTGCCCATAACGCTAATGCCAAAGACTAGTGATGGAAGAATTTCTAGCTGCCATGGCTAACTCTAGAGAATCACCTGTATCCACAAGTCTGTATAGACCATGATCCTCAATACCAACAGCCACAGTGGCGCAAGTCTCCCGATCAACAATGGAACATTTGTGAGTACTGAAAACCACATCCAACTGAGGAGAGTGCCGCATAATTTGACTGACAGAGAGAAGATTGAGTTCCATGCCAGGAACATAATAGACATTGAGGAATATGAGATTACTCCCACCAGACTAAATCTGAACAATGCCCTTACCGACAACTATATATTCTTCTCCTCCACCAAAAATAACTAAGTCACTGAAGGGAGAGAAATCTGTGAACCAATCACGCCGATGGGTGAAGTGTCGCGAGGCACCTAAATCAATGTACCATGCAGAAGACTTTACATGATCTATAGATCTTTTAGCCATAAAGGCGTAAAAGGCAGATTCCTTCTACTCAGAGTGCTTGGCAACATTAGCTTTCTGCTGAGACCCTCCCTGCTTCTTCTGTTTAGAAGCCAAACGCTGACGACAATCCTATTTCATGTGACCATATTTGTGACAGTAATTACACTGAATATTCTTTTTCTTGGTGCTGTCCTGAGGTTGACCTGACCCTTTCTGCTGCGGAGGCTGACCTTTGCTTTTATTCTGATCCTGAAACTTGGCTACAAAAGCCTGCTCTGTAGAGGACGAAGAAGCACTACTACCAAACTGTTGTTTCCAGCGATCCTGCTGCAAGAGGATAGTACAGAGCTCTGGAAACTTCAAATCAACATTAGCAGACGTAATGTTGAGAGTCTCAATGAAGTGTTCATAGGACTTAGGTAGACTTTTCAAAGTGATCACGACCATGTCTTCTTCCTCCATTTTTCGACCAATAGCCTCCAGCTGATCTCTGATCTCTTGGATTTTGTTCAGGTGCGCCTGCAAAGATGTCTTCTCATCCATCATGATAGAAAACAGTATATTTTTCAAGAAGAACGCACGGCTCTTGTCGGAGGTCTCATGCATACCCTTCAAATGGTCCCAAATCTCCTTTGCGGATTTTCCAGTCGGAATCTAAGGTAGCTGATCATCTGTAACTGAAAGCTTAATGAGCATCACTGCTTCACGAGTTTGTTCATCAAACTTATCCTGGTCTTTACCCGCCGTTGTTGGACGAGTAGTATTGCCTAGAATGATCTGATCAAGGCAGCGATATTTAAAGATGGTCATCATTCGCTGCTTCCAAGTATTATAATTTTTGTCGTTGAAACGCTGACTGCCCTCCAACATAATGTTGGGCAAAGAAGCCATCATCACATTTTTCAATGCACGAAAAGCGATGAGCTGAGAAGAGGCTGAATGCACGAAACCCGAGGCACAGATTCCAATGCACTGAGGCAGGTACAAGTTCAGATTTCAAGACAAATCCGCTAGCACAAATTTCGAGGCACGGATTTCGAGACAGCCAAAAAAAATCTGAAGCCAACCCAGAAATTGTCTCGAAAAACCCACAAATAATCTGTGATCAGAATAAAAATCCGGCTTGAAACAAAGGGTCAAAACCCTAGCCGACACAAGGAAGAGAAAATGAACGTTTTCTTTTCTTTCTTTTTTTTTTGGCAGAAAATCTCAAACCGCGCCCAGAAAACCAGGAAATCACGGAATCTTTGTTGCAAAGATCGCATATTCGGAAAACATGAAACCAGAAACTATTGCTTATAGAAAAGAACCGCGAAAATCGCGCATAGAAACAACAAGACAATCACATCCAAACATAGTCGCAACCAAAACAAGTTTGAGACTCACGAATCTCTGCAAAAATCCGCGAGGCAAGAAACAATCTGCGACGAAGGAAGTCGCAAGACTCAGAAGTCGCGACCACGACCAAAGATCACTACAAAGGCGGGATTCACGAAGTCGCGGCCAAAAATTTGACAAAAAATCATTTTCCATGACCCACAACTCGAATCACAACCTCCAGAGATTAAAAAAAAAAAAAAAAAAACCTTCGATTTTTAAAGCAAAAAATACCACGAAATCCCGCTCAGAGGCTCTGATACCATGTTCGGTAAAAAAAAGAATGATTCTATTATTTACAAGGAAAGAATTACAAATATATTCAGGGAGAGTTTCTATAATGAAACTATCGAAGAAAACTCTCAAGAATAGAAACTATCTAAACAATATAATATTGAACATTAATCATGTAATTTTAATTATTCTAATACTTCCTCCTCCAATCCAACTACAACATAGCCCAATTTCCCAACATGTACATGAAATCCTACTACATTCTAGTCAATCTCCCCCAGATGAATTTTCCATAATATTCTTTTATGGAATTTCAAATATTTAATGCAGTTGGTATGCAAATCTGTAATGTTCAAAGGCAACTCAGAAAGGGCAAATGTCAAAGAGTAAGTGTTTGACTCCTAATTGGCAAAAACTCAAGAAAAAGCTCAGAAAACCAAACATTCAGATTTTTATAAGAAGATATTTTCCCCATTTCATGACACACAAGTCAGTAGACCTCAAAATAAACATAAATACCAAGTATTAAATTAACAAACATCACAGTAACAGAATACATATCCTTTTTTTGCATCTAAGGTAAAGTATATCAAACAGCAGCTCCGTTCCTGGAATAAAGAAGTTTTTGGGAACATTTTTCAAAACAAGGTAGCAATTGAGGCATCCCTTGAGCAGGTAGCTATGTCTATCCAGTCAGGTGGTTTGACGGATGAGCTTATGCAGGAAGAGTCCCGACTGCTGGCTGTTCAAGATCAATTTTTACTTTGTGAAGAAATCTATTGGAAGCAAAAATCTAGGGAAAAGTGGCTGGTTGAAGGAGACAGAAATGAGAAGTTCCTCATATTTCCATGCAGTGACAGTGGCTAAACATCAAGCAAACAGAATAAGTCATGTTTTAGATAGGCAGGGAAATAAAGTGGAAGGCACTGAGGATATAGCTAAGGTAGCAGTAGATTACTTCTGGCACCTTCTGTCAGAAGGGCATTACAATGATAGTGTGGCGGAGGAGCACATACTGGAAAACACCCTTGTGGCTCTTGGAGAGGAGGTTAATGAGGCATTGTTAATCCCCTTCACTGCTGATGAAGTCAAAATGGCAGTGTTTGGTCTTAAAAAAAATCATTTGCCAGGCCCAAATGGGCCGCATGCGGGGTTTTGCAGTTCTTTTGAGAGGTCCTAGGCAAAGAAATGATAGCAGTGATGAATGATTCACTTAAATTTGGCAAAGTCCCTAAAGTCTTCAAATGTACTTACCTGGCTTTGGTGCCAAAAAAGGAGAATGCCAAATCTTTAACTGACTATCGTCCAATAGACCTATGTAAGTACCTTGAATATGATTTATAAGGTAATTGCTGAAAGGCTCAAAGGTCTTTTGCCAAAGCTCATTGAAAGGAACAAGGTGGCTTTGTGGGAGGTCACCAAATCTTGAATGGTGTTTTGATCTCACATGAGATTATGAATTCTCTGTCCAAATGAGAGGATAACAGTATGGTAATAAAACTTGAAATGGCAAAAGTGTATGAGAGGTTATCATGGAGCTTCCTTCACAAAATATTGTTGGCTTTTGGTTTTGGTACAAGATGGGTTGAGTGGATCTTTCAAGTAGTTGTTGTTGCATGGTTCTCAGTATTAGTCACTGGTCCTCCAATTGGATTTTTCCAGAGCTCAAGGGGTCTTAGACAAGGAGATCCATTGGCGCCTTATCTATTCATTCTCATGGCATACTCTCTAGTAAGGCTCATCAGCGGTTTTAATAGGCAAGGTCTTATATCAGGGATCAGGTTGTCTCCTCAATCTGCATCGTTCATGCATAGGCAATTTGTGGATGATACTATCTTGTCTGGCAAGACTTCAAGAGCAGAAGCTCAAGCATAGAAAGAAATCCTAGAGATATATGAAGCTGCTTCTGGACCAAAAATAAATAAGGAGAAACTGAAAATTTTCGTCTTTCCAAAATGATATTGTTAGGCTTTAATATCTGGGGGAAGTTATGCAACGTCTTCAAAAGCAGCTAAACACATGGAGTGGGAGATGGCTTAGTCTTGCAGGCAGGATCTGTAATGTCCCCTTTAAATTTTTCTTATTTTTCCTTAAATATAATAAAATCTGACTCACAATTATAGCAGCACAATTAATTTAAATATGGTATCAACTTCAGAAATTGCAGTTTTAACAGTTTATTTTAATTTTAATATAGCATTTAGAATATATTTCAGAAAAGATGGGACTTATCCTTTGAATCTGCTGTTAAATTTTCCCAAATCTGCAGTGATCTATCTTCACTAAAATGCCTTTAAAATGTCTTTAAATCTGCCTAAATCAGCAGTTTTCGTCCATTAACTCAGCAATGGAAATTAAAGGGTTTTTGTTCTTTAATCTCAAACCTTGAGGAGTTTCGTCCTAAGTTGTTGAACCACAGTTCATGCTCCACAAGGAATAATAATTGGATATAAGATGTATTCACAAATTCATTGCTTCCTTCTCCTTGATTGGGCTTCCTTATATACCTTATTCCTCCATTAGACATAACCCTTCACAATGCCCCTTGACTTTTGATAAAATTAAACTTTAATTTTATATTTTATAATTATATTATATTTTATATTTTCTATTTTGATATTTTAATTTATTATTATTAGTTTAATCTCATTTCAAAAAGGGGACATTACAGTCCGCCCTTCCCAAGCTTGCTTGTCCTCAAGCAATCACAGACTAGGATGCTCCAGAATTTCTTCTCCATTTGACTGAGTCTTTTTGAAGATACCGGGATCCCAAATCAATCTTGGAAATACTCTAAATCTCTCTAATGATGTAGTGTATTTCATTAACTATCTATTTGTTGCTAAGTCTTGCTGATGTGGTTTTTGAACAACTTTGTCTTTCTTGTCTTCCAACAACTTTGCTTGACTCTCCATATTGCCCTGCAAAGTTTCCTGAGTCATACCCAACTCTGCTAGTGGCTCGGTCTTCGCAACTTCTAACTTTCCCAGGGGTTGTTCTTTATGAAGAACCATTTTACCATTCAACTTCCACTGCTCTACTCTGATATTATCACAAGTTGTAGAACTTAAACCAGTAGATGTCTCTACCTCCATTTCAAAAAGTGGGTTATCCCAATGGACAAATTTCTTTGCATCCATCTCAAAAAGTGGGTTATTTGCAACCCAATGGAAAAGCTGAAAATTATTCCTGTTATCAAATTGGAAATCAGTTTCGTGTTTAGACCATTCATAGGGGCCTAATTCTGAACAATTATCTTAGGAATCCATTATTTTTTATTCTTCATCAAATTTCCCCAACTCTTTTTTTGATGTCATCATTTCTTTGCTCTAACACTTGTGGCTTGGCTCCCAAGATTCCTTGGATAAGAAGCAAACATTTTCTCTTCTAAGATTGTTTCAGCTGTAAACAATCTTTCTTGCAAAAGGAGAAATCTTCTTTTGTCGATCAAAATGGGATTGGGTCCAAGGCACCGCCTGCTCAAGTGTTGTAACCCTTTTGATGACTTCTTGGGGTTCTAGTTCTAAATGTTCTTTTTTCTTCTGCTCCACCAATTCTTTACTAAAATTTTGGAAATCCTTGTGAGGTCTAGACTCAAATCTTGATCCATTTCTGGTTCTCTTCATATTCATAAAAATTGTGAAAGACATTGCCTTTTGGATCTCTGTAGGAAGATTTCTATAATATGCATAATTAGCATTGATATCTTCCTATATTGAATTTTGAAGTTCCACCACAAGAATATCTTCTTTACGAATGAAAGTGGGACATAGAGGTCTATCTTTTTTTCTTTATCAACATCTGTAGGCAGTCGTAGTTGTAGTCGGCCATTTGTCAGCCAAGTCATAAGTGTTAATTAAAATAACAATTGTACAGTTTAGGAGTGTTAGCGGGAACCATCCCGACAGTTGGTTGGATAGTTGCGTAGTGGTTGCCAACGGTTGGTATCTCAACTAACCCTAGCAAAAGTTATATATTGAGTCGATACTTTGTAGTCGGGACGAAAGCATTGTGACATTGTAGTGTAATGCTGTTATATTCGATGAATGGAAACAATGCTTTACTATGTGCAATTCTAGCATGAATTTTATGTTCTATCTTATGTTGTATAGTTATTGCTATATATTTCCGTTTACACCATGTTTGTCTGAGAAATCACTTAGTGAGTAAACATTTGGCACCGTTGCCTAAGCGAATCCGGTGAACATCCAGACGGGAGAATGGCGTCGTGATGGGGCAGCCGACCAAAGAGCCAGTACAAGCAAACAAGGATAGTGAAGACGCTCTGACGGAAGACCTATGTAGTCTATGGGAAATCTCGTTGAAGGACCATGTACGGAGGGAGGCTCTCAGGCGAGAGATCCCTCAGTCGATCATTTGGGATTGATTGCACGTCAACCAAGAGGTCGACCATCTCCTCACCAGACTACCAAGGTTGATAGCGTGCCACTACATTATCTTACAGGATCTTCGAGCTGAGAGGGATCGGGAACAAAGGAGGCAACAGATACTGCAACGGTAGGAGGAGAGAACCAAGTAGGAAGAGGAGGAACAAGATACAAGCCAAAGACGTATGTTTGGCAACTAAGGCCCGTACGACCGGCAATTAATGCCCGTACGCCTCAACAAAGACAAAAACCAAGTACATAAAGGGCAAGAAACTGCCGAGGAACAAGTACGAAGATCATTAAGACTCAAAGAACAAGAGAACAGACGGAGGAAATTAAAACAAACCACCAAAGGAGTAGATGAAGATTGGAATGAAATAAACCAAAATATTGTCTACCCTGGTGGAGAAACTGACGAGGGGAACTTCAGAACACCATTAGTAACAAATAGAGCAAAATATAAAATAAATGAAAATGAAAATGAAGTGACAAAAGAACTTGAAAATAGCATACGTCATATGAGAGAGCTGTCCATATCAGACGACGAAGGGCCGAGACTTGGAAGATCTGAGCCTAAGACCCCAAGGCAAAGGGAGTACCGGAATGAACCCTAGGAGACTTGAGGTGTAAAGGACGTTGACAGAGGACGTGGGGAGACTCGTATGTGGCCGAGAGTGTAAGTGACGCACCGAGACGTAACAGGAGAACCAGTCCAGTCAGGGCTAACACACAAGGAGGGCATCAGGGAAGGATGGTGACTCCACCAGCCGAGAGGCAGAAGCTGCCAAAGTTCACGGGGAACAAGTCAGAAGATCCAGTACGGCACTGCAAGGCATGCGAGACGATTTGAATAGCCAACAGACAAGATGATGTGGACTATTGGCTAAAAGCATTCCCAGCCACGCTGAGAGACAGTGCCATCGACTGGTACACAGAACTGGACCAAGTACACAAGGCATCATGGAGATTACTCAAGAAGGCATTCCAAGATGAGTTCAAACTGCTGAGAGATGACAATGAAATTGTACTAGAGATATACAACACTAAACAAGGAAAATAGGAGAACATGAGAGCCTATAATCACCGACTCAAGGAGTTGTTCGGGAAACTAGAGACTCAACCAGCAGACGGACTAAAGAAGAGATGGTTCATCGAAGGACTACTCCCGTCATTGAGGAAGAAAATGAAAGTCGTACCTCCGTCATCGTATGCTGAAGCGTACAATCGGGCGATGGATATAGAAAGTAAAAATAAGACATCCTCCCGAGGAAAAAAGAAGACCGAGGATGAGGAGAGTACCGACAACAACAACGATGGGGAATCAAAAACCGTCCAAGCATTAAGAAAGGACATGATACGGATGATGAAGGAACTGAAGGCTGACAAAGTAAGCAGGAAAGAAGCCAGAGAGTTGTGGTGCACTAACTGCAATGGAGGACATATAAAAGCAAATTGCCCGAAAAAATTGTTTTGTGATATCTGCCAAGTGATGGGACATTCCATCAAGGAATGCCCATACAACCTAAAAGCAAGGAGTACACAAGTACTCTTCACACAAGGAGAGCAGTCGACTCCGCCAACCACACCACCGAAGCCCCAGTACAATAGCAATGCATCCCCTAGAGGTTACCGAAGTAACAGAAGTCCGAGAAGCAAGATACAGTATGATGGTAAAGGGAAGCCCACGATACAATGTCGAAAGTGCAATGAATGGGGCCACTTCGCCAGGGAATGCCACAATGGTCAAGGTTCGGGGGGAAGACTGTGCAAATGGTGTGGACCGGGTGATCATGAAGACAACAACTGCCCAAAGTAGAAAGGCATCAACATGCTGAATGTGGAAGAACAAAACCAAGAGGTACTAGCGGTCACCACTAGAGCCCAGGAAAAGAAGGCTATCTACCCAGATCCACATACAGAAAAGCAAAGAATGAAAGAAGCAAAAGTTCCAAGTACCTCTTGGCGATCAAAGGCGGAGAACAATATTGTTCGGCAAATACTGCAAACCACCGTACCTATCAAGGTGATGGACCTTCTCCGAACTATGCCACAACTCGGAATGGCAATCACAAACATAGTCGGTAATGACCAACGACAACGACAGGAAGGTCGAAGGAAGGAATTAATAGCAGAGCCTCCACTGCAAGGTGAACAAGTCATCGACCCAATGTTACTGTCGGTAAACATCAGGAAAAAGCCAACGATCGTACAAATGGAGATTGGAGGGAAAATCCTAAACACGATCATCGACGGAGGAGCAGCAGTCAACGTACTACCCGAAGACACATGGAAGAGTCTCGGGAAATCTACACTCTGGCCACCGACATTCCAATTGGTGGGCGCCGACCAGCATGGCATCAAGCTGTTGGGAACATTGATGGCGCAGAAGGTGACGATCAGAACACAACCGTTCTTGCTGAACTTCATAGTCATCCCAGTGTAGAAGAGAGGATACGATGCATTGCTCGGAAGAGGATGGCTGGTAGCAGCCAGAGCGGATCATAATTGGAAAAGAAACACACTCTCCATAAAAAGAAATAGAAGAAAGTATGTGATTGATTTGATAAATCAAACAGTGAGCAAAGAATTGGCATCATCAGATTCAGAATGTGAGGAAGGATGTGGAACGGAGGGAGAAAGAGGAACCATAGAGCCAAATGAGGAAGGTATTCTGGACCTCCATGAATGCTCAGAGAATGAGACAAATTCATTGAACGGGTTATTTCATTGGCAGATGGAAGACTATGAATTCTTCCAACCGGAGTGTAACATGATTTCAATAAGAGAAAGTGGCGAATGCTCTCGGGCGACTAGTGAAACACTCAGCAACCTTGGGCCAAGTGAAACATTGTTGACGAAGGAAGCACTTGATGGATTGGCAAACACTCGACAACTTGGCAAGAGGGGACCAGTATCGAGTGACAAAGGGGAGGAAAGTAATAATCAGCCGGAAGTAAGTAACGCTTTTCCAAAAGCATATGAAGAGTATAAGGAATGAGAGGCTATAATAGACAGTACACCAGAGCAACTAGTGGCAGAGACAAGTCGACCAGAAAAGGCACATAAAGAATATATAGAGGGTGATGCCAAGATAGAGGATACACTTGCGCATAAATTTGAACCAGACAAGGTGATCAGGTATGAGGAGCCATTGGCAAGCAAGGTGAATCGGGGTGATGGAACTAACGACGAGAACCCAGCATTGAAAACACCAGCCAAAAAGAGACCATACGGAAGGAATAAGGAATATAGAGTATTTCCATCGACTTGTAATTTTATTGAAGTTATGGTGATTGGTGAAAAGCAACAGAGAAAAAATGATGTTAAAAAGTCAGATAGTTTATTTTTGCTGAAGACAACAGTTCTGGTCCCAATAAAGGCATCCGACTCTACCGACGATTACAAAATCAATAAAGGTACGTCTCCAAATAATGAAGTTAAAATATTTAATATGGAGGATATGGCTACTTGTCGAAATTTCGAAAAAGAAAAATATCACGGGACAAATTACGCCACAAGAAATTGTTACAATCCGAGAGGCAGATAAAACGTGGACCCCGCCAAAGAAAAATAGAAAAACTAGATTCAGTTTGTTGTGGATAGAAGATTGGAAAAAACGGAAAAAAAAATAGAAGAGATTGAAAAGTGAAAAAATATAGATTAAAAATTTGAGAAAAGTTGAAAAAATAATAATAAATAAAATAAAGAGGTCGTATGACCTATGACCGTACGATTGAGGAGGAAGGCAAATACGTGTGCAATGAGGAGGTACTCGACAAAGTGATGAGGAAAAAGTAACAAGGTCAAGGAAGTCGTACGATCGGGGAACTTTAGAGGCTATATGATGCAAAGAAAATAAGTTTTAAGAGATAAGTTTCATCGCCATTATAATTGACAAGCATGAAGATTGTAGTCAAAGAACCCTAGTCAATTGCCTCAATTGCAATCGACAGGCGTAATCGACAGTTCTTCCAGCCGTGCAATTAGAATCATCAAAGGAAGACATCGACAGGAGAAGCATCGACAGAAGCAAATTCAAAAAAAAAAAAGGGAGTGGTTGATGGTAACGTGTCTAGTGACTAGAGAGGCTCGGGCGATTGGAAGTTCTTTTTGTGGACGTCCCTTAAAACATCAAGAGTCATCGACAGGAATTCTTGAATCAGAAATCCGTTGAAGTCATCAAAGACATGGCTATTCGTTGAGGTGGAACATGTATCTGAGGAAGACAGATTGCTTGAAGGTATTGGTCTCTCATCTGGACGCCGTTTATTGAAGGACCCGATCAAGGCTTGTTCGATAGTTTGAAGACATTGCTCCTATCTCCTGGAGCATTGAATAGAAACAGAGCTCAGTCGTTGTTATTGAGAGCATAGACGATCTGCCACAAGACTCCTCCAGCCTTATTTCACAAATTGCTCAGAAGCTTACTATCCCTTTCATGCCTGGATCGACAACCACTTAACCGAAAAGATGGAGAAGGACTAACGCAGCCACTTGTGTATTATCTACGATTATGGGATAGGATGGGCCACTGAAACTGCAAAACGGCACAATATTG
This sequence comes from Cunninghamia lanceolata, assembly GCA_027924645.1. Taxonomy (NCBI): domain Eukaryota; kingdom Viridiplantae; phylum Streptophyta; class Pinopsida; order Cupressales; family Cupressaceae; genus Cunninghamia; species Cunninghamia lanceolata. Next base: position 261,670 of record BSBN01001403.1, on the reverse strand, counting down.
CCAGCATCTGGTTCAGTCTGAACGGGGCCTACTTCGATGAGGACTTGGGGCGCCAACAGTTCAACTCTTTCGATGAATTCATTCAAAACATAATGCAGGAAACCATGGACGAGTCGAACAGAAGGAGGTTGTCGTACAATAAGGCGTCATACGACCATATGATTAAAAGCTTCAAATGACAATTAAATACAAGGGATGTTTTAATCGACATGGAAGGAGGAATAGACTGAGCGTGGACATCATCAAAGCAGGGTTCCCCATCGCCTCCCCGAACGACCTGGAAGTAGTGAGGATGATTGCAATGGAAGTGGGCAATCACGTCGACAATGACGGTTATGTGCCAATCATCTATGGCCTCTCCAGATGCAACAAGGCTGACATTGATGCTGCCTAGGAGGCCGTGCGCTTCGCTCTGCGGCCTAGGATCCACACCTTTATCACTACCAAAGATATTCATCTCAACTATTAGCTAAAGAAGTCACGCAATGAGGTCATTAACATCGCAAGAGATATGGTGGTCTAGGCTCATTTCCTTGGATGCTCCGATGTTGAAGTCAACCCCGAGGATGCTGGAAGATCTGTTTGTGAATTTCTTTACCAAATACTAGAAGAAGCGATCAAGGCAGGAGCAACTGCTTTAAATATTCCAGATACTGTGGGGTACACTGCCAACTGAATTTGGAAAACTAATTGCAGACATCGAAGCCAATACTCGGGGTATTGAGAATGTTATCATTTCAAAACACTGCCAGAATGACCTTGGTCTCGCAACAGCCAACACCTTAGTGGGTGCATATGCAGGTGCCAGATAGGTAGAAGTCACTGTTAATGGAATTGGTGAAAGAGTAGGAAATGCTTCGTTGGAGGAGGTGGTAAGGGCCATAAGATGCCGTGGTAGAAAACAATGAGGGACAATGAACGTCATGTTTTTCCGTCGTCTGGGAGACGACTAATTTTGTGGGGGGGATAATGTAGGCGGTCGTAGTTGTAGTCGGCCATTTGTCGGCCAAGTCATAAGTGTTAATTAAAATAACAATTGTACAGTTTAGGAGTGTTAGCGGGAACCATCCCGACAGTTGATTGGATAGTTGCATAGTGCTTGCCAACGGTTGGTATCTCAACTAACCCTGGCAAAAGTTATATATTGAGTCGATACTTTGTAGTTAGGACGGAAGTATTGTGACATTGTAGTGTAATGCTGTTATATTCGATGAATGGAAACAATGCTTTACTCTGTGCAATTCTGGCATGAATTTTATGTTCTATCTTATGTTGTATAGTTATTGCTGTATATTTCTGTTTACTCCATGTTTGTCTGAGAAATCACTTAGCGAGTAAACAGAATCCATCTCCTTTTAATAATTCCTAATGAGAACAATCCTTAGTTTTTGTTGGCAACTCTTCTCAAACAATTTGTATAACCTCCAAATTCTCCTTCAACGAAATCTGCTCAATCCTATTAGAAGGGATCAGAATATAGTTGTTTGTTTGTCACAGCATCCCCAAAGTTACTTTATCTTACACACAGGTCAGCAACAATTATATAATAATATTTTTTCCTGAAATAGGGATTGTATAATAATTTAGAAGAAGCGGCAGGTGAAATGTATTTTGCATTCAATTGTTGGCTTCTCTTTCATAGGCTGGCAAGATCCAGCTCTGATACCATTGTAACGTCCCCTTTAAATTTTTCTTATTTTTCCTTAAATATAATAAAATCAATTATAGCAGAAATATGGTATCAACTTCAGAAATTGCAGTTTTAACAATTTTAATTTGAATATAATATTTAGAATATATTTCAAAAAAGATGGGACTTAAACTTTGTATCTGCTGTTAAATTTTCCCAAATCTGCAGTGATCTAACTTCACTAAAATGTCTTTAAAATGCCTTTAAATCTGCCTAAATCAGGGATTTCCGTTCACTAACTCAGCAATGGAAATTAAGGGGTTTTCATTCTTTAATTTCAGTCCTTGAGGGTTTTCGTCCTCAGGTTGCTGAACCACAGGTCATGCTCCACAAGGAGTAATAATTGGATATAAGATGTATTCACAAATTCATTGCTTCCTTCTCCTTGCTTGGTCTTCCTTATATACCTTATTCCTCCATTAGACATAACACTTCACAATGCCCCTTGACTTTTGATAAAATTAAACTTTAATTTTATATTTTATATTTTATATTTTGATATTTTAATTTATTATTATTATTTTAATCTCATTTTCAAAGGGCACATTACAGGATCATCAATTTAAGGGTGGCTCTTTAAGCCATTCCAATCTTCTTTTATCTATTCTTCCAATTCCCAAAGCAGTTATGAATAAAATAAACAGTCTGTGTAGAATATTTTTATGGCAAGGCACTGCTAATTTGCATAAATTTCCGCTGCTTAAAATGGGAAAAGGTATGTCTGCTAAAATCAAAAGGTGGGAGTCATGTAAAAGATCTGGAGGTGCAGAATTTAGCTTTAGGGGCAAAGCTTGTTTACAGAATGATTGAAGCCCTAGATGAACCATGGTGTGAGCTCTTAACAAGGAAATATCTTAGGACTCCCATATTTATGCTATCTTAAATGTTGATAGACCTCCTAAAGGATTTTCAATATGGAGCTTGATTTGCAAATCGAGGGAGATTACCAAGAGATAAGATCCCTAGGATTTGAGCAATGGTGAAAGTGTTGACTTCTAGAATGATTTGTGGATGAGATGCACCCCATTAAAGTCAATCCCAAAGTTAGCTGAGGCCAAGTTAATCCTTTCGGCCCTTTCGGGTTCAAAGGTGTGTGATTATTGGGAGGAAGAGAATGTAAATGGTAGAAAAATGAGGGTGTGGACGATCTTTTCAGAAGCCCCTATTTCGGAAGAGCAGGAGGTCATACTCTCATCTTTTTTGCATCCTTTGTTAGTATCTAGCATAAATTGGCCAAATAAAGTGAGATGAAAGAGGCGCACATCAGGTATTTATAACGTAACAGCTAGGTACTCTGCTAAAACATAGGTACTTCCCAAACCTGGAGCAGTGGTCCAGTGAGTTTATCTGGTATAGAAATGCCCTTCCTAAGTGTAATGCCTTTGTTTGGCTGGCAGCGCTAAATAAATTTTAACATACAATAACTTATCGAAGAGAGGGTTCTTCAGGCCTTCTAGGTGTTCCTGTGCAGTATGGAGGAAACAGTGGATCACTTACTTCTTTGCTGCTCTTACTCCTCAACCATATGGTATAAAATGCTAAACATGCTGGGACTTTCCTGGGTGATCCCAGGCTCAGTCAGATTGTTAATCTGCAGTTAGCCTCATGGTTCAATCAATTTGCAAAGCGTGTGCACTCTTTGGGGCATATGGCTTGAACATAACTCAAGGATATTCAAAGAAAAGGAAACTTCTGTAGATCACTGCTGGAACCGGATCTACACTTCTATAAATTAGTATGCATCTCCTTCCATTCAAAAGATCAAAACCCCCTTTTCCAATTATGAGGTTTCGGTATTGCATTAGTGGGGGTTAATTGCTTCTACCCCTATTCAAGGAATAAGGGAGAAAAAAATTGCCAGTATAGGCATTAGGAGGTAAAAAAAAAAGTTGAAAGAAAATACAGAGCATTGGGTGCCTCCTCTAGATCACCATCTTAAACTTAAGTTCGATGGTGCCTCCAAAGGGAACCCAAGTGTAGCGGGAGGGGGTTTTCTAATAAGGGACTCTAAAGGCAACTTGGTTTATGGTGGTTCTCTTTATTTTGGTATAAAGATGAATAACAAAGCCAAGTGAGAAGCACTACTAGCTAGGTTGGGTGCTACTCTCTCACAGAATTGGAAACACTTAATAGTTGGAGGTGACTCTCAGGTGGTTATAACTGCCAATATTAAGGTGGCAGTCTGAATTGGAGGCTGAACAATGTAAATAGAAGAAGTATCAGAGTTAAAGGATAAATTTGAATCTGTCAGTTTTCTTCATTGTAAACATCATCTTAACTCTGCAGCAGACTATCTTGCAAATATGGGAGCTGATCAAGAGCCAATTAGGGATATATATAGTCACATAGAAACTTCATGGCCTGATCTAAAACAGCATTTACATTATAAAGCTCCTTGAGATTGTAAGGGAAGTTTTATTCAGAAGGCATGAGTATGGCCTAGGCCCTATATAATGATAAGCTCTAATTAGGAGTCACCATTCCTCATTAAGAGTTGTCCACTTTATGTCTGGACTCAAGCTGAAGCATATGGAAGGAACCACTTGAGGTGGAATGTTATTTCTTAGGAGTGACAGGCATAGTGGATTGGCTGGATGGTGGGCGATATTTGTTTGGCTTGAGTACAGTGGCAGTAGCCATTAATTGCCGTGCTCTCATGTGCGTGGGAAGTGTTGTTAAGTTGAGATGCATGCGAGAGAGGAAGGCCAAGATTGGCGAAGGTGGTTGGAGGGTTTCCTCTGGTGTTGTCTGTGTCTCAGAGGTAGTTTCTCTGTGATGTGTAGGATGTCAAGCAAGGGCAGCTCAGGAAAGGGGAAAGAGAGCAAGGTGCGTGGTGTTAATTCTGACAGGAGGTTGAAGACTATTTTCTCCTATGATTCCAAAGCTGCACTAAGTTTCGTCAAAAGCATTCTGGGTGTCATGGGCTTGGAAGCTAGCAATAGGCCAAAGGTGGGAATCCATGAAGTTTTATGACCAACCTAGCCTATTTCATTGAAGAAATGGAGATTGGGCTTTGGCTATTGAAGCTATTCCTCCTGAACCAGTTTGGGGCAATGACTTTGGTTAAAGAGGAAGGTAATGCAGGGACAAAGAAGGGCAAGAATGCGGTAAATACAGAGGTTGCAGTCTCAATATCCTCTTTGGTTCCTAAGCATTGCAGGAAGGAGGAACTTGAAGTCCTTCGCCGTGAGGTCGGTGTTATCCATGCGATGTTGGTAAAGTATTAGCTGGATTACATGTTTTGCATTCCCATGGAGGACTGGAGGTGGGCAGTGATTATACAACTCTTGTGTTCTGGGAGCTTCAGAACATAGCGCTCGTCGCTGGAGAGAATTATGGTATGGTGTGCATTTCCCCTCACTGGTAGGGGTGCACCAGGGGAAAAGGGCTTTGGGGGTGGTGAACTCAGTGGAAGAGGTTGTTAATGATGGTAATGACGCAGATGCCAGCCATGAGCCTTGGGGTGTTGTATAAGGCAGGGAAGGTGGTTCTGTGTCTTTTTGTCCATTGTGCTGGTTTACAGGCAGAGTTTTGATGCTTATGTGTTCGTTGGTGTTGGTTGGGTCTGTGTATTGGTCTTACTGTTTTTATGATTTTAATATTTTATCAGTATAGTATGTCACAGTATAGTGCTTATATTTTGTAGAAGTCTTGCTGGTCGGTCAAATATTATCTTAAGAATGTATCCTCAGTATTTTCAAGGGCGGGGACCCCACTAGAACCCCCTCTATGTTATCTAATTTTATTTAAAAGAAAAAAAAAAAAAAAGAATACACATCCTCAATATAAAGATACTCTGGAATACAGGTTACTAAATGTACTTCGATGCCTGTGAAGCATAGCCAACCAACTCATTGGGGAAGCTTGGCAGACTGAAGAGTGACAATAGACTTGACACTTGCAGAAAAGCTCAACTACAACTTGGCAAAGAGTTGATTCTGCTCATTTTCCCAGAGAACATAGTCAAATTTGGGAGGGGTCCACCACCAGCAAATAGCATTATGACTATGCTGTTGTTACTGTTTTAGCTCTTGTATGTATCATATATTTTATGCCTTGTCTATCTCACGAAGTTCGACATATGAGTCCACATTAGCAGCTAAAGCCCCACCACCTAATAATGCCAGATTTGAACACTCTATCTAACAAACTCAAGATCAAATCCATTAGCCTGGCATAATTCATATCCCGCCATGCTAAGTTACCGGATTCGCATGCTAGAGGACTGGGTGCGGGTGCGGTGCGGCTCGGGTGCGAACCCAGACTTAAAACATGGCACCTGGAGCGCACCCACACACCTTTCAATTTTTTTTTATGTTTTTTTCAACTAAAACACAATTTAATATTATTTTAAACATTCCAGAATGCAAATATAACCCTAAAAAGTCATTATAAACAAACTTTTGCCATTTTCAACTCATTCTTTCATTCCAAAACACAAAAACTGTCCATTGTGGCTGAACTCAAGAATTTTTTTGTGGTTGAAGAAAAAAGCTTGAAGATTGAATCCTGAAGGTTGGAAGTCCATTGCTCCACCATTCCTACTCATTTCCAACGGTTTAGAGGCTGCCAAGAAGATCAAAGGAAGAGATTTTTGCAAAGAGGTAGGTATTCTATTCATTTTTTTTTTGCATTTTTGAACAACAAACAAATTCTTTTCAAGTTGTTTTTTTTTTAAACTATTTATATGAATCATGAATGTATCACCATGCTTTTGTTTTTGTTTTGATTCTTGAAAGTTTTGAGTTATCATTGTTTCCATTTTGTTTACAAAACTTATTGCCACACCCACAGGTGACAGGAATCACAATGGCAACTAGTTCTAGCTCAGTATCACAATCAAAATTCAAAATCGATCCACACTCACCTCTTTGGAGGCATGTTGAAATGATTCAACAACAACCAGGTGGTGGGGGTTACCTTTGGAAATGCAATGGTTGTGATGTGCAATATAACAGTTCATATAGTCGGGTGAAAGCCCATTTGTGTAACATCCCTGTGATGGGGATCAAAGCTTGCCCAGGAAAGAGTAATAAACCTATACCACGAGAGCAAGTGCTGGCATATATCACCGAGCAAGAAGCAGCAGATGAAGCAGCAGGCCGTAAATTAGTAGCAAACGTGTTAAGGAAAAGAGGCAGAAATCAAAGAATGGGTCCTCCATCTATTCCTAGTTCCAATGTTGTGATAGAGAGCCACCCATTTTTGGTCACTCCTCAAGAGCAACCCACAAGCACTACAAACAAGAGACCAAAGGGACCTTTAGAAACATCATTTCAAAATGAGGCTCGAGATATTGCTGACCAACATATAGCCAGATGCATTTATGCAAATGGTATGTCATTCAATGTTGTTCACTCACCATATTGGCAAGAGATGGTGAGAAAAATGAATGAGGCTCCAAAAGGGTATAAGAGCCCAGGTTATGAGAAGGTGCGTGGCACCTTATTGGAGAATGAGGTGAAGAATATAGAAGATGCATTGAAGCCCTTAAGGGATTCATGGAGTGAGACAGGGGTGTCGATTGTCTCTGATGGATGGAAAGATGCAAGAAATCAACCTTTGATCAATGTCATTGCAGTGTCCCCTAAAGGGGCAATGTTTTTGAGAGCTGTGGATTGTGAGGGACAGGTGAAGGATGGTGAATTTATTGCTCAGATCCTCATTGCAGCCATTGAGGATGTGGGACCTCGTAATGTTGTTCAAGTGATAATGGACAACGCAAAAAATTGTAGAGCTGCTGGGTTGTTGGTTGAGGAACGATATTCACATATCTTTTGGACACCTTGTGCTGTCCACTCTCTCAATCTAATGCTACAAAAGATTGGGAAAAAAATTGACTGGATTAGAGAGTTGTATGCAGAGGCCGAGGAGATACGAATGTTCATCACCAACCACCACATGTCCCAAAGCATATTTAGATCATTTTCTACATTGGAGTTGTTGAAGGTAAGTGAAGCAATATATTTTTAAATTTAAATTTTTCATAGTGCTTTAAATTTTTAATTTCACATATTCTATTTCTTCTTAAAAGTTATAGTTTGTTTTCAATTTTTTCAATGTTTAAATTAAATTTTATTTATTGTACTTTTTATTTTTGATATTTCAATAGGTTGCTGAGACCCATTTTGCCTCAAACACAATTGCCTTGAGACGACTTGTGAAGGTCAAACAGGTTCTTATCAACATGGTAACAAGCACTACTTGGTCCGTATGGAGGCAAAGCAACACTGAGAGGGCAGCAAATGTTAAGGGGATGATCCTAAATGACTATTGGTGGGATCGTGTGGAGTATCTCCTTAGTTTCACCGAGCCCATTTTGAGCATGATTCGTTATACGGACATGGACAAGCCTTGCATGGGGGAGATATATGATGGCATTGATTCAATGATAGAAAAGATAAAGAACATCATAAATGAGAAGGAGAAAGATCCTCAAGAAATTCTCTTCAAGCAAGTGCATGAAATTATTGAGGCTAGATGGAACACAATGACAACCCCGCTACATCTTCTTGCATTTGCATTGACTCCAAAATATTACAGCAGTGAGATTCTTTCGGTGACAAATAGGATTCCCCCATGGAGAGATTTAGAAGTGTCTGAAGGGTACAAGGCAGCATTTCGTAGACTCTTCCTTGATCCAGATTTGCATGATATGGTCACTGATGAGTTCACTGATTTTGTGCACTCCAATGGTCTAAGCATTGAGGCTCTTCGTGATAGATTCAAGAAAGATGCTCACAATTGGTGGTACTTTCATGGCCAACAATTCCGGTGCCTACAGCCTCTTACAGTCAAAGTTTTATCACAAGTAAGTTTACTAAATTTCTATGTTTTTTATGATTTATAATTTTATCTAAAGACTTTTAAAAATTTGAAGTTTGAAGTTCCATAATTTTTAATTATTATAAATTTTATAACTTGTAACTTTGTAAGTTTTTATTTTTAACTCTTTCTCTCTACTTTGTCATCATAGGTTGCTAGTTCCTCTGCATCTAAGAGGAATTGGAGCACGTACTCTTTTATCCACTCGATAAAGCGCAACAAATTGCACTCCAAAAAGGCGGAGAATTTAGTGTATGTGCATTCCAACTTGCGCCTCCTTTCGCATAAAAAGCAAGACTATAAGGAGGGGGAATCAAAGTTGTGGGATGTGGAGCCAGAGCAAATTGACTTGGATGCTTCTACTTCCCAATCCAAACATGTTGCACTTGAGGGATCAAAGAGTGAGCATACTTTTTCAGCGAGTGGCAGTGGTGCTGGTTGTGGTTCTTCAAATGATCCTGCTAATGTCCAAGAAGATGATGATGATGTGGAGGATTTAGCAAATCCATATGATGATTGACACTTGTCATTTGACATTGAAACAATGAAAATTGATTGTTGAACATGATATTATTATTTTGAATCTTGTTATTGAACTTGAAGTTCGAGTTTTATGTTTTATGATATTCAAGTTGATGGTGGTTTTGTTGATTATATGATGCTATGTGGTGTTCTACACTTAATTCTTGCATTTCTACACTTAATTCTTGCTTCTATGCTTAATTTTTTTGCATATACATATATTTTTATATATATATAAAAAAACGAACCCAAACCCCAAAAAAATTTTGGCTGAACCCGTGAACCGAACCCGCACCCGCACCAGAACCGGCAACTTAGCCGCCATGTGATTACATTCATAATATTGTCAAGACCAAATCTAACTAATCAGCTGTACCAATCCATGCAAAACACTAAAATCCACTTTAACATACAATATCACATACCAAGCTAAAATAATAAGTAGTTGGACTCCCAGGTTCAAATCCCCAAGAGACATGTTAAGTGTTGAAATTGGGTAAAATGCTACATCCATCTTTGGGTGGAACACACCCAATGGACAAGGCCAGGCAAGTCCTTGGTCCCTTTACTAATAGAGAGACACCCCTTAGTTGCATCAACTGCAACTACGATGAACTTTACAGCGCAAAGAGAATTTACAAATCAAATTTATGGAAAAAAATAAATGTCTCATAATCACCGCATTATCAACAGAGATATCATGTAAAATAACCCTTGTTTGGAAAAATTAGCTGCAAATTTCTAAAATTTAATTTATTTTTAAAATAATGATCTCATAGTCCAGTTGGTAGGAGTGAGTAGAAATTGCTCCCTCCCAATTCACTGCATTGTTTACAAATTTTTCATGTGAAATAACCTTCATGTGTGGGAAATTACCTGCAAATCGCATAACTCTATTAATTTTAACATAATGATTCCCAAACCCGGTGGGTGTGAGTGAGTGGTAAGGCAAACCAATTACCCTGATGATGACCCAGGTTCACATCCCACCAGGGAAATACCGGGCCAAGATCTCGGTGGTAAAGGTAATAATACATCCATAATAAAGCCACCTAAAAACCCATGTGTGTTACGCACTGGAGAATGGAGTTCTCATCTGTGTCCCTAACCCGCCTGGGACTGGAGATTTCCCAGATGTGCAAATTAAAAAAAGTAATCATCTCTTATTAGGGGCATTCTTCGTACAGATTTTAATTGAAATGGTCTTCGTTGGGAAAAATTTTCAGCTAAGATACCATAACTATACCAGAATAATGTTTTCGTCTCTACAATTTCCAAATACAATTAAAATTTAAAACAAAAAAGAACATGATTCTATATACTAAATACTAAATACTGATCGACGATTTATATGTTAATAGATTTTTACACCGTAATATGTAAGAAAACGGACTGAATGCAGTAAATACAGCTATGTTGTATTAAAATAGCCATTTAAAGTGTCATTTTGAACGTCTATAAGCCGAGAATTTGAATGCAACATAGACTTTGAACCGATCGCTTCAATACAAATGATAAAACTGTAAGATGTAGGTCAAATTAAGCTCATTTGACGTGTTTAAAATGGAGGATGGTTGTTTAAATTTCAAAAGAATGAAAAGACAAAATCACTTACCGGCCATTACTGCAACTTAAGAACTGCAAATCGGGGTTTTTTCTTTTCGAAGGTTGAAAATGCAAAGGTTTTTTGTGGGGGTCGAATAGAATGAAGAACACAGATAAAATGAAATGAAATACAAAATGCAGAAAGATTGGAGATAACAAAGTAATTGTTTATTAACGAATAATACTATGAACAATGACAAAATATTATGAAACTTGTCACGGTAGGTTGTGTCCATGTGACTTTTGGGGGTTTAGTGTTTTTTGGTTTGGGCTCCCAAATGGCTCAAATATAGTTAGGTAAACACTCAAACCTTAGGGTTTTTTCCTACCTAATCTTCATGTGAGAGATTGAAAATTCACATTCATTCCTTATTGTAGAGGAAAAATAAACTTTCCCTAGTTTTAATCTGACATGATCTAATAAGATGCATGCATATAAGCATAAATTGACTGACTTGATTAACATTTGTGGGTATTAATCATTTGAATATTAAAATAATTAAAAATTGAAAGAATATTTAAGGTTGTTCAATGAAAATCTATTCTTAGAATATTAGGGGATTGAACTCCCTCTCTAAGAAGAAATTGTTTCGAAGATTTTTGGAGAAATTTCAATTAGATATTTGTTTACTACAAGAAACTAAAATTAGTTCAGAATGAGTATTCAAGAGAATGCCTTATCTTTCAACACAGATGGGGGATTTTATTCATATCTAGGAAATCCTTTTAGCTCATGGCTCCACTAGTGGCTTAGTAGTAATTTGGGATCAACAAAAACTCAGCATCCAGGGAATCCTTTCGACCGAGGGGTGGATTGCTACATCAATTAAAGATCTAAATACAAATTTGCACTTCTCCATTATTAATGTTTATAGTCCTCAGTCTTCTCAAGAAAATATAAATGCCTAGAACCAAATCAAGGAGCTAATGAGAGTGAATGAAGATCTCAAATGGATTTTGGCTAGTGATTTCAATGCCAAGCTTGATTCCTTTAAAAAACAAGGGGGTTCTCTTTATCCCTAGGATAAGAATCGCCTTTCTACCTTTGTCAATGAGATAGCCCTTTGGGACATCCACCTGAAGAAAGGTTGGTTCACTTGAACCAACTGAAGGAAAGGAAAGGACTAAATTCTTGCTAGATTGGATAGATTCTTTGCTTCCACTTCTTGGCTTGATTCCAATATCATTTTCAATTCCAAAGTGTTGATGGAAGGAGGCTTTAATTATTGGCCTATCCTCCTTTCCATTAACTTGGACAATATCCCCAGGCATGTTCCTTTTAGATGGGAGAAAATGTGACTGACCCACCCTGCTTTTGATCAAATGGTAACTTCTTTTTGGAGTGAACAAAATGGTCTTTATGGTACAAAAATGTATGTGTTCAATAAGAAATTGAAATCCCTCAAGCAGAGACTAAAAGATTTGAACCGGAAGGTTTTCCAAAATATTTTTGAGGAGAAGGCTTCTCCTGAAAATAGAATATCAAAGACTCAAAATCTATTCTTGGGAAATCAGGATTTGGAAACTCTCAAACATGAGGAACAAGTCATTTCTTCAATGCTAGATCATCTTTACTATAGGGAAGAGATACATTATAAACAAAAATCCAAAGTCAGTTGGCTTCAGGAAGGAGATAGATTTATACCAAGTTTTTCCACTTGCAAGTTAAGAAGACAAAGGAATCACATTGCTAAGCTTCTAAAGGAGGATGACACCTATATTGAAGATCATCAAGCCCTTAAAGCTTCATTAATTTTCTTTTTGAAGAATATTCTATCTTTGGACCTTGAGTACCATCTAAATGAGGAGGATGTCTTTATTATCTATATCTCTTCTTTGGTTAATCAAAGGGACAATGAGGCTCTCGTGCAAGAAATATCTAAGGAGGAAGTCTGGGATGCTCTTTTTACCATGGGAGGTGACAGCTCTGAGCCTAGATGGATTTTTGACCCCTTCCTTTCAACACTTTTGGGACGTCATGGGTAAGGAGATTGTGGATGTGGTTCAAGAATCTCAAAATTCTAGATCTATGTTGAAAGCTCTTAATATCACCTTCATCGCCTTGGTCCCTAACAAGAAGGATGCCATGAAGATTAAGGGTTTTAGACCAATCACCCTATGTAATACCATCTACAAAATCATGTCTAACATGACTATGAATAGATTGAAACTTATTCTCCATATTATCATCTCTAAAGAACAAGGAGGTTGTATAAAAGGAAGACAAATTGTTGATGGTATCATCATGGTGCATGAACTAATCCATTTTTTACATCCTAGCAAAAGGAAGGGCGTGTTGTGAAAATTGGATATCTCAAAAACCTATGATAGAGTCAAATGGAACTTCCTAGATAACATCTTGAAGAAGTTTGGGTTTGGGGAGGAATGGAGAACTTGGGTAAAGAACTGTTATTCTTCTACTAGTTTCTTTGTCTTGGTTAATGGATCGAGCAAAGGTTTATTTTAGGCCTCTCATGGGCTTAGACAAGGTGACCCCATATCACCATACCTTTTCATCATTATGGTAGAATCTCTAGGAAGGTATATTGGAGCCCTTAAAGCTAGAGGGGAATTAAGAGGGTTAAGAGTCTCTTCTAATGGTAAAGACCTCACTCGCCAATAATTCATTGATAATACCATGCTCTTCTCTACACCATCCATTAAGGAATGCAGAGTGATTGATAATTTGCTTTATGACTATGAACAATTGTCTAGACAAAAAATCAATAGAGAAAAGTCAAAGGTCTTTTATCTCAATATTAAAGATTGTGAACAAGCTTTCTTATGCAAATGTCTCTCTTTCAAAAGAGGGTCCCTGTCAGATGCATATCTTGGATTTCCTCTTTTTGGAGGGAGGAACAAGAAAGAATTATGGAGTCTTGTGCTTGATAGATAGTTAAATCTTGGCGAGATGGAAAGGGAAGTGACTCTCTTCTACATGTAGGAGGTTCTCCTAAAAGTAGTTTTCTAGGCGATCCCTATTTCCAAAATTTCTCTTTTTTTTTGCTCCAAAATCCATTATCTCCAAAATCATGTGCACAATGTGGGACTTTATGTGTAGAGGCATGGTGGATCACTTCAAATACCCCCTCATTTCCTAGAAGGATATTTTCAAAGACAAAAAGATGGGTGACTTGGGTATTAAATACTCTATTTAAGCAAGCTCTTCTAGCTAAATTTGTTTGGAGGTTCATTTCTGACAAAGAAGCCTCCTACATCAAACTTTTCAAAGATAAATACATGTTAAGAGACAATTCAATAAGTTTCATTAGGAGGGAGGATTTTCCAAAGGCTTGGCTATCCAGAAAGGAATAAAAAAGGTAAAATGAGTGATTAAAATTGGTGTTTCTCCATCATTCAAAATGGGAGCAATACTATTTTTGGGATGACACTTGGATTTCTAAAAATCCTATTAAGGAAAATATGAATTTTCTACCTTTAATGGATTACCTCAAAGGTTCCTAAGGGTCTAAAGTTTAGGACTTTGGGAGGAGAGAATGGGGCGAAGGGTACCCATTAGAAGCTAAAAAAATCCCTCAATTACAAGAGGTCTTGGATGCCTACAGAAGGGAGTTGATTGAGCTCCTCTAAAGCTTTAGATCTATTTGGAGTAGAGAGGTGGATATATTGGGCTAGAACTTGACAGGGAATGGGTAGTACTTGACTAAAGAGGGATATGTGAATGTTACTTGGTCTTGAGAACCTCATAATTTCAATTGGAATGACATTTGGCAGTCAAAGGTGTGGCTGAAAGCAAATCTTTTTTCTTTGGATGGCCTACCACTCTTGAATTCTTACTTGGGACCAGTTGTAGAAAAAGGGATTTCTTAAACTAAGCAAGTGTGTTTTGTGTATGGGTTGTAATGAAGATGGAGATCATCTCACTCTTCATTGCCCCTTTGTCAAAGGCATTTGTAAGAAATTCTTGGAATTTTTTTGTTTGAAATGGTCCTTTCGTGCCACTCTCAAAGAGTCTTTTAGTGCCTAGAAGTGCCCTATGACTCTGTTTTTTTTTTAAATTCTTTGGGATATGATTCCTAGTTTCATTGTCTAGAAGGTTTGGCTAGAAAGGAACAATAGAATTTTCAATAGTAAGGAGAAATCTTAGGATATAATTTGGCAGAAAATTAGAAAAACATGCGTTCAAAGTATGACACGTCTCTCCTTGGAAAAGTCAAAAGAATTGAAGCTATAGGAACTTTCCATTTTGCAGCACTGGCCTGAGATTAGCAAGCTTTTTGAATCTTCCAAACCCAAGTCAAAAAGCAAGGAGAAAATAATCATCTAAATCCTTCCACCAAGTGGTTCCACCTAAGGTTCAAACTAAATTTTGACGAGGCCTCAAAAAATAACTCAAGGTTGTCTAGGGTTGGAGCTTTGGTTCACGATTCAATGGGAGATACAGTTGTGATTGGCACACTCTTTGCAAGTTTCAATTACAACAATATTGTTGAGGTGGAAAGCCTTGTGTTGGGTCTCAGGTTAGGAGTTTGAGTGGGTATCCAAAATCTAATCATCGGAGGAGACTCCAAGATGGTGATTAATGGTATCTGAGGTAGTAAAATTGATCATTGGTGTATTGGCACTCATCTTGAGGAGGCCAAAAAGATGAACAAGCTATTTTAAAATGTTGGAATATCTCATGTCAAATGGGAAGGCAATAAGGAAGCTGACTAGATGGCCAATCCAAGTTTGCATGAGCATTTTTTTGCTTTTTCACAAATTAGAAAAATTACACATGCAAATAAGATTTGTGATCTTCTTTGGGATATTATTAATACTAACAAAAATGTTACTTTCCTTCCTTAAAAAGGACCGCACAAATCTAGCTTTTTCCCTTTGGGATGATTGTTGTAAGAGTTTCACTTTGCTTTTCAAGCATCCTCGCTATCAGTTTAATGTCTCACATGGAAAATGAGTTTGTTTCTATTTCAAATTGACCTCTTGAGAAGATGTTTCTAGATTTGAACAACACGTTGATTGGCATCTTATCATTTATTTTGAGCTTATTTATTTCAGTTTTTGGAGTCTATTTATTGTTTCCTCCCTTTTGGAAGATCCATCTCCATCGACAACTCTCACACTTTGCTTTCTATGTAGGTTTGGCTAAGTGCACAGAAGTTTTGAATTAGCATGAGTCAAGGGATTCTTGGAAATAACTATGATGTTAAAGTGATTTTTTTTGTTTG
Source organism: Cunninghamia lanceolata (assembly GCA_027924645.1). NCBI lineage: Eukaryota > Viridiplantae > Streptophyta > Pinopsida > Cupressales > Cupressaceae > Cunninghamia > Cunninghamia lanceolata. Next base: position 245,839 of record BSBN01001403.1, on the reverse strand, counting down.
AGCTCCTCAGTTTTCTTCAAGACAATTAGTTGGTTGTTGTTTTTAGAAACTACTTAGGTGTTGTGACTTTTCTTGGTGACTCTACCAGTATTGTGCACCACTTATGGTTGGCTTCCAACATTTCTACTCTTAACATTGGCTCCTATCTTATATATCCAGCTTGTGCTCCCATCTTCTCACTAGTTTTTGTTTGCATGTCAACCTAATTCCATGGGTTTCAGAGTGAAGTGATGGATCCTTCTTGGCTTCTTGCTACAATGTTTGCTCGTGGTTTGGCATCACTTTGGTTGTGGGATAGGTGCATATGGAACTTATTTATGTTCCTTACACCCCCATTGCGCCTCTTGTTTTTGGATCATGTACATTATTTTGCACTGGTTTATTATCTACTCTCTCTTAGAATTTATTTGATGTCATTGAAATCCATTAGATCACAACAAGTTTGGCTAGAAATCCTTATCCTTTGTAGATGTTCATAGGTAGTGTTGATATGAACTTACCTCCAAGTTTTTTGCATCTTCACTTGAACAATGATGGGTGGGATATAAATATATCAAGCCAACATATTTTGATGGAAGAAACTAGTAATATTGTGAAAGACTCTTTCATAGGTGGGCATTTGGTGTGACTCTGGTGCATTGGATACCACTAATAAAGGAAAGAGAAAAGTTGAGGCAAATAAGGACTCTTCAAGCAAAAGGATCCACCTGGCAATGGCACTCCTCTACTTGACCCCCTTAACCTACGCAACTTATGGACAATCATCATTGGATTAATAATATTTATGAGTCTCTTACAATGATGGTGTATCTTTATAATTTGGTCACCATTAGGAATGGCTTTGTGCAAGAAACTTTTATCAAGCACTTCCACCTTCAAGATCTCACCTCGTCCATCCATGATTTAATGATTCATACTAAAAACTTACTCCTCCATGTTCACAATGATGATGACAAAAGAAGTCAAGTCATGGATGAACAAATGGAATCTCTTGATGCCCTTGTGACCAATGCTTATGAGCTTAAGGAGGCTCGCCACAATCTCTGCTCAATGATTTAGGATACTCGCACTCTGGTGAACCAAATCCACTCTCATCTCCACCAAAGAGTTTCTGACTCGAACCCTCATAATTCTTATGTAGTTATCAACTAGGAAGATGAGCCAAACCATGAGTCTTAAGGCTTCTTTTTTATCTTCACTCTCATGTTTCTTTAATTTTCTACTTCTTTGTGATGGGCCCAAGGCCTCTTAGTTTTTAATAATTTTTTTAACTTTATTAAAAAATTGAGTGTCATTCATGACACAATGTGATGGTTAAATCATGGTATTGTTGAAATTTCCACCAAGGTTCAAACCCCCACAGGCCCAACGACCTCACAAGCCTTGCATTCTCGCAGGGCCCTTACTAGGCCAACGAACTCGCGAGCTTAAATCCCCCGTTGAGCGAATGAGCTCACAGGTTTGAACCACCAGGGTTAATGCAACACGTTCATATCAAGGGATGAGGTCCCTCATGTTGTAGCCTCACTAGTTCATAGCTCTAATCAAAATCATTTACCTATGAAAAAATAAAGTATATGAGATAGTTTTATGTTTTAGGGAGAATTTTTTTAATATAGTATTGAATTTTAGATGTTTTAGAATTATAAATGGGAGATAAATGTTTGTACTCTACTTTAGATCTAGAATAATTTACATCTTCTATGAGGGGTTTGAGCATTTTTTGTGGGTGTGGATTTGATCTTTTCCCATAAAAGTTATCTTCTATCTATGTACTCTTGTATTCTATTTTGTTGAATTCATTATTCTCTACTCTATTATATTAAAGGGTTATCAAATCATCAGGGAACAAGTTCTCCTAGATCAACCCTTGAAAAATAACCACCTTTATGGTCATTCCAATGATCAAAAACATCAATCTCCAAACATGCAGATGCACTAGAGTGGTGTGATGTAGATCCAGATTCATTTAGTGCTCTAATGTAAGTCCTCGTAGCATGTCTTTTAGTGAATGATTAATGGAATAATCTCAAATAAGATAATATGATAAATGAATGCAATTCAATGCCTTTAAATACAAGACATGACAACAAATTGCACAAATGTTTGTTTAGTCAACCCCGAGCAAGAAAGAAATGAGCAATAGTCAGTCAAATTTTAAAATTTTTAAGGGTTAATTTTATAGTCACAGGATCGATCTTGTTCCCATGAAAATGATCTAAAACATGGAAATAGTCAAATCAAGGCAGATAACAAATGTATGGAGATGGATTCAAGAATAGGCATAATAATGCATAAATTGGGTGAATATATTGGAGTGTGTGTGTATGAATAAAGTGGGTCTAAAAATTTGTGGGGATGTGTGTAAGTAGGCGAGCAATAGTATGGGGGTGTAATAATGAAAATTACATACTCTACAATTCCACTATTACGGTTTTGTGCTCATTTTAGTCCCTTTCTCAACTTGTGTATTTTGACTTCTTTTTCCTTCTCCTCAACCATTCTTGTCCTTCCCTTAACCTTCTCCCCTCTTGAGCCCCTTTATTTATTATTTGTCCCTTTTCATTTATTTGTCTTCCCTCACATTTAATGTATTTCCCTCACTCGTGTTCCTTTACCCCTTGTTTTTAATTTTATTTCCCCCGCTTTTCTCCTTTAATTAAAACTTTAGATTTTTCCTCTATCACTAACCTATGTCAAAATCCCATCTTGTTCTTCTTAAATCCCATGCCTTTAAGCTAATCTTGACTCAAACCACCAAGCACTAGATAGCCCATTTCAAGCTTTATCTTTCCTAAAGAATTGAACCTCTTAGGATCGCAAGGACCTCACCACCTCAAGAATACCCCCAAGGTGGTGGCCAAGTATTTTCATCCTCCTACCACAAAAACTAAATGACAAGGTCGTTAATTAGAGATGGTTCCAACCTACTAAGTTTTCTCTTCAAAATATCTTTGAAATTTATAAAACAAACCCATATTTACCTCATTTTAACACATGGAAAAAAGAAATGTTACTTGTTTGTGCCATTTGAGTTATTTATCTTATTAGGCAAGGATTGCACACTACTTTAAAAATTGCAAGGATGTGTTAACTTCCTCTCCAATCTCTACAACAATTTTTATAAGGCCCCTAGACATCTCTACAAAAGTATCTTCATCACTATGTGACTTGTTTTCATCTTTTTTCACTGGGTGAGATTGTTCTTTTATTATTTTCATTATTTTTGATATATTTTTAATCACTTTTTAGGTTCTCCACCCAACACCATCCCTCTTTCCATCTCAATCATTCTCCCCCATTTCTATGTTCATTTGATCCTCAATTTTCATTTCTCACCATCATTTCCTCTCTTGTAAACCCTAGTTTTCCCATAGATTTCATTGCTTCTCCATTTTAATTTCAACCCCTCATCACCCTCTTTCTATTTTTCTATTTTTTACACTTTATTAAAGTCTCTTTCATACCCATATAACTTTTCCTTGACCACTTTGATATTTGGTTTGCATTTTTCTATATTGCCTAGCCTTTGTCTCTCTAGACCCTAGGTTACCTTTTTTTGTTTTCCTTGCTAATTTATTTGTCAACCCACACTAGTTTCCCCTAAACCTATGGTTTTTTCACCTTTTTTTGGTCCACTTTAGAGTTACGCCACTCCTCTTTTCTCGTTCTACCATCTTGTCTTTCTAATCTCTCTCCTCACCCATCCATGTTTGCATTGTCCTCTTTACCAATATCCATAACTCAATAAGGTTTTCATGTTTATCCTTTGAATTCAAGTGATTTCTTAGCATAGGTGTGTTTTTCATATTGTTAGTCATCATATATGTCAATGTGGATTTTTCTTGAAAGTTCACAAGGAGACTAACTAAGGCAATTTCCCCTTTAACCATTAGCTTTTGTAGGGTTCCCATAAATTGTTGTATTGCAAGTTGAATACAAAAAATCATGACAAAATAAATATCCAAAGAAAGTGGCCTTAAAATCACTTGAAGAACCTCCTTGCAAAATTTTAGGGCAATGAATTAGGATAACATTGTTGGAAGCTTACTAGTGTCGTCATTGATGTCAACCTCTAGCAGTTGGTTCACTTGGTTTCCAAGTGCTTTTGAGAAAAATTGAATAAAAAGGTGTGCAGTGTGACAGAGGTATGGTCAGTGTTGTGCTCCACATTTCTTCATAATTGAATATATGATTATGTGGTTTGGAGGTGATTATCAGAGGAGTTCAGAGGTGTTATATCCAGAGTTTCAAGTTCTAGATCATGTGGCAGTAGAAGATGAGTTTTGACAGAATGTCTACCTATGAAGAAGGTTGTCTTGGAGAAATGAGATTGCTCTGCATTTCTTCGCATTGAGGTTTCTTGTCATGTGGATCTGGGAACATGCTTCTATTTTTTGTATCTACTTTACCTTGAAGTTTCTAGTGTTGGTTTGCTCCACAAGTTCAATTCTTGTGTTGGAGTTCAATAGTAGTGCATCCTGATGTGCAGAATGCAAACATTCTTTGTTTCAGGTGGTTGCAGCAAAGTTGTAGAAGATTATGATGATGCTGGAATATTCTGGAAAGATGTGTAGATGTTGTGGAATATTTCTTTGTGGTCTACATGATATTTTTGGACTTGGAGAGGCGTGTATGAGGTCGCTTGTTGTGTTAGTTTAGGTTTGGCTGACCTAGCTTGCCAACGCTATTTGCGGAGGTACCGTGTGGATTGTGGATGTGATGAGCAGCATAGTGATACAAATTTGGATCCTAGTTAACCCTTGGTGTGGTCTACCTTCACTTCTTTCCACCGCGGAAGTGTTTGGTTCTGATCCATTTTGGTGTTGCACGTTTGAGGTGCACGCGTTTCATTAAGGCTGACCTAATTGAGATTGTTTTAGGTCATGTATGGTATAAATGCAAGCTGAAGGTTGAGTGGAGGTGAGTAGAAACATGATGTGAATGTGAATCAAGGGTGGTGAGTTGAGTGTGAGCTTAAATGCTTATGACTCTCAGATGTAGTGAGCAGAAGGTGTTTACATTTTAGTTTGCTTGAAGTTGCTGGAGGCAGTGAGCCGAAGGTTGCAGATGGCATAAAGTTGCAGTGGTGGATTTCTCATGTTGCTGTGAGATAGTGAATCTCTCTATAACAGTCCTCTTCTATTCTTCTCTTTTCTAGACAGTGAGTCCTTCTGGCAGTGAGACTTTCTTCTGGGCAGTGAGCCTACTTATATTTGGTGTTGCTATTCATATATATGTGAGCTAATCCTCACTGTGGTTTTTCCCTTCTTGGGTTTTCCATGTTAATCTGGTTTTCTTATGTGGTTGGATGTGTTTGCATTGATGCTTCATACGTTTACATTTTGCTAATGCACAATAAGATTTTGAAGGTTAGAATAGCATTGAGCCTTTAATGTTTTGATGTGCAACTGATTCACCCCCACTCTTAGTTGTATTATGCCTCTAACAATTTGTATCGGAGTGAGGTTCCTTGAAGAAGCTTAATCGATTGAGGTAGATCCAGATGGAATACAGGAAAGATATTGAGATTCCCTTGTTTGATGGATCGAATTATGCTTTATGGAAGATCATAATGGAAATCTTTCTTGTCTCATTAGGGTATGGCGTATGGAAGTTAGTTGATAAAAAATATACTATACCTACTAATGGTCCAAAGGATGATGATGATATTAAAGACTATGAGAACAATGGCAAGGCAAGGAGTGCTCTTTTGAATAGTCTTTTGTATTCAAAATTAGTGAAGGTAATGAGCTACAAAATTGCTCATGGGATCTAGAAGAAGCTGGAAACTATCTATGAAGGAGATGATAAGGTCAAGCAAGCAAAGATGTAGAATTTGAAGACTAAGTTTGAAACCCTAAATATGTCAGAGGATGAAAATATTGCAAGCTACATGCAGAGAGTGGATGAAGTTGTCAATTACATCAATGGTCTTAGTGGAAAGCTAGAGGAAGTTGAAGTGGTAAATAAGGTACTAAGAACTCTTCCAAAATCTTATAGTGCTAAAGTTTATACTATTGAAGAAGTTCAAAACTTGGATAATTATACTACCTATATCAATTGTTTGGTACTTTAACTACATTTGAACTAAGAGAGTCTGGTCAAGATGATTCAAGAAAAGAGACTGCTTTTAAGGTTAGCAAGGCAGAAAAGAATGATGAATCAGATTCATATGACATTGATAAAATATAAGTAAATTTTGTAACTAGATTGAAAAAAGGCTCTGGAAAATATAGAGGTAAGTTACCCTTCAAATGTTTCAGCTGTGGAAAGATAGGTCATTATGCTTCAAAATGTTCGGTCAAAATTTCAAATGACAAATACAAGGATAACAAGGGTAAATCAATCAAGAGAAGTTATTATGTTAAAGAAGATGCAAGTGTATCTGATGATGATTCTGACTATCCAGATGATGAAAGTGATGAATGCTTGTTCATGGCTTTGAATGTTGGAACTAGTTCTACTGATTCTGAGAGATGTACGAAGGAAATTGCTTCAAAAACAAAGCACAATATCAAAGGAGCTTTGGTAACTATTTTTCATGCAAGAGAAGAGGAAAACTATTGGATAATTGAAAGTGGATGTTCAAATCATATGACAGGTGATAAGAATAAGTTTGTCAAGCTTGAGAAGTTTGATGGAGGTTTTGTTAAGTTTAGAGATGATGCATCTACTAAGATCTGTGGAAAAGGTTCAATCACTTTTGATGGCAAGCACAATACAAATGATGTTCTCTATGTCAAGGGTCTCTGGCATAATCTTCTAAGTGTAGGACAAATGTGTAGCAAGGGATATAACCTTGTGTTTCAGGATGCTGGCTATGAAATCAAAAAAGAAAGCTCCAGAACTTTGGTTGCTACAGGAACAAGGACAAAAGGAAATGTATACCAGCTCAAAGGCGCCAATGGTATGTGCTTTATGACTCAATTTAATGAAAGTTAGCTATGGAATAGAAGAATGTGTCACATCAATTTTGATAGCCTAGTAAGGATCAGCTCTACTCAAGCTATGAGGAATCTACCAAGAATTACGAAGCCTATTAATGCAGTTTGCAAGGAATATCATATTGGGAAGTGAACAAGGAATATTTTTAAAATCAAAGAGTATTCTACTATAGGACCCCTGGAGTTGGTACATACAGATCTATGTGGACCCACAAGAATAGGAAGCTTTCAAGGTGACAGGTATTTCATGTTGTTAATTGATGATTACTCTAGAATGACTTGGGTAACCTCTCTCAGAGAAAATTCTTGGAAGCTTGCTGGTGTTGTTATTGATATCAACCTCTAGCAATTGGTTCACTTGGTTTCCAAGTGCTTTTGAGAAAAAATGAATAATAGGGGTGCAGTGTGACAAAGGTATGGTCAGTGTTGTGCTTCGCATTTCTTCATAACTGAATATATGATTATGCGGTTTGGAGGTGATTATTAGAGATGTTCACAGTTGTTATATCTAGAGTGCTAGATTTTGGATCGTGCAAAAATAGAATATGAGTTTTGACAGAATGTCTGGCTGTGAAGAAGGTTGTCTGGGAGAAATGAGATTGCTCCGCATTTCTCTGCATTGAGGTTTCTTGTCCTGCGGATATGGGAACATACCTATATTGTTTATGTCTACTTTCCCTTGAAGTTTCTAGTGTTAGGTTGCTCTGCAAGTTCAATTCTTGTGTTGGAGTTCAGTAGTAGTGCATCTTGATGTGCAGAATGAAGACATTCTATGTTTCAATTGGTTGCGGTAGAGTTGCAGAAGATTCTAATGATGCTGGAATATTCTAGAAAGATATGTGGATGCTGTGGAATATTTCTTTGTGGTCCACATGATATTTTTGGACTTGGAGAGGCGTGTATGAGATTGCTTGCTATGTTAGTTCAGGTTTGGCCAACCTGGCTTGCTAGCACTATTTGCGGAGGTACCTCATGGATTGTGGATGTGATGAGCAACATGGTGATACAGATTTGGGTCCTAGTTAACCCTTGGCATGGTCCACCTTCACTTCTTTCCACCGCGGAAGTGTTTGATGCCAACCATTATGGTATTGCACATTTGAGGTGCACATGTTTCATTAAGGCTGACCTAATTGAGATTATTTTAGGTCATGGATTGTATAAATGCAAGGTGGAGGTTGAGTGGAGGTGAGGAGGAACATGATGCAAATGTGAATCAAGGGTGGTGAATTGAGCGCAAGCTTAAATGGCTATTACTCTCGGATGCAGTGAGCAGAATGTGTCTACATTTCAGTTTGCTTAAAGTTGTTGGAGGCAGTGAGCCTAAGGTTGCAGATGGCATAAAGTTGCAGTGGTGGATTTCTCCTATTGCTTTGAGATAGTGAATCTCTCTGTAATAGTCCTCTTCTATTCTTCTCTTTTATGGATAGCGAGTCCTTATAGGAGTGAGCCTTTCTTATGGGCAGTGAGCCTACTTGTATTCGGTGTTGCTATTCATATATATGTGAGCTAATCTTCACCTTGGTTTTTCCCTTCTTGGGTTTTCCATGTAAATCTGGTGTTCTTATGTGTTTGGATGTGTTTGCATTGATGCTTCATATGTTTACATCTTGCTAATGCATAATAAGAGTTTGAAGATTGGAATAGCATTGAGGGTTTAATGTTTTAATATACAATTGATTCACCCCCTTCTCAGTTGTCCTGCGCCTCTAACAAACATATAGGCCACCACTTCTTGATTTTGGAAGCATTTTTACACTTTTGAGCTCCAATTTTCTATGACAATCCCCATTCGATATCAAGACCCTATATCCACTCAGAAACCAACAAAAATTTAGGTAAAAAGTGCCCAATTCTTCTATTTTCTCTCTTTCCTATAGTCCAAGAATATAAGGTTTTTGTTGGTTTTTCAATCATTCATGTAGGTCATCATGAGTACACTTCAAGGATACTTATATTTACTATCACCAACTCTCCCACAAAGTTTTAGGGCCATCCACTTTCATTTCTAAGTGAAATCATTATCATTTCTTGTTCTTTATTGGCTTGTTTCAATATATCCACACAAGGTTTTCCACTGGTTTCACATCTTTTACTAATCTCTGGTAGGTACCTAGTTTTGAGGAGTTGTTGTACATTGTCTGAGAGCTCTCTATAAATTTTCAAGTCTCCACCATCTTCTAGGACTTGGTTGCCCCCACATGACTAGGCATTCAATGCGGGAGTAATATCAAGACTGCATAGTCAAAGAGGACATCCCCCGTGTACGATTAGGTCCTTTTGATTAGAACCCTCTAGAATTCACCATGTAATATCTCTTAGCATATTTCAATTAGTCAACCTCTCTACAAGTGCATCTAGATCATTTTTTACACTGATCTTTGGCTCTTTGGTGTTAGTTTACTAGTTTCCTATTACCATTATTACCTTGTTTTGTTTGGTCTCTTGTTGGTTTTTAGTCTCAGCTCCTATTATTAGGTGATTAGTGTAAAAAGGGCACAATTTTCACTACTTTCCTAGTTTACATTACATTACCTGACAACACCCTAAAGAACCTTAATAATTAATTTTTAGCATCTTCCATTTGGTAAACTCGATTTTCATGCACTTCCACTTCTAAACTTTATGTGTTAGAATAGCCTTATCACTACAGTGTTTTGTTGGATCAGTTCTATCATTATTTGTCTTTCATTTGATTTCTTTTGTTCCAAATCCTGGTGCTTAATTGCCCTATCATAGCTCACCCTTTGCCATCCTTTCTCTTATAAGCCATAAACTCTCCCATATCTCTGCCTTCTATCCATAAAACCTTTATTGATGTCAAATTTTCATGTCATCTTTTCTCTACACATCCCATCATTTTCCCACAACTACTCCTTCACCATCCCATGTCCTATTGTACTTCCTCATGACCTAGTTGATGAGTATAACACTAGTTTACTATTCCTATCCCCACTTCCTCTTACACATGAGCCTTCACCTATTAACAATTTGATAGTGATCCATTTCACCACATTCCTCTTTCACCTACTTCATCTTGTCTCGATGCATCACTTGAAGATTCTTATATTTCCTTTACTAATATATCACTTGACACCTTCATTAATTCTTCCTCTAGTGATAATATAATCCATGGCCAATATGATGATGCTTCTTCCCCTTTACTTTCTCCTACTTCTCACCATTATCATGTTTTTGAAACCCCTATAAATGACATCAACCTTAAAAACTTTAATCCACATGATCACTCTCCCACATATCCTTCATACATTCCATGGGATGAGCTACATGTTGACATTAATGCAACTACTTATTGTTCCCCCTCAGAGACGAACTCACACTACTCTATGTGTTCTAGCCCTTTTGATCCAACTTTTGTGCATTCTATATTTCCTACATTGTTTGAATTAGAAATGAAAGATATTTATATAGACTCTACCTCGTATCTGGAACAACATGCATGTTCTATATAAGGGAGTGAATACTCAAGCTTGAGTCTTTTATGTGGGCGCAAGTCTAATCCCTACCCATATAAATGATCTTTTGTCCATGAACTCCTACTTCTTGTTTTGTCAAATTCATTTTTCTATCTAGACTAGCAGTATTTATGAATACCTTTAGAGGTTTGTTGGAACACTAGGGGACAAGTTCTCTTGGGTCAACCCTAAAAAGGATGGTTTTATAGTAGTACCAATGATAAAAAAAAATAACAATCTTCAAATATGCAAATGTGTTAGAGTGGTGTAATGTAGATCTAGATTCATTTTAGTGCTCCAATGCAAGTCTTACTAGCAATCCTTTTTTGAATGATTAATCTAATAAGATTCAATGAGATGAGATGATAATGAATTCAATTGAATTCCTTTAAATACAAGGATATAACAATAAATTGTGTAGACTTGTTTAGTTAATGCTAGGTAAGAAAGGAATGGACAAGAGTCGGCCAATTTTTATATTTTAATTTTGAAAATTTTCAAGGGACAAATCCATGGATGTAAGATTGATCTCATGCACATGAAAATGACCCAAAACATGGAAATGGTCAAATCAAAGTAGTTAATGGATCTATTGGGATGGATACATGAAGATACATAATAAATGCATAAATAGGGTGAATATATTAGAATGTGTCAATATATGAATAAGGTGGGGCACAAAAATATGTGAGGTTGTATGTAAGTAGGTGAGCAATAGTACGCGGGAAGGAGCTCAACTTCACACAAGATTCACCACTTGTCAATATGTAAATTTGTATTAATCCATTCTCTCAAAAAGGCACAAAACTAAATGGGAAATAACATGGATGTGCCAAGTTCACCATTATAGTTATATAGTAAGATACACTTTAAAAATATATATTTTGGAATTGCTTATACAACTAAAAAAAATCACAGTTGTGTTTGAATATGTAACACTCTATGCAAATGTTAAGGGTAAAATGTGTTTTAATTTAAACCCTTCTAAAATATGAGATGAACATGACTTTAAATTAGAATTAAAATGAGTAATTAGAGGTTTGACCTCAATTGTAGTTAGTTTGGATGAAAAGACCATAAGCATACATTTTTAGCGGTCAAATATAAACTATATGCAATCTTAAAAGTTAACAAAGAAGGAATTTTGGATGCTCATAAATGGGTAGGCAACTTCCCATGCTTTCTATTCTAACCTCTTGTATACCTCTTCAAGATTGGAGGGAAAAGGTGCTATATAAAAATGTGAGAAAGGAAGCACATTTTATGGAAATTTTGGAGGGAATTCAAGGAGGAAACTAGCTCTCTCCAAGAAACCTCATTAATGCTCATTCTTGTAACATGCCACTTGTTCTACCAACTAAGATTTACCAATTTTAACTTGAAAGTAAATAAAGTCGTGATTTCATAATAGGAATAATAATTTTTTTTCCTTTGAACATTTGATATAATGCACATTTGAAACATATTTCAAACTTCTATTGCATAACCAAATTACATATTTCAATAAAAGAATTGAATATTCAACTTTTACAACTTTTTCATAAATAACATAGAAGCTTTAAGAGCTTAACTGATAAATAGAATCACATGTGTGTATACTTGTCTGTCTTCAATACTCCTGGCCACCAATTGCATGGCGGGAAGCATCACTCAGGTGATTTACCTCCAACCACGGACTATCTACGGTCCCCCACACATTTACCAAACAGGTAAATGGCCCTACCCTTCAACGAAGGGATTGGTATAGCAACCTCAAAGTCAAGCCTAATTTGAGCAGGTGTTGTGTCCTACATTAACTAGTACTATCATACTATGACTACAACCATCAAAATATGACATCTCTACTTAGTAATGCAAACCTGGAACATAATGAAGCTAAACAGTGTAAACGTTGGCTATTTACACCACTTTGGCCAAAGTTTTTTTTGTCTCATATTCACCCACCCTTCTATCTCATCTGGGAAAGATGACAATCTCTATACTAGGTTATCTACCTCTTTCATGAATCACATATCCCAAGGTTAACCTATTACATGCTTTACTAGGATACATATATCAAAATAATACCACTTGAATCCTATTCTCACTATCTTTCCCCTTGTACAATTTTCCTATATAAATACCAATCAATTATTGATTCACGAAACTGTCTAGGTAAAAACCAAACCATAGACACTATCTCACATTCACAATACAAGTTTACTATATATATATATATATATATATATATATATACAATCAAAATACATTAACAACGATAATTCGATATTGCAATCACTTAACAATAATACATCACATAATATTTTGAAAACAAGAAAAACATATAGAATGAGAAATAAATCCCATGCCTGAGAATATAGCTCCAAATGGACTAGATACTCTTCTGCTAACGACCTTCCAATACTCTAGATCACTCTTCCAATTAAAACAACTTATAAAAACAAAACGACAATTTTTTGACACAAATGCAAAACTCAAATTTGAAAAGGAAAAGCTCTTGATTTGAAAATGGTGCCATTAAAAATGAGGGAGAGTACCCCCTTTTATACCGCAACCAATTCAAAAATATTGATATAATGTTGACATGCTTAACCAACTCAATAATGTTGACACTATGAGGACATGCTTATCAAAAACTAAAATTAGTTCATAAAAACCAAACAACCTTCTAAAAATAGTGTTAGATATAAATTAAAAATAAAATAAAATTATTAAGTATTCACAAGGAACCCCCTGCTCATGGTATGCATTACCTCCATGTTTAAAGGCCCGCGTGCCAAATCAGTTAAAAAGCTTTACAAAGAAATTTAAAAGATTTATGACAGGGGCGATGCCTAAAAAATTTTTAAAAGAAACAAAAAAAGGTTTTAAGGGGGGGGGGGGGGGGGGCGCGTGCCTCTAAAAAAGGCATGCCCACCTTTAAATATAAGCTACATATTCTTTTTCTAAAAAGAACTTTAAACCTTTAGTTTTATTATTATACTTTTATAATAATAATTTCCTTTATTAAACACTTTTAATTATTATTATTTATTTTATTATATTTATTATCATTACTTTTTATAAAATTACTTTTTTATTATTATTTTTTAATTAAATCTATTATATGTATAAACTTATTGTTTTAATTACTATAAAACAATATTTACAAAACTTAAATTCCACAAAATGATAAAATTATATTTCCACAATTAAGAGAAAATAATAATAATATTTATATTAAATACATATATAGAGAGAGACTATAAATATATAATTATCATCATAAAATTAAATATAACTCATAATCAAAATGCATATAAAATTGTAAAATCTTCATAGACTTATCATCGGAGAAGACAAGAGAGATGATAATTCTTGCATAGCCCAAATCGACATCTCCATATCTATGAGTAATATGCTCATGAATATATGTAGGTATGTCTACCTACATAAGTTCATGTTCATATTGATTCATACATAAGATCGCATCGTGGACTTACATGAACTATAGTTTCCAAAAGTAAACTTGCCTAGACAACCAAACACTTAACAACATGCAGGTTCGAACATCCAATCAAGACTCGAGATACATAACTCAAATTACTTACCACTACCCACATTGACTCGACTCAACCTAGGTCAAATTAGGATGTGTGTGTGTGCTACTCAGTTTGGGCTTCTCTTTTACGTTTACCAGACCAAGTATTTCTCCTAAGTGATACCTCCCCTCTTTTCTGGAGGGATAACCTGTTCTTGCAACCACTTAGATCATTGCCACAGTAGTTAGCTGATCAAAATATTATCATTCATTAACAACAACCACATTTAATACAAGACATTGCATTATTCTTTTTCTCATCGTATTGCATTCAAGATAGACAACACACATGGATGCAAAGATTCATAAATACTTCAATTTTCACAAAATATCCAATCTCTAGTAAATGGATAAAAACACATATACAGATGCAGAAATCCATAATCACTCATTTTCCAAACAAATTAACCAAACTAAGTAAATAGTAAGTAGATAGAAACACATGGGGTGTAACATACTTCCCCCCTTGTGAATCATCGTCCCCGATGATTTTTAAGTATCAAGCATTATCATAACATAGTAAAACATAGAGAGTATCATATCACAAAACATATTTTTTTCAAGAACTTTCAAAATCCAAAATAATTTGCGGAAACTTCTGCTTTATCTCAGCATAATCTTCCCAAGTGGCAGAATCTTTTGCATATTGATCCCATTGGACCTTGCATTGCAGAACCTCTCTATTACGTAAGTGAAACTTACATGTTTTGAGCACCTTGAGAGGCTCAATTGTTACCAACCCTGGGTCGTTTACCTATAAAGCATTCCAATCAATAACATGGTTATCCCTTGGAACATACTTCTTAAGATATGACACATGAAAAACATTATGCATCCTAGCAAGAGCTGGTGGTAAAGCAATTCTGTAAGCCACTAGATTGACTTCTTCTAGGACCTCGAATGGACCTACATAGCGCGAGGCTAGTTTGGATGACTTTCCAAACTTTACCGAACTCTTATGGGGTTTTACTCTCAACAACACCTTATCCCCAACAGAAAAATTCCTAGGAACCTGTTTCGCATCTGCATAACTCTTTTGCCTGTCATTAGCTTCTGCCAACCTTTGCTTGATAATCTTAACTTGTTCTTCCATATCTGACAGCATTTCTAGCCCAAGACTTATCCTATCTTCTAGCTTATCCTAGCTTATAGGAGTTTGACATTTCCTTCCATACAATGCTTCAAATGTAGCCATCTTTATTGCAGAATGATAAGAGTTATTGTATGCAAACTCTACCAAAGGTAAATAGTCCTCCCATTTGTATTGTTGATCCATGTAATACATCCTTAGAAGATCTTCCAGTACTTGGTTTGTTCTTTCCGTTTGCCCATCTATTTCTGGATGATAAGTTGAACTTATATTTAACTGAGTTCCTAGAGAAGAAAACAAGGTTTGCCAAAACCTAGAAGTTACACAAGCATCCCTGTCAAAAATAATCTTTTTAGGAATCCCATGCAATCTAAACACCTCTTGAATAAACTTCTGAGCTATTACTGGAGCTCCATCAGAAAGATTACCTAGTATGAAATGCGCTACCTTAGTAAGCTTGTCTACTACCACTAGAATGGCATTGTGCTTATTCCTTAACATTGGAAGACCTTGCACAAAATCCATGCTAATAACCTGCCACTTACTTTCTAGTATATCATGAGGATATAGTAAACCTGCAGGATGATGATGTTCTGCTTTTACTCTCTGACATTCTAAACAACTTGCCACAAACCTTGCAGCATCCCCTTTCATCCCCTTCCAAAAATATAATGGCTTTACATCCGCTAACATCTTGGTAACACCAAGATGCCCTGAGTATGGTGCATTATGAACTTCTTTCCATACCAAATTCCTTAGTTCACCAACATTAGGTACATAAATTCTTCCATTAAATCTCAGTAATCCATTTGGTTCAAAACTAAATCCTTCATACCTCTTATCTTGCAAATCTCTCGAGAGTGCTTGCTTGACTTGTTCATAGAACTCATCACCCTTGGATCTTTGCAATACTCGACTTTTGAAGTCCGACTGAATTACCACTAAGGAAGATATATGCCTTCTTCGACTTAAGGCATCAACAACTCTATTTTCCTTCCCTTGATGTAGTTAATGTCAAGATCATAGTCTAATATCAACTCTAACCACCTTCTTTGTCTTGCATTGAGATTAGGCTGTGTAAATAGATACTTCAAACCATGATGGTCCATTTTCAATTCAAAAGGTTTACCCATCAAATAGTGTCTCCACATCTGTAATGCATGAACTACTGTTGCTAACTCTAAATCATGCGACACATAATTTTGTTCATAAGGCTTTAGCTTCCTTGACTCATATGCAATGACTTGCCCTCCTTGCATCAATACTTCACCTAGACCTTCCCCTAATGCATCCATGATTACTACAAAATTACCTTATGGATCTGGCACTTTCAAAATCAGAGTCATGGTCAACTTCTTCTTTAGGAGATCAAAACCTCTTGACATTTTTTGGTCCAATCATACTTTTTCCCTTTCCTCTGAAGAGATGTGATAGGAAAAGCTACACTAGAAAAGTTTTTCACAAACTTACGGTAACACCCAGCCAAACCCATGAAACTTCTTACTTCGGAAACATTCTTTGGCATTGGCCACTCAAGTATTGCTTTAATCTTGGCTGGATCAACTGCAATCCCTTTGGCTGAAATCACATGGCCCAAATATTGTACTTCTTTCTGAAAGAAAGTACACTTGGAAAGTCTCCTATACAGCTTATGCTCTCTTAGCCGTTGGAGTACCATTTTCAAATGTTGAAGATGTTCCTCTTCATTCTTGGAGTAAATCAAAATATCATCCAAGAAAACCAAAACAAATTCATCCAAGCAGTCTCTAAATACACTATTCATAAGGTTCATGAATGTTGTAGGTGCATTTGTTAACCCAAAAGGTAAGATTGTAAACTCATAATGGCCATACCTTGTTTTGAAGCAGTCTTAGAGATGTCTTCATCCTTGATTCTCAACTGGTGATATCCTGACCTTAGATCAATTTTAGAAAACACAGTTGCACCTCGCATATGATCAAAGAGATCATCAATACACGGAAACAGATACTTATTCTTCATTGTTACTTTATTGAGCATCTGATAATCTATACACAATCGCAAAGTTCCATCCTTCTTAATGAAGATCACTGGCACTCCCCAAGGTAAA
The DNA here is from genome assembly GCA_027924645.1 of Cunninghamia lanceolata. Taxonomy (NCBI): domain Eukaryota; kingdom Viridiplantae; phylum Streptophyta; class Pinopsida; order Cupressales; family Cupressaceae; genus Cunninghamia; species Cunninghamia lanceolata. Next base: position 228,657 of record BSBN01001403.1, on the reverse strand, counting down.
ACACTTGGCCTTATCAATCCTTTGGACAACAATTCTTCCAACTAAGATTTTAACTCCATTAATTCAATTGTCGTCATTCTATATGGTACCTTGGAGTAGGTTCTGATCTTGGAATAAGGTCAACGAAGAAATCAAATACTCTTTTGGGAGGTAATCCTGATAATTCTTCTGGAAATACATCTTCAAAATCTCTAAGGATGGGGTATTTCTCCATATCCGTCTTTTCTGCATTTTCTATTTCTCCATCCTCAACTTCACACTCCTCAAGTTTTTCCATTTTTACTGCAAAGAGTTGATAGCCCTTCTTCTTTGCCCTATGCATTTAAACAGCTGAGATCTGACGCAACTTAACTTCTCTAGGTGTCCCTTGTAAATATATCCAGTTTCCAAGATCATCTAAGCATTTCACAATTTTTGCATGACAATCTACCTTAGCCCTATGCCTCCATAACCAATTCATCCCTAAGATGACATCATAAGACCCTAAGGGAGCTACATACAAATTAACTTCCGTAGAGAAAGTGGGAAGTTCAATCCTTGTTTCAAACAAACATTGATCCACCCTAGCTCTTGTCTGGTTTGAGTATTCAACAACCCATGATTTTTCCATATAACCTGCTCTTCTAGACATTTTCCTAGCTAATCTAGGTGAAATAAAGTTTTATGTGGCACCAATATCTATTAAAATAGAAATGGGTATACCAGATAAAGTACCTGGTATTTCCACTAGAGTGATCTGCTATTTATCTTGTCTATTATTTACTGCAATGTGTATCCTTTGTTGAAATGCCTCCCACTATGGTGGAAGAGAATTACCACAAGGTTGCGATCCTAAAGGCTTGTTGGGGCATTGGCTAGCATAGTGATCACCACCACAGTTGAAACATCATTTAACTGGCCCCTTCTTTGTAGGAGCTCTCTCCGAATTGGTGATGTTCCTAGCAGCATTGTTGAAGTTACTATTGTTATTTCCTTTCTAGTCCTTCTTTGGTTCACTCCAATTATTTTGAAAATTCTTTTCTCCTTGCTTCTGAAATCCTTACACCTCATTAGGTTTTCTAGAAGTTTGCTTATTCTGAGACTAGTTAAACTTTTTCCTATTCTTTTCACGGTAGTTGGCAATAGACTTCAATTTATGCTCTTACTTTAGAGCTTTCTCGTATACAAGGTCTATGGTGGTAGGACCGTGCATATCCACTTCTCCACCTATCTGATTGTTCAACCCCATAATGAACTTTCTTATGCGGAATCACTCATTAGCTTGATACATAGGCACATACCTTAGAAGACGTGTGAACTTCTCCCAGTATTCACTAATGGAGGAGTCTCCTTGCCTCAAATTATGGAAATATGAGAGCTTTTGATCATAGAAAAGTTGGGATAACCAACGTTTCTAGAATTTTTCCACAAATTATGTCCAAGTGAGTTGAGTTGAACTAATTCCTAGTTCCGTCTTCTTACTCATCCACCAACTAGATGTTTCACCTACCAACTGAAAAGATCCCCATACTACCTTAGTAACCTTAGAATAGTTTCTGATCTCAAAGTATTTTTCCATTTCTACAAGCCATGCCTCAGCCACATCCCCACTAGTGCTACCTTCAAACTTTGGAGGTGTAATTTTCCTCATATCCCGAGATAGCTCCTTTGCCATATTTCTTCTTTTAGTCCTTTCAGTATATTTTCGAGATGAGGACTGGGTTTGGGATTGTGATCCCTCATTTTCATGTTCACTTGCTTAAGTGTGAACATGAGAATCTTCTCCCTCTTTCTCACCATTAGGGACCTTTTTTCCTGCTTCATTCTTTTCTTTTTGCTCTAAGATCCCTACTCTTTCCTTGGTCTCTATCATCATTGCAAGAATACAATCCAACTTTGTGTTCATGTCCCCTGACCCTTGTCCTACTTCTTCACTCCCTCTAGGGTTACTTCTGGTCCGAACCATTCTTTCCTATAAAGTTTACCCTGTAGGTTCCATTAAGGTCAGATTCTCTGTTTGTTTACTTATCATTCATAAATTATCTAACTTTTCCAAAAAGGAACATTTATAATCATAACATTTTTCCAAAAGACATATAACACAAGCTTTTGATAAGAAAACTTTCTTTTATTCAAAGAGATAAGGATTTAAATATCCTTGGATTTACATTGAATGACTATTAAGATAGTCCGAAGGAGAGTATCCATCAGATTCACTCTCATCTACAGGGGTGAGTGGAGTATATCCCTCTAATTTTTCTTCAGATACATAATCTCAGGGTACATATCCCTCTGACTCATCACTGGAAGAAATTACAATTATCTCAGACAAGGGAGGAATATGTGTATCCCTAAACAACATAGCAGGGCTCACACTATTTTCCGAGGGCATATCCCAAGAAAGTGGTAAGGATGCTGACTTGGTTGGAGACACCGATGGCAGATGATTAAAGTTGGCATCATCCCTCATTCTTCTTTTTGATTGGATCACCCGAGAAAGTGCATGACTCAGGGTTTCCTCATATCCTAGCCATACGTCATTAACATCGTTGGTTCCCTTGATGGTTCAAACAAGGGATTCCCTTTCTTTCTTGGCCGTGAGGTAGTGCTCATTCATGGTGACTGATTTCCTCGCAGTCATCCTGAGATGCACCGTCCTGGCACAAGAATTCCAACATTAGACTCATAATGTTGGATTAGAAATCATAGTGAGCACATAGGTTCCAGGGCTGAAACTTGACTCTGGTACCACGTGTAATGTGCCAATTGTTCTACCAACTAAGATTTACCAATTTTAACTTGAAAGTAAATAAAGTCGTGATTTCATAATAGGAATAATATTTTTTTTCCTCTAAACATTTGATATAATGCACATTTGAAACATATTTCAAACTTCTATTGCATAACCAAATTACATATTTCAATAAAAGAATTGAATATTCAACTTTTACAACTTTTTTTCATAAATTACATAGAAGCTTCAAGAGCTTAACTGATAAATAGAATCACATGTTTGTATACTTGTCTGTCTTCAATACTACCGGCCACCAACTGTATGAGGGGAAGTATCACTCAGGTGATTTACCTCCAACCACGGACTATCTGCGGTCCCCCGTACATTTACCAAACAAGTAAATGGCCCTACCCTTCAACGAAGGGATTGGTATAGCAACCTCAAAATCAAGCCTAATTTGAGCAGGTGTTGTGTCCTACATTAACTAGTACTATCATACTATGACTACAACCATCAAAATATGACATCTCTACTTAGTAATGCAAGCCTGGAACACAGTGAAGCTAGACAGTGTAAATGTTGGCTATTTACACCACTTTGGCCAAAGTTTTTTTTGTCTTATATTCACCCACCCTTCTATCTCATCTAGAAAAGATGACAATCTCTATACTAGGTTATCTACCTCTTCCATGGATCACATATCCCAAGGTTAACCTATTACATGCTTTACTAAGATACATATATTGAAGTAATACCACTTGAATCCTATTCTCACTATCTTTCCCCTTGTACAATTTTCCTATATAAATACCAATCAATTATTGATCCACGAAACTGTCTAGGTAAAAACCAAACCATAGACACTATCTCACATTCACAATACAAGTTTACTATATATATATATAAACTATTATACAATAAAAAGACATTAACAACGATAATTCAATATTGCAATCACTTAACAATAATACATCACATAATATTTTGAAAACAGGAAAAACATATAAGAGAAATAAATCCCATGCCTGAGAATATAGCTCCAAATGGACCAGATACTCTTCTGCTAACGACCTTCCAATACTCTAGACCGCTCTTCCAATTAAAACAACTTATAAAAACAAAATGACAAATTTTTGACACAAATGTAAAACTCAAATTTGAAAAGGAAAAGCTCTTGATTTGAAAATGGTGCCATTAAAAATGAGGGAGAGTACCCCCCTTTATACCGCAACCAATTCAAAAATGTTGATATAATATCAACATGTTTAACCAACTCAATAATGTTGACACTATGAGGACATGCTTATCAAAAACTAAAATTAGTTCATAAAAACCAAACAACCTTCTAAAAATAGTGTTAGATATAAATTAAAAATAAAATAAAATTATTAACTATTCACAAGGAACCACCTGCTCACAGTGTGCGTTGCCTCCATGTTTAAAGGCCCGCATGCCAAATCGGTTAAAAAGCTTTACAAAAAAATTTAAAAGATTTATAACGGGAGCCGCGTGCCTAAAAACTTTTCAATTTTTAAAAGAAACAAAAAAAAGGTTTAAAGAGGGGGGGGGGGCGTGCCTCTAAAGAAGGCATGCACAGCTCTAAATATAAGCTAAGAACTTTAAACCTTTAGTTTTATTATTATACTTTTATAATAATAATTTCCTTTTATTAAACACTTTTAATTATTATTATTTATTTTATTATATTTATTATCATTACTTTTTATAAAACTACTCTTTTATTATTATTATTTTTATTAAATCTATATATAAACTTATTGTTTTAATTACCATAAAACAATATTTACGAAAATCAAATTCTGCAAAATGATAATATTATATTTTCGCAATTAAGAGAAAATAATAATAATATTTATATTAAATACATATATAGAGAGAGACTATAAATATATAATTATCATCGTAAAATCAAATATAACTCATAATCAAAATGCATATAAAATCGTAAAATCTTCATAGACTTATCGTCAAAGAACACAAGAGAGACGATAATTCTTGCATAGCCCAAATCAACATCTTCATATCTATGAGTAATATGCTCATGAATATATGTAGGTACGTCTACCTACATAAGTTCATGCTCATATCAATTCATACGAAAGATCACATCGTGGACTTACATGAACTATAGTTTCCAAAAGTAAACTTGCCTAGACAACCAAACACTTAACAACATGCAAGTTTGAACATCCAATCAAGACTCAAGATACATAACTCAGATTGCTTACCACTACCCACATTGACTCGACTCAACCTAGGTCAAATTAGGATGTGTGTGTGTTGCTTAGTTTAGGCTTCTCTTTTACGTTTACCAGACCAAGTCCTTCTCCTGAGTGATACCTCCCCTCTTTTCTGGAGGGACAACCTGTTCCTACAACTACTTAGATCATTGCCACAGTAGTTAGCTGATCAAAATATCATCATTAATTAATAACAACCACATTTAATACAAGACATTGCATTATTCTTTTTCTCATCATATTGCATTTAAGATAGACAACACACACGGATGCAAAGATTCATAAATACTTCAATTTTCACAAAATATCCAATCTATAGTAAATGGATAAAAACACATATACAGATGTAGAAATCCATAATGACTCACTTTCCAAACAAATTAACCAAACTAGGTAAATAGTAAGTAGATAGAAACACATGGGGTGTAACAATTCTATCAAAAAATGAATCTAATTGGTGAAAAAGACTAGGTCAACTAATAATCTTCCATCACTAAGGATTATCCCTCGAGCCTAAGGATGGTTAATTTTATATGACAAATCAAGGGTAGATGGGGCCATCTAAAGGTAGTGTTTATGGCTTGACACAAGATTTGGGATACATGATTTAAAGGTCCAAAATAAGTGATTTTGCATTAGACTTGGGATAAATTATCTCATTGATTGATTTGGTTGAAAGGGGAAAATGTGGTTATAAAGAAGTGTTAAGAGGACATGAAAAGGGAAAAACACTTAGGGAAAGGAAAATAAAAGGGGACAAACATTAAATTATAGAAAACACATAGGAGAGGAGTTGGGATGACTAGGGAGAATTAGGAATAGACATAGGAAGACAACACTAAGGGTTAAAAGCACAAAACAAAACACAAGCTAAAATGAGTGTAAAACACAAGAAAGGGAATTGCGAAGTATACAATTTCTGACCTTACACTTTGTCCCCACTTTAGTAGCCCTATTATGTTCCAGAGGAGAAAGTCTGCTAAAGTAGAGTACATTAAATAACATGAAATATAAATGATGCATTATACCAAAAGGTTGGTCTTAGACTTGTCTTTTGGATTCTTCATTCTTGCACATGTACCTGTTCTTGCAAAGCATCCATGGAAAAGTAGTAATTGTATGCTAACAAGAGAACTAAGTTAACACATACAATAGAAATGAAAACACATAAATGAAACATGCCTAAAGGAATTCCACTCAAAGGAAACACATATCTAAGAAACACATACAAAGGAAACACTTTAAAAGGGAACAGAGACATATATAAACATAATCATGCCATGAAGTGAAGTGGAAATGCCAAAAGTAACGCACATAAATTTAACCATTTTGTTTTGGGCAAAGATCTATGTGCAGACACCTAAAAATGACCCTTCACATCGCATCACTTGCATTTCATCAATTATTCCTAAATCACTTGCATTTATTATTAATTAAATAATCTAATTATTTAATTAATTTCATCAATTTCCTCTAAATCACCTGATTCTAACATTAATTGAATAAATCCTTTTTATTTAATTAATTTCATTAAATCCCACTTTATTCCTCTAAATTAAATAATTAAATCATTATCCCTTTCAAATTCCTCAAATCCACATTAATTAAATAAATAAATTATTTAATTAATTCATCATTAAATTCATCTCATCCACAATTAAATAATTTTTAAATTATTTAATTAATCAATTATTTTTCTAAATTTAAATAAATTATTTAAATTTATTTAAGTTGACTTCATTCTATAAAAATAAATAAAATTAAATATTTTATTTATATCTTATATATTCCTCTATCATGCAAAATAAATTAAATAAATTTATTTATTTAATTTCAAAATATCTTCAATTATCTTCAAAAAATAATATTATCTATGTGCACAACTAGTCTTATTTTTTAGAACTTCAAAAAGCAAATCATAAGTTAAGTTAATTGGCTTTAATTATTATTATTTTTATCATCAACTCATAAATTAGAAAAAAAACATTCTAATTTATGAAATCAAATCTTATCTTTAGCCAATTTTTTTTTTTAATAAAATAGCTTTTTCTACATGACAAATGTCGTGTGCACATTCATCATGAGTTATTTGATTTATCTCATCTATCCATTTCATTGATATATCTCCACCATTGATCGATCTAACCTTGAAACCTATATATACCCCCTTCACTTCTTCAAAAATCCTCTTCGATCATTCAGCTTTTGAGCACTCTTCAATCATTTATTCTCAGGCATCCCTATAGCGCATTAAGCGTACATCGTATCGTTGAGCACTTTGAGCATGCAATTATCTACTATCTGCATCCACTTATTGCAACCATGAATACATGATGTATTGAGCAATCCACATAAATCCAAGAGATCAATACAATCTAGATGATAGCTTTCATTATTCTTAATTCGATTATTCTTTGATTTGGTTATCTCTTAGATCAATCTTTTGATGTTATAGGATTGAGTTGTTATCATTGTTTTGATTTATCCTAAGCTCAATTTTACCTATACACACTATGAATATATGCTCCATAAAATAAGTGAGAAGAGGAAGCACAACAATGACCTATGATAGAAAGAGGAAGAATACCTTGGCAAAAGAAAATTGGAAGCTAGATACTGGGTATTGGGAAATGGAAACTAGAAATATGAAATAACAACAAATGTTGTTAGGTGGCCACTCGTAAATGAGTCTAGACTAGGCCAACGATAAAACGTATTGATGATGATGATCAATAAAAGAAAAAAGAAAAATTGAAAACTAGATAAACGACTTTGAGATTGTCACCCTTGGCTATAGGTTTCCATCCAACTAGAAACTAGAAACTCAATAATTAGCTATTTGGTAGTTGCCACCTAAAGTATTGGCTATTTTACGGTTGCCACCCTAGATATTAATGATTGTCATCCAAAGAAGGAAATTGGAAACTGATGATGTTGTTAATGGCTATGATTATGGTAACCACTTGATTAGATAAAGAGGCTAGGTCAGGTACAAAGTGTTGAGATAGGCTAATCATCAAGATCACGACCAAATATCAAGGATATGAAGGTGCAACATTAAGTGGTACATAGGATATATAGGACCTTCCTTAAGTTGATCAACAAAAGAAAGTAATAAAGAGAGCCAGTCAAAATAAGGATAATGGTTAAGGGAAAAGAGGAAAAAAGGAACGCTAAGGATTTTGGTGAGAGGAAAAGATAATGAAGAATGTCATGCCCCTAAGAGATGAGAAGATAAGAGAGTCACAAAGGGAATATACATCTCATGCCCCCAAGTGACCAAGTGATGTAGTGATAAGAAAAAGGGAGCCTCGAGGTTATTCCCCCACAAGCGATCAAAGGATATGATGATAAAGAGTGAGATACCAAGATGAATAGGAAGGATAGAGGAGGAAAGATCAAGAGATAATATCAAGGTTGAAATCCCCCAAGAATCAGAAGAGAGATGCCCTAAGGGATGATAAGGAAATATAGTGATAAGGAAAATAAGATGATGCCCTCCAAATGTAGAGAAGTGTAGAAGATAAGTGTGATGGGATAAAAAAAGGGTGGAGTGAAGGTAGATTAGAGGTTGGATAACAAGAGATGGCATGGGTGAAAATGATAAGAGGGATGAGTTGAAAGGAAAGAGAATAAGGAACCGATTCATAGAAGGATAAGCACAAGGAGTATAAGATGTCTCCATAGATCACATAATGTTTTCCTAAGCTTATGCACTAGTACGATTGGATGTCACCCCCATAGCTTTAATTGGAGCCTTCACCTAAGAGTTTAGACATCAACGTGCTCAATGGAACTCTACCAAGCAAGGAAAGAAGAACAATTGATCTATCTATAAGATTCCAAGGGTCACTAATGAGTTCGTATATCAAAAATAAAAGAAGAGAAAGAACTAGGATGGACTTATCACGCGAATCAAACATAGCATAGGGTAGTGAATGTGTATAGTCTAATAAGTGGATATGGTAACGTCGTAGTGGGATACGTGGAAAGTTTATAAATCCACGACTAGTATGGACGGAATAGTAAACTTAACATTGCAAGGGATTTCAAGTCACAACATAGTGGTAGTAGTATGGAGGAGGTATGAAGGGATATGCTAGAGAGGTATGTGAAAGTGTCCCAGGGTGAAGCAAACATATAGTGTTTAACAAGTTGTTCTACAATTCATTGTGCATGGGCAGGGGATAACAATACACACACCTACAGTGATATGGTATAGTTGTAGTGATAGGGGATCAAGATGAGGAAAAGGACATGGATTCATCCAATAATCAAAGTGTAGGAGATGACAACAGTTGGGTTGCCTATGTTGTCATTCATTGTTGATATGTGAGTTATACAAGGTGAGTCATATAAAGGAGATTTGGAAAGATCACTTGTAGTTTTGGTAAAGAATGTTAAGAGAGTAATAACTTTGACAATGTTCTCAAAGTGAGGTTTTGCAATGGGAAGAATAACTTCTATATCAATAGCATCATGAGTATCAGGTGGAGAAAGATCTTCAGTATTATTAAGATTGATATCAGTGTATGGATCACAGGATAATGATAAGTCATGTGTTATGCCAAGGTCATCAAACCAACCAATTTGTTAGAGAGAGAGAGAGATCTATGTGATGGTGGGAACAAGAGAGATTGATCCATTTTGTTTTGGGGTTTTTTTAAATGGAAGATGTGGGAGATTTATTAGTTTATTCTCGAGTATAAGGGATAGGAGTTGTTTGGGAGAATCATAGAGTGTTGTATAATTTATTTCCTCTAGTTTGTCTACCACAATAAAAGAATCCTCTATAGAAGTTTCATAGGTGGAATTAATAAGAGGGGGGAAGAGGAGGTGCTCCTAAACCTTGTAAGTTTTTGATAAACTTCGATGACCTCCATAGTTATGTTAGGTGTGGTAGGTTAAAAGTAACTTATTGGATACGAAGTAAGAGATTTTCAAGAAATGTAGCTTGGAGTATAGAATCAGGGGGGTGGAACTCCGTGTGGATGAGCAAGGAAAAGAGGTGAGAAGTGTTGTATTGAAGAATTTTAGCAGGATATTGTTTGTAATGTGCAAGTTGTAGAAGAGACTTTGGGTTCTATGTTGTATTGGAAGTGAAGAGCAAAGGCATGCACAAGATCAACAAAGGAATGTATGTGGCTAGGGGTAAAAGTTTAGAACCAACCTAATGCATTATTTGTCAATGTTTTAGGAAAGTGTTTGGCTATAACAGGATCATCAGAGGTAATGGTTGAACAAAGGATAAAAAATTATCACACATGTCGAATAAGGTCTTTAGTTCATTGTGTTTATTTAAATGTAATGCTACCATGTCACTAGGAGATGGGTATGTAAGAATTGAAGATGAAAGGGATGACATTGTCTACGAAGGGATCAAATAAGATGGAGAGGGAGAGGTGAGGGTCTCTAGTGGCACCTCTACCTCCTCAAGCTTAGTAAATATGTATGTCTAATCAAAAGTAGAGGAGGTGTAAATATTATATTAAGGAGAAGGTGTAACATCATGACAGGGAGGAGACTATGTGGTATATGTGTGAGGAGGGGTGGAAGATAGAGGTGGCTAATAATGAGTAGAAAGCAAGAGATTTTGTGAGAAAGGAAGTGTAGGATGTAAAGTGGATAAAGTGGTGTAACACAAGGAATGGGAGAAAGAGATGGAACTATATGATAAGTATAAGACAAAGGTTTTGTGTAGGATGTGATGTGGACACGTAGTGTGTGGCAGTAATAATGGAAGAAAGAGGTAGTGAACGAATAATAAAAATACTTAGAATCTCATGAAACTAACTAAGCATGCTATCATCTAAAGGAAGAGGAAAAGAAGACATCATGGTAGGCTCATTACAATATAATTCATTTGCATGCACTTTGGAATCATTTTCATTACACAATAAAACATATCATGTGAAGTAGAATCATTATTAAAAGGAAGTAACACCTTAAAATATTCATCACAACATGCATCTAATGTGTTATTTTAGAAATATACCATGTCATGCTTTTCACACATGTTAGATCCCCCGTGGTTAGTCAAAATGTGTGGTAAAAGGGAGGATGAAGGATTGTAGGAGGGAGGAAGCAAGAGCTCACCTAATTTAGGAGGTGAAGTAGGTAAAGGTGTTGGCTTACTAGGAGTAGATGGAAAAGATGATGACTCATAGGAAAGTGAAGACATAGTGGATCAAGGAAGTGAAAAGTGATATGGAGGCAAATTTAGAACATTGCAGGGGGTGGAAGGATAAGGTGGTGAGTCATATGAAGTAGGGAGCATAGGTATGATAGGTGGAAGAAGAAGAATAGAAGAAGGGGACAATGATAGTTCTAAAAAGGGACAAAACATATATATATCAAAAGGGAAGGATGAGGTAGAGGAGAGCAATGAATAGGGTAGGAAGGATAAGGAAATGTTTCAATGTCACTATGCGGATCATACCATGAAATGTTTGAAAGGTGTGTAGTATATGGACTAAAGTCTTCAAGGTTTATGTCATCCATGGAGGTCTCATAAATACAAGAATGGTAAGAGGTAGGATAAAGTAGAGGGGAGGAATCACGATCATATGGATCATGAATTATGTCATCACTAGAAGAATCACAAATAGTATTAAATTATAGATCATCAAGATAAGTATAAGAACTTTTAGGTGAAGGAGTAGGGCAAGTAACAATAATGGTACGGAGTTTAAGCTTATCATTAGGTAATGTATCTATGAAGGATGGAACAGGGGTGGGAGAAATAAGAATGCTATCATGAGCTATAGGTGAGAGTTTGTGGATAGGAGGAGAACAAAAGGGTAGGATGGGTAAACTAGAACCTATGTCATCATCTATGTCATGAGGTGGAGAAGTGTTATAAAAATGATCATTAAAGGACATAAGAATGTTTAAGGTACTAGGATAGGCACTAAGAGAGCTAGTAAAAGTAGGAGAATGGGAGAGGCATGTCAATATGAATTTGGTAGAGAGAGGAGAAGAGTCTAACTCAAAGAAGGTAAGGAAATTCTCCAAAGCAAGGGGGTGGGTTGATGTTCAAAAAGGTGTATCAACCTTGCATCCTAATGTTCATATTTATAATTATTTTATCCTCACATGGGAAAGAGGCTATCCCACTTTGAAGTGGCACTCTTGGCCACATGTTATATGTTTTGTAGTGTATGTAAGAATTTTTAAGAGCATCTAATATCATCGTGATTGATAGGCCTTATATTTGTCTTTCATATTCCTTATGTTTTTGTTTTAAAAGCACATTTCTGTAGATATTTTTACCTTTAAATCCAAGACCTTTAATTAATAATTGGATAAAAGCACTATGTTAGCTATAATATGTTTAATGAATGTTTGTGTGTTGAAATAATTGTTTTCAATGTAATGTGGTATGTTATTTTGTTTATTATAATCTTAGAGTAGGGATTTTCTATGGGACTAACTCCTTCTTGCAACAATTAAAGAGTGACAACCTGCAACCAAAGGACTAGCTTCATGTAGCCAAAGGACCAGCTTCGTACAGCCAAAGGACTAGATTCCTACAACAAAACTCATGGTTACCTATAGTTGTCCAGCAATAAATAACCTCTTCTTTGTAGATAAGGACAAATTTCACAAATAGTGAGAAAAGGTGTTTAAGAGATGGCACATTGCCTATCCTTCAACAAGGAATGTTGAAGAATTAAATGGGTCTAGTTATCCATTCTCATGTTCCTTAAATGACTTGCTTGTACCACTCACAGATTAGGAAGTCCTAGTAGAAATGTTCCTCTTTAATCATTTAAAGTTTAGTTTCATAGTTTAGTTTCTCCTTCCAAAAATAAGAGTCCTACCCTCATATGATGGGAAGTGGCTGACTAGTCATAGGTTTCCATAAATTTATGATGTAGTGTTGGACGTGTATGCATTGTATGATCCAACATATCTATCGACACATAGATATTTTCAAGATATGTACTAGATCATGTTTTAGATATAATTTGAATATACAGTGTTTCCAATCATACCAGTTTTGCTTCATATGTTATGGATCAGTTGATGTGTTGACTTGATTAATAGTTAGAAAGAAGATAAGAGAAGGGCATAGTTAATCCAATCAAGGGCCCACTTGAGGTAGACTACAATTGAACCTTTATCCTATTAGTTTAGATTCTTAGTTAGATTTGTTTGTTATTTTCAGTTAATGAGTTAAATCAGTTAATCTGTAATGTTTGTTATATACATGTAGCAAATACCACGTAATTCCTTCTTAGTTGAAGAAGTTTATGAGATAGAGTTTATTGCATTCTTTTTCTTATTTTGTAAAAGGTTTCTCTACTATACACAACCATAGCATTCAAATGCCCAAAAATCTTTATCTGTATATACAATACTGTCACCATACCAAGAAAATATGTCCCTGGGTTGATAAGATAAATGTAGTATGTCATGACTCAATGAGCCTCTTGATATGGGATAATAACATATATTGATTTGTATGCAATCCTTGGTTTCTAGGTTTGTTGGGAATTGATAGCACTCGACAACGATGTGTAAGAACATCTTATTACATTGTAAGATGGGAGTTACTTATGATAGATTCTATGATGTGTAAGAGCATGTAAGAGGGGGGTTACATTAGAAACTTGAGCAACATTATGATATTTTATGATGCATGTCATAAAACAAATTTGAATGGGTAATAAAAACCAAAATGAGGCACCTTCTGACATCTAATGACACCTTTAAGAGAATCATCTAAAAATAGCATGGAATGCTAAGACCAAGGATGGTGTTGGGATTCAAGCCATGGATTCAGACACCATACCTCTAGTGGGTTTGCTCATGGTTTTGTAAAACCATTTGGTGGTTTGTTGTTGGTGTTTCATCTGTTTTATTAGGCGCTTGGGTTGGAGTACGCATAGTGATTCTTTCAAGTATTGTTATGCCATTAGAATTGCTCTATATTTACATGTCAGTGATACTCCTGTAAAGGCTAAGAATTTTCAAGTGTATTGTAACCAATATTATTTATTAAACAATACATTGAGTTGCTTTAGAGTGTGGGGTTTTCTCCCAAAAGGTTTTTCCCATGTAAATCACTCTTATGCTATAATTGTTTTTGTGTTAATTCCCTTACAATTGTATGATCAATTTGTTTTTGCACATACCTCCTCTCATAGATTAGTGTAGGAAGTATATTCCACACCTTTGCTTCCTTTCATTTGAGATAAACTGAGAGAACAAGTTGGGATCAACTAAAGAGGCATTGAAAGAAGCTAGAGGAATAGGAGAAGCCATAGGGAAACTCCAAGAAAACAACACAAGCAAAATTAATACAATTCTAAGCTATTCACACATTGTCACAACTCTTTTTTTTTAATAATTAATTATAAATTTAAATATTATTATTTAATAATTGACTGTCAACAAATTTCGACTTGTGTGTCAACAGGAACACTCTCTCTACAAAGAGAGTATCATTGATGCAAAAGGAGTTTAGCCGACTAACGATGACTTGTGTTGAAGGGACCTACACACACTACTTAGTTTATTTTGCATAAAAATATATTGCATTTATTTTATCTACATTTTTGAATAATTGATTAAGTTAATATTTAGTTGTAATAGATATTAACTACACTATTTTGAATTAATTAGATATTCAAATATTTTATTTATGCTTTGTCTATTTTGGGCCACATGCAATTAAGTGGCAAATATTCTTCAAAGAGGGAATCTTGAATCGTTAAATTTCTTTTCAGTTTCAAACCAAGGAAGGTTAATTTTAGAAAAGATGAGAAAGTGGGAGAAGTGGAGTTATGAAAATTTATTGCCATTTTTCTATTTTGTTTTGGAGTGTATGTTTTAAAAAGGATGCTTTGTAGGAATTTGAGGGGGACAAAAAACTAGAATTAAGAAGAGAAAAACACACTTTGGATGAAAAATCTAAAGGAAGAAGGAAATGGGACTTGGAAGAAAAGAATGGTGGAAAGAAGCAGTTTGGAGGAAAATAGATTAAGGGGAAAAACACATATTTTGAGTATGTCTGTATTTGTTTTGTAGGAAAACTTTTGGTCCATTTTAATCATTCTCTTATCTATGCCTTGGTCTGGAAGTTTTATTCAATATTATATAAGTATCTTGCAATCGTATATCCACGATTATTTTAATGGAATAAAAATATAAGATCCTTATGATCTCATTTTCCTTGATTGTGCTTTCCTTTTGATCATAACTTTCCTTGAGTTCACATCGTTGTGAGGCTTTCTCTCAAACAATTATGTGTGCCTATGTTTCTCCTGTACATAGATATGGAGAATGAGGCAAGATAGTTGAATCTATATTGTTTCCTGCGAATTACTTTTGCTTGAGGTTTCTCTTGTTTTTTTGGCCTACAATTACCCTGTAGATGATGCATTTGAGTCGGCCTCTTTTAAGGTTTTGTTAAACAATCTGATAACATTTGCATTAAATTTTCTAAAGCCTTTTCAACAATCCATTTTTGTGCATATCTTCCAATCATCGCGTTCTATGAGATGATACCTCTTTCAAACATTCAGTCAAATGGCCTTCAACAAATACATTTTCGTGCATGCCTCGTAATCATTACTTTTCCTAACGCTGCACTCTTGCAAGTATTTTCTAAAACCAATTTTGTGCTTATCCTTCAATCATTGCATTGCAAGAAATGACTTCTCTTTGAGGTATTCTATCTAACAGATCGTGTAACTTGTCTGTGCTTTCTCACTTTGCATGCATGGCGATCGGACTTTCCTTTTTTTAACTTGGCAAGTTTCACGTGTTACATTTTGATG
The DNA here is from genome assembly GCA_027924645.1 of Cunninghamia lanceolata. Classification (NCBI taxonomy): domain Eukaryota; kingdom Viridiplantae; phylum Streptophyta; class Pinopsida; order Cupressales; family Cupressaceae; genus Cunninghamia; species Cunninghamia lanceolata. The sequence continues at coordinate 212,896 of BSBN01001403.1, read as the reverse complement.
GATGCCCATATGATGGCAAACAACGTGGATTTATCTAACACCTACTGATTTCTTTTATTAGAAAGTTTCTAAAGTGTTATCCATTAGACGTTCTATATATAAAACTGATGCCTTTTTTATGCTTCCTTTGCCTTTAAGCTGTAACTATACTGGCTTTTATCCTTTCACTTTAATGAGTCTTCATAGTCTATGGGACAAAGAGATGCGCAGCCAGGAAGAACTAGACCTTTAGGAAATATTTTTTTCCTTAGTAAATTTGGAGTCCATAATAGTTTTTGGTGTACAATTTCATGGTCATGGAGTTACCCCTAGAGAAACCATCATCCAATTGAGGAATCCTTACTGCGAAAGCCTTAAATCATCTTCTTAGTTATGCTATCGTGCACTAGGAAATCCACATAGTGTGGGAAATAAAGGGCGTCCAAATGGGATTTGCGCCACCATTTTTTTACAGAAGGTTTTCTTTATCTGATATCAAACCCTTAATGTTTATAACCTGCGCACAAGGAATTAAAATATTCTTTCTTATTGTGCCTTCTTCTTCCATGTAGGTTTAAAAATTCTATACTTTGATTTCTTAAATAATATGTTATACTTGTTTTGTGCTAAAAGATCTCAGTGAATCCATAAATCTATTTGATATTAGTTGAACTTGTAGTCTTTCCTTTCTATCTTTTAATCCTGCATTTCCTGCAACCTTTGTAGTCATTAATATCATCTTATGTCAATCAATGATAGTGCCTTGTCCAGGTTTCCACTTTGTCGATAATTTTATCTTGTTATTGTGATAAGCTCCTTGGGAACCACCTTATATATACAATGATTTTTGGTCTAGTCGTAGAAAGAAGTTGGTTATATAAGTTTGCCTAAGTGAGTAATTAAATTTCTTAACCTTTCTTGGATAAAAGTTATATGAATGTTTTTAGTCAACATTTGAGAATAGAGAACTCTCTGCCCTTATTAAAGTTTGGTTAGGTTTGAAATCACCTTTTAAATATTCTACATTTCTAGCTTTAGATTGTAACTATCCTTTGCCACAAAAGCATGTAAATCAGTAGCATGCAAAAAAGTTAATCTTTGCCTTCTCTTAGCATGTAAATTTTTGTATTGGGTTAACCTTTATATATCTTCTTTATCCTTTATAGCAACATATGGGTTATAAGGTTATCATTAGAGTCTTATTTGATACAAATTATTTAGGAATGTAGCCTTGAGTTATTTGATTAATCTTTTGAATAGGTCGAGTTATTAGGGCCGCTCCTCTTAATCTTTAATGTAAAGTACACATTCTGTAACAAAAGTTACTAAAGTGAATAATCCACTTATTTACATTAACTCAAATAAAAGGATATATATATATATATATATATATATATATATATATATATATATATATATATATATATATATATATATATATATATATATATATATATATATATGACATTACATCTTTCAAAAGCACGTGCTATATCCAGGTTAGCACAATAAAATAATATATAATATCCATCTTAGGCTCTCTTGCCATAATTCATCTCAAATAATAAAAAAGGTACAATAATCAAGTACAAGTAATGAATAATAAATCAAATCACTCTCTCTAGCCGCCACTAATCCACATGCTCATCCGCAAGTCGAGAGATGGAAACATGGCCCAGGTGCTTTTTCACCCAACCATGAAGCAATTACACTTCCTCGGATTCGTTCATGACACGAAGGAAATCCAACCCTGCACGAAACGTCTAGCAACCTTGAAACAACTGACAAGAGGGAACACCTGATGCAACCTGATGTCTAAATGTAGATCTAAATAATGATGTGCAAATATCTCACAATAGGATGTGGCAAAGAAATATATTAAATAAAGTGTTGCTAAGCAATCTTTCATCTATTTCAATGAACACCCAGCTTGGTCCAAGCATTTAAATAGTTACGGTCAAATCCTGAAAAGAGGAAAAGTCTTCTCTATTTACCTACATTCAGCATCCTAGCCCAAAAGTAACCCAACATGCATATAAAGCAAGAAAATATACTACTCCCTTTGTCTAAACATCATAGTATCACATGTAATGAACATAACTAGCCATATATTGCAACTCAATTCACAATCTCAATAATGAGGTTTTAAACGGATTCATACAATTTGGCTACTTAATTCTGTATACAATCTAAACTGGTTTTCTTCCATTCATACTTTTATCAAAAGGATGTTCCAATCTATAATAGTTGTCTAAAATTTCCCTAATGGTTCTCTATTTAAATTTAAACATTCTAAAACATATACACTTCCTTATTCATCACATATCTCGAAGCTAAAGTAATTTTTCTTATCAAATAATGCTAAACATTTTTCTATGTCTCGCTTATTTCCAAATCAAACAATAAGGACTCCTTTGAAACATTTATTGGAAACACTTAACTGTTTATATAAGGGTGTATGCAATTAGATAAGGTTTGAACACTTATACAATTATAACAATTGGCTAGGCATTACTTGGTTCCTTACTCTTTTAAATTAAGCTATATATACTCATGGATCTCAAGAATATTCCACATTTATACACCATTTGTCTAGATTAAAAGGGAGGTACATGTCTAAAACCATGTCAACAGTAATATTAAGATTGAACACTTCAGGCAGAGGTCGTTATAGAATCAAAAGTAAACGATGGTAATATAGGCCGAGTACTTTGACCAGCCGACACAGACAGAGGATGAGGCCGTATAACCAACACATGCAGTTATAAAAAGGTAACAGATCGACATAAAAATAAAAGGGTCTGATTGATTGTGAAAGGGGCTGAAATAACAGGTAGAGCTAGTAAAAAGGCTGTTGGAAACTTAGCATAGGCTGTCTAAAAACACAGCAAAAGAAGATCAGGTCACGACTACACATACTTGTTGCCCATCACACAGAGGCATCCCCAAGCACGTGGAACTTCCGTCACAAAAATCTTTGTCTTACAGTGAACTAAGGCTGGAGATTTCATTAGAAGAACAAATCAAGGATATAACTAGTTGAGAGGGCAATTATCTTTAGGAGCATATCTAAACACATGAGAAGGTATTCAACACTGGTTGAGGTTGACTCAAGCAAGGCCGTTAGACTGATCACCAGTCAAAACAAAGTGAAGGAAGAAACTAAAAATCACAATCCAAAATGGTTAGGGCCGACATTACTACATGCAAAAGAAGTTTGGAAACAAATAACATATACACAGTAGCTACTTTTCTCTACACAGGTTGAATAGACAAGGAAGGTGGTGAAACAAAATTAACATGCATTTAGAAGAATAACAAAGGTCATTGCTCGTTACATTTAAAGAAGGTTTTAAGGTGGCAATTTAAGATGCTAAAAAGGTCGATCCAAAACAAGGAGCAAGGGTCGATCTACATCATGAGGCCCAACTATTGCTACTTCCACTGTTGAGATCAACAAGGTAACGCCATGTGAGGTAAAGCATTCTCAGATTCCAGAAAGAAGGTCGATAAAAAAAATCGATGCTAGCCATTACAAGATAAGAAGGCCACTTAAAATAGCTAAAGGTCGATAGCAAAGTGAGGCAAGCTAACCCTTTGTCGAAAGATATGAAGGTTGTTACAGTTAGGAAGAGAAGACGTTTCAAAGACTACTGGCCTTTAAATACCCATTTTAAACAAGACACTTTAAAATCATAGATGGGAGGCTGATCAATTTACAAAAAGGAGATGAAAGGGCCACTGCAATAATGAGAGGAACCTCCTGCAATAATATAATGCACGAAATAACATAAATATATAAATAGCAGAAACATAGAAGGAATTTATTGATCATAGGCCACTTCGAGGGGGCAACCTCCTTTGAGCAAGCTCAATACAATAAATTCGTGGATGCCTTCATTGGCCTCAACACGTACTTATATACTAAGTCTAATCTAAACAACTATTACTTCCCATGAATGTGGGATAATACAATATACTCACGGGATGACTTACAAAGCATATGCATCCAAAAGTAATATACTAACAAAGTAAAGAGAAGGGTTAAACACAGGTTCCTAACATCCCCTCCCTCTTAGAAAAGCTTTGTCCTCAAAGCTTAAGATGTGGAAATTGTTGCTGAATCTGAAAGAGTGGTTCCCATGTAGCATCCTCTGGTTGCATTCTATGCCACTGAATTAATAACTCTGTGATGGATCGAGAGCGAAGCTGACGAGTGCGCCTGTCAAGGATTGCCTCCAGCTCCAAAATGATGGATCCTTCGTTATCCAATTCTGGTAAAATAGTTTGTGCTCTGATGTTGGTGCCAAGAACTTTCTTTAGATAAGAGACATGAAATATTGGATGAACGCGGGAAGCAGGAAGCTCCAATTTATATGCAACTGACCCAATCTTCTGAAGAACCTTATATGGCCCATAGAAGTTTGGATCCAACTTATGACGCCCTTTGAATTTCAGGGATGATTACTTGTATGGCTGTAGATGAAGAAAAACCATATCACCTACTTAAAAAGTGCGTTCAGAATGGTGTTGATCAGCTTGTTGTTTCATTTGATTTCTTGCCATGTGAAGATTGTCCTGCAAGATGCAAAGAATCTGATCCTGGGTTCGAAGAATTGTGTCGACTGCCTGAATTGGTGAACTGTTGCGGGTGTATGGAAGGAGCATTGGAAGTACTTGACCATAGACTGCTTCATATGGGGTCATTTTAGATGCAATTTGGTAGGAGGTATTCTACCACCATTCAGCGAGAGGGAGCCACTTTGCCCAATGATGTTGTTGTTCTGAGGTGAAGCAATGAAGATAAGTTTCCAAACATTTGTTGATAATTTTAGTCTGACCATCTATTTGTGGGTGATGCCCGGAACTCATCTTCAGTTTGGTGCCAGTGTGTCAAAATAAAACTGTCAAAAAATGACTGGTGAAGGTTGCATCATAATCTGAGACAATGGAATAAGGGATGCCATGACGACGGAAGATCTGGTCCATGAAAATTTGTGCGATTGAGGAAGCGGTATAGGGATGGCTGAGGGCACAAAAATGACTATATTTGGAGAGGCAATCAACCACAACCAAGATCATTGTCTTCCCTCCAGATTTAGGGAGCCCCTCATTGAAATCCATAGAAATATCTGTCCAAATCCGTGTAGGGATGGGCAAGGGTTCGAGCAATCCAGGAAGGAGTGTTGTTTCACCCTTGTTGCGTTGGCAAGTATCACATTCAGCCACCATCTGTTGAATTGCCCTTTTCATTCCCTTCCAAAAGAAGTTACGCCGTGCCCGCTCATAAGTTTTGAGGAACCTAGAGTGCCCTACCAATGGAGAAGCATGGAGTTCATAGAAGATAGCCCGTTGAAGATCTATGCTTTGGGGAAGCACCAGACGACCCTTGTATCTCAGAGAAGCACCATCCCAAGAGTAATGTGGTACATCAAAAGGGTTATTGGGCAACTGTTGAATGATTTGAGATAATGAAGAGTCATTGACATAGCCATGTTGGACAGATTCCAACCAATTTGGAACAGGCATAGAAATAGCTGAAAGAGAATCTTGGTCATCAAATGTGTGAGAAAGAGCATCTACCACAATATTGTCCTTACCCTTCTTGTAAGTGATCTCATAGTCATAGCCCACGAGTTTGCTAACCCATTTCTATTGTGCTAGGGAGGAGACCCGTTGTTCTAGGAAATATTTTAGACTCTGGTGATCAGTCTTGATGCAGAAATGATTCCCTAGTAGGTATGGCCACCACTTCTGTACAGCATGCAAAATAGCCATCATTTCCTTCTCATATGTAGAGAGTACTAAATTCTTGCCAAAAAGGGCTTTGCTAGTGAATGCAATGAGATGTTCATCTTGAAGGAGAACAACGCCAAGTCCATTGCCGCAAGCATCACACTCAATACTGAAGGTCTTGGAAAAATCTGGCATAGCTAGAACAGGTGTAGTACACATAGCTTGTTTCAGTTTTTCAAATGCACACTCAGCAGCATGTGTCCATGTAAAAGCATCCTTTTTCAACATAGTTGTTAATGGAGCTGTAATCTTCCCATAATCCTTGACAAACTTGCGATAGTAGCCAGTTAGTCCCAAAATACCATGGAGGCTCTTAAGTGTCTGAGGATGCGGCCAATTTTCCATGGCATCTATTTTTGCAGGATCCACTCGAACCCTTTGGGCTAAAACAATATGCCTGAGATACTCCACTTCTTCTTGGCCAAAAACACATTTAGACTGTTTTGCACAAAGATTATGATTAGAGAGAAGTTGCAGTACGAGATCTAGATGTTGGAGATGCTCAGCGCCTGTTTTACTATAGATGAGGATATCATCGAAGAAGACCAGAATGAATTTCCGTAGGTAGGGCCGGAATATTTTATTCATCAATGCCTGGAATGTTGAAGGAGCATTAGTGAGGCTAAAGGGCATGACCAAAAACTCATAGTGGCCATCATGCGTGCAGAAAGCCATTTTAGGGATATCATCCTCATGAACTCAAATTGGTGATACCCAGAACGAAGATCCAACTTGGAGAAAAAATGAGCACCATGAAGCTCATCAACAACAAGAATTGAAAACTTATCCTCGATTATGATGTGATTAAGTGCTCGGAAGTCAATGTAGTGGCGCCATGACCCATCTTTTTTCTGAACAAGAAGAACTGGTGAAGAAAAGGAACTGGTACTAGGGCATATAATACCTTGCTTCAGTAAGTCTCAAACAAGCATCTCAATCTCTGTCTTTTGGTGAAATGGGTAGCGGTAGGGCCTGATGCTGGGAGGAAGGCTTCCAAGAAGGAGCTAAATATGGTGGTCCTCTGGTTGTGAAGGTGGCAATCCCACTGGTTCGGCAAAGACACATGCATACCTATCCAAATTTTGTTGTAGATCTGAAGGAGTAGTGGAGACTGCTGATGGTTGCATCTAAATGGAATGGAGTTGAGCGATGACACAGTGTGAATTCTTCTTAAGAAGTTTTTTCATGCGATGTGAACTTATGATGCTGAGAGACCCTGGTTGTAAGCCTTTCAATGTGTGTTTTTGCCCATTGTCTAAAAACTGCATCCAAAGTTCAGCAAAATCCCATAAGATGGGTCCAAGTGTGCGTAACCATTGGGCACCCAAAACCACATCACATCCACCTAAGGGCAAGGAAAACATGTCAGAGTGTAGGTTATAATCTTTAATATAGATACGCACATTGCGACACTTCCCTTTCCAAGGTAATGTGCCCCCATTGTCAATCATGACTTCAATGTTGGAGCAAGGATGGATAAAACAATCAGCTTGTTTGGCGATCCAAGGGTCAATGAAGTTTTGAGTGCTACTAGAATCAACGAGTATTGTAAGAGGGAGCTTCTTGAAGTAACCCTTGACCTACATGGTTTGTGGGGTGGTGACTCTTGCTAAATCATGGAGAGAGATCTCTGGGTGGTCTTCTTGAGAAGTAGGGTCAATAGGCGGCTGCTGAGTTTCGACCTGATCATCTACTGTATCCTGAGCATCTTCATAAATTTTAGTTGTAGGCGGAGAATCCACATCCAAGAGATAGAGCTTTTGCTCAACACATTTATGTCCCCAAGTGAATTTCTCATCACAATTATAACAAAGGCCTTTTTATCTACGTGCCTACATCTCTGCTTCAGTCAAATGCTTGATGGGAGTTATTCTAGGAGCTAGCATGATTGAAGGTCTTTAGGAAACCATATTTCTGAATGGAACAAAATTGGATTTTGATTGTTGTTGAGTTGTGATTTTGTCCTCCACCAACTTAGCCAACCCTAGGGATTCCATCATTGTGCTGGGATGGAACATTTTAACCTCAGATCAGATTGCATCCTTCAGACCACTAACAAAACAACTCTTGAAGAATTCATTAGACAATCCCCCTGTGTGATTGGCCAGTTTTTCAAATTTAGCCTGATAGTCTCTCACAGTGCCTGTTTGGCAAAGCTTAGTGAGTGCTCCTATGAAGTCATCAAAAGCACTAGGGCCAAATCGTTGCAAAATGAGTTTGCAAAAATATGTCCATTTTGGCTCTTCATGAGCCTTGATGTACCAACGAAATCATTGACAGGCTTCATGTTCCAAATGAAAGGATGCAAGTGGGACTTTGTTGACATCAAAAGTATTGTGCATAATGAAATATTGTTCTGCTTGGTACATCCATCTAGTCGGATCATCACCATTGAAGTGAGGAAAATCAAGCTTTGGCCCACAAAAATTGCTGGAAGAAGAGAACCCAGTGTCTACAGAAGACTCTGGCTGTCGTCTATTGTTCATGGTTGAACGTTGAAGATTGAGGTCGAGAATTTTTTCATCCAGATCTTGGAGTTTGGTCTTGAGGGCTGCAAGTTCATCCTCCATGTTTTTTGCTCCTATGTGGGTGACAACCATAACTAGGAGTTTTTTTTGGGGCGGGGAATGGGTAGAAAAACCAAAATAGAAACTTTTTTAGCAAAGGAAAATTTGAATTTGGGAAAAACTCTGATGGGTGATTGGGGTTTGACTAGGTTTTGGACACTTTCTGAGGGAAAGGGAAGAAGAAAATGGGGATTTGAGAAGCAGGGTGAAAGAATGGGAAAATTTGTCTAAGAGGGACAAAGGAGTAGAAATATGAAATGAACAATGTGGTAAAATTTGAAGGCTATTGGGTGAGAATCGAAGTTATGGCAAACCCTAAAAATAGGCAAATGTGGGATTTATGGCTTCGATAAGTGGAATTTGGGATAGGGTCCTCAAGGAAGGAAATATGTAGAATGAAATTTTAGGGGTTCTAGTGAATTTTGAGGAAACGGAGCTAAAGCAAGGAAGATATGGCGAAAAAATGAGATTTTTTTTTTAATTTATTAATTAATTTTATTTTATTTTTTGGAAATGATCTGCCAACTGATCTGGATGGATTCAATATGTGATCTGCCAGCTGTCAATAGATATGGGCCCCAAGTATGTTCAACTTTCTAAAGGTTCAGGGGAGTCACTCGGCCACCAATGTTGTCTAACGACTTGTGTATTGGGGTAGTACCCCTCACTCCACAGCTCAGGTAAAACTGATAATCGCTTTGCCACAAACGACAGCTCTTGGTTTACCTCACGGATGGGAACTAGTCAATCAGGTAGGGGCCGTTGCCCTTTTCGCTGACAGGTCCTCTCAATGGGCTAGCTGCTTCGGGGTTCCTGTGGTACTCCTCGCAATGAGTTTTAGGGCTATATGCCCAGACACTTCCCACAGTTAAGCAGATAGGGATATTCCCTGATCTGAACTTGCAATTGAAATGAACAATATAGATGCAAAAAAGAAAGAACTACTATAATAATCACAGCGCCTGGAGGCCACTGCGAAAGAAAAAAAAATTGGTAGAAATTTAACCTAGCAAACCCAAGAAAGTGCTCTGATACCAGATGAGAGGAACCTCCTGCAACAATATAATGCATGAAATAACATAAATATATAAATAGCAAAAACACAGAAAGAATTTATTGATTGCAGGCCACTTCGAGGGGGCAACCTCCTTTGAGCAAGCTCAATACAAAAAATTTGTGGATGCCTTCATTGGCCTCAATAGGTACTTATATACTAAATCTAATCTAAACAACTATTACTTCCCATGAATGTGGGATAATACAATATACTCATGGGACGACTTACAAAGGATATGCGTCCAAAAGTAATAAACTAACAAAGTAAAGAGAAGGGTTAAACACGAGTTCCTAACAAATTGGTGTAGGAGCTCCCCAGTTTAGTCATTTTGTTGGCTATTTCCTAGTTGGTTTTCATGTTATTTTGTTTTCCTCTAAGGCTTTGAAAGCCATTTTGATGTTTTGTAATAAAGACTTAGTCATTTAGATTGACTAGTCCATGAGGATGTTAGTAAGGCCTATTTTATAGGAATGCTTCTTTTAGAAACTTGGTGTTTTATGAAAAAAAGCCACTTCCATCGTTTCACTGCCTTTCTTGGGCAGTTGTACAGACAACAGGGAAGTGGAAAGGTTAGGAAAACTTCCTATAAACATCAGTTTGTATAAACATGCCAAAAATGAATGGAGAGGAGGAGTTTTATAAGGTAAAAATTGTGTTTTTCTACTTTTTGGTGAAAACAACCATTCTGTACGGCCTGGTACGGGCTGCTAAGGGAATAAGGTTTGAAAAATGTTTTAGATCTTTGAAGTAGCTCACATTTGCATGTAGTCTGAGCTCTTGAAACATCTTGTGCTGTTTGTTTCAATCTATTTTGTTAAAATTGGTGTAAACCCTCCATATCTAGGGTTTTGAGATAGAATGGAGTATTTTTCCTGTCTTTTGAAGGTGAACAGTCATTTTCGGTGAGATGGAGGAAATTAGATCAAGTTTCATGTTTTTGTTGGTTGTATGGTTATTCTCCTTCCTCCATGGTGTGTGGCATGCCCCTAATTAGTCAAAAATAGTGACTAGTTAGTTTTTGTAAAGGCAGAAAACAGGAAGAATACAAGAACAGTCAAATATTTGATCAAATGGTGGTTGATCTCTGTGTTTTAGGATGAAGGCAGACCTACACAGGAGCCCAACTAATCCAGGCAAAGGGCCTTGATACATACTTTTTCTCCTAACCTAATCTAGACTGTTTTCTAGAAGAAAAACAACAGCTTATTGTCAGAAATAACAGTATGTTGTTCCTGCACATGGTGGTATAGTACGGTCTACAAGTTTAAGGAATGGTATATATTTAATATAGGCATTTGGATTGTGTATTCAGTGGTGAAGTTCATTTGGGGTTTAGAGGAGTTAGTAGTTGTTTATTCATTCCTTATGCTATAAGGGTTAAACCTTATTGAAATATTGTTTGTTTAGGACAGTCAAAAGGTAGTTTGCTATCCACTGTACTTTTGGGTACAAATTTGGTGTTGAGTCAATGTTGTCATGTTGGTTCTGTCCTCAGTAGGTACATGTTGTGTTTGGGGTGAAGATCCTTGTTGGTAGAGAAGTTGATGCAGGTTTAGTTGTTCATAACAGCCACAAGAAATAAGCTTTCCTTGGCACTGTCAAAAGACAGTCATACAGAGATTTGCTGTCCACTGTTTTGTTGGGAGTAGAATGATGGTTTCTTGGTCAGTGGCCTTGTTCCATGCATATGTTAATTGTTGTTATTGACCATGTTGGTAGGGATATTGGTAGTAGGTGGTGAGCTCCTGAAGGTGGTTTGTGCTTCTAAGTTGGGTTGAGCTGTGACTCCCCAAAGTGAGTGTTGAGTAGTCTGTGTGGAAGACACCAGAGGGTGGTCCTAGGCTAAGTCAATTCCTGGAGTAGCCTTGTGTAGGTTTGTAATCACAAACACCTTTGTAAACCTCTTGAAGAAGTATAGTGATCTAAGTTCATTGAGTGAACTTCAACAAACACTACCTTTGTCTCTGCATCACAAATAAGAAAGGAATCATATTCTTTTGAAAGACAATTGATACGGTTTTGAGAATAAAAAATTGTCATAACATTATTATGAAAATAATTAGGGCCAAATCAACACTATCACAGGCCAAAAGGAAAGTAAGAAGAATAGGAAATGTATACAGCAACATAAAAAAGAAAAGAAATTACCCGACTCCCTAGTATGGAGTTGACTCTCTAAAGCTTTTCTCTGTTCTGCATTCTTCTTTTCCTCTTCCTTGCACTGAGTGTCCTACCTTTTTCCTCCCACTGTTCTGTGTCTCTAATAATATTCGTTCTTGTTTTTATCTTTCTTTTAACGCCCCTAATTATGACATCCATGTATCCTTTTAATCTTCAGTTTAATAACTCAGATAACCCCTAAAGATTATTGCATGGCGCTTGGTGCCTATCTTTTGCATGCATTCCCTCTAAAAATAAGTTTGATTTCCTTTGTAATAAAACATATGTTATATCTATATTTAAGAATATAAAGCTTTATTTAATTTTGTTTTAATCTACCAGCTCAAGCAAGAATATAATATATATTCTTATATAAATCTACTTTATGTGGCTATAATACCATTAAACTTTTATTCATAATACTTTAAAAGTATTATATATACACACACACACACACACTTAGCACTTAGCACTTTTCCTTAGGCACATGAACGAAAGCCTCACAGCCAAAAACCCTTAAATGTGAAACAGAAGGTTTCTTACCTGTCCACACTTCATAAGGTCTCAAATTAAGAGCCTTACAAGGAGATTTGTTTATCAAGTAGCAAGCAGTACACACAGCCTCTGCCCAAAAGCATTTATCCAACTGTGCATCACCAAGCATACTTCTGGCTCTTTCCATGATTATTCGGTTCATCCTTTCTACAACACCATTCTGATGTGGTGTATATGGAGTTGTCTTTTGTCTAATAATACATGCATGCTTGCAAAACTCATCAAATTCCTTAGAGCAATATTCCCCTCCATTGTCAGATCTTAATATTTTTATCTTTAAACCTGATGGGTTCTCTACTAAGACTTTGAATTCCTTAAACTTAGTGAAAACTTCATATTTATGTTTCATAAAATAAATCCATGCATATCTGGATACATCATCAATGAAGGTGACAAAGTAACACGATTTTCCAATAGATTCATTATCCACATGCCCAAACACATCCATATGAATAATTTCTAATTTCTCTTTTGCTCTATTGCTTCCCAAAGGAAATGATTTTCTGTTTTGTTTACCAAACATACAATGCTCACAGAAATCAAAGTGCTCATCAGAATAAGAGAAACTGTCCAACAATTCTTTATTCTTAATAGTTTTCAATACATTATTACTTGTGTGGCCCAATCTACAGTGCCACAACATACAAGTGTTTTCAAAAGCCTCAGAAACATAAGAGGCATTACAAACTATAGTGGCTTCAAGCTTAAACAAGTTCCAGAATCTCTTCCCTTTCGCTACCACCAAGTTCTCTCTCACCAATCTGCAGCCATGCTTGTCAAATGTCACATGCATTCCCAAATCATTCAACTTCGAAATTGAAATCAGATTTCTAGCTAATCCAAGAACATGCAAAACACCAGGGAGGGTTTTAATCCTCCCATCACTAAAACACAACAATACCTTTTTTTTCGGACAATCAGATATGAAGAGTTGTCACCAAGGTAGATATTACCTCCATCATATTCTTCATATGTGGAGAACCATTCCTTATGTGGGGTCATATGAAATGAGCATCCTGAGTCAACCAAACAGTGATCATTAGAAACAAGATTACATGTAGAAAGTAAAACTTCTTCACCTGCATTCGAGGACTTATCCGAAGCACTCTCCCACTATTTCTTGGGGTTTCTGCACTCCTTCACATGTCCCCTTTTACCGCAGTTCCAACACTTAACTCTGTTCTTTTTACCAGGAGTCTTAGATCGGCCCTTGGACTTATCCTTAGCCCCTTTCTGATCTTCCTTTGGTCCTCTTTCCTTAGACCTTCCCTTGATACTGAGAGCATCACCTGAATTATCTGAACTCTTCTTCCTCAATTCCTATGACAGTAGCACTAAAACAAGAGCATCCAACTTCGGATCCGCAAGGTTATTAGTGATAGCTAAAATGATATTTTCCCATGATTTGGGTAAAGAACAAAGAAGCAAGATACATTTATCTTCCTCATCAACTTCAACATCTACTAAAGCAAGCTGACTCAATAACAAATTAAAAAGAATTTAAATGCTCTGCAACTTATTCACCTTCTCGCATTTTCGTGGAAAACAAATTTCTTTTTAAATAAAGTTTATTTACCATACTATTAGCTTGGTAGGTCTCACCCAATCAATTCCACAATTTGTATGCAGTCTCTTCCTTTGCGACATTCAGTAGCACAGAATCTGAAAGACACAACCGGATGGTTCTCCATGCCTTCTTATCCAGTCTATCCCACTCATCTCGAGAGACATCGTTAGGTTTCTTCTCTTTTTGAACAGCTAACCATTGGTTTCTTTCTTCCAACAAATCTTCCATTTTTAGCTTCCACAACTCATACCCTGTTCTGTTGAACTTCTCAATGTCCATTCAAGAGGTTGATGCAATAGTGGATGCAGCCATAATAACAACACAAGATCTACAAAACAAATGCAACCAAATCTCCCATTGCAGCTACAGCTTCCACACTACCAGCCAAGAGTCAAAGCTGGCCAAGCTCTGATACCAAATGTTAGAAATGAAAGAAACACTACTTCAATAGAAATCCAATTCAAGATAAATTTCAGCAAACTTTAAGTGTGCATTAACAATGACGATTGTAACAAAACATAAAACCCACTACAGAGAAAATGCCAAACATGAAGAACTCAACACAAGACACAATGACATAGTGTTTAACGTGGAGAAAACCATTGCGGGTAAAAAATTCCACACAGGAAAGAGGCCCAATGTTTGTATTAATCTGCAAAAGATTGTACAATACAACAACACCACCAATCTCTCCTTCAGTCTTCAATCCGACAGCATTCCTACATCACCTGAGTACCTAAAATCTGTATTGCAGCAACAAATACATGGCAAATACTTACAGAAATGTTTTCCACTCCATTTTAGGCATTCACCTTCTCTCTCCTAAGATTCTCCAACCTGTAAACATTAATTACCATCTTACAAGCATCTTACACTTGTCCAAAAACAACCATGCAAAGGTTGGGTGCCCAAGACTCAATTTGGCCTCTTACAGCATCTTATGACGCATCATAACCATCATAGATTCCACAAAAAGTATCTTTCCAAGATAGGAACCTTGGGCTAAATATAGCAAATATACAACTAACATATCCATCATATGTGTCATAGAATCTCAGAACCTTATGACAACTTGCAGCTGTCATAGATTCACTTACCAAACATTATGACAGTTGTCATACATGCCAAAAAATAGTATATTCTCCAAGGGAGCACGCCTACCCTCATTTACTTTGAGTTTTTAGATTTGCCAATAGTCAGTCACTCCGTAATTACCTCCGGTTACTCTGAAATTACCCCTGCCAGTGAAACTAGTACATCTCCTCATGGATAATTACAAATTACATATAATAAATGGAATAAATACAATATTGGGATTTACAAGGTTAATGGCACCTTATCCCAACATCTATACCTTATCTATATTTAATCTTATCAACCTAGTAGACCTAACTTATTGAATTATTGTTCTAGTATGAAAACTTAATACTTGCTCATTGGATAGCATGATAAGCCCTAGATGGGAAAATTTGGTCAATTCAGGAATAGTTATGTCATATGGTCATAGTTAAAATCAACATAGATGTGTATGTGCCTTCTCACCAGTATATGTTCATGGATAATGAATAGAGGAAAGAGAATACTTCTTTAAGTGTTTTAGATCACTATTGATTGATTTATGTAAAGCATGTGAAAGTAATATGAACATTGATTAAGGTAACTTGTAAGCCTGTTGAACTTGATTCCTCCTGTTTATAGTCATTGAATTCTTGTGAATGTTGAGGTAGTTAGACCATTAACTTTCAAATCCTCATAGTAAGAAGTAAAATTGTGAACCTGAATTCTACGAATGGGAAGGTGTCCAAATTTTTTGAATAGCATCTTAGAAGAAAGATCTTTTGATTTATCACTATGTATTTGATTTTTTGAGACTTGTCTCCATTCACTATGTGAATATTCGTCATTGGATGTTGTATGGTTATGTATGTCATTGCATGTTGCATCTTTTACTTTTGTAAGTTGAGTTAGAGAAAGAGCATGGATAGGTGCTGAATATGGATCAACAGAGAAGGATAGGTTTCTATTTGTAATCTATCTGCCTATCAACAACTCAAAAGATGCTTTGGCCAAAGCTTATTAATCATTAGTAATCATTACTATTTGATTTGTTTTCTCTGTCATATCATGATATAAGTACATTAGAATTTATTTATGCATTAAAATGTTAGATATATCATGCTACACTAGATTCCTTCACGTATGTCAGCTTCATTTTTCTAGACCCCTCGCGAAGGGTCGGGCTTCTCCATTCAAGAGTAAGACTAGGGAGGCATGAGCCTTGTGGCTGGGCGGTAAATCACCCTGACGATGCTCTCTCTCCACCAGATTCAGTGTCAGAGATATGGTATGGAATCGAAGACATTGTATGGTGTGACATTCTTTTGTTATAAGCCCATTTGGCTAGAAGTTGTAAAGGTGTGGTCCTCTTTGTAAGTTGTTTGATTAGCTAATGTAATGATTCTTATTTGATTATATTGATGAAATTTAATTTCATGAGTTGTAATTTTTATGGGAAAAAATTAATTCATCCCTTTTTCTGCACTATTTTATTAGAATAATACTATTTTATTCTAGTTGATTAGAGTGATCTTTACACATGATTCAAAAGTGGAAATGTAAGTCAAATAGGTTCACCAAAGGAAAGAACATAAAAATGAACCTTAAGAGGTAAATATGATTTTTTTAACATGGGTGTGATTGTGTGTGTAAATGGATGTAATTTAATGTTCCCTAAGCCTATCTCCAACTAGCCTAGCACTAAATGACAATCATGAGAGCTAGGATTGACAACACAATGGAAACAAATGACAAACATGAAACACATACACAAACAACGATAATAAAGGGAAATGGAAAACCACTAGATTCTAAGCATGTACATTTGTAAATTAGTATAACCACTAGATATGGAATCAGGGCCTCTCAAGGAGCCACCAAAATAAAATTCATTAGATTCTAAGCCTAGGATGTCTATGTAACTAGTTGCAACCTTGTCCTATGGTTGTACCTTGGTTCTATATGTTAGAAACCTCTGAAACATTCAGGGATGCTTGGAAATAGTCTACTAAGAAATTATTTGTATGGAAACCTATCAGGGAGATGAATAGACAGTGGAGTAAAACAACAAAGTAGGTAAACATCAAGCCAAAATACATTACAAATTAGACAAAAGCATGAAATTAGAGTGATACACTTGATAAACAAAGAAATGCACATTGGAAATAAGAAGTATAGGTTGTTATAAACCTATAAACCTAATTTTAGTTGAATCAGACCTTAGGACAATGCTACTAGGGATCCCAATGCCCAAGTGGTCGCCCTAATCCTACAATAATAGCTTGGTGCATGACCTAGTCCAAGTGGTTTGCTTAGTCCAGTGGCTTAGATTGCCTTTGTAACATCAAAAATTGTATACCCTTGCAATTTCACTCTATGTTTTGTACTCACTTTGGTGTCGTCTCCCTTAGTTTGTTTGTAGGATCATTTTAGCGCTTGCATTAGCCTTTTTCCATCCCATGGTGCTCAGGCCTTGTTTCTTGTTTTCTCTTTTTGTTAAGTTTTGTTGCCACTTTTGTGTTATACCTGTGATTTTCTAGTGTGTTGTCATTTTAAGCCCAAACTATCTAGACACTAGCACTTTGCACGAACATCCACACAATGTGCTAGCATCCCGTGACAGTTTCTTGTTTGGTAGTTGTTTCTGAGCATTTCACCACTTGTCACCTTCTCAGGTTAGTGGTAATGGCTCAAGATGATTCCAAATAGCTCATCAGCCTCTTCCTTTTCCCTCCTCTCTTTTTGAATCTATTTTTCACTCTTGCATTCCTCTTGGCTCTCTTTTGGACTCTCTATTACACTCATACAACTCTCTCAAGCTCTACAACTTTTTACAACATTCCTACATCGTATCCTTCATCTCTCTTGTCCTCTTGGCTTCCTCAAGCCTCTAAAAGTGATACTATTCTTGTTTCATTTCAAGCATTTATTTTGTTGTGCCCCTGAGCACCCTGGGATACTCACATCCTATCAATCTTTCATTTTAGTTACTATTCTTATTTCTAGATGCACTTAGATTAAGAACATATACTATTTTCTATTTATCTATCTTGGCTCCTATGGAGGTACAAATACCAAAGTAGGGGTTTGATATGAAGGCAAACCCCCAAACAACCCCAACATTTTCTCTTGTTTTAGTTACAAGTATTTTGGAAGAATACTCAACCGCATAGAGGTTTACTAGTATCTCTTCCCATTTCTTGTTTATTCTATTATTTCATTTAATTTAGTTAGTTTGGCTCTATTTTATCATTTCTATATCATTTGATATTTTCTGGTTTGTTGTTCTTGTTGTCCTTGTTTTTTGTTGTGCAAGTGAGTTCAAAATTTGGTGAAAACATTGATTTTGCAACTTTTTTGGATGACAACGCGAGATTGGGATGACAACGCATGAAAGGACTATAATGCTTCACTTGGATGTCCATGCATCACACTGGCATCTGAGATAGTGAACTCCATCTTTCAGTGCCAGGTTCCTTTATTTCTATAATTTACAATTATGTACTTCATTTTTTCTGCAAATTAGCATTTTCCTACCCAACTCATGTGAACGTAATGAAAAAGTTAAAAGTAGATTAATTTTTATATTACGACCTCCAAATTTGACAGATAGCTTTGTTTCATCATTTCCAACAACTTTTTCCTTCTAGCACACTTCAGGATTCTTCACAAATTCCCTATATTTCATTTGCAAGTAAAAAATGTATAAAGGAGTCCTTGTAAAATAGAATTGTTAAAGGGGAATTTGACTTAATCAATCCTCTTATGGGCATTCAAGGATGGAACCACCTAACATAAAACACTGGTAAAAATATTGAAATAAACTTTATACTCATGAATCAAACTAATTCTAGGTATAGGCATAAAGATTCTATGGTAAATGGTAAATAGCAACAAGGGAAAGACATAATACATGCAAGGTTGGGAGAGAGGGAAAACTATGAAAATGGAAACTTGGCTCTAAAAACTTAATATAGGTGGAAATGTATCTAAAGAGATGTGAGGAAAACATGAGATTAGAGAAAAATAGTGTGGGCTAACAAAGGGTTTCGAAGGAAACACCCATACTAGTTTTTTAGGGGTGTCAAAGGAGAGAGATGGGAAGGGGGAGGAGAAAAGACAACAAAATGACAAGAAATGGCAATAAACCTAAAATATAAATGAAAAGGAATGGTGTAAGAGGGAAATGACAAGGTTTTGACAAGTGGATGATGGGATCTAAAGGGAAGATGAAGGCAAAACCTAAAGTAAGGCTCGTTATGGCTCAAAAGGAAACAAATATGGTACGAGAGATGAAAAGGAACACAAAATGAGAATTTAAATGAATGTAAATGGATAGGGATTGACAAGGGGAGGTGTTATAAGGGGTGTATGTAGATTAGAGAGAAAATGGAGTTGATTTGTGATGAAACCAAATAGAAACTATCATAAGTTAATGGAAAAAAACAAGGAAAATAGTCACCAACATTAAAGAGATATCTTGTAGAAATTATTGTGATGGTCCAAAAAAATATTGTAGACCTTGATCTGAAGGATAACATATTGTAGAAATGTAGTAGCCAATAGCTATAGACACCTAAAAATGACCCTTTGCATCGCATCACTTGCATACATCATTTCTTAAAATTCAATAATTTCATCAAATTCATCAATTTCGTCTAATTTCCCTAAATTCCAACATTAATTGAATAAATTATATTTATTTAATTAATTTCATTAATTTCCTCTATATTCTTCCAAAATTAAATAATTTTAATTATTTAATTAGATCATTATCCTCTTTCAAATATTCAAATCCACATTAATTAAATAAATCAATTATTTAATTAATTCATCATTTGTTTCCTCTTATCCATAATTAAATAATTTTTAATTATTTAATTAATCAATTATTCTTCTAGATTTAAATAAATTATCTAAATTTATTTAAGTTGACATTATCTTCTAAAAATAAATAAAATCAATATTTTATTTATATCTTGTCTATTCTTCCATCATGCAAAATAAATTAAATAAATTTATTTGTTTAATTTATTTAAATCTTCATATCTTATCTTTTCTTCAAATCATGCACAACAAATTAAATAAATTTATTTATTTAATTTCAATTATCCTCTAATTCCTCTAAAAATAACATTTTAACTCTATGTGCACAATTAGTCTTATTTTTAGAACTTCAAAAAGAAAATATAAAGTTGAGTTAATTGGCTTTAATCACTATTGTTTTTATCAATCAACTCATAAATTAGAAAAAAACATTCTAATTTATGAAATCAAATCATATCTTTTATTAAAAAATAATTAACTTAATAAAAATACATTTTTGGAGTGACACATGTCATGTGCACATTCATCACAAGTTATTTGATTTATCTCAACCATTCATTCTATTGATTTATCTCCACTGTTGATCGATTGAACCCTGAATCCTATATACACCCCCTTCATTCCATAAAAAATCCTCTTTCATCATTTAAGCTTTGGGCATTCGTAATACAATGCTTTGAGCTTTCATTACGCATTGTTAAGCACATTACTATCTTTGAGCACTTGAGCATTATCGACATCCGCTTGTTGCAACCATGGGTACGCAACGTTATTGAGCAATCCACATTCGACCAAGAGATCCAAACAATCTAGGTGATAGCTTCTTTGTTTGTAATTTGATTATTCATTGATTTGGTTATCTCTTAGATAGATATTTTGATGTTATAGGATTGAGTTTATTATCATTGCTTTGATTTATCATAATCTCGATTTTACCTATAGACAATAGTATACACTCATTCTTTCAAAAAACTTGCTCAATAATTTCTCTCAAGTGAATACTCGGTGTCTATTATGTCAAATGAGACAAAGAAAGTCATTTAATGGAATTTGGGGAGGGAAATTATCTCACCCCAAGAAAACTCACTAAATTCTTGTTCTATCAAAAATTAGATTTAATTGGTGAAAAAGATCAGGTCAACTAGTAATCTCCCATCATCGAGGATTAGTCCTTAACCCCGAGGAGGTTCAAATTTCTATGACAAATCAAGAGTAAAGGGGGCATCTAAAGGCGATGGTTATGGCCTGAGATAAGATTTGAGATACATGATTTAAAGGCCCCAAAGAAGTGATTTAGCATTACACTTAGGAGATATGATATAATTAATTTACTTGGTTGAAAGAGGAAAAGGTGGTTATAAGGAAGGAGAGATGAAAGGAGAAAAACACATATGTGAAGAAAAATAAAAGGGGAAAAACATTAAATTAAAATAAATAAGAAAAGGGCTATGATGACTAGGGATAACTAGAACTAGCCACAGGAAGACAACAACATGGCTCAAAAGGATAAAAGAAAACACAAGCTAAAATAAGTGTAAAATATAAGAAAGGGAATCGTAGAGTATGCAATTTCTAATCTAAAGGTAATAGAGATGACGTTCATTGGAAAATGAAGGTAGTGCATCTGAATACACATTATGTGGAGCACCTCAACAAGTTACTAAGTGTGGTGGGAGAATTTATAGATATGGAATTGAGATGCTTGTAAACGAGGAAGAGGAAATCTCGATCAAGGGAGGACTAAAAAAGTGAATTAAGAACAAATGGATAAATTGTTTGTTTCCATAAACTTTGTTGAATTAAGCCTAGAGGAAGATTTTACACCTGAGGAGAGGTTGCTACATAGAATATTGAGTGGAGATGAATGCAAGATCATGTTTCAAATAGTGGATCTAGAGTTATCGTAGGTTGGGGACATACAAAAGCACTGCAGATGTGACAAGCCATATATAGAGCTAAAGGAATTCAAGTTAGAATGATCCCACATTATGGGGGAATAAAGGAGAAGTAATTGGAGTAGGTTAGATTGTGGTGGAAAAAGATACATAAGGGAGATGGGAGTGAGGGATAAAACTTGGTAGAGGAGGATAGGATATGGTCCAACCAAAAGCTAGAAGAGGCAAAGGAAGATGTTTCTTCAAAGGCAATTGAATTTAGTAATGGAGCATGCCAAGGTTTGCACATAGGATGAAGGAATGGTTCTACCATTGAGCTCCAAATTGTAAGCACCATGCTCACAACATCTTACCTAGGGTGTTTGATGGAAGAGCATCTAAAGGGTCATGCCATCAACATCAACCAAAAATATATTTTTGTAATTTTGGGTTTGTGGTCTAACCCTTGTGTTTCTAGATGTAGGATGCAATTTATAATCTTAAATATTCAAATTCAAATATTTTCCCTCATTTGGACATTCAAGTTTGGTTGGAGTCTTTGGAGGGTCCATCTACCACTTATTTACTCATCTATGACCCATAGTAAAAGTTAAAGAATCATAATTTATGGTCTGCAAATAAAGTAGTTTAGGTGGACAATGGGGTTGAGATGGTTGCAAGTTAACATGTAGCAACTAAAATGACACCCTATAAAAAGGATTAGTGGGGCTACACATTCACCTATAGTAGAGGCCACAAGTGTTAAGATTGCAACCAAGTCACTGCAACAACATGAGAGTGATAGGATTCACTCCATTTATCATCTTTACACTGGTTACCAACAAGAACATGCAACGACTCTATAGTATTATTTGCAACAACACGATAGTGGCAGCCTAAGGCATAGTGCTACTTGCAACAACATTGTCGAGTTAAAAGGCATGAGCATAGGCCAAACTAAGGTTGCATGCAATCAAGTATTTTGGCATTGTCTAGTAGAGATGAAATATTACATGGACTAGGTTTGTAGTTAGAGGCAACAGAGAGATTGAGGCAATGAGTCCATGGTGATAGTTCATTCTTGTGCAAATTGTTTGCATCTTATTAGATGGTAAAATGATAGGGTAGCCATTGTCTTTGCAATGAGCAGTTTAAGTGGTTAGTTTGGATAGTTGTTGGGCAACCATGTTGGAGAGTGTTTTGTATTCCATAGATGCTCGTCCTTTCCCATTTATGAGTGTGCTCATTCCTCTTCATGAGGCATGCAAGTCATCTTCCCTGGCATTTATTATAGGTAATTCATCTTATCAGGGTGGTCATTTCCTTCTTGGGTTGTACCATATCTTGCTTTGCTATTGGAAATGACTACAATGTTAGTATCAACAACTAAAGTAGTGGCTATTCACATTATGGACAAAAAATCTGAAAGGGCAAAAGGTGTACAGGAAGAAGGTGAAGAGATAAGGTAGAAGATGGATTGGTGCAAGATAAAAAGATGAACCTTTGTTATGTGGCTTGGGAAACCATGTAAATAAAGTGGTTGGTTGTTGGACAGAGCTAGCTACATGACTATAGCCTACTAGAGTCATGCAGAGGTATTTACATTTGTTGAAGCCATCCATGGCTGGAGGACAAAGAGTTGTGTCTTCTAGAGCCATAACTTAGTAGAGTTGGTGAGTGAGTTGTTTGTGTGAAAGCCAAGACATATGCAAGCTAACAATGTTGAGTGTCCTTGGATGAGCTTTGTTGTTACAGTCACTGTGAAGATTAGGTAGAGCTTCAAACCTTATTATAGGTGAAATTAGAGACTAAGAGTTTGATTGAAACCATGCTACAAGTTGGTAGTAAAACTACATAGTGTAACATCCCAACCGGAATATTAAAAAATAACTAAAACAAAATTAAGCAAATATTCACACATTTTTTAAGAGAAGAGAAAGATATATCCATAAACAATATATTCACAATATCCAAATATAATATACATTTTCAAAGGAGGTCTCTTCACATGCGACTAACAATTGTACAAATTACAATAGTTGTATTCTTACGACTTCCAATCTTATCCATATCATTTACATAATAAGCAATGTATTCTTTGTTCATAAGTCTTCGACAGTCAACTGCAGGAGAGAGAGCATCACCCTGGTGCCTTTCCTCCAACCATAGACTGGCAGTCCCCCGCTCACCTTCCTTCCTAGAAGTGGCCCTTCCCTTCACGAGGGTAATAGATAATGAGAATCAACTAATTCCATATGCCATATGAGAACTAGTGATGCGTCCTAGCTAAAGACAATCGAGTTTACAACTCTAGTCTAGCTCTAGCTATGTATGACCCAATCTGATTGTTCTGCTATTTGGTACACCATGAATCCACAATGCAAGTAGTGACTTTTGCATTACTTTGGCCATAGTTTTATATATATATATAATTTGTATGATCACTCACTCTTTTCTTGACTTGGAGACAACATTCTTATTATAAATTTATTTTTCTTTATATATAACCATTCTCTCTCTTGGTCTTACTTATACCATATTAGCCATAAAGACATAAACCCTTATCTACTTGTCATTATTGACAAGTCTAGGGTGAGAGCTTAGATGACTGGTGTAAACATATATTGAGTCCCTCTTAATTTGCATCCTTGCAATCATGGGTCTATGATATCCTGTCATTTATTCAATTACTTATTTGCCTGCTCCCCGACTCATTCATAGACATCTACACATACAAAGTTTACATTCAAGCCATATAAATTATCTAATAAAGACTCTATCTATATTAACAAATATTTGACTCAAAATCTGTTGATATAATGCTATAAATACATAATCATACGAATTAGATACTCCTCTTTATGTATATCAAAGGAAAAACTCCAACTATAACATTAGTCTAAATCTTGACTTATTGTTGGCATAAAGAATGTTTCTTAAGGCATTCTCATGGCTATGCTTGGCCTAAGATAAATAATAGAGTAGATCTAATGTCAAGTGTATCTACACTATGACTTTGTCTTTTATACTAACTCTTCAAGCTTTCGAAAACACAACTTCAATCCTCTTAAACCACTACCGATAAGGGGAATATACTTCATAAATTATCTTTTCTTAGATCCTTCTATAGACTTGCTATCTATCCTTTTTGGTTAATAAAACTAAGCTTAGTTTTCAATATCAATCAATCTCTTAAAGATTTGGGTTAAACTTTCCACCCACAATCTTCATGTTGTAACACATTTGGCCTAAATAAAAACACAGTCAACTTAACTTTATTTAGTTATTCGACCTCTATATAATATCATAGTCGACCCATTGCTTTATCATTACAGTCGATCTCCCATAATATGATCCTAGTCAGCCTCACAGTCAACCTCTGATATCAAGATCATAGTCGGCCTCAGATATTTGTTCACAGTCGGCCTCAAATATTTGCTCATAGTCAGCCTCACAGTCAGTCCAAGATATATGATCACAGTTAGTCTCAATTTGGTTTTACTATTTTCCTGAGATGTATCAAACAATCGACCTCAATATGGTTTTACTATTGGCCTGAGATGTATCAAACACTCGGCCTCAATATGGTTTTACTATTGACCTGAGATGTATCAAATACTCAACCTCAATATGGTTTTACTATTGGCCTGAGATGTATCAAACACTCAGCCTCTAATATAGTTTTACTGTCAACGTCTATATATATATATATCATAATACAACTGAGCATACGCATAATGCGTGGCCTTGTTATATACTCAGCTGACCATTATAATGCATAGCCTTGGCCAAAAGTCAACTTAGTTTACTCATACAGTCATACAACTGATACTATCCTTTTAACATATATACAACAATCTATAAAGAATGTACTAAGGTATATCAGAGATATGCAACTCTCTCTTTAATTGGGTGTCGATCTCATAACATTTACTAACAAGAGATGATACTTACACATGTAGAGGTAAACCACAGATGAAAACAATCAACAAAAGGTTTTCTACATAAGTCTACTTATAATTTCAATGAATGTAAGGCAATACAAACATACATATTGTCACTTTTAGTAGTGTAATAATGAACTTGCCTGTACTCTACTGCAGGCAACACACTAACACAGTTCCTCTACGTCCTTCATTCGTTTTTCCCCGCTCTCTTTTCTTTTTCTTCACCACTTTACCAAGTGTTGTGTTGTGTTTTCAAAACACTCACCTTCCTTTTCTAAAGGGGCCACCACTCCAAGTTATGGCGTATCATTAAAAGCACCATTACACTACACTCTCTCCTTATCCCCATGACTCTCTCACTCTCTACATGCAGAAGATAGTGGGGAGTATGGGACTATTGCTCCCTCCTCCACTCCCAAGCATCTAGGGAGTTTGCTAGAAGAATAAGGAGACTTCCCAGACTAACATAATTATTAACTATAATAATAGTAGTATAAACAATAATAATAATATTAATAATAACAATAATAACAACTTTATAAAAAGACATATTATACATATCTATTGGATGTCGATATTACGTACTTTCAAACACTAAATGTGTTCATCTGAAGCACAATTATCGATGAAGAATTTTCTTTCAACGGCTAAGTTCTTGACAACAAAACTAATCATGATTAGTCGATTTACACACGTCGACTTATCTTCAAAAAGTATACACCAAGTTTCTATTAGACAACGTAAAGGATTTAATAACCTTTGTCTTAACGATGACATAGCTGACAAGAACAAACAAACTCTCTCTACTAAGTACCTATGTGTGTAGTTCCAGATGGCATAAAGGATTGTTGCATTCACACGATCTATCATCTTCTCGATGGTGATACTCTCCCTAGGATCATATTAGAGGGAAAACAACACTGTTCCTGCATCCACCTCAATTACATAATGGTAGTTAGTCCATTTCATCATTTTAACCACATGTTCAATAATGACATCACATATAATTATCTCTTTCATATAAATTATCATCCTCTCCATGGTGATACTTCTCTCCTCATATCGGAGGGAAAACAACAATATTCCTGCATCCACCTTAATTACATAACGGTAGTTAGTCCATTTTGTAATTTTAACCACATGTTCAATAATGACATCATATACAATTATCTCTTGCCTATAAATTAATATAAAACAAATGCATTTCCCATCATTACTATAATCATAATATTTTCTTTGACTAACTATCTGTCTCCACGAAAATATTGAAAATAAATACATTAGTTTAAAAATGAGGCGTGACATATCTCCCCCCTTAGAGATCATCGTCCTTGATGATTATGTCCAAACCCAAAATAAATACTTCAAACATGTTCTTATACATCATACTATATAAAAATATGTGGGAACTTTTGATAAATATCATTATAATCTTCCTAGGTAGCATTTTCCTCTGAATACTGGTCCCACTGGACCTTGCACTCGGTAAACTCTCTGTTACGTAGGCAGAGCTTATGTACCTCAAGCACTTTGAGAGGCTCGATCATGACCACCCCTGGGTCCTATACCTGTAGAGCATTCCAATTAAGTATATGATTAGATCTTGATATATATATTTCTTTAAATATGACACATGGAATGCATCATGCATTCTAGCAAGGGCTAGTAGTAGAGCTATCTTATAAGCATCTAGATTAACCATTTCTAGGACTTTGAAAGGTCCAACATATCTAGGTGCTAGTTTTGAAGACTTTCCAAACTTAATTGGGCTCTTATGTGGTTTAACTCTTAAGAGAACTTTATCTCCTACTGAAAATTGTCAGGGTATTCGCTTGGCATCCGCATAGCTTTTCTGTCTATCATTTGCTTATGCCAATCTTTTCCTGATCAACTTTACTTGCTCTTCCATTTCCAAAAGCATTTCTGGCCCAAGGTAAATCCTATCCTCTGGCTTATCCTAGCTTATAGGAGTTTGACACTTCCAGCCATACAATGCTTCAAATGGAGCCATATTAATTGCAGAATGATAAGAGTTATTATATGCAAATTCAACTAGTGGAAGATACTCTTCCCACTTATACTGTTGATCCATGTAATACATCCTCAACAAATCCTTCAGTATTTGATTTACTCTCTTAGTTTGTCCATCCATTTCTGGATGATAAGCTAAGCTTATATTCAATTGTGTTCCCAAAGCTGAGAACAAAGTTTTCCAAAATCTTGAAGTTATCCGACCATCTATATCTGAAATTATATTTTCTAGAATTCCATGCAATTTGAAAACTTCTTGCATGAATTTCTTGGCTAAGATGGGTACTCCATCTGTAAGATTACCAGGTATAAAATGAGCTACCTTAGTAAGTTTATCCACTACAACTAGAATAGCATCGTGCTTATAGCGGGACATAGGTAATCCTTGGACAAAATCCATACTAATAACCTACCATTTCCATTCAAGTATGCCATGAGGATACAAAAGTCCTGTCGGGTGTTGGTGTTCAACCTTAACTCGCTGACACTCTAGGCATCCTACCACAAATCTTACAACATCATTTTTCATTCCTTTCCCAAAATATAAGGGTTTTACATCAGCTAACAACCTTTTCACTCTAGGATGACCTGAATATGGTGCATAATGTACTTCTTCCCACACATTTTTTCTCAAATCTCCTTGATTCAAAACATATATTCTGTTATAGAATCTCAATAACCCATCAGGTTCAAAATTAAAACCATCGTACCTTGTATCTTGAGGATTTTTTGTTAAAGCTTTCAAAGTTTGCTCATAATATTCATCTTCGATCAAATTTTTCAATATTTGAGCTCTAAAATCAAAGTGCACTGATACTATTGCCGATATGTGCCTTCTTCAACTCAAGGCATCAACCACTTGATTTTCTTTACCCTTAATGTAATTAACCTCAAAATCATAATCAGAGACGAGCTCTAACTATCTTCTTTGTTAGGCGTTAAGGTTAGGTTGCGTGAAGATATACTTCAAACCTTGATTATCAAATTTCAATTCAAATTGCTTCCCCAACAAACAATGCCTCCATACTTGGAAAGCATGCATAATTGAAGTTAATTCCAAGTCATGAGAGGCATAATTCTGCTTATAAGGTTGCAACTTCTTAGACTCATAGGCCACAACTTGGTCTTCTTGCATGAGCACTCCTCCTAACCCTTCTCCCAAAGCGTCAGTCACAACAACAAAATGACCCTCTGGGTTAGGCACTTTAAGGATTGGTGCTGAAGTTAATTTCTTTTTAAGAATATTAAATGCTTCTTCACACTTATTAGACCACTCAAATCTCTCTCCCTTTCTCCACAAGGAAGTGATAGAATGGGCAATTCTAGAAAAGTTGAAAACAAACTTCCTATAATACCCTGCTAATCCCATAAAACTATGCACTTCATGCATGTTTTTAGGAGTAGGCCATTCTAAAATAGCTTTTATCTTTGATGGATCTATAAAAATTCCTTTAGCTAATATGATATGACCCAAGTATTGCACCTATTTTTGAAAGAAGGTACATATGGATAACTTTCCATAAAGTTTATGCTCCCTTAGTCGTTGCAGAACTATCCACAAGTGTTGATGGTGTTCCTCCTCATTACGAGAGTAGATTAAAATATCATCTAAAAACACCAGAACAAATTTGTCTAGACAGTCTCTAAAAACACTGTTCATCAAATTCATAAATGTTGCTGGAGCATTGGTCAAACCAAAAGGTAAGACTGTGAACTCATAATGCCGATACCTTGTTCAAAAGGCCATCTTATGAATATCTTCTTCCTTCAATCTCAACTAATGATAACCTGATCTAAGGTCAATCTTAGAAAACACAGCGACATCACGCATTTGATCAAAAAGATCATCTATGCGTGGAAGATGATACTTGTTCTTGATCGTTGCTTTGTTAAGCATACGATAATCTATACAAAGATGCAATGTGCCATCTTTCTTCTTAACAAAGATCACTGGTACTCCCCAAGGTGATACACGAGGTCTAATCAACCCTTTTTGCAACAATTCTTGGAGTTGAGCTTTTAACTCCATCAACTCAGTTGTAGTCATCCGATCAGGCACTTTGGAAACCAGTTCGAAACCATGAATAATATCTATTGCAAAATCAAAAACTCTTTTAGGGGGTAGACCTGGAAGGTCTTCTGGAAACACATCCCAAAAATCTTGAAGAAAAGGGTACTCTTCAAAAGTATTTTCCTTTAATCCCTTCTTCTCTTCATCTTTTACCTCCTCCATTTTCACTACAAACATCTGACATCCATTCCATTTTGCTCTTTTCAATTGCTTCGCTAAAATTTGCCTAATTTTCATTTCTCATTCAAAACCTTGGATGGGGACAAGATTCCCATCATCATCAATGCATTTTACTGTTTTAGAAAGACAATCAACTTTTGCCTTATGTTGCGATAGCCATTTTATCCCTAAGATGACATCATAGGATCCTAGAGCTGCTACATATAGGTTGACCTCCATGGAAAAAGTAGGTAGGGTTAATCTAGCTTCAAACAAACATTGCTCTACCTGAGCTCTTGACTAGTTTGCAAACTGTACTATCCATGAATTAGCCATGAAACCAACTTTCCTAGACATTTTATCAAGAATCATAGGATTCACAAAATTTTAGGTTTCTCCAGTATCTATAAGAATAGAAATTGGGGTTCCAAAAAGAGTACCTGTGGTTTCAACAAGAGTGAACTAATACTCAGCTTGATGACTATCAAGAGCAGCATGAATCCTTTGTTGAAAAGTCGTTTGTTGTGAAGGTAAAGGTTTGCCTCCATAATAATTTCCTTGGCTTTTCATGGGGGTAGTGATTAGCATAATGGTCTCCTCCACACGTGAAACACCCTCCAGGAGGACCTCTCTTTCCTGAAGATCAGTTGGTATTATCTGTTGAAAATGAAAGTAGAACTATTGCTATAAACTTTAAAATTTTGTGTATGCAAAGTTGAAATAAAGATTAATTTGTAACAACCAATGAACAATTATTTTGCACATTCAATCCAATGTAGAAGAGAAGAGAAGAGAAGAGAAAAAGCTTGCACAATATTTACACAGAGAAACCCTTTCGGGAAAAAACTCCACACTCAAAGATGTTTCCTGCTTGTATTAAATCTCTTTGGAAAAGATTACATTCAATACTAAAATTTCTCTAAGTCCTTGATGCACTTCACAAAAAAGCTTCTTGCTTTTTTCTCTAAGTCTTTTACAAAAACTTTTGCTTTATTCTTCTAAGTCTTTTTTCCTCAAATCAACTCTCTGGAAAATGTATGGGGTTTACAATTAAATCATGAAGCTTCATTTAATTCAAGAGCTTCTTAATTCAAAAGCTTGAAACTCAAATTACAATAAATTGTAGTTGATAACATATCTTCCAAAGCTCATGTAAAAACCAAGCACACTTAAATTGAGAAGACTGAACTCAAACAAATTCCAAACTTTGAGTTAACAACCCCTTCATGATGTGAGCGCCCGAGATGGCTAAATATAGTTGTCCCAACATCAAACTTATCACCAAATAAAATCAACATCAAAAACTCTTCCATTTGGGCGTCCATATTTGCCCGATGAGTTTCTGTTAACTGAAGTGACCAAGACACATCAATTTCATGAAAACAACATGCAATATTAATGTCCCCAAGGTTATTCTGAAATATCCTATTCTATACATGCAAGTGACATGCAAACACCAGATCTAACATGCAACTGATACCCATTACCTGAAATACTGAGATGTACCATCCTACAACTTTCGGGAGTTGGAGTGTCCTGCAAGTAATATCTTAAAATTGACATGCAAGCATTTTCAAGAACATGCAACTGATACCCATTTCTTGAATCACTGAGATGTACCATCTTGCAAGTTTCTGGAGTTGGAGTGTTCTGTAAGTAAACTCACAAAACTGACATCCAACTACATGCAAGGTCATATAACTGACATGCAACAACATGCAAGCACATGCAAGGTCATGTAAGGTCATACAAGTCCATAGGAGTGACATGCAACAACATGCAAGTGACACGCAATCAACATGCAAGCACATGCATGTAACATGCAACAACATGCAAGTCCATATGAGCAACATGCAACAACATGCATTAACATGCAAGTGCATGCAACTAACATGCAACAACATGCAAGTATATGCAAAAAACATTTAAGTCCATGAAAACTATTTTGACCACATGCAAGCAATATCCAATTTATGCATCTATAACACTGTAGTTAACTCCAACATTATATCCATACAAAGTGTCTCAACATTATCCACTCATGTACATAAAAAAGCATAGCTCCAAGTCTAAAAATAAGTCCCCGTGAAAAAGGGAACGTCCAAGTCTAACTCCCACTCACTAGGAGTTATCAAACTCTATTTTTAGACTGAGGAGAAGTCAACAAGGTCTTCATGGCTCCCATCTCAAAGTGGGTGCCCAAGTTCGACATTATCCATTTAGAACTCAATTGCAAAAGTCAAAGTGATGTAATTAATAAATAATTAATCTCTCAAAGTCCTAATGTGTTAGGGAACACATTCCAAGAACTTTGGAGACACATGAATTGGTTAGGATTGCAAGTTAATGGCAACTTATCCCAACATTATCATCATTTATTTTAGGATTAGAATCCCTGTTTCCATCCTTGGATTCATTTATGTTATATCTAGAACTTTTACCACAGTTCCTTTCTCTAGATTCTTGATTCTTATTTCTCTTTTTTCAAGGATGTTGAAGGATGACTCCAGTTAAATTTCCTTCAAGATCTTTCTCGATACACAGATAGATTTAAGCTTTTTCTCTTACTTAATGGCTTTCTCAAAAACTTGATCCATAGTTGTGGGTCCATGAACATCCACTTCTCTGCCAATTTGAGCATTCAAGCCCATGATAAACTTCCTTATTCTAAATCTTTCATCCTTCTAATACTGTTGCACATACTTCAATAACCTGGTAAACTTTTCCTAGTATTTAGTAACAGTCATATCTCCTTGATGAAGATTTTAAAAATCCATTTATTTCTAGTCAAAGTACAGTTGGGGCAACCACATTTTCCTAAATATGACTACAAATTGACTCCAAGTTAGACTCAGGGAACTCAATCCTAATTCCATTCTCTTGTTCATCCACCATGTGGATGTGATGCAGAGCGACACACAGTGGAAACACACACACTTAAAATGTTAATTCTGTCAATATCGGCAAGAGGTCTCGAATGTCTCACTGAACCTCTTGCAGTCTTTCCTTGTCAACCTGACTATATATTGTCTTCCCGATGGTTTCTTTCACACCGATACCTTCCTATGCATCGGCTAAACATTATACCATCGGCTTCCTTTTCAAATGTCCTTCCGAATTGCCTTGTCTTCCCGACATCCCCTTGATACATCTGAATCTGTACATACATTACTTGACCTGTCGTGTCGGTTCCTTCCACTGTTTCTGTCGGTCAACAACTGTATCAAAAATAAATGTATGTCTCGACATACAAATGAAATATACAAACGGAATATACAAACTGCGACTTCCTATCGTTGATTCTCTGCCCTGCTATCACCGGTCGTTCCTTGTATCTATAGACAAATATCCTTCCAACATACAAACTATCTACCACCTTGGCCGGTCACCCTTTGTATCATATGCAATGTATATTTTCGTTGTATCTTCACAACATACAATAGGATATGCAATTGCCGTATACACACAAACTGACACTCACATACAAAAGCGATATACTCACAAACTGTCTACAACATACAATGGACGTATACACAGGAAATGTATCTCCTTAGGTCATTTCGACATACACAAGAATTATCTGCCGGTATACTTTGGCGATATACACAATCAACTGACCTTTACATGCAAGTGTAGGATACACAAGAAATATGCTCCAGTACATTAGCGATATACACACTATTTGTATATTTGACTAACAATCACAAACTTAACCCGAATTGACTCTTACACATACATTTCATCACTGGATATACACAGAGTGATACTTAAATGTGACAACGATATACACAAGAAATGTACCTTCATATATTTGCGATATATACAGGAATTGTATATTCAGCGAATAACACAACTTGACCCAAAAAGACTTTTGTACATACCATTCTTCATAGCATATACACAGGATGATATTCGCATGCAAATGCAATATATTCACAAACTATTCCCCACATACAATCGACGGATATACCTAAAATGTATATTTGAATTTCCCGCCGAATAACTTCCTCTACCACGGATTCTGTAATTTCTATTCTGCCATGTTCATCGAACAAAAGAAAAAAACAAACAGAAAACTAATATACATAATCCATTCTACTAATTTCACAGAAATCCACCAGTGGAATGGATTTAATCATGCATCTCGTAAATGAATCTATACAAATAATATACAAAACGATTTGGTATACAGAGAATTTACATGGAATCCAGAATTTGGTAGAACACAATTTACAGAATTTCTATCTCTTCATTTCAACTTTTTCGAACACCCTATTTACAAGGATTCCTACCTTTTTTTAATATTTCTGAAGGTGGAAGAACTCCCTATTCCTTGACCGCCTTCCCTGTTTTGTTACTGACTGCTCCCTCCTCTATTTTCGAGATTTTGCTTAAACCAAGATTATCACCAAAAAACCCTAATTAATCATACGGCACCTATTTTGCATAAGACAACAAAACATTAGATAATACGACACATTTGATTTAATCCTGCACATAACCCAATTGTTTGTTGTTATCCATGATGCTAAATACTGGCCTCGGGAAGAGATATTAAAACATAAAATGTCAACTCAAAATACTACATTTGACAATGACATACAAATGCTACATGGTAACATTTATTGTCTAAAACACATTAAAGTCGTATTCTTCTCCCTCTTGTGCATATTTATAATGTTGAAGGGGTGCTCCTGCACCAGGATGCTTCTCCAGCTAACTAATATGCTCCCCATAAAGCCTTGGTGATCTTAGAATAATTTCTTATCTCAAAATTTTTTTCCATCCATGTCAGCCAAGCCTCAGCTGCATCTCCACTCACTGTTCCATCGAACTTAGGAGGTATAACTTTCTTCATACCTCGGGCTAACTCGCTGGTAAGATGAGTTTTTGCCTCATTTTGTATCAGTGAGTCTTGGTTATTTAATCTTGGTTCTCCATGAAAACCAGATTCTTCTCTTCCTTCAGAATAGTGTTCTTGATTGGTTTCTCCCCCTCTAACTTCCTGTTCCAGGGCTTCCAATCTTCCTTTTAAGACTGACAAAATTTGATCTAATTTTGCCATAGGGTTTTTCTCAAGATATGGGCCATCTGGGTTCCCTCTTGGTTGGTTTTCAGAATATTCCATAACAATACCACACCTAATCATTGCATAGAAATTTATCAAAACATGCAACTTTTGATACTCTATCATAAAAGTACAAGTTCATAAATACATAAACTCAGAGATTCTTTATACAACATTTGCGTACTCAAAAAGCCAAAACTTTTATTTCATTCACTTTTTGGATCTTTACATCCTTGTTCAAATACAAAACCTTTTTTTTGTGAAAAGGAAATGTCTACATATCACTGACAGAGGAAATTCCTCAGGTTCCTCTTCTCCGTCAGAATCAAGTAACGCAAACTTAGTTGGTGGATGTACTAGTGAGTACTCCTTCAACACCTTTAGACTCATAGCAGGTGCATCCTGACCACACCCAAGAGGCATGTCACGATGTGCAGGTGGTTTACTAATCTTAACAGTAGTAGGGATTGACAATCTTTTTGCCTCCTCAAGTCATTTCCTCCTTTCTAGGCCGATAGTTTGAGTGCATCAGCTAGTGTTTCAAAATCAGTGAGCTAAGCTTCTTTCACATAACTCAATGTATCTTTGGTCTTTGGTTCACGATATGGTTTTTTCTTAATTATAGTGATCTTAGGCATTTCACCAAGTTTTGTTTTTTTGGCTCGCTTTCTTGTCCTTCTATTTCCTATCATTCTGGCACAAGAACAAATGTTTTAGCATTAGCATATCTTTCCAATCTTGTGAAACCTCATAATGAGCTCCAAGGTCCAAGTGTTGAACTCGGTAGCTTTGATACCATGTGTAACATCCCAACTAGAATATTAAAAAACAACTCAAACAAAATCAAGCAAATATTCACACATTTTTTTTTAAGAGAAGAGAAAAATATATCCATAAACAATATATTCACAATATCCAAATATAATATACATATTTCAAAGGAGGTCACTTCACATGTGACTATCAATTGTATAAATTACAATAGTCATATTCTAACGACTTCTAATCTTATCAATATCATTTACATAATAAGCAATGTATTCTTTTTTCACAAGTCTTTGACAGTCAACTGCAGGAGAGAGAGCATCACCCTAGTGCTTTTCCTCCAACCACAGACCGGCGGTCCCCTGCTCACCTTCCTTCCTGGAAATGGCCCTTCCCTTCATGAGGGTAATAGATAATGAGAATCAACTGATTCCATATGCCATATGAGGACTAGTGATGTGTCCTAGCTAAAGATAGTCAGTTTACAACTCTAGTCTAGCTCTAGCTATGTATGACCCATTTTGATTGTTTAACTATCTAGTATACTATGAACCAACAATGCAAGCAGTGACTTTTGCATTACTTTGGCCAAAGTTTCATATATATATATATATATATATATATATATATATATATATATATATATATATATATATATATATATATATATATATATATATATATATATAAGTCATATGTTCAAGTTCACTCTTTTCTCAACTTGGAGACAACATTCTTATTATACATTTATTTTCTTTATACATAACCATTCTATCTCTCTTGGTCTTACTTATACCATATTAGTCATAAAGACATAAACCCTTCTCTACTAGTCATTCTTGACAAGTCTAGGATGAGAGCTTAGATGATTGGTGTAAACATATATTGAGTCCCTCTTTGCATCCTTGCAATCATGGGTCTTTGACATCATGTCATTTACTCAATTACTTATTTGCTTGCTCCCTGGCTCATTCATAGTCATCTACACATACAAGATTTACATTCAAGCCATATAAATTATCTAATAAAGACTCTATCTGTCTTAACAAATATTCGACTTAGAATTTGTCGATATAATGCTATAAATACATAATCATACAAATTAGATACTCTTCTTTATGTATATGAAAGGAAGAACTCCAACCATCACATTAGTCTAAATCTTGACTTATTGTTGGCATAAAGAATGTTTCTTAAGACATTCTTATGGCTATACTTGGCCTAAGATAAATAATAGAGTAGATCTAATGTTAAGTGTATCTACACTATGACTTTGTCTTTTATACTAACTCTTCAAGCTTTTGAAAACACAACTTCAATCCTCTTAAACCACTATCAGTAAGGGAAATATACTTCATAAATGATCTTTTCTTAGATCCTTCTATAGACTTTCTATTGATCCTTTTTGGTTAATAAACCTAATCTTAGTTTTCAATATCAATCAATCTCTTAAAGATTGGGTTAAACTTTCCACCCACAGTCTTCATGTTTTAACACATTTGGACGAAATAAAAACATAGTCAGCTTGACTTTATTTACTTAGTCGACCTCTATATAATATCATAGTCGGCCCATTACTTTATCATTACATTCAATCTCCTATAATATGATCCCAATCGGCCTCACAATTGACCTCTGATATTTGTTCACCGTCAACCTATGATATCAAGATCACAGTCGGTCTTAGATATTTGTTCAAAGTCGGCCTCACAGTCGACCTCAAATATATGATCACAGTCAGTCTAAGATATATGATCACAGTCAGTCTCAATTTGGTTTTACTATTGGCTTGAGATGTATCATAACACTTGGCTTCAATATGGTTTTACTATTTGCCTAAGATGTATCAAACACTCGGCCTCAATATGGTTTTACTATTGGCCTGAGATGTATCAAACACTTGGCCTCAATATGATTTTACTATTGGCCTGAGATGTATCAAACACTCAGCCTCTGATATAGTTTTACTGTCAGCCTCAATATATATATCATAATCACATTTTTGGCGCCCACCGTGGGGCCGTTGCCCCTTTATTTTACCGTTTTTGAGCTTTTTTTGAAAGCAGGTTCCGTACAGACCCCGCAGAGTCACGCACAGGTTCTTTCGGCGCATTTGTTCATTTTTACGGCGCTTTTGAAGACTGTTACGGCGCTTTTGTAAAACTGCGCATTTGTTGACTGTAACGGCGCTTTTATGCACTGTTGCTGCGCTTTTGTTTAAACTGCGCATTTGTCGATTTTTGCTGCGCTTTCATATAATATTGCTGCGCATACATTATAACGGCGCATCCCTTGTCTGTTACAGCGCTTATGACAACTGTTGCTGCGCATACGTTAAAACGGCGCATCTGTTCATTTTAACTGCGCATATGTTCATTTTTACGGCGCATTCGTTAATGTTGCGCTTCTGTTGATCACTTCTGCGCATCTGATCACTAAAGCTGCGCATTTGTAACTGGCTCAGGGTTTGGTACTTTTCTAGGGTATTTTGCTAACGCTAACCCTTTTGCAGGTGTTTGCTGGAGCGGTTTTGCAGGTTAGGCTCGGGTTCAGTTACATGTAGTTGCATCTAACTAGCTCACCTTTCATTTCTTTTGGGAAAGAGTAAAATGGCTGTTCATTACAAATCTTCATCTAGTCTTAATTAGGGAGGAAGTAAACTTGTTTATTTCATACTTGCATTGCAAACAAACTTCCAAGTTATTGCTATCTAAGACTTAAAATTGAACTCACAACTGCATTCTGGAGTTAAAATGAACCATTGCTATATCGTGAGACCTGAATTTCAAAGTTAACAATCTCGTGCAACGTGGACTTAAAATTGAACTCACAACTGCATTCTGGAGTTAAAATGAACCATTGCTATATCGTGAGACCTGAATTTCAAAGTTAACAATCTCGCGCAACGTGGATTTAAAATTGGACTCACAACTGCTTTCTGGGACTTAAAATTGAACCACTGCAATATTGTCAAAATCACTTCAAAGTTTTGTTTGACTAGTTTAGCCCATTTA
Source organism: Cunninghamia lanceolata (assembly GCA_027924645.1). Taxonomy (NCBI): domain Eukaryota; kingdom Viridiplantae; phylum Streptophyta; class Pinopsida; order Cupressales; family Cupressaceae; genus Cunninghamia; species Cunninghamia lanceolata. The sequence continues at coordinate 174,403 of BSBN01001403.1, read as the reverse complement.
GTTTTTATCTTTTTAACTAGGGTGGATTAAATCAGTGTATTCTGTGTTTGCGAATGACAATAGGCTTATGCTCTCCCCTCTTCTGGGTGATCAGAATGCCAGACTTGTCATTCTACTTGTCTAACCTTTAGGAGGGGCCTGCCCTTGGATGCACGCTTGTCCAAGCGGGAACGACCCTGAATGGTAACAGGCTAACGCCAAGCCCTACCGAGCCACTTAAAATAAATTGTGCTTGAGGTGAAAACCTCCTGCAACGAGTGCTGTTATGTTACACCGACGGCCAACCTCCCCCAAAACCCTCTCAGGCGCAACCCTGTGAGGCTGGGAGACTCCATAACGGAGAGTAGCGCCGCCGCACGTGTAACCACTTGAACGGTTGCCCGAATTACAAACCTCTTGTTTTAGTGGCCCAAATCCCTTATAATCCATTTCTCGCCTAGGATTTTGTACTTGCTTTTGTCCAAAATAGAGTCGAAAAACTACAAAAACAATGAAAAACTACAAAACATTCTTTGTGCTTGCTGTGTTTTCTTGCTAAATTAATTCATAGAATCATATCAGGAAGACTCATTCCAGCCAAAAATTACCCAAAAATAGAGAAAAATCCCAAAAATTTGCCCAAAAATACCAGAGCTGCACATATACCCATTTCTGCAGCGCATATACAGCGACTTGCTGCGCTTTTGTACCGACTTGCTGCGCTTTTGTACTTTCTGCTGCGCATATACTCTGTTCTGCTGCGCTTTTACAGCGACTTACTGCGCATGTACGCCGACCTGCTGCGCATATACTTTTCTGCTGCGCATTTGCATACTGTTACCGCGCATACATACCTCACCAGAGCGGCGCTTATACTGCGACTTACTGCGCATTTACGTATTCTTGCTGCGCATCTATTCCTGCGCATGCGTGACAGTGAGCATACGCCCTATTTTTGAGAAATTTTCGTCAGCTGTTCGGAGTACCCATTTCAGCCTAGTTTCATTTTTCAAGGTCAGAATCAACCTTGCAGTCAGCTTTCACGCATTTCACCCGTTTCTCTCTCTTTCGACAGTCGTCCCAGTCACCTCCTGTCCTAGTCACTCTTACCCCAACGTCATTCTGTCCCATACCGATTCGACATAGGTCCTTCTTTAGTGAATTCATGTAAGCCTAGTAGGTCACAGTACCTTTTGCTAGTAGTCTTGTTGAACGACTAAGCCCTACACAGTGAGACTGGTATCGACTACCCTTGCTAGTGGCTAGAGTCTTGTGTCAACCGTCTTACCTGAAGTCATTGAGCGAGAGAACCCTTTGTCCAAATCTTGTCCTAGGTATCCCATTCACTACAGTCTTAGTCGGCACCTTGCCAAAATTCTCCATCCTAGTCCATTTCATCCCATCCCACCTTGCATGGTTCTTACTCGATCCCAGTACAACAAGCTAACTGAAATGGCTGACTCTTTTGATCACATCGCCCCACCACACGATGATGATGAAGAAATTTCTCGTGAAGAATTAGTGGCACACATGCAAGATAGCAAATTCCAACGCCTAGTGGAGAGAGTACTCCTTGAGGATCCCACCAAATATTTCCATCATCTTGCTAATCTCGGACTCAAACTCCCTGCAGACTTTGACATTAGCTCCATCATGGAAAATGCAGACAATGAACGTGAGAGGGACACAAATGCCACAGTCCCAAATGCACATGAGAAAGGCACAAATGACACAGTCCCCCAAGCTAATGAAAGAGGAAAACAACACATAGATCAAAATGCTCCTATAGCGGATGTGAGACAACAAATTGAGAGTCTAAAGCTAGAAATCTCCAACCTTAAGATCGGCACCAGCTCCAAAAACTACTCCTTGGAGGATATAGCACCGTACCCCTTTGACAGAAATTTGGTCATGAAACCATTCCCCTTTCAGTTCGGAATCCCGAAATTCGACAAATACAAAGGGAAGGGGGACCCTAGAGATCATATCAGGGAATTCACTGCAGCATGTTTAGAAGTAGCTCACAACGAGACCTACTTAATGAGACTATTCCCAAGATCTTTAGGAGGTCAAGCTATGGAGTGGTTCTCGCGTCTTCCACCAGGAATCAAAACTTTTGATGAGCTTGTCAATAAATTCATAACGCACTTCTCTTACAACATAGAACACGAAGTATCTATGCTAGACCTATGCAACACCAAACAAAAGGGTGGTGAGTCTTTCGCAACCTTCTTACAACGATGGAGACAGCTAGCTAGCAAGTGTTCTTACGACATGCCTGAGAAACAACTATTGGAAATGTTTGTCCACAATTTGAATCCCGACCTTAGCTATCAGATTCAGATACAATGCCCTACCTCATTCACCAAAGTCATCGAAATGGGGCTATTCATTGAGAAAGCTATGATCGCTAAAGGGACTCTCAAACTCTACAAGGACACACCTCCTTCCAATTACACAACTGACAAGTCAAAGTTTTGGACCAAGAACAAGAATGTGGTCAACGATGGAGTAGTGGATGCCAAGGCGGCAGCCCCTAAACAACAACCCATCTTCACTCTTAAGGAAGAAGCAAATCACGGTGCACTCAACAAGCCATCCCCTCGGGAATCTAGACCTTGGTTCAATTCAAATCCAAGGAGAAAATTCACGCCGTTAGGAGAATCTCAAGAGTCCGCTCTCAGGAAATTGTTGGCTAACAATGAAATTTCTCTACCGCCAACAAGTGACTATGAGCCTATAGTCAAACCTCCCTATTGGAAGGACACAGACTATTGTGAGTATCATCGAGGAAGGGGGCACACAACCAATAATTGCATCCGTCTTAAGAACGTCATACAAGATATACTGGACCAAAATCAGGGAGGAACGCAACAGCATACCTCCAATGAATCTCATGTGGCCTACCGAGATCCTCTCCTAAACCACAATCGGCCATATAACAACAATCACAACGGCGGCCACCACAACAATGGTCACAATGGCAACAACTCCAATGGTCATAACAATAATGACAACAATCGTAACAGACCAAACCAGAACAGTGGGTCGAGTAATGCTAACTATGCAAGCGTTCCCTTTGAGTACACCATTAACTGCATTTCTGAGCATGTTCCGCAAGTCAACGTCATATCCCCCGATCAACAACCAGGACCTAACGGAACTGGTTGTAGTATAATTACCCGCAGTGGTAGAGTCACGATCAACACCACTCCTCCAAGGTCGTCGCCGTCTTCGTCCAACCCCCGCCCATATAATGTCATCGACTAATTGCAAAAGACTCCGGCTCATATTTCTATATTGGAGCTCCCGCGTCTATCTCCTTCTCATAAGGAGATTCTTGAGAAGGCCTTAGTGGAGACTACTATCCCCACTAACCTAGCCCAAGAAAAGTTTCAAACCATGGTGGGTAACTTGACATCCTCCCCTTCCATATCATTCACAGAACAAGATGACCTTTCCATGTCTCAACCCCACAACACTCCTCTACACATTGTCGCATTCGTACACAGGCACCGCATCAAGAGGGTCCTCATTGATGGGGGTGCCGGTTTGAATATTTGCACTTTGAAGCTAGTCCTTGCATTGGGGTTCTCTGAACAGGCAGTGGATCCACGGAGGAAGATTACCATAAAGGCCTATGACGAGGAGGAACGCACCACAAAGGGCACGGTTGTCCTACCCATTCAAGTGGGACCGGTAATTAAAGATGTGGTGTGCCAAGTCCTTGATCGGGAGCTTGCTTACAATATTCTACTAGGGAGACCATGGATCCATGCCATGAAAGCTGTCCCCTCCACCTACCATCAGTGCATAAAATTCCCACACGATGGCAAGCAGGTCACCATACACGGCGACCCCGATCCCTACCAGCATTGCAACTCATTCCAAGCCAAACCGGAATGTGTCATTCCCAACAACCGAGCCCATATCTCCCCCACTCCGCCACAAGACCATACTGCTGAAGCTTCCTCTTCCCAGCCCAAACCAATGAAAATCACCATAAAAGAAAATGGCGTGGGGGAATACCAGATTGAGCATAGCCTCAACCTTGCAAAAATGCCCTTGTCTCCTCGCTCCTTTGGCCAGCCCAAGCATCAACCCAGGCATTTTCCAAAGCCCTCTGCTCCTCCTACAACTCCCGCAAACCCCTTTGTAAAATGGGGGACCTTATCCGATGAATCAGAGGAGCAAGATCTCTTACAATGGCTCTATGCCGAAGAAGAAAACACATCCCAAGATCCACCCAAACTCCCTACAGAGCTCTATGGGCGAGGTGAAACCATCTTGCATAGGATGGGATATGAAGGACAAGGCCCCATCGGCCTCAGAAAAGAGGGGATCATCGAACCTATACAACCCTCTTCCTCTTCTTCGGCTAGAAACACGACTGGCCTAGGCTACAAAGGTAAAGGTAAAGCCAAAGAAAATGCCTGCCTAGTGGAGACAATTCAAACACTCCAAGGGGATAGTGATACAGATTCAGATGATTCCAATCAGTATGAATGGGACGAGCTGACAGAACACTCCTACGATGATAAGGAGATTGATACCATCCAAACCCTTAGCCCATATCATGAGAGACAAACGCAACGGGACAGACCGCTGGAGTCTGATTTGCCCCTCCCTGAAGTTATGGCTTTCGAGGAAAGTATCGATTCCATCGCGATAAACAACCTGGAAGAAAGTACCACCCAGAACACTACCCCCACCTGTGCTCCTAGTATTTCCATCCACACTATCAACGAATCAGGTCTTTCATCCGACTCCCTTCCCCTCTTACACCCTGAGCTTATTGACTGGGACCTGAAAGGGACCCCTCAATTAGATGTGTTCCAGAATGATGATGCCTACATTGACTATATGGAACTTCGAGATCACTTACCAAAAGGAGATCATAAAGCCGGCTTCGCTATCGAACTCAATACTGTAGCTTACTTTGGGGAGGGTGCCAAGCCTTCTAGTCGCAAAAATGTAAAGATCAAAAAGGGATCTGACGGTGAAAACCGCCATGCGGCAGTGTCAGATCATAAAAAAGTAAAAAGAAAGGACGTATCTGAAGGTGAAAACCCAACTGTGGCACCTGACGATGGATTGCTTGACACCCTCCCAAGTGACATGTATCAAGAAAGGTCACAGATCGTGGTAGAGCCAACAGAGCCAGTCAACATTGGAACCGAAGAGCAGCCTCAGATAATCCACTTTGCAAAATCTCTCACGCCGCCTGAGAAAACCAAGTTTGTGCCATTCTTTAAAAAGAAGAGAGGCAGCTTTGCTTGGTCATATGCCGACATGCCAGGTTTGGACCCAAACCTGATTCTACATCACTTGCCATTGGATCCAGGGGTGAAGCCCGTAAAGCAAAAACTGAGAAAAATGCATCCCCATATTGCCCTCCTGGTCAAGGAAGAACTCAAGAAATTGTTAGACGTGGGGTTCATCAGGGCCATTGATTACCCCGAATGGATATCAAACATCGTGCCAGTGTCTAAACCAGATGGCAGGGTGCGACTATGCAACGATTTTAGAGACTTAAACAAAGCATGTCGCAAGGATGACTTCCCCTTGCCTAACATCGATATCATAGTCGACCTCACGGCGGGACATACAATGTTGTCACTTATGGATGGATTCTCAGGGTACAACCAGATCAAAATAGCACCAGAGGATCAGCACAAAACCGCTTTCACTTGTCCATGGGGTACCTTTTGCTGGAATGTCATGCCGTTTGGGCTGAAAAATGCAGGTGCTACATATCAGCGAGCCATGACAACTATATTTCACGACATGATGCATGTGACCATGGAAGATTATGTTGACGACATCTTGGCAAAATCACTCACCAGGGACTCACACCTAGACACATTAGAGAAAGTCTTCCAACGGCTAGACCAATTCCAAGTAAAATTGAACCCGAAGAAATGTGTGTTTGGGGTCACATCAGGGAAGCTGCTAGGCTTCATCGTGTCAGCAAACGGTATAGAGGTAGACCCGGCCAAGGTCAAAGCAATCATGGACATGCCTCCGCCCAAAACTCTAACACAGTTGAGATCCTTACAGGGCAAGCTACAGGCCATCCGCAGGTTCATCTCACAGTTGGCCGACAAGTGCCATCCTTTCAGCCATCTCCTACATAAGAACGTTCCATTTAAATGGGATGAGCAGTGCGAAGAGGCATTTAACAAGCTCAAGGAGTACCTCACGAATCCTCCTATACTCATGCCTCCGATCCAAGGAAAACCTTTGATTCTCTACATATCTGCTACACCTACCGCTCTTGGGGCTCTCCTAGCGCAGCAAGACTATGAGAACAAGGAAAGAGCTGTGTACTATATCAGTCGAACCCTAGTGGGCTACGAGTTGCAGTACTCACAGGTGGAACGTTCATGCCTTGCGGTGGTTTTTGCCTCACAAAAACTCCGACACTACATGTTGGCACATCCTGTCAAACTCATTGCCAAGATCGACCCACTAAAATATCTTCTCAGCAAAGCGGCTCTCACAGGTCGACTAGCCAAATGGTTTATGCTTCTTAGCGAATATGATATAGAGTATGTGGACAGAAAAGCCGTCAAGGGGCAAATCATCGCGAATCAACTAGCTGAGGCACCGTTACAGGACACTTCACCAATGCAGTTTGAGTTCCCCGATGAGTCTTTATTCACTCTGTCCACATCTCCTTGGAAACTCTACTTCGACGGGTCTTACACCAACCATGGATCGGGGGCAGGTATCTTGTTTATCGCTGCCCAAGGCGACACAATTCCAAAGTCTTACAGGTTGTTATTCCCATGCACTAACAATATAGCAGAGTATGAGGCTTTGGTAATTGGTCTCAAGATGGCCACGGAGTGGAAAATTCAAGCACTATGTGTCTATGGTGATTCGCAGCTTGTCATAAACCAGGTCAACGATGAGTATCAGACCAAAGATGAGAAGCTCATCCCATACAAGCGAATGGTCGACGATCTCAAAGAACATTTTGGGACCATCTCGTTTGAGCAAATACCCAGGATAGAGAACAAAGCAGCCGACGCAATGGCGACCATAGCCTCTCTTCTTGAGATACCTGAACAGGAGTCACGGTATGAGTTCCTAGTAGAAACAATTCGACAGCCGGCTTATGATCTCCTTGAAACCCATTCCATCTGCCACCTAGTGGGATCTGATTCACCTTGGTACGGTAAGACCTACACTTACCTCAAGGACAATATCCTTCCTTTGGACCTCTCTTCCAACCAAAAATGAACCTTCATCCGACAAGCCTCCCGTTACACCATTATCGCCAATACCCTTTACCGACGTGGTCTGGATGGTACTTTACTCCGTTGTCTAGAACAGGAAGAATCTATTACTGCCTTGCGAGACGTGCACGAAGGGATCTGCGGAACACACTCCAGCGGTCCTTCCTTAGCTAAGAAACTCATGCGTTTGGGTTATTACTGGCCCAATATGGAAATGGATTCATACCAGTTCGTCAAAAAGTGCAGACAGTGCCAGATACATGGGAACCTGATTCATGCACCTGCTCAGGAGTTGAGACCTCTAACGACACCCTGGCCCTTTTGCCAATGGGGACTAGACCTCGTAGGAAAGATTCATCCGCCTTCTTCCAACGGCCATAAATTCATCATAACCGCTACTGAATACTTCACAAAGTGGATTGAAGCCGTTCCCTTATCAACCGTCACAGGAAAGCAAATTTCCTCTTTCATTCTGAATTACATTATCTGCCGATATGGCATCCCTTCATCCATCATAACAGATAACGGGAGACCTTTCAAAAATCAAGATGTCCAGGAACTTTGTGAACGGTTCAAGATCCAACATCGCTTCTCCACCCCATATTACCCCCAAGGTAACGGCCAAGCTGAGGCATCAAACAAAACCATTCTGAAACTCTTAAAGAAGACTGTCAATGAAGCCGGTCGCGATTGGCACGTCCAGCTCAATCCCGCTCTGTGGGCCTATCGAACCAGCATACGCACTCCCACAGGTGCTACACCTTACGCCCTCGTCTATGGTTCCGAAGCCATCCTTCCCATTGAGGTCGAACTCCCATCCCTTCGGGTGTCGTTGAAAGGTCTCATAACAGACGAAGAGTACAGAGTCTCCCGACTGCAAGAGTTAGAACTGCTAGAGGAACGGCGCCAGAAAGCTTTTGACCATCTCAAAGCCTATCAACAGATGATGTCAAGAAGCTACAACCACAAGGTTAGACCGAGATGCTTCAAGGTTGGGGACCTCGTCCTAAAAGAGAACCCTCGCAACCAGCAGGACAGAGAAAAGAAAGGTAAGTTCGAGCCTAACTGGCTGGGACCCTATGTAATTGTAGCAGCTTATGGATCGGGGGCATATCAGTTGGCCACATCGGAAGGTGAGTTGTTTGATGATCCAATCAACAGCATGCACCTTCGCAGGTTCTATACCTAAGAGAACCCCAATGCAAGGGGGCACAATAAAATCAAAAAAAAAAATCAAAAAGCTACAAAAAAAAAAATATATATATATATATATATATATATATATATATATATATATAAATAAAAATAAAAATAATAGAAAGCATGCAAAAAAAAAATCGTCCTTTGGTGAAAACCTGGCAAACAGGCGCCTTGGATAGGTATCAGGGGGAAAACCTGGCAATCAGGCGTCATGTTACTTTCTAGCTTCTCGTGCAAATAAAAGCAAGTGATGAAAACCTGGTAAACAGGCGTTACTTGTGACAAACCGCATTCTCCATCTTTGGGAATCCAATCACCTCGAGCCCATTCTCTCTCTATTTTCCCCATTCAACCCATATCCATCCCACAGTAAACACTTGACAGTTACCTATCATGGCTTGATACTCAGCTTGTGGCCTTGTCAACCAAGGTTTTGTCCCATACCGTCTCCTCGCAGTGAGCCTAGTGTAGTGTCTCTCGTCAGTGTCTATGGTCCGAACCCTTGAACTACGTTGCCTCTGCGCCGTCACGTAGGCAAGGCCATTATTCTAATGCGCCCCCGAGGCTTCCATCTCTCCCAAAGTCCCATTTGTCTCCCCTCTTCTCTTCATTCTTGTCGTCTTTCTTCTAGTCCATCCATGGTCCATTAGGGTTTACCCCGAACTACGTTGCCTCTGCGTCGTCACGTAGGCAAGGCCATTTAGCAATGAGCCCCCGAGGCACTAGGTCAGTCCCCTAGGGTCCGTCTTCTCAATAAGGATAGTGCAAATCTTCTCACCAAGCAAACAAATGCGAGTAAACACCCGCGCTTCAAGCAGAAATCTTGACTATGACCATCTTAACCCATCTAATGCAACGCAAATACCCAAGGTCTTCTAAATGATTTTATGAAAATTAAGGCAAGAAATAAACACGTATCAACGCACATATGCTTCTGTAGATTGGAAACTAGGGTTAAGTTACAGAGTCTTGATTTTTGCTATCATACCTTCCTATGCAACTCAAGGATGCCAAAAGCTAGAGATGCTATGATGGGGGCATGATTACTTTCTTTGTTTGCTATTTGGGGATTAAACTTTAGTAATGTGAAGCCTTGTCTTAGGACGTGATCGGCAAAAGATCACCGAGGACATCAAAGGTCTAACATGAACGGGGGCAATCCTTGCTTGTTGAAACGCAAGAGGTACTCAGGTCATCTAGATTCAATTTTGACTAGATGCTTGTCTTAACTTGCTACATCACAATCCATGTAAGCGATACTCAGGTCATCTCGGTTCAATTATACCTCGATGCTTGTATTCACTTACAATATTTCAGAAAAATACCAAAAACAAAATGCCCAATGATGAAATAAAGCAATCTAAAAGCAAAGCATCCGTCCTATATCCGTACACCCATCCATACAATCCTCATTATTCAAACTATGCAGAGTAACGATATCAAGAAAAATTCCTAAGTCATTCTTTCGCAACCATCCCTCTGTCCATCATGACATTCTTCTGTCGATAGCGTACATTTGGACATCACAAAAACAAGGCATATAGGAGCATATCATATCATTCGTAGAAACTAGTCATGCACATGATTAGGTTAGTAGAATACATCATCCAATGCATTAGGTCACCAATACATTTGCAAAAGCCCAGAAAATCAAACAACATAGCTAATTGCATCACATATATAGTTACATCACCCCATAGTACTCATGTTACAAATGCATACATTCAAAGCATCACATCATATAAATATCCAATAACATCTCACATATCTATACAACATCGTAACATAGAAATCATGTTCCATACACACATCTGCATTAGCCCATTTACACAACACCTATACAGCATCATAACATAGAAACCATGTTCCATACATATACATTTGCATCATCACAAGAACATCATATTAACTTTGCATTCATTTGTCACATTAAATCATGTATAGACATCATATAACAGCATATCAAAGTATTTATCATATAGCATCATATAAACCATCTAACTATGCAATAGAACCACATCATGCAATAGAAGTAATCATCTCATAAACGCATGCAATAGATACACAAAGCTGCATCATCATCCATACTATCATATACAAGGATGTCCAAATGTACAATATCACCATCTCTCTCAAAATCAAAGTGTCATATACAATATACGTCTAAATAGACGGTGATACATGTCCCAAAATGTACAAAATCTAGTCTCTGACTACCCCTGCGGCTGTGAGCCACCACTGCCGGCTCCTGACTGCTGAGGTCCCATGACAGATGCCCCTGACTGAGATGGACCTGCTCTGTGAGCCACCCCAGACTGAGTCCTGAAACTCCCTGCCCTCTGGCTCGCCGACACGGCACCATGGTACAAGCCTCGGTAGTACTGTACCTGCTGCTGTGCTCTGGCTAAGTCTGTCTGTGCCTGTGCCAACTGCGTCTGCAACTGGCCTACCTGTGCCTGTGCCTGCTGCACCTGCCCAACCAAAAATGTACTCGCTGCATCTGTGCCCATGGCAGCTACTGCTGTGTCCCTCTCTACTCGGATCAGACGTACCCGAGCATCTGCCATGTCTCGCTCGCGAGTCAAGCCAGCGATCACTGTTGCATCTGTATCTTGCATCCTCTCCACTCTCCTCAGCTGTGCCTGCAGCTCCCGCACCTGTCCTCTCAGGCTAGCTATGGTCCTGTCGTGTGCCTCACCCTGCACTGGCCCCTATGCTGCCTCTGCCTGTCCCAGCCCCTGCTGCTGGGGCACCTGCTGCTGTGGCACCTGCTGCTGTGGTACCTGCTGGGGTGGTGGCATCTGTGCCTGCTGCTGTCCCTCCCCCTGTCCTGGCACTGCCTGCCCAGCCCGGTCTATCCTCCTCCACTGCCTCGGCCTCTCTGCAGCTCGGCCACCGCGCCCTCGTCCTCCTCTAGCGGCCCTCCGCCCTGGACCAGCCTCTCCCTCCTCCTCTGAGTCCGCCTCGTCGATACGAGGCACCAGCATACCAGGTCCTGAATATCTCGGAAATGGATGTGCAGTAATCCAGTCCTCATACTCCTGTGTAACCCCAGCATCTGCAATCTCTCGCCTCATATCCCAGGCCACATAAGGCAACTGCCGGAACTCTGCCAGAGCCTCCTCGTAAGAAGCCATCGGCCCCCATCGGACCCTCTCTGCATGTGTCCGTGCAAACATGGCCTGTCCCTGCGGCATGCCCTGTCTCCTGCCGAATTGTCTCAGTACTCGGCCCACTGTCTGCCTCTCCAAGATATGCCGTGTCTGGCCAATCAACCACCTGGTCTGGAAGCAGAAAGGCAGCTCATCTCCCTCATCATCCCAAGGCTCGCAGTCCAGATATGGTCGCCAGACGACCACATCTATCCCATCCAGCGTGTGCCGCCAATACTCCAGCTTCCCCAGCCTGTGCTGGGAAATCACTCTTGCGTAGCCATAGCTGTACGGCTCTCCCCTCTGCCTAGCAAAGACACATATCGGCCTGGTCACCGCTATGTGCTCCCACAGCCAAAACTGTAACAGCAGCACCCCAGCCGATAGACTCGTGCTGCGGTGGTACACCACCTGATGCATGTCGTGGTATAGGTGAGCTAGCACGCAAGGTCCCCACGCGTATCGGGTGCCCTCAGTCACCATCCGCTCCATAATCCTGCCCCATCCAATGGGGAACCCGTGCGATCTCCTGTCAGGGCATACAACGCCCGCAATCAGTCCAGCCACGATCCCGGGGAAGTAGTCGTAGCAGTCATAGATATCCTGCCAAGGGATGACCTGTCCCGCCAGCTCGGGGTCGTCGAATACTCGCTGACACTCGGCGAGTCCCGCGTCCCGCTGTGCATCGTACTCCACCAACTCGCCTACCACGGGCAAGTGCAGTATCCTATAAACGTCCTCCAACGTCACGGTCATCTCTCCAGTAGGGAAGTGGAAGGTCCCGTCCTCGCTGTGGAATCTCTCCACGGCAGCTGTCAGCAGTCCTCGGTTCGCCCGCACCTCGGGCATGAAGCAAACGTAATCTAGGCCCATGGCACCAAGCGCCACCCTGTCAGCCTCCGTCAACATATGTCTCTGCAATAGAGGCATAGGGAACGTCTCCCTCGACTGCAATGTCTCTCGTATCTCCTCCTGCAAACACGCAAAGCAAGGCGTCAGTCTCAAACCGCATATACCATACTCAACATATCTATTGGACTATATCAACTAAACTTAGCATTTCAAATTGATCAAAACAGCACACTACATCTCTTGACTAGATTCCTGCAATCTCGGAGATAGCTCATCGATTCCTGCGTCAAACAGGACGCTAATCGAGTCAGTTTGGCTAAGTAATTTGCCATCCCAAGCAAAAGCGCCACTACAAGTGGTAAATGCGCCATTTCTGGTATATGCGCCGCAACAATCAACGTATGCGCCGCAAAAATGCATATGCGCCGCAACAGGGCACATATGCGCCGTTCTGACGCATGCGCCGCATAAAGCCACGTATGCGCCGCTAAATCATGTATGCGCCGCAGGAAGTCACATATGCGCAGTTTCAGCAAATGCGCTGCTACATTTCACGAATGCGCGGCGCAAATACAAAAGCGCCGCTTAATTACGAAAGCGCCGCCAGAGTGCACACATGCGCCGCTTTCACGTATGCGCCGCCGAAACAGGCATATGCGCCGCGAAATCACAAAAGCGCAGCTTCGCGGGGCATATGCGCCGTTCTGCGTTTCAGCGCATTCATTTCACCTATTTTCTATGAGCATTTATGACACCTAAACTCGACCCTAGGAGAATTTTTTCGAAGCACATACCGGGGGTCCTGCCTCTGCTGGCCGCCCGAATCGTCGGACTCGCTCGAATCGATGCTCCTCGCGTGGAATGTCTGCTGCTCTGGCCGCCATGCTGCTCTAGGTTTGCTCTGAGCTCTCCTTCTCCAATCCAGATCAACCAAGTGTGCAAATGACTATTCTTGTGGACCCAGCTCCTATTTATAGCCTCCAAAACCCTAATTCTGGCTAGGTGATGACTGTGACTACTTCCCGTGTCCGTTTTTCCTCCCGTTTTCTTCCCGCATCCCTGACCGCGTCCCTTTTCCTCCAACCTATCCTAACCCCTTCCTCGTCGTGAGATCGTCCGTCTCCAAACCTTTCGCCGTTTTTCCCGTCCAATCTCCCGAGGGGGCATCCTATCGTCATTTAACCTACACCAGGGGCAAACTGGGGCATGTATCATCATTCAGACTATCAATTTCTTTGAAGCAACGCTGTAAACTGCATCGCATCAAAGAGGGGCAAAATGTATACGCCTAAAAATGACACAAATCATCCTAAATAAATATTCTAAATATTTATTCCATTCTTCTATTAATTAAATAAATATTCCAAATTTATTTAATCGATTCACTGTTCCATAATTAAACAAATTCTATTTATTTAATTAAAATCCTTCCATTCGTCCTTCACAATTAAATAATTATAAATTATTTAATTAAGCCTAATTCCTCTATCCTAAAGTTCTAAATCCAAAATTCCACATCACCTTTACACCTCACCTTTTTCCACCTCACCTTGTCCACCTCATCAGGTTGCACATGTAATTAAATATATTTAATATTTAATTATCTTATTTTCCCTCACCCACATGGCCTATTTCTTCTCCAATCAGAGGTCAGTTAACCAATCAATCAAGTCTGTTAACTAACCTGTCAATTGAGTCAAATCCTTAATCAATCCAGTCAGTTCCACAATCCACTCTTCTAACTGATCAATCAATTCTGTTAACAGACCAGTCAATGGAGTTAACTCTCCAATCAGTTTTGTCACATCCCACCTTTCATGATGGAGCTGGGACACTTGGCACGTTTCCAATGGTTGCACATTCCTCAACCATCCTCAACCGTTGATCTTCATATCTTCTCTCAACCATTGATTCCCATTCCTCCGGGTCTATAAATGAAGCTTCATCCCTTCATTCTATTCATCCAGGCTTTTGACATCGTTACTCTGCAGAAATATCACCAGCGCGCCTTTGGCACCCATTTGTCATCCACAAGCTTGAGATCACCATTGTTGAATTGGAGCTCACCTTCATTGCATATCACACTACAGCCGTTCACCATCGACTTCCTCCAACAGCTTTTAAAAGATTGCACTCTCTGAGGGCTCATCTCATCTGCGAAAGGACGATTCGTGATAGGCGAACAACAGAAGTTTCGAAACGGAAGAGGTTTGCTGTGTTTGTTCATTGCTTTGCTTATTTGAATCTTCTTTGTTTCTCTATTCTGTTGATGTTTGGGTCATCTGTTATTCATTTGATTGATGCACTATTTTACCCTCACAGCAACCGGCCATACACATAATGCGTGGCCTTCTTATATACTCAGCTAGCCATTACAATACATAGCCTTGGCCAAAAGTCAACTTAGTTTACTCATATAGTCATACGACTAAAACTATCCTTTTAACATATATACAACAATCTATAAAGAATGTACTAAGGTATATCAGAGATATGCAACTATCTCTTTAACTAGGTATTGATCTCATAACATTTACTAAAGAGAGACTATACTTACACATGCAGAGGTAAACCACAGATGAAAACAATCACCAAAAGATTTTCTACATAAGTCTAATTACTATTTCAATGAATGTAAGGCAATACAAACATACATATTATCACTCTCAATAGTGTAATAATGAACTTGCTTGTACTCTGTTGTAGGCAACACGCTAACACAGTTCCTCTGCATTCTTCATTCCTTTTTCCCCGCTCTCTTTTCTTTTTCTTCACCACTTTACCAAGTGTTGTGTTGTGTTTTCAAAACACTCACCTCCCTTTTCTAAAGGGGCCGCCACTTCAGGTTATGGCGCATCATTAAAAGAACCATTACACCACACTCTCTCCTTATCCCTGTGACTTTCTCTCACTCTCTACATGTAGAAGATAGTGGGGAGTATGGGGCTATTGCTCCCTCCTCACTCCCAAGCATCTAGGGAGTTTGCTAGAAGAATAAGGAGACTTCCCGAACTAACATAATTATTAACTATATAATAATAGCAGTATAAAAAATAATAATAATAACTTTATAAAGAGACATATCATACATATCTATTGGATGTCGATATTATGTACTTTCAAACACTATATGTGTTCATCTGAAGCACAATTATCGATGAAGAATTCTCATCCGATGGCTAAGATCTTGACAACAAAACTAATCATGATTAGTTGATTTACACATGTTGACTTATCTTCAAAAAGTATACACCAAGTTTCTCTCAGACAACGTAACGGATTTAATAACCTTTGTCTTAACGGTGGCATAACTGACAAGAACAAACATACTCTCTCTACTAAGTACATGTGTGTGTAGTTCCAGATGGCATAAGGATCGTTGCATTCACGCGATCTATCATCCTCTCCATGGTGATACTCTCTCTCCTCGTATCAGAGGGAAAACAACACTATTCCTACATCCACCTCAATTACATAACGCTAGTTAGTCCATTTCATTATTTTAACCACATGTTCAATAATGACATCATATACAATTATCTCTTGCATATAAATTAATATAAAACAAATGCATTTCCCATCATTACTATAATCATAATATTTTCTCTGACTAACTATCTGTCTCCACAAAAATATTGAAAATAAATACATTAGTTTAAAAATTGGGGGGGGGGTGACACATAGAGCTAGTTGGTTGACAGAGAGTTGAAGCCTTGATGTAGATTGGTTATGTAAGTCTAGTTGATAGAGAAGGTGTTGATAGAAGGTGGAACATGTTGCAAATGTGGTGGAACATTCGTCTAAGTATTCCATTCGTCTAAGTTGCATGCAAAGTCACTTAGGACTATTGCAATGAAATTCTAGACTACTGCAAGTGCACAATAGAACCAGTGCATGTATTTTCCTTCATTCTCCACCATTGCAAGTAGGACACATGTTATGATCATCTTTGTGATAGTCTATGGATGTAAGTCCCATTGAGGCATTGTAAACATGTGTGACTGTGGACTAGTTTCATGAGGAGCATAAATTACACTTCCTAGAGTTTTGTGCCCATTAAAGGGTTTCTTGAGATTCATTCTTATGTTGCATATTGTTGTGTGTGTGATGAAAGATTTATTTTTGTATTGAGATGTTTGTTTTTGAAATTCTTCAATACACATGTCATGGAGATTGGCAACTATTATAGGTGGTTAAGTGCATATAAAGGTGGTGTATAATTATCTCATTTATAATCCGCATGTGATGTACTGGATTGCAACATAACCACTCTAAGTTTATGGATCAATTTATCATAAGGGTGCTTATGATGGTGGGCCTATTGCATTTCATTACTATTCAATGCATATTTGCCCCTTATTTATGCTCACATGCCTCTATTGAAGTGCCTACGTGTGGAAGAGTTACCTTGTTTGGAGCATCTTGCATGTTGACCACTCTTCTTGATGACTGGTGGGGGTTACAAGTTGACTATTGACTTACATTGATTCATGGTTTAATGGTGCTGCAAATGATGGGGTGTGGGGGTGGTTATTATAGAGGGGAGTTACTTGTTGAATTCTTAAATGCTATCTGTGAACACCATGAAGAGAGGGTGCCACATGAGGAGAGATAAAGTCTTTGGGAGTTACATTCTTGATCAGTTGACTAGAGTCTTCAAGCTAGGCATAATACTTCGAGAGATTATAAAAGGAGGAGTGGAGAATGAATTTGTGTTAGTTTCCTAATAGTTTTCTTATTGGTTGAAGATGAGAGAAGGCCTTTGAAGAGTGTGCTTGCAGGTTGGGAACTCAAGGGTGAAGATTGATTCAAGTTGGGATGATAATTGCTTGTTTATAGAGACTAGTTTTGCTTATGGGAGTTTGTGTATGTCTCCATTTCCAATTTGGGTGTTCTTGGATAGGTATATGTCCATTTTGTAAGGGGAAACTATTTCAAAATTTCCTAATAAATTTGATGTAATGTTGGTTTAATTGTGGAATACAAATCCAAGGGTTTCTCTTATGTATTCTTTGTCTTACGAGGCTCAAAGTTAGTAAAGGAGAAGAATTAATTCATGTTATGGTTGTAATTTTTATATTAGTCTTGTAGGGTTAAAAAAGGTGTGAAAACTTGTAAATCAATAATATCAATTTTAGAAATTTGATTTAAATACGATGCAAGTTATGGTTTATTTGGGTGTAATTTAAATGATTACTTTGGGGTTTTCTTCTTATTTATTATTAAGTGTTTAATCTTGTTTTGCAAATTACTTTGTAATTATGATTTGGAACCCATTACAAGTGTCTTGGTGAAGTGCCGTGAGATCTTGCTACAAGGAGAAGGCCACTCTTCATTAGATCTCCTATCCTTGACTATGTCACAAACCCTAGAAAGAGATATAATAATGCAACAACAATAGGGTAGGATCACAAACCTAAGGAAGATATAAAAAATGATGATGTAATCATAAATTATAGATGTAAACCCTAAAAATAGTGAAGGTATAAATTCTAAAGTCAAACCCTAGGGGGTGTAATATTAGATATGTTCACCAAAAATGTAAAAGAAAATAACCTTTCCCTATTGTTTAAGCTAGGCCAATTAAATGAATGCATCCAAATCAAGCATTAATCAATCTAGCTTAATTAATTATAATAGCGGGGGATGCTAAAGCATGCGAATCAATACTAATTTAGTAAATTAAATGCAAATGGATAGGTGTACTCAACTTGTGGAACAATAATGAACACAAAACTTGATGTAGCATAGATTCCACTTACCTAGGTATAGAAAAATAGATATTTTTAGTGTGTTCATTGTTTGGAATTTTGCATAGGGATTTAACTAACTCCAGGTCAATTACGTGGCTATGGATCAATTCCACATTGTGTGGATCTAATCCTTGATGTGCAATCGTAATCTAGCGCAGTGCAAATTCATGCTATCCAATTTGTTGTACTCTCTACTATTCACTAACTATTAAGGACTAACAATATTTAAAATGCTTTGGGGAGATTACCACATCGCAAGGGCCAAATTCTCCTAGTTCAACCCCCTTAATTGGATTGACTTTTACGATCATGACAAAGATTGGTGGACAACATGCAAGTGATCTAGATGTCGATTCTGATGTTAAGTATTGTTCCTTTTAAAGCTCCAAATTGAAATGTTCCTATTGAATGCTCCTTATATGCTCTAGGATTTCAAATGATAATCAGATGATCCCCTGATGATGTTTTAATGCTGAAATGAATGTCTTTAAATACCAAGACATAATGAATTATCGTACAAACATGTACCAAGTTGGCTCCCAACGACTATGAGGAAAGGGTGGCAGTTGGCAATTTGTATTTTAGAAATTTGATTTTTGAGTCAGATCTATGCCATGCAAGGTTGATCTTGCAGACCATGGAAATGACATAGGACAAGGAATGTGGAGTTTGGGAAGCAGTGATGAATGCATGGAGATTAGAGCTAATAAATGGTGCAAATATATAGTACTAAGTGCAAATAGGGTGGAAACAAGGACAAATGTATAAAAAATTGAGTAAGTGAATGTGAATAAAGATTAAGGAAAGAACCAAACTTGACATAAAAATGTGCCACATATCACTATACTAGCACTTGCACCGATAGGAGGTTGAAGGAATACGCTGATGACGAGTTTTTATAATAAAATTTTCCCACATAAATTTTACGCGTGAGACAATTCCGAACACTATAATACTCACATATAAAAGCCTATTGACTAATTATCATATTAAAACATTCTCTCAAAGTAGACACACACAAAAACTAAATGAGAATTGGGACGGGTATATGCAAATTTCAAATCTCAACCCCTGACCCACAACACACCCCTGTGGGCTATCCATCAGTCTAGACGCACTTTCTCGGCTAGTAGGAGATTTGCTAATGCCTTTATATCTGAATCACAGATAAAAAAGAAGACTTCGCAACTGGGAGTGGGAGGAGATAGAAGTGAACATAGAGGGGATAATTGCCCTACATGGGGAGATGGAAGCAGGCGTTGTCTGTAAAAATGGAATCAATTAATGCCCTTTGTTAAAACGTGGGAGAGAGATCAAACCAGGTACTGTTAAATTTTAATTAATAATTATTTTATTAAAAAGTGTATCCAGAATGCTGGATAGAAGTTGCACCAACACGCACATATATTCCCATTGTAGATCATCCTAATCTAACATAACAGAGAGGTAACCCTCATGTTAGGGTTTTCTAGAGCAAAATTTTAACCCCTATTTGTGGCTGTTAAGCCCTTTGCACCCCGTTTGCTCCTCTTTTTGCTTTACGCTCACGGTGCCACAGAAATTTCTCCATAGACTCTAAGGTATGGGGTTCTTCCACCCATTTCTATTTATGTTTTCTTTTTTTTACATGATTTTAATTCTGAATTCGTGGGGAGCACCAGACAGGTTGCTGGTCATACCCCAAACATTCTTTTTGCCAATAGACTATCTTAAGATCCCACACCATCCTCTTCCCTATCCGCACAATGACAGCATCCTTCTCTGCATACGGTTCATTCGAACGTTTCCACATCATTTCAATCCTAAATGGGGCAAATTTTAGTTTAACAAGGGAGGTTGAAATTTTCTTTCGCCTCCTTTCTTCGATTACTCCCAAATCCTTTTCCAACCGACATTAGCGGAGAACGCATGCAAGACCAGAGAGCTGAGAACTGTGGTTTGGGAGCCATTAGAAAGTATCCCTAACACATGAAACTCAAATGGGTAAAGACGCCTCTCTTACTAAGAGGGATTGAAATTCAGATAGGTAGTAAGGTGCGACCCAAAACAAGTCTGAAGCTCCAATCATGTTCAGAGCAAAGTCTGATCTTATTAACATTGCAATGAATATGTTGGAACTTTATGGAATCAAATTTTTTGGTCAACCGGTTTGCATCTTCTACAACTGAATCTAATCTCCAAGCTGACACTTTACCCTGGTTCACAGAACTAATGGTTATTTGTGAATCCGCTTACACTATTAGGTTCTTCCAATGTAATGTCCCTCTTTCATCAGCAATCAAAAACTGAAATTGGGTTAGCTTTTTACTATTTCCCGAAAGCTAACTATTTAATAAGGGAAATGTGACTTTAAAAAGACCAATTAAACCATGATAAATTTATATTCTTTTTAAAGAAGTCAGTTATCTGCCTTGAGTGGGCGTTGATTATTGTGGGCCTCTTTCTTAGATGCACGCCTATTCTAGGCCTTGTGTGTAGTGGGAGCGCTCCTTTGAGGGCATTAATTGAGATTCTCTGCGTGAGTGTGGGAGGGATGGAGGTTTATAGCCAGAATCGCTCATTGTGAGGATTCTTCATGCAGATTTATCTTTTCTTCTTGGTGATAAACGCCCTTGCTGTTTAGCACAGGTCTTTGGAGAGGCTGTTTAGTCTCAGAAACCTTCAGTTTCGGGTGTGAGAGACCATCCCTAGCTGGGGAAACTGGTGATTTCACTCAGAAATCATACTGGAGCATAATGAAGTGTACTTACAGTTGTGTGGTTTGGTTTGAATTTGATGTGTTCTGATGTTTCAGACTAATTTTGGATTGGTAAGGTTTTTAGTGTGTTTCTAAGCATTTATTTAGTGAAGAATGTTAGTTTTGCATCAAAGAATAATCTGAATGACAGAATCTGGAGGAGCCGTACTGCCTGAAGTTGGCTGTACCATGAGAAATTCCCAGCAAAAATCAAAATACAGTTAAGTGGAGTATTAAGGATATCGTTTGTCTTGTTATGGTCAGAAAAGACAAAAGAATGATGGTAAGCAGCTTGAATGAATTTGAAGACTCCAAAATATGAATTGTACGGTCTGAGGCTGCCGTACATCAGCTTGGGACGTGAGTTTCCAGCTAATTAATTCGCTGCATATTAGTACAGACTATATTACCTGAAGGGGTCGCCTAGGCTAGGGAATAGTATTGAATCAGGATTGGAGTGAAAAAACAGTGTCTGGAGGGAGTTATGAACAATAAGGTGAGACCAGGGTTGAGCCCATGACCGTACCAACAGAGTACAGGTTCATTTTATGAACATGAGCAGAATATATTAAGGGTCTGGGGTTGATTTGCATCAGCACAGCCATGAAAATACAGCTAGAACATGTGATTATCATGATTAGACTTTGGACAGTTCATACTCGAACTCATTCATCAGCCTGGGAGTAATGGTAATTTACTTCCTTTGTTAGCTCTGTTATTTGCTAAGTGAAATGCTACTGATTTAATGAACAGTAGAAGTAAACTTGTGATATTTAGTCAACATACTTCCTTGTTTTTTTGAAATTTTCTGGGTAGACCATTACAGTGGTATCAGAGCTGGTATCCTGCCAGCCTGTGAAGTTTTTCTAACTCTGCATGCAGCAATCCAGTGCCAGGGAGAGAAGGTACCAGCAGAGAGAGGAAAGGAAGTTGAAAACTGCAGTTGTCTCAGAGAATATTGTTGAAGAAGAGTCAGTCATGGTGGATGGAGACAAAGAGAATTGTCCACCTGAAAGTCTAGGTAAAAAGATGGAGAGGAAGTTTGACCATATGTATGAGATGATAGTCAGACTAGTGAGCAAAATGGATCAGAACTTAACTCAGGGCACAAGAAACAACACTGAAGCCAGCAGCTCGCAAAACAATGGAGCACGAAATGATGATGTAAGAACACCTACCAGGACCTCAGTGGGATCAATTGCGAGATCTCTTCAGCCATTTGCAAACAGAAGTGAGGAAATGCGACCTGACCATGCGGAAAGAACTACATTCACTGATGATATCATGGTAAATCATGATGAATATATGACACTTCCTGATCTTGTCCGTAGAAGCTTAACATTTGATCAATTTCTGAGTCAGAAAAAAGAAAATGGTGGAAGACCGGACAACAGGGAGAACAAAGATTACAAGCATGCTCTGAGTAAAGTGTTTATGGACCGATTTGATGGGAGTGGAAAATGTATTGCAAGAGCTTGGGTTCAAAAGCTCGACACTTACATTACCCTGAAGCCTATGCCGGAGGAGACGACCTTAAACTTTGCAACCCTACACTTGGATGGGGCTGCCTATGAGTGGTGGTATCATGGCCTTGTGACACAGGGTCACAACTTGATTACAACCTACGATGAGTTCACCAATAGACTCATCAAGAGGTTCGACAAGCAAGACCCTGAGCAAAGCTTCAAAGACCTGGCACAACTGAGGCAAACGGGAAACATTGATTCTTACATCACTGAGTTCCAAAGACTTAGTGTCATGGTTCCTGACATTTTTGAAAGAAGGCTGATTTTCTTGTTCGTTGAAGGTTTGGCTGAACCAATTAGAGGATGGGTAAAATCTTTGGATTCTCAGACCTTATAAGAAGCCATTAAAAAGGCTAGAAACATGGAGTTTTCAGCTCTAAAACCAAAGTTGATGACAAAACCATTTGCGTTCAACAAGGACAAAAAGATCTTCACAAAATTTCCAAACCAGCAACAGCAACCCTTGCAAAAGCTGAGTGATGAGGCAAAAAATGAACTTAAAAAGAAGAAACTATGCTTTACATGCAAGGAGCCTTGGGCCCGAGGACAAATGTTATGAAAAAGGACATGCAAGGCATTTGGAAGTCTATGTGGAGGCTGAAACAGGATCAGAAATTTCAGAACAACAAGGGGAATTTGTGGACTGTGAAGAGATTGAAGACCTTGAGGAGGTTGAGGAAGTGAAGGAGGACAGTGGTACTTTTGCCCAGCTGTCCAACACACAAAGAAACAATCCATTCCGTGTGAGAGGAGTTCTAGGAGGGCAGCAAATGGTGGCTCTGATTGACAGTGGTGCCACACACAATTTTATAGATGAAGGCTTGATAGCCAAGCATGGATTGAAGACAAAAGAATTTGATGGCTTCAAATTCATGATGGCTGATGGATTTACTCTTACATGCACCAGAAAGATACCCCAACTAAGCATCCAGTTGGGAAACCATGAGGTCAAAGATGAGTTTTATGTGGTTGGAATAGGTGATACAGATGTTGTATTGTGAATTCAGTGGCTGAAATCTCTTGGAGAGATTAACTTGAATTTTCAGACCATGTAAAATTTGAATCAGAAGGCAAGAGAGTTGTGCTTCGTGGAATGTCAAATGAGGGACCTAGAGTGGTTACTGCTAAGAGGATGGAGCGGATACTGAGGCAAGGACAAGTTGAATGGATTGCTGAATGTGTTGTCCTTCTTGTTCGTGATCATGAGAGGAAGAGAGAGCATCATCCTGATGTGTAGAGACTTTTGACCAAGCATACTAAGGTTTTTAGTGGGTTACCTCCTGGGAGACCACCTGAGAGGGGGATTGAGCATGTGATCGAATTCGAGGATGGGGCGAAACCTGTTATGACCACTCCTTATCGACATCCAAAACGATTCAAAGATGAGATAGAGAAAGCCATCAAGGAGTTACTTGACATGGGTTTCATCTGTCCAAGCAAAAGTCCCTTTGCATCTTTCGTGGTTTTAGTTAAGAAGGATGGGACTATGCGGTTGTGCATAGACTACCACGAGCTCAACAAACGCACCATCAAGAACAGGTATCCAATACCCAGGATTGACGAGCTCATTGATGAATTACATGGAGCAGTTTATTTTTCAAAAATAGACTTGAGATCAGGATATCATCAGATTCGCATGCTTGAATTTGATGTGGAGAAGACGACATTTAGATGCCACTTTGGGCATTTTGAGTTCCTGGTTATGCCTTTTGGCCTAACCAATGCACCAACAACATTCTAGTCATGCATGAATCAGATTTTCAGCAAGCAGCTCCGTAAGTTTTTATTGGTCTTTTTTGATGATATCCTTATTTACAGTAGAACTTGGGAAGAGCACTTGCACCACCTTGATGAGGTTCTGGGAATACTTGAAGCTAGTTCTTTGTTTGCCAAGGAATCAAAGTGTGAGTTTGGCATGATTGAAATTTTATATTTGGGACATGTAATTAGTGCGGAGGGTGTTAGAGTTGACCAAAAAAAAATCCATATTATCATTGAGTGGCCACCACCCAAAACCCTTACTCATTTAAAAGGTTTTATTGGTCTATGCAACTTCTATAGGCGGTTTGTGAAGGGGTTTTCCCAAATGGCAGCTCCTCTTACTGATCTAACTAAAAAAGGGGCATTTTTGTGGTCCGAATCAGCGCAAAAAACTTTTGAAAGGTTCAAGGAAATCATAAGCGATGTTCCAGTGTTGGCCCTCCCAGACTTTTCCAAGCCTTTTGAGCTTGAATATGATGCTTCAGGGGAAGGAATAGGGGCTGTCTTGATGTAGCAAAAACATCCTATTGGCTTCGAAAGTAGGAAATTGCGGGGTGCAGAAAAAAGTTACTCAATTTATGACAAGGAAATGCTCGCAATCATGCATGCATTAACCAAGTTCCGGCAATACTTGGTGGGAGGTAAGTTCACAGTTAAGACTGATCATAACAGTCTTAAATACTTCTTAAATCATAAGGAATTGAGTGAGAGGCAGCAGCGTTGGGTTAGTAAGCTACTGGATTTTGACTTTGACATAGTCTACATGAAAAGGGAGAAAAATGTTGTGGTTGATGCACTTTCAAGGAGGCCTCATCTCACTTCTATTGTGGGTATAACAGTTGATTGGAGAGATCAGATTTTGGTTGAATATGCTAAGAATCCGTTTGCTGTTAGCATCATTGACGAAGCCACAATGGGAGGTAAGTACAATGTAAACAATGGTCTGATTTTTTATAAAGAGCATATCTTTCTTGTGGCCAATTCTAAAGTAAAGGACCAGATTATGAGGACATTCCATGATGAACCCTTGGCTGGTCACCGAGGATTTTATAAGACATACTGACAAATTCGTGAAAGATTTACATGGAAAGGGTTGAAAAATGATATCATGAATTATGTTAGAGAATGTTTGGTATGTCAACAGAATAAAAATGAGCATACTTACCCTGCTGGTCTGCTGCAACCTCTGCCTATTCCCACTCAGAAATGGGAAAACATTTCAATGGACTTCATCACGAGGCTACCTAAGGTCCAAGGTAGAGATGCTATTTATGTTGTAGTAGATAGATTGACTAAATTTGCTCATTTTTTTTGCAATCGGTTCAGATTTCAGAGCAGCCCAAGTGGCTGAATTATTTTTTAGAGAAGTGTTTAACTTTAGATTGCATGGGCTGCCACGAAACATAGTTAGTGATTGGGACAACAAGTTTTTGAGTTTGTTTTGGTAGGAGTTGTTCCGTTTGAGTGGAACTGAGCTCACTCTGAGCACTAGTTATCACCCTCAGACTGACAGGCAAACCGAGGTAGTGAATAAGTGGCTAGATGGATACCTGAGAAACTATGTTTCAGGGTAGTAGTTGGCTTGGGTTCATTGGCTTCATCTGGGAGAGTATTGCTATAACTCTTCTTATCACATGTCTATCAAAATGTCTCCTTTCATGGCTCTTTATGGTTATAATGCACCAAGCTTTGTTGATCTAATCTTTGATGAGTGCAGTGTACCCCAGGCCAAAGATTTGTTACAGCAAAGCCAGGATATCATGAGGGCTCTGAAAGATAATCTATTGCATGCTCAGAACCAACAGAAATTTAATGCGGATCAACACCGTGTTGAATGCACCTTTGAGGTGGGTGACATAGTTTATTTGAGATTACAACCCTACAGACAGTCCACTCTCAAGAAGAGTGGAGCAGAAAAGTTGAAGGCTCGCTTTTATGGACCTTTCAGGGTCAAGAGGAGAGTGGGTGTAGTAGCTTATGAGCTGGAACTGTCGGAGAACAACAAGGTTCACAATGTATTCCATGTGTCTCGCCTCAAGAAGGCTCTTGGACACAATGTGGTAGCTTCTTTTGATTTACCTCCACTGGATGAAGAAGGCAATTTGGTATTGATTCCTGAAAGGGTGTTGGAGTTTAGAGAACGAACAGTGAGGAAGAGGACTATCAGTGAGTACCTAATCAAGTGGAAGAACCTACTGCTAGAGGATGCTACAAAGGTGAGTGAACAGATTTTACAGCACCCAGAGTTGTAGTTGCTTGAGGACAAGCAACTTCAAGGAGGGAGGACTGTAATGTCCCTCTTTCATCAGTAATCAAAAACTGAAATTGGGTTAGCTTTTTATTATTTCCCGAAAGCTAACTATTTAATAAGGGAAATGTGCTTTTAAAAAGACCAATTAAATCATGATAAATTTATATTCTTTTTAAAGAAGTCAGTTATCTGCCTTGAGTGGGCGTTGATTATTGTGGGCCCCCTTCTTAGATGCACGCCTATTCTAGGCCTTGTGTGTAGTGGGAGCGCTCCTTTGAGGGCATTAATTGAGATTCTCTGCATGAGCATAGGAGGGATGGAGGTTTATAGCCAGAATCGCTCATTGTGAGGATTCTTCATGCAGATTTATCTTTTCTTCTTGGTGATAAACGCCCTTGCTGTTTAGCACAGGTCTTTGGAGAGGCTGTTTAGTCTCAGAAACCTTCAGTTTCGGGTGTGAGAGACCATCCCTAGCTGGAGAAACTAGTGATTTCACTCAGAAATCATACTGGAGCATAATGGAGTGTACTTACAGTTGTGTGGTTTGGTTTGAATTTGATGTGTTCTGATGTTTCAAACTAATTTTGGATTGGTAAGGTTTTTGGTGTGTTTCTAAGCATTTATTTAGTGAAGAATGTTAGTTTTCCATCAAAGAATAATCTGAATGACAGAATCTGGAGGGGAGCTGTACTGCCTGAAGGTGGCCGTACCATGAGAAATTCCCAGCAAAAATCAAAATACAGTTAAGTGGAGTTTTAAGGATATCTTTTGTCTTGTTATGGTCAGAAAAGACAAAAGAATGATGAGTAAGCAGATCGAAGGAATTTGAAGACTCCAAAATATGAATCGTACGGTCTGAGGCTGCCGTACATCAGCTTGGGACATGAGTTTCCAGCTAATTAATTCGCTGCATATTAGTACAGTCTATATTACTTGAAGGGGTCGCCTAGGCTAGGGAATAGTATTGAAACAGGATTGGAGTGAAAAAACAGTGTCTGGAGGGTGTTATGAACATTAAGGTGAGACCAGGGTTGAGCCCATGACCGTACCAACAGAGTACAGGTTCATTTTATGAACATGAGCAGAATATATTAAGGGTCTGGGGTTGATTTGCATCAGCACAGCCATGAAAATACAGCTAGAACATGTGATTATCATGATTAGACTTTGGACAGTTCATACTTGAACTCCTTCATCAGCCTGGGAGTAATGGTAATTTACTTCCTTTGTTAGCTCTGTTATTTGCTAAGTGAAACGCTACTGATTTAATGAACAGCAGAAGTAAACTTGTGATATTTAGTCAACATACTTCCTTGTTAGTTTGAAATTTTCTGGGTAGACCATTACATCCTGCCTTGTGTAACTGCCAACCAAAGGCCTTTTGGTGATGCCCTTGTGTCAGCATGGTTTTTAGTATCCGTACTCACATCCGGAGCAAGGATTAGGATTGCTTGATTATCCAAATCCGAAAATACATCAACACTCCCAGCCAGTCTAGGATTGACTTCTGCAGCTTGAGTGGTAAGACTCCAATTGCATCTGTCAAAAACTTTAGAGATGTCTGGCTTGATCATGAAACCCAGATGCTTTTGAGTATGCAATGAATGTATGATCTCTTGAACTACTCTTATGTTACCAAAGATATGACAACCTAGTACAAAACCAGATTGAGAGTGAGAGATTCTGGAGGCAGTGACTTTAGAGATAATTTTGTAAATTGTCATGCCCCTTTTTCATTCCGTAGCTATTTTGTGAATGGACTGTGAATGTAGGATTAGCAATTAGATAAGCTGGTAGTTACTTTTAGTTTTCAGTTAGAAATGTACGTTGCATTTGAGGAATAAGGTGGATGAGTCTTGTGTCCTCCAGTCGAGCATCGGCTGAGTATTTGTATCTCAGTTAAGCAGCGACCGAGTCTTCAGTTCCTATCAGTTAACACCACTGATTGAGGGGGATTGAGGGGTGGACTGACCAGTTAATTGCCACCAATTTAGGAGTAATTGCCTATGATCGTGGATTGGCAGTTTTGAGGGAGTGTTGTTCAGTTAGCTGCCTATGTTTGAGGAAATTAATTGTCAAATAGTTGCCACTGTTTGTGGACTGACTTCCCATGGTTGAGGGTCATTTGGAGCTGGGTCTATAAAACAGAGCATAACAAAGAAGAGAAGGAACTTTTGGAAATTAACAAACATTCAATTCTCATTTCAGTGTTAGTGGCTTTACCACAGCAGCTGGGCGCATTGGAGATGAAACCCTTTAGGTGTGAACCTATCATCTTGGGGATGCAAACCCTCAGGTCCAGTACGTATCAGTTAGTATAGAGTTTGTAAGTTGTATTAGATTAGTAGACTTCCTTTTGAATGTATGTTATTAGAAGAAAATTATAAAAAATATAAAAAAGTATAATTGTTGCTGGAGTATTTTGTGTCTGTTGTTTGTGCATTTAGTAGGGGTCATTACAATGGTATCGGAGTTGTGATCTTGCTAGCCTATGAAAAGGGTTTTAAAAAACAAATATCCTGCATCAACTTAGGGAAATGGCACAGAGGATAGATATCTAGAATTCTTCAACTTGATGAGATCCTTGGAGGATAAACAACAACTAATCATCAATCTCCTCACTCAGAGTATGTAGATGCCTGGACCAAACCATGCCACTATGGCTCTAGGTAATGGTGCACAAAGGGAATCCTCATCTTTAGCAGCGAACTAGAACACTCATTGAAATCAGTCACGGGTACCGGACTACTGCGAGTCACTTTCTTTGCAGAGGTTTTTCAACTGCTCTGAGGAAAAGGATGAGTCTGGGAAAGAGATGAATTCTTTAGATGATGAATCTGGCGAATGCCAAGGGTAGACCTAACAACAATGAAGAAATGAGAAATCATTCAAATGGATATTGCAGTGATAATACCATTTGGGTGATGGTACTCTTCATATTACTGAACCAATAGATCCAATTGGTGAAGATGGTCAACAAAATACACAACAAAAACAAAGATAGAATCATAATGATGGAGCTGCAAAGCAGGATGTAGTGGAAGTAGATGCCATCCACCAAAGCCAAATTCAGGACTAGAATAATAGAGTTTCAGCCAAAGATAGGTTTCGTGCAACAGCACTAAGGTAGGTTGCACATGTTGCTTCCTTTAAGTTTGAAAATAAATAATCGTCAACTTCTCAGCAAAGGCCTCAGTCTAATATCAAAGGCAAAAGTGATGAAGGGAGAAGAGATTAGCTTGGTCCATTTTCTACGGCTAGGTGCTTGGTAGAAGAAAGAGCGGTAGTAGCAGCTTGGAAGGAAAAGTGGTCTACTTGAATAGACACCTGCACAAGATGAAGATTTTAAAACCCAGACTTTAACTCCACTTGATGAATTGTGCTTGAGCATCTTGGGCAAACATGTTGAATTCATTGAGTCACTAGAAGGAATTCTGATGCAACAAAGAACAAGATTTGTCAGGCTAAAAATGAGGGAACACTAGTAGGCATAGTACAACGTGCTATAAAATACGGCTTGGGAATCGACTGACATTCTAGATCACCCAACTTTGTTTGCTTGAGGGCAAACAAATTCTTGAAGGGAGGATTTGTCATGTACCCTTTTTCAATCCACAGCTATTTAGTGAATGGACTGTTAGCATAGGATTAACAATTAGATAAGTTGGTAGTTACTTTCAATTTTCAATTAGAGATGTATGTTGCATTTTAGGAATAAGGTGGCCGAGTCTTGTGTCCTTCAGTTGAGTAGTGACCGAGTATTTGTGTCTTCCAATTAAGTAGTGGTTGAGTCTTTAGTGCCTGTCGGTTAACACCACTGATTGAGGGGTGGACCGACCAATTAATTACCACCAATTTAGGAGTAATTGCCTATGATTGTGGATTGACAGTTTTGAGGAAGTGTTGTTCAGTTAGCTGCTTACATTTGAGAAAATTAATTGTCAGTGAGTTGCCATCATTTGTGGATTGACTTCCCATGATTGAGGATCATTGGGAGCAGGGTCTATAAAACAGTGCATAATGAAGAAGAGAAGACACTTTTTGGAAAATTAACAAACATTTAACTCTCATTTCCGTGTTAGTGGCATTGCCACAACAGCTGGGCACATTGGATACGAAACCTTTCAGGTGTGAACCTATCATCTTGGGGATGGAAACCCTTAGGAGCAGTACATATCAGTTAATATAAACGTATAAAGTTTGTAATCAGGGAGTACCCAGTAAGTTGTATTAGATTGGTAGACCTCCCTTTTAATGTATGTTGTTGGCAGAAAATTATAAAAAATATAAAAAAGTATAATTGTTACTGGAGTGTCCCGTGTCTGTTATTTGTGCATTTAGTAGGGGTCATTGCATAAATCATATTGCACAAAGCAATTGGCTGGAATTCCTCTAACTTGTTGTCTTTAGTCAATTTGGTTACCAGGAGAAGATAAGTGAGGTTGAGCTCTTTCAAGAACACGTGATTTGTTCTGGATTCTTTAGTGGCCTAGAGAAAATCATGTTTAATTACATCTCAGAAAGTCTGATAGAAAAGGGCTATGCCAACTAGACCAAGGGACCTGTTGGTCTGAAAGATGAAAACTATCTTTTAGAGTTCATTCTCACTTATTGGATCCAGTAGTCACTCATCATCCAGCATTGATAACTTGAGGTGTAGTATGGAGAAGGATATTTTGGGATGCTCGCAGTACTCCAGTATCTAGCAGTGCATATGGCCGTATAGTAATTGGTAGCAAGATCCTTGGTTGTTTGGTCTTGAATACACTATCTGTCTTGAGTCTGGAGGTTGCTAATAAAATTTAGACTCTATCAGTTGAGCACAGAAGCATGGAATTTTTTTTGTATGGGTGTAATTTTTTTTTGATCCATTCTACTTTGGGTCTTTGGTGCCAATAAGTGTTTTCTTTGTGTTGGGCTGTAGCTAGTTGATATAACCACTTTTGTTCTTTGGCTTCCTGGTCTAATAGAAAAGTGAAGCCGTAGTCTCTAATGGTTGTTTCAACTTGTTTGAACTCTTTCAAGTTTTAATGGTGTGTAGTTGTAGTAAAACATTGCCAAATGTGGATTTGTTCCAGTCTCTTATTTGTTGCCACACAAACTTGAGGTTTTTAGCAAATGTATACATAGCTGATCCATGAATTATTGGGATTGTTCTAGTCCTACATTGGACATAAGAATTTAAGGTTATATGGTTTTGTTGAGAGGTTCAATCACCGAGAGAGTACATTTATAGTACCTGAGTTGTCCTGATTAGTGAATCGTTGTGGGTTATGCTGAGAGTTCTTGTGAGATCAAGGTGTAGTGGTTGGCATCTCGTTGAATTCAAAAAAGTATTTGGGTGGCTGGTCCTAGGTCCATGATGAATCCCATTCACATTTTTGAATTTTTCTCATACATTTTTAACATTCATGTGTCCATATTATTCTATTGCATGAGAGAAAGTAACATTTGGTGTTAGAGCCAAATTTCTGATGGCTCCATGGAATGGTTTTTCATAGCCTAAATGAGTAGTTATGGTTTTCATGAATGCTTTTGAACAAGGGGTTCATGTTTTGTCAAAAGCAAAACAGGCAAGGTTGCTCATTTTCAGGGCTCCATCTATAAGATCTATTTGTTTTTGAAGCATTTTGTTGCTCTTGAGACATAGTTTCATGTTAAAAATGTTATGTTGGGGCTTCTGAAGTGCTTTTCCATTGCTCTTTAAAATTTCAGGGCATTGGAAGGAAGGTTGTTTTTAGATCTTGCAAAACCCCTAGGACCCATCTAGAGTCTGACTCTACAACCCAAATTGGTCATTTAGACCATTCAGATCCTTCCGATCCATACTAGATGTTGGACAGGTGGTTGCTCTAGACACCAATTTTGACCCTCAAGTTGGGTACTGTTTCTTGCACCAGGCCTTAGGAGAGATGGTCCATTGGTTTGGTCACTCCCAACAATCATATGTGCCCACAATTGACTGGAATCATCGTATCTATGGAGATTAAACCCTTGGATCCTAAGGTTATTACAACTATGCCAAAGTTCTAGAGGGAGATAGAATCCATTCTAAGCATCTATGGAGCCTCAAATAAGATGTTGAAGACATGGTGATTATGATTATGTAGGTTCAACGAATGCAAAAAAGCAAAGAAGGGAATGCTTTTGAGTGGCAAGAATCACTCTTTGTGAATGCATGGAAACAAATTCTAAGGAGCAAGTAGCAATGTAAGGTACAATAAGGACCTTTGGATGCAGATTGACAAACTTAAGATGCAAATATCCACTTAAAGGGTAAAAAATTAGGAAACATTAAAGGGAAGTGAAAACATTCCAGGCACAAAACTCCAATTTGAATGCATATGTTGATCTTGTATTCGTTAAGAAAGAATTTGTGTTTGTTCGATTAATGTGAGAAGTTACAGGCAAATTACTGTGTAGATTATATCAGTGGTTTTAAACCAACCAAATCGACTAGATTACAGCTGAGGTGAATGTTAATCCTATTTAATGCTTTGCACACTAGCAGGCAAATTGATATAGAGTGCTACACAAACTGATGCTTCTGAGGAACTTCTTGTTGAAGATGATGTTGATTTTCTTGTTGCAATTGATGTTCCAATTGATGTTGTTGATTCTCATGGTGTTGACATACATGTGGTGCGATCTACTCTGTTGTTGGTCCTTGGGAGAAGATTTAGGCAAATTTGTATCAGAGACGATTCAATCATCATCATGGGATTGCTTCTAGTGTGTCTAACAGTTCTAGACCAATTGAGTTTGTTCAAGTGGGAGAAACTATGGATGGCGATAGAAAATCTTCACCTTGGCATGATAGAGTTGACCATATATAATGTCCTCAACAAATATTTATGTGAATAATATCAAATCTGAAATCTCTCAACATATATTGAACAAATATTGAAATTTAATGTATCAAATTTGCTAAAAAATGAGCAACACAAATTGACAATTATTGAAAGGGTGACTTCCCAAATATGCTGGAGCTGATTCTTATTAATCAAATGTGCAGCAAAAATGCTGAAATATATCAGATATCACAGCAATACAAATGATGGATAAATTTGAAATAATCTTTTGTAGTTGGAGCTCCCTTCTACACAATATTGCAAATACAAACTATTGAAATATATGCTGAAAATCCAAACAATTTTTGAAGTGCAGATTACAACCTCTGTGTGAGATTGCCCTCAAGAAACCAAAGGGGTTTCGTCCTCTAATTTCCAAATCCAAGGGTTTTCATCGTTAGATTGATAAATTGACACAAGTGCTCAAACAATTTTGACAGAGTTTTGGTAAGATAAAAAAAAGAGATGAGAATATGAAGAAACTACATGCATTTTGTAAATGCTGAAGGCTTAACCGGGGCACCCAAATTCCAATGCCCCTCTACATAAACAAATAATAATTAATATTATTTCCAATATTCTCATGTAGCATCTTTTGCAGATAGATTCTTCCAACGAATCAGATACTTTGTAATGCTTCTATTTCTCAATTTCTTCACCCTAGTATCAATAACATCAAGTACTGATATGAGCTTTCCTTCATCATCCAATGGTGGCAAATCCACTGAAGGTGTGACATGTTGTTCAAGTGTCCCTTTGAGGCAAGACACGCGGAAAACATTATGGATTCTGCTATTCTCTGGCAACTCTAATTCATATGCAATTTCATCAACTCTCCTCATGATCCTATAAGGTCCATAAAAGCAGGGTTTGAGCTATTCAGCTTCACTTCTTTTGATGGAAGATTGCTTGTATGGCTGCAATCTGAAAAAAACTGTCTTCAACCTCAAATGACCTCTTTGTGTAGTTCTGATCTACATAGAATTTTTGTTGATTCTGGGCTTGCTGAAGGTGGTCTTTGAGTGATCTCAATATTTCCTGTTTATGCTTTACCAAGTCACTAGTTGTTGGCACTTTTTTACTTGTGAACACTAAGTCAACAAAGGTTAATGCATCATAACTGTATAATGCCATAATGGAGACATACCAATGAACATGTGGTGGGTAGTGTTGTACTAATATTCCTCCAAGTGCAACCATTTAACCCAAGCTGACAACTGGTATGAAACATAGTTCCTCAAGTACCCTTCAACCCACTTATTCACTATTTTTGTTTGTCCATCTGTTTGAGGATGATAGCTTCTGCTAGGAGTGAGTTTGTACCCATCAAATGAAATAGCTCATACCGAAAAGAACGAGGAATCCACTATCTCTATCATTGACAATATTTTTAGGCAATCCATGTAGCCTAAACACTTCTTTGAAAAATAAATCTGCCACTTGATATGCTTTGAATTATGAAGAAATGACAAAGAAGTGTGCATATTTAGTTAGCCTATCCACAACAACATAAATACAATCTTTACCATGTACCTTAGGGAGGCCGGTGATGCAATCCATGAGTACACTCCTATTTTTGATTTGGAATAGGTAGTGGCTGTAGCCAACCTGCTGGAAAGACATGTTTTGCTTTGTTCTATTGACAGGTTATGCATTCTCTTATGTGTTTGAGGGCATCCTCCTTAGGGCCCTTCCATGAGAATCTTTCTTTGATTTTCTTGTAGGTCTTGTAGTATCCTGGGCATCCTACTAGTGGTGCATCATGAACAACTCTCAAAATCTTTGCTTTCATTTTAGATTTAGGGACTAAGAAGATTCTGTTCTTTTAAAGAATGAGACCATCTGCTATTATGAATTTGTGATTTTTCACTTTTCCATCAAGGAGGTTAATAGTAAATGTGTTTTTAACATATTCTACCATAATATAGACTTTCCAATCGGTAGAAATAATAGAAGTAGAACATAAACTAGAAAGAGCATCAACAATTATATTTTCTTTTCCTTTTATGTACTTTATGTCAAAATCATAAGCTTGGAGCTTACTCACCCATTTTCGCTATTTGTCATTCAAGCGTTGTTGGTCAAGGAAGAACATCAAACTGTTATGATCTATCTTCACCACAAATCACCCACAAACTAGATACTGTTCGAATTTTGCCAAGGCGTGCATTATGGCCAACTTCTCTTTGTTATAGACAGAGAATTCTTTTTTTGATTTTCTCAACTTCCCTTGTTCTCTTTTTGGATACTTGATTTCTCTTTCATTGGGAATCATCAATCATTTTATTTACCTTGCAGGCTGGCACAATTAAAGGTTTGATATGATTGTAATGTCTTCAACAAATATTTATGTGAACAATATCAGATTTGAAATCTCTCAACATATGTTGAACAAATATCGAAATTTCACGTATCAAATTTGCTCAAAAATGAACAACACAAATTGACAATTATTGCATAAATAAAGAGTGCTTCCCAAATATGTTGGAGTTGATTTTTATTAATCAAATGTGTAGCAAAATATGGAAATATATTTCAGATACTACAACAATACTAATGATGGATAAATCTGAAATATTATTAACTTGGGTCCAAAATTTAATATTAATAAAAATTATTTTCCTAACACTTTCCCCTTAGTCCATGGGAATCAAATATTGGAATGGGCTTTTGAGTCCTCAAACAAAATTACTTCGAAAGGGCACATTACATTAAATAGACCATATTGGATATGCATATATAGTGGGATAGATGTGTATATTTGAGGATGAGTACGAGACAAATGCACTTTTGGAATGACCTAATTAAACCAGAAGGCAGGATGTGATACCATTTTTAGTCAATATTTTTTGATGATGTGTTCTATGCAGTCCTCAAGTTGTGGAAATCCTCTAAACAGAAGTGATGATCATGGTCTTGGAGGATCGAGAAATGAACATGACATCAGATTAGAGACCATTCGCATTTGATCAACAGATGGCTCGATACCAGGTAGCTTGCATCTGGGGAGAGCATCATTGACCTGACTGTTTGCTAGAGAGGGGAGTATGAAAGTGTTATGTCAGGTTCTGAAATCCAATAGACAGATGATTACCAGTATCAGCTTGTGGAAAGAGGTTAATCGTGCAGTCAGTGAAAGTGAAAGTGAGGAAGGACTCGATAGTTTCCTTTTTTAACTGTTGATTGATTGAGGCTTGAATTCAATGTTGATGATGATCGAGTCATCATTCATCCCTTGCAACAAAAAGCCAGAGAAGAAGACAGGTTGTACTTTTTGTACATTGTGGTATCCCATTGAGGGCGGGGGGCAGGCACAGGATAACACTAGGATCAATAAAAGGACTATATTTTGGATGTCCAGTATACAACATACAACTATAGATTAAAGGATTGGTTTGCAGTTCAACCTAGTGGGTACATTGATTGGACTTGAGTGATTCTGATGAATAAGTCCCTGTGAGTCATAGAGAGAGTTCTAGTTAAACCATAAGGGTGTCATGGTTGATGTCTTGTTGAGCCCTAGAGAATATTTGGCTAGGTCCAGATGTCTTCGGATTTTCCTAATATAAGCTTA
Organism: Cunninghamia lanceolata; assembly: GCA_027924645.1. Classification (NCBI taxonomy): domain Eukaryota; kingdom Viridiplantae; phylum Streptophyta; class Pinopsida; order Cupressales; family Cupressaceae; genus Cunninghamia; species Cunninghamia lanceolata. Next base: position 137,523 of record BSBN01001403.1, on the reverse strand, counting down.
CCATTTTTATCTCTATATTGCTCAATGTGTGTGATTGTAAATAATAATTTCAAGATTCAACTTTTTGATGCTCAATGCATAATTGAGTATACATCAGGTCAATTACTTAGTCTTCAATAATGTGAGCAGAACCAGTGGCGCATTGCTCGTGTTAGTATTACATGCCCAACTTCACTAAAAGATGTGTGGAGAAACTACATAATTGTTCAATTGAATTGCTGTTATCTTTTCCGATCTGGACCTACATTTGATATAGATGTATGTGCTATTCTTGTATAACGAACCTCCAAACCTAACATTGAAGAAGTGCTTTAGTTTAATGCCAGCACATGAACTCTAAACAATAAAATCGTCAAATTAATAAGATTCTCGATTAGTTATCCTAAACGAAATATTCCAGCTCATCTGTTGTTAGTTGTTCTAGCTGAATGCATATAATGATATCCAATATACTTTGTAGATACTTGACAAGGATATAACAATCATATGTTTTACTTTCATGTCAATTCTTAATCACAGCATATATTTTCAAATTGAATGCAAGTGTTGGCAAAGGTTTAAAAAGGCGTGCCAGTACCTTAGGAAATTAAAGAGTACCTGAAGAGAGTTTGCTTCCATGCAGTTATGCCCATACATGCAAACTAGAGGATACCAATGGTACCTGCTGAAACATGGACATGAATACGAACATGAACCTTGTGACATAGATTACAACTACTAGAAATCAAAGAAGCTTTGATTTGTTTTTAATAGTTAAAAAAGAAATCTTTCAAGTCTAATGAGACAATTACGTGATCTATGTTTGATGGCTCTTTCTTCAGTAAAAATGTTAGTTTGTTGCGAAACTAATATTTCATTGATTTTTTTGAATTTTTGTAGAGGGGAAGTAAGGTGCTTACGAACAAAATAATGGCCAAAACACTTACATTGATACAAACCATGTCCGTTGCAGGTGTTTTCTCTGCAGTTTCTTTCTGGTATGATCAATTTCTGGAACTGATGTGTTACACTTTTTTTGGTTTTTGACTTCCAAGTTGCTTTTTACTTGTATTTTGTATGTAAAGTTTTCATGTTACCCCGATTTTTTATTGTGTATACTTTTAACAAGCAGGTATGGGTTTATGTTTGGAAGGGAATCTGCAAGGAAAGAACTGGGAAGCAAAATTGAGGAGCTACGAAACATTGCCAATGATCAACAGAGTTAACAGAGTATAACAATTTCAAAATAAAGCTGTTCATTTGAATAGTGCTATAATGTGATCTTGAATTTGGATCTGGAATAAGTTATAACTCTTTTTTGTTGTTGCAAGAATGGATTCTCCTGAAAATGGGGATCGAGGACATACAACACAGAAAAAATGGAAGAAAATTGCTTATGGAGGAATGCAATCTGGTTATGATGATAACTATACTGATGAATCATTTTTGGAAGACATGGTAATGAATGCTAATGTAGTAAGGAGGGATACTCTGACTGTAATTCGGGATTCTGTTGCAGTGGTCCAATACATCTGTATTGTAGCTTTGGTTGTATCTGTATGGACTTATTCTTTGAGAGCTGAGCTTGATGAACACCTCCTTCTGATGATGGATGCGGTTTTGTTGGGATTGGGCTTTTTAGTACTGTTGTTGACAGCAAAAAGAATTTCCTTATCACTCCTATATCGATATGCTCTTAATGTTGGCTTTTTTGTAGGTGGGCTTTATGTGTTGGCCCCTGTCTATGAGACACTGACTAGGTCCATCAGTTCAGATTCTATCTGGGCACTCACTGTATTTCTTCTCTTAATCCACCTATTTTTGCATGACTATGCTGGCTCTACCATTAAATCTCCCGCATCTTCAGTGTTAAACCAAAACTTGCCTGCTGAAAATCACACTACATTGACCAATAATGTTTCCCTGAACGCTTCAATTGTAGCATCAGTACTGATTGCTTCTCGCTTACCATCCAGGCTTCTTGTGTTTGCTTTAATACTTTTCTCGCTAGAACTTTTTTTATTTTCTCCTCTTGTTACCCACTGTTTAAAGCAGTACTCTGTCAAATTGTATTTGTGCTTTTCTTTCATGTTGGTGGTTATAACTCTTGGCCTTGTTTTCCCCTTGCATCGTTTAGTTTTTTTTCTTTTTGTTGGACTCCTTGTTTTTATCATGATAGTGTGTCCCTATTGGTTGATAAAAGCTCAAGAATACAAGTTTGAGATCAAGGGTCCATGGGACGAAGCGAAACTATGCTTTGACATAACAGACTAGGGTGATCAGAAGGATCTGGTCTGGCAGTAAAGACTGTCTGTCTTCCATGAGGCCGCCAGTGCCTGTATGCTGAAGTGTTTTGTGCATTCATGGGTCCTTAAATCTACTGAGAGGGCATATACCAGTTTTGTGTGCTGATCCCCTTGCATGAATTTATGTGATCAAGCACTTTCTTCCTACCGATGAAGTCAAAACATTTCGCCAAATTAGCAGAGAGCTTTGCTCTGTTTATGTCTAATTATTCATGTGGAGGTGGTCTTTGATCCGAGTATATATACATTTTAGCTTATCATAGTTATAATTTAATTTGTAAGATTTGGAATCCTCGAAGTGGGAGTTTCAATATATTTTCGATTTAAGTTATGTTAGGGCTGTTAAATGTTTCAATTTGAAGAAATTTCTGATGCATGAAAAATAACTAAAAACCTTCCATGACTCGTCTTAGAAAAAAGTTTGCCTGCTTAAAGCACTGCAAGGAGCTAGTTTGAGAAGATGAAGTGAACAGTCTGTCTTCCATGAGGCCGCCAGTGCCTGTATGCTGAAGTGTTTTGTGCATTCATGGGTCCTTAAATCTACTGAGAGGGCATATACCAGTTTTGTGTGCTGATCCCCTTGCATGAATTTATGTGATCAAGCACTTTCTTCCTACCGATGAAGTCAAAACATTTCGCCAAATTAGCAGAGAGCTTTGCTCTGTTTATGTCTAATTATTCATGTGGAGGTGGTCTTTGATCCGAGTATATATACATTTTAGCTTATCATAGTTATAATTTAATTTGTAAGATTTGGAATCCTCGAAGTGGGAGTTTCAATATATTTTCGATTTAAGTTATGTTAGGGCTGTTAAATGTTTCAATTTGAAGAAATTTCTGATGCATGAAAAATAACTAAAAACCTTCCATGACTTGTCTTAGAAAAAAGTTTGCCTGCTTAAAGCACTGCAAGGAGCTAGTTTGAGAAGATGAAGTGAACAGGATTGTCTTTATGGAAAAATTAGGTTGGAGATGATATATATAAAGAAAAAGGTCGCTTAAGATTCTTCAGAGCAGGTTTTTGGATCAGTGCATCTTAACCAGTCTTTTAGGTCAATCTCTCCAGGGGGCCCATCTACGTCTTCCTTTAGAGACTTGATTATTCTTGATCTTTCTTTGGGTGCAGGGAAAGGGGCAAGAGTAGTTTTTCAATGAAGACCAATATGCCCTCTGTAAACACCTTTTCGATTAAACACCTTTTCGATTTGCAAGGAATTTAACAATTTCAAGCTTGCACTTTACACAGGAATATGGTAGAGAAGTAGAAAAATTATGAGACCAACAATGGCCATTAATTCAGTATCATTAATTCAATATCAACCTCTAACCTTCCAATAGAGATTAAAATGTGTGGGCAAGATGACTTGGAGTGGCTAAATAAGTTTATTATGGTTTTTATGTTATTAAATATGGAATGGTTAAAGTACTATTTAATTCTTCAACTTTTAACTCGAGTTTCCATAAATTCAGAAGACCTAAATTGTCTTGTATGTTTACGCAAACAAAGGTGTTCTTGTGCACTTTCTTGTGTATTTTTTCAGTTTGAAATGACATCTTTTTACTATCAAATCCCATTTGAAGGTGGATAAATTCAATGTATTGTTGGGGTGTTACACTAATCATTTGGAATTGTTTGCTTTCTTTCGTATCTTAGATGTTAAAAGAAAATGTCAATGCTATTGACTGTGGTAAGCTCTAGTATAAGGGTTGCTGATCACAATTGAAGGGTTTTTGGAGGAGATACTCTCCTAGTTATTATGGCTTTAACATTAGTTAACTCTAGAATATTAGACTCAGTGGTCTATAAGAAGTCCTTGTTCTGCCATGCTTAAGAGAAAAGAGCAAGGCAATTTACTGTGTTGTGAATATGTTAATACGTAAAACAAAATTGATATTTGACTGTGTTGTAAAACCAAGATGTTAATGTGAAAAAGGAGGTTGCTTTGATTACATGGTGGATAATTTTTTTTGATTACAAGATGTATAATACATTAGAAGATGTCAATCTTGGTGGCTTTTATCAAAGGCATTGCTGGTATTTTAATTATTTAGGCAAAATGCCCATGCGATGGTGGGAGGTTGAATCTTACCAGTGTAATTAGTCGTCGTCTTATCATATAGGCGAATGTTATTAGTTATGGTTAGTTTTAGACATTATTGATAAATTAAGCTCTATGTGAAAATTGAAGGGATGCAAATTCTATAAGCATTTATGGTAGCTGAAAATCAATACGGGGTTTTAATTCTACCTTCTTTTTTGTTTTCTAAGAAACAATACAAAGAATTTAATTCGACATTTTTTTTAAGAAACAATACGGGGGAATTTAATTCTACCTTTTCTTCGAGTCATTTACTACCAAACAAGCTACTAATTTGATCCACTGTGTAAATTGAAAAATTGTAGTTAATTTCATTATGTATTATTGAATTAAAAAATTCAAAATAAAACCAACCAACAAGAAACATATGAGATAGTTCTTCAAATATTGTTGCAAACATTCATAGCCTAGAATTATTTTTGATGAAATTAGCTTTTATTGTGTACTTGGAATTTCCAACCAACCAAAATGGTTTACTACAGTGTAGATTTCTCAAAAGGCACTATTGACATCGGAATATAAGCAATTCAAAGCACATAACATGAATTTGAAAGCTTCTACATTAAAACTATGTAGGAATTTTTTGTATTAATGCATTGGATCACTTAATGAAGAGATCCATCTTCAGGGTGAAGAGAAAAAAATAAAAATCAAATTGATGTAGATTTATTAATCATTTTTTTGTACTAGGTGTTTTTGAATTCAACTATAATAGATTGTGGAAAAAATATCATATCCTTAAACACATAGCATATTTGTTTTAGATTTATCAAACAAATCTCATTCATAAAAATCAACTTATAGGTAACACAATAAAATCAATTGGAAAGGAACCATCCTTGTTCCATGATGGACCTCAATAATAACTCCCTACAAAATCAAATTATCCAACCTTTTCACCTAATCCTAATAAGTAGTTATATGGGAAAATATTATAATCAATTTAAACTTCTTAATGTTTTAGGGAATAATAATATGGATGTTTGTTAAGTTAAAGTAGTAGTTGGTTGAGAGCCCCTTAGTTACTTATGAGGGCAAAAGTTTTACCCTTCAAAACAAATAAAAACTAATTTTATAGTATACTATAATATCAATAAAATTTAGAGGATGCTTAGAGACATACTTTTAGGACTTCAGCAAAATAATAATATGGATGTTTGTTAAGTTAAAGTAGTAGTTGGTTGAGAGAACCTTAGTTACTTATGAGGGCAAAAGTTTTACCTTTCTAAACAAATAAAAACTAATATAATAGTATACTATAATATAATAAAATTTAGAGGATGCTCAGAGACATATTTTTAGGACTTGAGCAAAAAATTTAATCAAAATAAGTCACAAGATGTATTCTTTAACATCATTGATTGAATTCCAACTTGTATTCTCTTAATCCTCATCTTTAAGAAAACTTCTCTCAATTAAGTATTTAGGATTTCCTTCATTTGCTACTCTTCTCATGGGATATATGAGTAAAATTACTAGAAAAGATCAAATCATGGATCTACTAATAGACTCAAATGGTTGACGTTAGTTAATGAATCACTCTCATTAATTTGTTTTTCCAAGTTCTTCCTTTTAGTTTTTTTTCCTCTATTGTCCCCAAAAGTGTCCTCAAATACATGATAATCTTTTTAGAATAGTAATTGAACTAAGACCATGGATTTCCTCATCCTTGATTAAGAAAATTAAACTCAAATTTTAGAATAGGGCTGAAACTTATATCAACTTTGTTGGTTCAATACATGCATGGCTAAAAAAATTACAAAACCCTGAAAGCTATTTGGAACTAACATAAAATTTATGGAACAAAATTTGATCCCCTAAAGAATGGGCAAAACCCAATATTTGTGTGGGCAATGTTTCTATATAAAATTTAAACTTACAAGAATCTACAAAGAGAGGTTTAGCGACTTGTCTCTTTGCCCACTTTGGAACTTGCGCTATGATATATTTGAAGTCCTAGTGTAGGTTTACACATCCATTCAAGATGTTTGGTTAAATTGGAATAACAATATTTTAAAATCTACAATATTAAGGCAACATGGGACATTGGACTAAGATTTCATAGGATAGGAACTTTGGTTGAAATAAAACACTATTTTTGAAGGAATGACTAAATGAATTTGTAATCTTTTCTAAGGACCTTCTAATGAATTTAGGTTAAGTGCCTTATTTGAGTCAGACTTAATATATGTGTTACATTAGCCTGCTTTGAATATATGTATTGATGTGTATATGTAAAAACCAAACCCATTGTTTTCATGATTAAGTGTCATGTTTGATAAAGTGTTATTGTCTATATGACCCATCATATGTTTTGATCTTTTTCACATTGTTCTTCTCTTGTTAAAGCTTAGTTTCTTCTTTCCTAAGGGTGCAGAGCAGGACATTCTTTCAAGGCATCTTAATTCAAAGAGTGTTTTCCAAGAAAAACCTAATTTTCAAGCATTATTGATGCCATGCAAACCATTATGAATTTTCTACTAATTTTTCAAAGTAGTTGGGGATCTATATAAGGAAGGTATATTCTAAATTTTAGATTTTTGTGATTATTTTTGATCAAGTTATTGCAATTTCAGGATTTTTCATAAATTTGCTTTACATACATCATTTAATTTTTTCATCTTATTTCTCTATGTTTTTGTAATGATCAAGAAAATTCATTTGGGATATGTTCTTTTGAGTTTTTGGATATGAGGTTGATCTCATTCCATAAATCATATAGTCAAATTTCGGTCAAAAGTGACTTATTCGCATACTCACACATTCTTTGCCCAATATTGAATAAGATCATTAGAGATATGAAGTCCAAGGACCTAATCATCTACAAGAAGAAACACAAATGGAAAAGGAAAAACATTAAGGTCAACATACTTATCCACAAGATGCCAAACAAGGTACATTTGTTTTTTCAAGGAAAAATATTATTATTGTGCAAGATTTGGTAAATGAATGTTCTTGGATTTGATATATCAAAGAACATTTTAGAGAAAAGGGGAAACAAATTCTTCTCTTCCCACAATGGTTAAGTTTCTTCCCATCTTTCTCTTTATGCTACTTCTACTTTTCGATCCATTGTTTTGATTGCTAAGGTAGATGATATAGACATTCTTTGGAATTAGTGATTGGATCACATCAACAATGTGACAATGTGCCACATGGTAAATAAAAGAATGGTCTATAGATTTCCCCTATATTCCCATCTAGTAGTGTATCTCAAGGTTGTATGCTTGGGAACATCATCGAGTAGAGTTTGTGAAAAAAGTTACATATCATGTGTCATAACCTTTGGAGATCATTCACATAGATGTTTGTGGACCTATGAAGAAGCCATCTTTAGGAGGGTCCAAATACTATATCACTGTCATTGATGACTTTTATAGAGTTTTAAAGATCTTTTGTATCAAGCATAAGGACGAATCCTTCCTCAAGTTCAAGGAACTCAAAGCATGCATTAAGAACCAATGCGACCGATAAATCAAGTGTCTTTATCTATCTTTATCTAGATTAAGGATATGGATAATTTAGCAAATAATTTCAAAGGTATTTAAGAGATCATGTAAACTTTAGGAAGCCCAGCATAACCTTTGATAAGTTAAAGGATATCTTCACTTTAGGAGTCTCCTTCAAAGGGGACCTTCCACAATAGTCTCTATGATCCAATTCGCTATTCAAGCTTAAGGGGGATGTTGTATCTGATGAAACTCCCAACAACTCAAACATGCTGTTGACATCGATGAATTCAGGATATATGTTGCTACTTATGTGGAGCTAGTGTTTAGATGTGTTTACAAAATTTGCATATACAACCCTCATGCTATACAGATAGCTCACAATCTATGCATTATTATGATTAAAAACCCATTCAACGAGGATAAAATGTGGAATGAATGTCTATGTCTCGTGGTTGACTTTGGAGAGAAACCATTAATTGCTATAAATATGTAAAAGGTGGCAACTTTGACATTCAACCAAAAGAATTGATTTCCTAGTGATTTGTTCTTAGATTGTTTCTTTAGTTTTTTAATATCGAAATTAGTTTACAAATAGAGCTCAAAACAGGCACCATAACACAAGATTTACAAATAGAAATCAGCAACCAAAACACTAATCATAGAGAAGCCATATAAAACATTCTTACAAGCTCCTCATCAAACAAATACTGGTCTAAAACAGATTAACCATTCATATTAGAATTCAAATACCATGAAATATCATTAACCAAGAGCTAAAACCTCCAAAATCCGTATCAACATCACTGTCCACATTTGAAACACCAAACACCAAAAGGTAAAGACCAGCTCCATGACAGTCTAAAACAAAAGGCAATGCCACCAACAGATAGAACAATTTGAACAAAATAATAATTAGCCACTAGTTACACATCTTTAGAATATTTCTTATTGCCATGTCTATAGCCCAAATTCTCCACATCATTCTTTGAAGTGTTAATCCTAAAATCAACACATTCTTTCAACTTGAATCATCAGGATACATCCTGATAAGAATAGGGTACAGGGCAGAAGAATCTTCATCATTACTATCTGAGGAGACTAAATCATCGACAGGAACACCAATAGGAATATCAATTAAAACCTCATCTGCAATCTTTTTCCCTTTAACAACAATAATAGCAGGAAAGGAAGAATTCAGATCAGCAGTAGCATTGACATCAATAGAAGGAAGCATTCTAGAAACCACTCTTGGGAAAGAGGAAGCACTGACATCTACTACCTTAACAAAACCAACTACAGGACCAGAGAGACCAACAAAAGCTGCAACAAGGGACTTATACACCACACAAATAGAGAAACCATTAACAACAACTGGACTGAGACCACCCATATAAATAGAAAGATCAATTCAAGGAACCTAAGATTTTTGAAGACTAGACACCGTTGGACTCAGATCAAAAGAAGAATCATCTTCAAAACTATCAATCATCAGAATATTACCTTGCTGTTTCCAACCATCATTACCGTACAAGAAATTGTTTGAACTGACACCCCATTGAGGATTAAAGGCAGTATCCTCCACAAATTTCTTTATGTCCTCCCTTTTATGAACCTATAATGCAACATTATTGACAACCACAAAGATTATGACTTTCTTTGAAAAGTCAGTGATCAACTGCTTACTATCCTGGAAGACTTCATTATTTCTCACTATTCATAAATACCAACGAATCTCATAAGACATGACATACCACAAATTAAGAAGAAAATTGTCTCATTTTATAGAACAAACAATCTTTCCAAATAGGATATCATGCTAGATAATAGATTTCTTAGCAAAGGACTCTTCCCAAGAAGGTAGCAAATAATTCCACACCAATTTAACAAACGAGCATTCAAAAAACAAACGAATAATAGACTCAATGTACCCATAAAATAAACATGACTTATACACCCAAGATTAAGCATGACATCACCAACAACCAACTTGTTAAATACAAGCATGTTGGGATTAGGTGTGTCATACACCTTGCAAGTCCTAATATTTGTTTTAATTATATTTATTATGCATGCACATATTTTGGGCATCTCACTTGGAGTGGCACTATGTGTCACTTGTAGTTTGTATTTTGGCAATTTGTTTTTTATCACTTAGTGTCATGGAAGTTGCTAAATGCAACTATGACAACTTGTAAGGTGTGTAAAAGTTGCTAAAATGGAAAGAGCTTGAAAAAGGAAATTACAATTGGAAACTTGAAAAGCAAGATTTTAGGAGATTGCGAAAGCATGATTTTAGGAGCCAAAAATGGAGTGCCATATTTGGAGAGTTAGTTATGATTTGAGTAACTTTCTATATTATGGTGGATTTGATTCTCCATGACTAGGCATTGTAACTCATGGTTTTGAGTTTCCATTTTGGTGGTTTCTTGTATTAGAACTCTTATAAATTGAAGGCTTGAGAAGTTTGTGAGAGTTTTATGCAGGGTTATGCTGTCAGTTTTTCCTCCAGAGGAGCAAGATGTAAATCTCCATTTAAGGCTTTGAGCCTGCAAGTGTATTGTAACATGTTTGTTGTTACAGATTAATACATTGGTTCGATGCTTTGGAGTGTGGGGTTTTTAACCTGAAAGGGTTTTCCCCACGCATATTGGTGTCTCTTCTCTTTTGTCTATCTTTCTTCTCTTCTTCTTCTTTTCATATTCTTAAAGTGTTAATTTATATGCCGTTATGCTGCTGAAATTTATTTAGATCTGTTAACTACATTATCTTTCCTCTAAGGATTAATGTGATGGGAAATCAACTATGTCTGTTTCCACTTTAAGGGCATAGTAGTATGTGCTTGCATCAAGTTATTGAATATCTATTTAAGTAAAATATAGGATGTTGTAAGATGCATGTTGGGTTCTCTTACCCTTTTAATTGGTATTAGAGCTACGGTGGTTCTATGGTTGCATGAGATTGCATGTGTTGGTTCCATGGTGTTTAAGGTTCTGGGTATTTCTTCTGTTGTGATTTCTTAGCTTGGCAAGCTTGAGGGAATATGTAGGAAGGAATTGGTTGATTATTAATCCTTGTTTGAGTGGAAGTCTTGCAGTTGATCTTGTTTTCAAGTTACATCAGGCATTTGAAGGATAGAGAAGATGGAGTATTATGGAGTTGATCATGTGGTTACATTTAATATGATATTGATCTGGAGCTCTTGTTTGATAGTATGTAATAACCCTCATGCATGGTGGTTATGTTCTTTCATTCTATGGTCATTTGCAACTAAGTATTCATGTTGAGTGTTTGTTTTTGGCTCCCTGATCACATGGAGAAACTTGGGTTTTCATGACTATGGTTTGATGTGCTTATGTTGGGTGCTTGGTTTTAGTCCTTGGCATTAGAAGGCATTGTTTTGTTAACCTTGAATGCATGTAGGCTATGGAGTTAATCATTGGATGATCTGAAAGCTTCTAAAATAGCCTAGTTCCTCCGTATGCTTGAATATGGTGGTGGTTGTGGAGTTGGCCTACAAGTGGGTCTGAAGTTCCTGGACCTCTTCTTCCTTTTGGTTAGTTGTACTTGCATGTCTCAGTTTCATGTTGGTTGGATCTGAGGGTTCTGTAGATTTTTCTTTCAAAATATATGTTTATGCAAGTATCTGTGTTATTCCATTATTGTAGTTTAACTATTTTGGTGGTTTTTCAGACTTGTGGTTCTTCCAGATGATAAGTGGATATGGATTTGCATGTGTGTCAGTGACATGGTGGTTTTGCAGGTTTTACATGGTTAATCAAAACTTATGGTTTTGTAGATCTGCGGATAAACTATTTTTCAGATTATGAATCCTTGTGGGTGTTTCTGGATGTAAGATAGTTGTAGGTTTGCATGTATGCTTCGTGCATGGTGTGAGGAGGTTTGTAGCTTTTTCCGTGTGGAGATGCTAGTATGTGATTAGTCACTCATCATTTCTACAATATTTGCTTGATGGGTTCCTTGACAGTGGTTACTCATATGTGGACTTGTTTGGCAAATCGAATCTAGTGATGATTTGGTGTTTGAGTCTTGTGGTCTACATGTTATCTTGTTTTAATCTTAGTTTGCAGGTTACTAATGTGGTGATGAGTTTGCATGTTTCATGTTTGGGATCTACGAGTTATGTAGTTTTGTGGGCTGATCACCTATTTGATTGCAGTGGGATGACTTGGATGTGGACTGTCTATATCCACAATATTGATTCAATATTTATGCAGACTTTGTTAGTTGGCCTTGTCTGTGGTCATTTGTGCATTGGGATGAGAGGATGGACGATTAGAGTGCCTGGATAGTTAGTTATTGGGACTTGTAGCATGTTTATCACAATGTCATGGATAGTTTGGTTGCATAGTTTAGTGTGAGCTTTTGACAGTGATGGTTTTCTCTTCTTAACATGGAGATCTTGGTTCTACTTTATTCTTTTGTACTGCTGATATTGTAGGTGAAGTATTTGATTGTGTTAGAGCCATGGATTATCTTCATTGAGAGGATGGTTATCATAATGCCTTGATAAGTTCGGTATCACAGTTTCAGTGGGAGCTTTGGAAGTGATGCGGATCTATCACCTGGTGATGGATGATCTTCTATAGTGGTTGTAGGTGTCATGGTAAGGCTTTTGGATTATGATTCTTATATTCTGTGAAATTATTTTGACATCTTGAGTTCCATTGCTAGAGGATAGTTATCTTCATGTGATTGGAGATGGTATTGTGCCATGATGGATTCTTATTTCTAAGATTGGAGTTTTGGCATGATGGTGCCCCTTTGGCAAGATATGTTCATTGGAGCAGGTAGTGATCTCCTAGGAGGAGATGTTAGATCATGATATCATGTGTGTTCTTGGATTTTGTAGATGTGCAGTAGGAGCTTTGACAGTGGTCAGGTGAAGTTCTCTTTGGTTTTGAGTATTAATCATTTGCTTGAAGCTTCATGATTTTGTAGGATGAATTTTAAAGTTGGCATGTATTGGTTGATGGATGCTCATGGATACTAAAGATACTTGAGGTGAGGCTAGAGATCTCTTGTTGTGGGGATCATGTGTTGGAATGATGAAAATTCAGTAGAAAGACCGAGGAGCCTTCACTTGGGTATGACTTGGATGTGGATTGTCTATATCCACAATATTGATTCAATATTTATGCAGACTTTGTTAGTTGGCCTTGTCTGTGGTCATTTGTGCATTGGCATGTTACATTGGGATGAGAGGATGGACGATTAGAGTGCTTGGATAGTTAGTTATTAGGACTTGTAGCATGTTTATCATGATGACATGGATAGTTTGGTTGCATAGTTTAGTGCGAGCTTTTGACAGTGTTGGTTTTATCTTCTTGACATGGAGATCTTGGTTCTACTTTATTCTTTTGTACTGCTGATATTGTAGGTGAAGTATTTGATTGTGTTAGAGCCATGGATTATCTTCATTGAGAGGATGGTTATCATAATGCCTTGATAAGCTCGGTATCACAGTTTCAGTGGGAGCTTTGGAAGTGATGCCTTGATTGCAGTGGGATGACTTGGAAGTGGACTATCTATATCCACAATATTGATTCAATATTTATGCAGACTTTGTTAGTTGGCCTTGTCTGTGGTCATTTGTGCATTGGGATGAGAGGATGGACGATTAGAGTGCCTGGATAGTTAGTTATTGGGACTTGTAGCATGTTTATCACGATGTCATGGATAGTTTGGCTGCACAGTTTAGTGTGAGCTTTTGACAGCGATGGTTTTATCTTCTTGACATGGAGATCTTGGTTCTACTTTATTCTTTTGTACTGCTAATATTGTAGGTGAAGTATTTGATTGTGTTACAACCATGGATTATCTTCATTGAGAGGATGGTTATCATAATGCCTTGATAAGCTCGGTATCACAGTTTCAGTGGGAGCTTTGGAAGTGATGCGGATCTATCACCTGGTGATGGATGATCTTCTATAGTGGTTGTAGGTGTCATGGTAAGGCTTTTGGATTATGATTCTTATATTCTGTGAAATTATTTTGACATCTTGAGTTCCATTGCTAGAGGATAGTTATCTTCATGTGATTGGAGATGGTATTGTGCCATGATGGATTCTTATTTCTAAGATTAGAGTTTTGGCATGATGGTGCCCCTTTGGCAAGATATGTTCATTGGAGCAGGTAGTGATCTCCTAAGAGGAGATGTTAGATCATGATGTCATGTGTGTTCCTGGATTTTATAGATGTGCAGTAGGAGCTTTGACAGTGGTCAGATGAAATTCTCTTTGGTTTTGAGTATTAATCATTTGCTTGAAGCTTCATGATTTTGTAGGATGCATTTTGAAGTTGGCATGTATTGGTTGATGGATGCTCATGGATACTAAAGAGACTTGAGGTGAGGCTAGAGATCTCTTGTTGTGGGGATCATGTGTTGGAATGATGAAAATTCAGTAGAAAGACCGAGGAGCCTTCACCTAGGTATGGACATGAGTTCATGTTTGGAGCTAAGAGGAGATTGATCTTGGAGAGAGTCTATGAGGCTTGGTGTCTCTCAATTGAGCATTCTCATTCCCCACTCTTAGTTCACTTGGCATAAAATGATTTGATAGGTATTGCCAATGTTATTTCAGATTCATTTTGTTGTATGCTTTGATTTCTCATGGATATGGATCTTGAGCTATAGTTTCTAGTTCTAGAGGGTTCATTTGAGGATTACTTGGCATGGTTATCTCCTTAGGTATATGGTTTGATTTATGAGAAGTTTTGGAGATGTTAGTGGGCTATATTCCTATTTTTAGAATGGATTATTTCTTTGAGTTTGATCTTCTTTGGTTAGAGAAGCTTACATCCATTTTGGTTATATGAGATATATATGTTTTGTTTGATCTAATGAGATTGAACGGTTGGGTGTTGTTAAGGCTTTTCAGTTGGGGTCTTGTGAAGGAGATCTCACTTGGTACAACTTAGCACTTGGTGGTGTTGGCAGAAGGACTTGATATGGTTTGCAGTTTCTCTTTATGGTCTCATGTTTCTTCCTAGAGGTTCTTATTCATCTAGTATGATCACTGGGTTTGTGGTCATCTATTGTTGTTGTACTTTATTCTTTTTTAGTAATAGTATGTGTTCTTTTAATGTATATCATTTGAGATGTGGAGGACTTGGGAGAAGTGGAGGAGATCAAAGGTGAGAGAGTGAGTAGAAAATGATTTGTGGAAGTATGCTCTGTTTTGCAGTAGGTTGATTGCAGTTTGCAGATCATTGTGATTGTTCTTTGTATTATATGATTTGATTATAAGCCACACTTTGATGTAAGTGTTGATTGGTAGACTTTGAGTTACTTTGGTTGGCATTTCTCATGCAGTATGATTCCTAGGATGTATGTATGTCTTTGGTAGATTATTTTTCATTGGATTGCAGTATCAAGGGTCTTCATATTTTTTTGCACATCGATGGTTTTGGTGTGTTTGTTATCATGGGAGATGGTAACTTTGAGCAGGACAATGGATTATACAGGGATGAGAGTTGCAGTATGGGCTAGATATGTCATGTGTAGAAGTTCTATCAATGGTGGGTTTTTAGTTGGATGTAAACAACTAGTTGTGGTTGTTGTTCTAACTGTTCTAGAGCATTCATGCTTGATCTTGTTTTGGAGATGTTTGGACTTTAGAGTTGTGTTTTGATAATGGGTTGAAGTTGGATACATTGGTGTGTCTATGTGACATTTAGTGTTTCATCATGTTTTTGAATCCTAATATTTGGTCATATTGGTGATCACTTGGAAGATGTTGCAGGTGCTTCTGTAAAGCTCGTGAGCACAGTGGAGTTCAATTGAGATAGTATGGTAACCTTGGCGTTTCACAGATTGGTTGTGTTTCTCTTTGGCTCTTGCAAGGTATACGACAAGTGGGAGAATGTTGGGATTAGGTGTGTCATACACCTTGCAAGTCCTAATATTTGTTTTAATTATATTTATTATGCATGCACATATTTTGGGCATCTCACTTGGAGTGGCACTATGTGTCACTTGTAGTTTGTATTTTGGCAATTTGTTTTTTATCACTTAGTGTCATGGAAGTTGCTAAATGCAACTATAATAACTTGTAAGGTGTGTAAGAGTTGCTAAAATGGAAAGAGCTTGAAAAAGGAAATTACAATTGGAAACTTGAAAAGCAAGATTTTAGGAGATTGCAAAAGCATGATTTTAGGAGCCAAAAATGGAGTGCCATATTTGGAGAGTCAGTTATGATTTGAGTAACTTTCTATATTATGGTGGATTTGATTCTCCATGACTAGGCATTGTAACTCATGGTTTTGAGTTTCCATTTTGGTGGTTTCTTGTATTGGAACTCCTATTAATTGAAGGCTTGAGGAGAAGTTTGTGAGGAGAGTTTTATGCAGGGTTATGCTGTCAGTTTTTCCTCCAGAGGAGCAAGAGGTAAATCTCCATGTTAAGGCTTTGAGCTTGCAAGTGTACTGTAACATGTTTGTTATTGCAGATTAATACATTGGTTTGATGCTTTGGAGTGTGGGGTTTTTTACCTGAAAGGGTTTTCCCGACGCATATTGGTGTCTCTTCTCTTTTGTCTATCTTTCTTCTATTCTTCTTCTTTTCATGTTCTTAAAGTGTTAATTTATATGCCGTTATGCTGCTGAAATTTATTTAGATTTGTAAACTATATTATCTTTCCTCTAAGGATTAATGTGATGGGAAATCAACTATGTCTATTTCTACTTTAAGGACATAGTAGTATGTGCTTGCATCAAGTTATTGAATATTTGTTTAAGTAAAATATAGGATGTTGTAAGGTGCATGCTGTGTTCTCTTTCTTTTTCATCTATTTTTTTTTCAATACAATTAGACCAAATCTTTTTTAACCTCTTAGACAAAACATGCTCAGGATCATGGAGGCCCCGTTGTTTAAGTTTGTTAAACAAGTCCTTAGAACATGGACCAAATAGCATATAAATATTTTAGAGAAGCTTGCAAGAATGTCTTACCACCAAACCATTGAATGCTATTCCAAAGAGAATCATCCCACATAATAACCTCAAAATGTCACATCTCGTTTTTGGACTTTATTATAAACTAGATCATTGGACATTTTACTATGATTAATTTACTATGAGTGATTCCACATGTGTGAAAGTAAATATCGTGAATGTTATAAAGGCGTGATTTTGAAAGTCGATTTAATAATTGGATATTATTGGTACGATTATGGATGTACATTTTGTTTTGCTTCGGCTATGATTTTGGGGAACTAACCTATTAATGAAAATCTAGTGCGACTGAGTATAGGGGAATGGCGAAGATGAGAACATGGTTGAAGTAGAGATGTTCTAGCCACTCGGTAAGAACTATGTGATGTATTAAACCTGATGCACGCACACACTCACATAGTTTCATATCATATTGCATCATGGAATATTTTTATTGTGCATCGTTATATGGTTGCTAGTCTTGGTTGAGTATTTTATATAGTAAATGAACGTGTTGATGCTTAATGAATAGATAAATATGTGTTTAGTGCTACAGTAAGTCCTTTTAAATGCATAGCTTAGTTATGAAATTATTATGTTCCTTCAATTTATATTTATAGAATTGTGTATATTATATTATTTAATTATAAATAATAAAAGTATTTTTCTATATTTAAATAATTAGATTAATAAACATATTTAAATATAATTGTCTCATATATAAATATTCTTTGTTTTAACTTAAAATAAATATCTTTTAATAAAAATAAATAAATATATAGTATTAAAAATATATATATTATAAATGGAAATCTAATTTTAATAATAATAATCTTATCATGCAATATGAGTGGCAGATATAAGAGGAAGTTTTATTATTTCAAATAAAAATAATTGTTTTTGAACGCAAAAGAGGCATGCAAAATGAAAGTTAACCAAGAGTTTTCAAGGAAAGTGGATCTAAATATACAAAACCAATTTTAGGAGAGGATTATTCATGGATTAAAAATAGGAAAATAGAAGAAGGAAAAATCACCATTATTCAGTGATAGAAAGAGGAGAAAGGAGCACAGAAAAGGAAGAGCGACCAACATCAAGAAGCCAGAAATCGACCTTGGAGCAAGCAAGGAAACCAATTATTTTTCTTTGAGTTATTTTGCAAAAATTTATGGCTGAGTATACTGTTAAAACCTCGATTAAATATTGGCTTGCATCTTAATTCTTCTCTAGTGTAATACTTTGGTCGGCCTGGTTGTAGAGCACCATTTATGCCTTGCTAAATATTTCTGCTGCCTTAGAATGACTCCTATCGCCAGTTTATAAGATTAAACACCTACGTCATAATTTTGGTTCTTTTCTGGTAAAGATTGATTGCTCTATGTTCGTAGCCTGAATTGAATCGGCTTGAAACGAACTCTTCAAAGGTTATTTATGTTTTCTTTTTTTGTGGTCAACCTGCATTTAAATTGCTCTCTGTTTTATCCTCTATGTTTGCTGAAACGTTCTCCAACCTTTAAGCTTTGTAAACTTGATTTATTTCAGTCTATTTATCCATCTTATTTGCCTCTGTATTTTGCTTTTATAACGGGCTAAAGATCTTGGTGTCGGCCTTTGTATCATGATATCTGCTTGCATTTATTTATTTCTACCTGCATTTATTTATATCTGCATGTATTTATTTATATCTGCCTGTGTATTCTTTCTAAATCAGTCTGTAAATGGTTTTTAAATCGGCACCTTAGACCTTTTTAGCCAATCTATCATATTCTTTCTAAATCAGCGTCATGTCTTTTAAAGTAGACCTTTTTATCTTTTTGGCAGCCTGCATGTTACTTTTTTTTTGGGGGTCTAGGTATGATCTGGGCAGCCTATGTTTTCTTATCTCATGTTTAAAACCCTAGTGTCTATTCAATCTGTAGGTGGAACATCTCTATTCTTTTCCTATGAAGTCATAACTAGTTTTCTATCGCAGATTTGTTATTTCTTGTTACAGCAGTATAGCTATTCATGTCACTGTTATTTTGCTATCACAATTATCTATTTCTGTAGTAACACTTAAGCTGTTTCTGTAGCAGCACTTAGCAGTTACTGTAGCAGGCTTGAAAACAATTCCTGTAGCTTGTTTGTGTAGCAAATAGCAAATTTAGTTCTTGTCACAGTCTTATTTTATTCCCGGTAGCATATAGATCCTGTAGCTGACTACAAGGTTACTACAATAACTTAGGAATATATAAACTTACCTCCTTGCTCATGCCTTTGAATGATAGTAACAAAAGATATAACCAGTTTTATAGCTTTTTATGTGTACGTGAATGAATAAATAAAACTCTTTATTGAATTATTGCTTGAAAGTGCACTCTCGTTGGTTGAGCAAAGTAAAGAATTAATAAACTGTATTTAGGCAAGAGTATGTGTTATTGATTTGGTTATTAAATCATAGATCAAGCTTAAACCTTTGAAATTATTAAGCATATTTACCATATGGATATCTATGTAAATGCAATCTTAAACATTACTGGGCATCTATTCTATTTAAATTGAATTTTTCTCTTATCTTTGTTGTATGAATCAAGAAATAGATAGTAAAATTGAGAAAATATAGTAATGATATTTGAAATAATCATGCATGGAAGCTCATTGTTAAAAGTAGAGTAAGCATACATCATTATTGATTTTATTGCTTGAAATGTATTTCCATTGATTGTGCAAAGGAAAGGGATTAGAAATGGTTTTTAGGTGAACATGGGTTGTTTTTTTTCTTTGAAAAGGAAGTATTTTATCTCTTATGTGTGTTTGGTGTTGCTTTCTGGGCTAGGATGCCGAATGTAGAATATCAGAGATGGCTTTTCCTCTTTTCAGGAATTGAACCTTAAACTATTTTATATGCTTGGGCAAGCTGGGATTCATTGAAATAGATGAAAATTTGTCTAGCAAAACTTTATTTATATATATCTCGGTCACATCCTGTTGTAAGACAATTTGCATATCATTATTTAGATATGCACATTAGACTTTAGGTTGCATCGGGTGTTCCCTCCTGCCAGTTGTTTCCAAGTTGCTAGACATTTCGTGCAGGGTTGGGTTTTCTTCGTGTTATGATGGGATCCGGGGAAGTGTAATTTCTTCATGGTTTGGTGGAAAAGTGCCTTAGCCATGTTCCCGTTTGGGACCATGTGGGTTCGTGGAGATTGGAGAGTTTGTTTGATTTATTATTTCTTATATTGTACATGATTATTGTATCTTGTAAGTATCTTTGGATGAATTATGGCAAGAAAGCCAAATGGGCATGTATATTCTTTATAGTGCTAATACCTGGATTAAGCACGTGATTTGTAAGATTTAATGATATTATTGATCTTTTTATGAGATCTTTCTTTTTACTTGAGTTGATGTGAATAAGTGGATTATTTACTTTAGTAACTTTTGTTATGGATTGCGTACTTTACATTTGGTATCAGAGCACGGTTCCAACATTGGGAGCTCTGGGGTGTGTGTTGCTTGGATTGTTCGAGCATGTGTCATGGGTCCTTATGTGTTGGCTTGCTGGGAGTAGCATGTGCCTTCTTTAGTTATGTCTTCCTTGCATGTGTGTGGTGAGGGATACATTGATCTCGGGGTTAGATAGACCCTGGTGGTTGCTGAGAAGTTATTTATGTATGTTTTCCTTCTTGAGGTCCTGAAGGCTTGTCATGAGCCTTTGTAGTGTGTGTGACTACTCGAGTGGCCGTTGTAGGGTCATGTTTGCACTTGTATGACCACTTGTGGTAGTGGAGTTATGAGAACCTTTGTGTGAAAGAAAATATCATGTTCTTGACTGTGATTGAACTTAATTTACTCTTTTAAGAGTTATGCATTAGTATGTGAAAAGGATGTTTGATCATATGCTTGTCAGATTGTTTATTGCCTCTGTATGGTGATCGGTAATGCTTACTTGAAATGCATATTGCATTGTCTTATTGAGAGCATGTTGCTGAGTTTGGATTCATTATGTGGTTGTAAGAAAGATAGTATTGCATTACATTGCATTGCTAAATAGATCATTTAGGGTGATGACTTATGTTCCTAGATTGCATTCTTCCCTAGGATTCTTGTGGGAACCTGGGTGTATTTATTGAATTGCAGTATTTGAAGATTTAAATAGGAAAAAAGGGTGTGAAAAGGGTCACTGCATAGTACTTGTGATGTTGAGGTGTTAGAATCTTAAGTGAATTAGCAAACCCTGTATCTTGTGACTTTGAGTTGTGATTTCCTCATTACTTAGTGTGCATTTAGTATGCTTGTCATCATGTTGTCTCATGAGAATGTTGCACTAATGCATTATCCATATGCTTGGTGAATCCTTTTTTGGTGATAAATGTTAACTGTTGCTTGTTGGCGAGATTGATGTGTGTAGGTACCTTGGCTTGTAAACCTGATTTTGTTTTAGCTTAAATCTTGGTTGCTAGATGGTTGCTAGGATAAGACTGTGTCCTGGCATGATGTTTGTGATTCCTTTGAACGGAATGCAACCTTTGTTGTTGGCATCGTGGAATGATGTTTGTGTGGTTAAGTAGAAATAATCTTATGTTATAGAAGTATTTGGAGTCTTAGAGGACTCGTTTTGTTTGGTGTGATTGAGTGTGTTCTCAAACTCGCCTCACCTTGGGATCCAGGCGTAGTGTAGCATCGTACTCCCTTTCTAGTGACTAGAATTAGTCACTTAGTTCATGTAATGTGGAACTTTCAAATTTTGATATTTTATTCATTTGACTTTGGTAACTTCTCTAAATGTTGTAAGGACCAACATTGAATTTTTATTCTTATTTATGAATAAGTATAGCCATCAAATTTGATATTTACTTATCTTGTGACCCTTATGGTCATCTTTGATTTACTATTGAAATTGAGCTCATTTTATGCTTGACTTTTTCTTTTCTTTGGAATTTAATTACTATTGGTGGCTATGCTTGAATGTTTTAAAATGTTGGTCATGTATCATGTTATATTTTCTATCATGTCCATGATGGGCCTCTAATAGGTTGTATAAGGGAGTAGGATGCAGAGAATATATTGTTTCTTAGTGTGTGTGTGTTACTAAGAGCTTTGGTAGATTGAATTCATTAATTGTTGTTAGATGCATTAAATATTGTTTGAAGTATTGAGGAAGTTCTGAAATGGATTTTTGTGTCACTATGGATCACTTGATATGAGTTGAATTTTGTATGAAATTAAATATTATCTATGTGAAAGAGATATGTATAGAGCTCGTTGGATTGAATCTTGCTTTTGGAGAGTGTTGTGTTGGTGTGTCCTTTGTTTGAGAGTTTCATAACTACGCTTATGTTTTGACATAGCATAGGGTGAGATGGAACCTTAGTTAGTGCATGAGCACATAATGTATATATTTATGGTATTATAGTTATCTTCTTACTTTTGTTGAGTTTCCAACCTTGGGAATTTGGTTATTTCAGAAGTTTTTCCTTAAAAGTTGGAGGTTTCCTAGCTTGATGTTGGAAGGGTTGCAATTCTTATGTGATGAAGTTGTCTTTTGTATTCCATTTTATGGATGCTTGGTGTTAGGCCACGAGGAAGCTTGGTGTTAGGCCACGAGGAAGCTTTGTGTTGCCTAATCGATCATAAACTTGTGATTGTGTTGTATTGTTGACCTTTAGGTCTAGCTTAGTTAAGAGTTGAAGTGGTGTTGCGAGTAGTCTTATACCTTGTTGGGGAGTTGTAGCAGTTGTAGATGCGTTCCTAGTAAGTAGCAAGTTGCTAAGTCTTGCTTGAGGGAAGTGCTTGTTTTGTTAGAAGGTGTGGTTAGATTCTTTCCTCTAAAAACATGTTTGGTTGATCCTAGATTGGTAGTATAGAGATAGAGTGTTATAGAAATCCTTTCTTTTAGGAGTGAAATGTGAGGAAGTACCTCATGTGGGGAAACCATGTCTAGAGTTGAGAGGCATGCTTTTGATCAAGATAAAGGTGCGGTAGTGATGCCTATAACCTTTTTTGAGTTAACTTTTATGAACCTTGAGTTTTTTTATTGCGGGTAGTGCCTGAGGAAGGAATGTTGAGAGAGTAATCCTTTGTTTGTAATTCTCCTTCAGAATGGGAATGGTAGCCTTGTGAGTTTCCTTAGACTTAGTAGATAGCTTGAGGGGTTATCCTAGCAGAGTTGTGATCCTGAGTTTGTCGACTTGACTTGCTTGTAGTAAATTGAGCCTTTTGGCTAGGGCATCTCCTCCCAACAGTAGAAGTTGGAGTATGGAGTGGCATAGTCTCAGAGGAGTTGTATGCACAATGGTTGGTTATGACCTAGTTGGTGCACCTTTGGAGATTTTTTTTGTTGATTTGTGATATCGACCTAGTGTTGGTTTAGAGGACTGATAGTTTGATATTATATTATGTTACCATGAGATCGTATGTGCATTGTGATGTTGATTTATGCTTGTATGTGTCTATGATGAATTAATTTTTTTGCCTCATTTGGCGTGCAATAAAGATGTGATTATTATCCTTATGCTAGAATGAATGCAATTGAGTGGTAGTTGTACCTTGTGTTGGATTATAAATATTGTATTGGCAGTTGTTCCATGTGAATTGATTGATGGATTATATACTTGAATTTTATTGATAGACGCAATGATAAAATGCGAAATAGAGATATTGTTCTGTGTTAGGTCGAGTAGGACCAATAGTTTTGTGGATGGTGCCACATTGGAGGATGTAAAGGGCATTAGTAAAGATACTTTGTTCAATTTGATGATACCTTAATGATACTTTGATTGATATAAGTGATATACTTCTATTATTTTAGTATTTGTGTGATAAGACATCGGGACAATGTCTCTTCCTAGTGGGGAACATCTCATTTTTGGACTTTATTATAAACTAGATCATTGGACATTTGACTACGATTAATTTACTATGAGTGATTCCACGTGTGTGAAAGTAACTATCGTGAATGTTATAAAGGCGTGATTTTGAAAGTCGGTTAATAATTGGATATTATTGGTATGATTATGGATGTACATTTTGTTTTTCTTCAGCTATGATTTTGGGGAACTAACCTATTAATGAAAATCTAGTGCGGGGGAAATGTCGAAGACGAGAATATGGTTGAGGTAGAGATGTTCTAGCCACCCGACAAGAACTGTGGGATGGATTAAACCTGATGCACGCACATACTCACATAGTTTCATATCATATTGCATTATTGAATGGTTTTATTGTGCATCATTATATGGTTGCTAGTCTTGGTTGAATTTTTTATATAGTAAATGAATGTGATTGATGCTTAATGAATAGATAAATATGTGTTTAGTGCTACAGTAAGTCCTTTTAAATGCATAACTTAGTTATGAAATTATTATGTTCCTTTGATTTATATTTAATGGAATTGGTTATATTATATTATTTAATTATAAATAATAAAAGTATTTTTCTATATTTAAATAATTAGATTAATAAACATATTTAAATATTCTTGTCTCATATATAAATATTCTTTGTTTTAACTTAAAATAAATAGCTTTTAATAAAAATAAATAAATATATAGTATTAAAAATATATATATATTATAAATGGAAATCTAATTTTAATAATAATAATCTTATCATGCAATATGAGCGGTAGAAATAAGAGGAAGTTTTAATATTTCAAATAAAAATAACTGTGTTTGAACACAAAAGAGGCATGCAAAATGAAAGTTAATCGAGAGTTTTCAAGGAAAGTGGATCTAAATATACAAAACCAATTTTAGGAGAGGATTATTCACAGATTAAAAATAGGAAAATAGAAGAAGGAAAAATCACCATTATTCAGCAATAGAAAGAGGAGAAAGGAGCACATAAAAGTAGGAGTGGACCAACATTAGGAAGCTAGAAATCAACCTTGGAGCAAGCAAGGAAATCGGGTATTTTTCTTTGAGTTATTTTGCAAAAGTTTTTGGTTGAGTATATTGTTAAAACCCTGATTAAATATTGTTCTGCATCTTAATTCTTCTCTGGTGTAATACTTTGGTTAGTGTGGTTGTAAAGCACCATTTATGCCTTGCTAAATCTTTCTGCTGCCTTAGAATGATTCCTGTCGCTAGTTTGTAAGATTAAACACCTACATCCTAATTTTGGTTCTTTTATGGTAAAGATTGATTGCTATGTTTGTAGCCTGAATTAAATTGGCATGAAACAACCTCTTCAAATGTTATTTATGTCTTTTTTTTGTGGTCGACCTGCATTTCAATTGCTCTCTGTTTTATCCTCTATGTCTACTGAAACGTTCTCCAGCCTTTAGGCTTCGTCAAACCTGATTTATTTCAGTCTATTTATCCATCTTATTTGCCTCTGTATTTTGCTTTTATAATAGCTTGAAGATCTTGGTGTCGACCTTTGTATCATGATATCTGCTTGTATTTATTTATTTATGCCTGTATTTATTTATATCTACCTATGTATTCTTTCTAAATCGACCTCTAAATGGTTTTTAAATTTGCACCTTAGACCTTTTTAGCCGGTCTATCGTATTCTTTCTAAATCAACTTCATGTCTTTTAAAGCAGACCTTTTTATCTTTTTGGTAGCCTACATGTTACCTTTTTTTTGGGGGTCTGGGTATGATCTAGGCAACCTACATTGTCTTATCTTGTGTTTAAAACCCAATGTCTATTCAATCTGCAAGTGGCACATCTATATTATTTTCTTGTAAAGTCATAACTAGTTTTCTGTCACAGATTTGTTACTTCTTGTTACAATAGTATATCTATTCCTGTCACTGTTATTTTGCTGTCACAGTTATCTATTTTTGTAGCAGCACTTAAGCTATTTCTGTAGTAGCACTTAAGCTGTTTCTGTTGGCAAGAGACACCGCTAGGCATGTTAGATGTTGTCATTGATGGCAATTAAATCTATCTTACACATCCGCATTGTATCAGTGGATCATACCGGAAGTCAAACTACAGATTTGTCCAAGTCTGGATAGATAGGAACATAGCATATGACATGGTTCAACATTTTGGTCCGCATTTCTCCACAGGTAATCATATTGAGCTGCTGATCTGAGGGAATGTTAGGGGATGTCAGGGCTACCTAAATCCAAGATTTTAGCATCCGGTGATGAAGGGATTGTAAGTTACAAGCATCTGAGTATCAGGTTTTGGTTAGACAGTTCAGTCCGGTGAAGAACATGCCGACTAGGTGTTTGATCCTTGTGCAGATGAAGAGGAGTGGTTGGTCAAGTAATTTATGAGATCCAGTGGTATTGGCTAACATGTGAGGTAAATTGGATACATATGTATTGGTCTGCATTGATGTTTGTGCATGGATTCAGCCGACAAAACAGTGTTCTTGAAATAGTTTCCAAGTCTTCTTAAGGTCGACTACAGTTGATGTAATTTCATGTAGCAGATATATATGATTGATGGATTCAAGCATTTTGGAATGTGAGAATGTGAATATGAAGGAATAAGTGCGAAGTATAGCAGTATCAAGTGTGAAGCAAGGAGATCTAAGCTTTGGATCATGACAAAATAGTAAAGTAGGGCATAAAGAGATGAAGTGTGAAGTCAGTATACTGAGCTTAACCAGAACTATAATTTTGCATGGTTAGATGCTATTTTTCAGTTCAAACATTTTAGTGAACTCTTGTAATCAATTTTATAGGCAGTGAGCCTCCTTTGAGCAGTGAGCTCTGGGCAGTGCGCCTAAAGGCATGTACCTTCCCATTTTGTAATACTTTTAACAAAGTATAAAATCTTGTGGGTTAACCCCAACCATGGTTTTTCCCTTAACTAGGTTTCCATGTAAAAATCCTGGTGTTATGTGTGTTGATTATGTTTTTGCTCATGTGTTGTCGATTCATGCTTTCATGGCTATATCATTAATTTGTTAATAAGTTGTAAAGGAGAAAAAGATAAAGTTTTGAGACAACTGATTCACCCCCCCTCTTAGTTATCTGCCCTAATTTCAACAATTGGTATCAGAGCCAAGTTCCTTAGAAGAAGTTTAATAGCTTGAGGAAGATCTAGGAAGGTGTTTTCAATGGGTTCATTCAAGCACTCCGATGGTATCAATCAACAACTTCAAGTAGCCTTAGATGATCTTGACTTGTCCAGAGTAGAAATTAGAGATCTGTAAGAGAACCTTAAAGATGCTGAAGATTTCATTGAGACCTTAAAAGGACAATTGAGCAAATCTAATGAAAAGAGAAAGGAGCTACTTCATCAGCTAGCAAATCAGAATGAAGACAATAACATGGATGAGGCCCTGAAGGAGAAGACAAAGGAATGTGAGAAGTTAGCAAATGAAGTTGTTGTCCTAAAACATGAGATGGAATCCAGGGTGATGAGACTAACCAAAAAAATTGAAGAAAGGAAGAAGACTAAGGAAAAACTGAATCAATCTCTAAAAGAAAGAATAAAAGAATGCTATAGATTGGACATAATAAATGGTCATCTAGAATTTGATCTACAAGAAACCAGGGATAATGAGGATCAACTTGAAAGACAAATTGTTATTCTCAAACATGACCTAGAAGTTGCAAATGAATACAAAGAGAAGTTCAAGATAAGCTCACTAAACTTGAAGTGCTGCTTGATAGTCAGAAGATGGCAGATGATAAGCATGGTCTGGGATATGAGAAAGGTGAAAGGTCTGGATCCGGTCAAAGAAATCCTAAATCAAGGAATTAGAGAAACAAACCTAGAAGACCTCCGGTAAGACAACCTAATGCTCAAAGGTATCCATCTTTCAATGGAAATTGTTTCAATTGCAATAAATTTGGTCATAGAGCTACTCAATGCAGAAGTAGAGTGAATAAAAATGGTCCATCTTTCTTTGGTGAATGCTTCAATTGTCAAAGGTATGGTTATAGATGCAATGAATGCAGAAGTATGACAATGAGCTACTCTAACAATAGAAGAAATGTCAATTCTTTCAATGGCAAATATTTTTCATGCAATAGATTTGGACACATGGCTAATCAGTGCAGATCAAGAGGAAATCAAGTAAATGAGCAAAGAAATGTTGTATGCTTCAATTGCAATAGATCCGGTCATAGTGCAAGATTCTGCAGAAGTAGGAATGATGATAGAAAAGGTCTGATAAACAGAAACCAAAATATGCAGGGACAAGATAAAGGCAAGGGTAAAGTAAATGAGATCTAGAATGAAATGAAAAAAACATGGGTAAAGATAGGTGAAGTGAATGATGGTGATGGGTCCACACTGGAATTTGGTGCTGATAATTCCTCCGGGAATTGAATCAGGAGCTCTGGCTTAGGGGGAGTTGCATTAAAAATCTAATTCCCCATGCCAGAAAGTGGGTGCCTAAATTTGGCACGATGAATGAAGAAAGAGAAGCCTATTGCAGATCTATTGAAGCAAATTTTGGAAGAAAAGAAGATAATGCGATTGATTGCAGAGCAATTAAAGATTGACTGTATGTAGAAATAATGTATTAGGGCAGAGCATTTATTACATTGCAGAATTAGATTTTGCGGAGGATAAAAGGTCATTCATTCAAACACTTGAATCAATTTGTATTCAAAGAGAACAAGGAGAAGAGCGCCTGAGCTGAAATTTTAGAAGTTTGAAGTGCGAAGAACGATTTCGACAGCTAACCCAAATTTCATAAAGAAAAAGGTATTTCTCTGAGAAGATTTGAACTTTAATCTTTTGAAATGGCTACATCTCTAGTTGTGAACATCACTGAGTGACCTAGGCCGAAGTTTAAAAAGCACCCCTTCAAGTCCATTGAAGTTGATCCGATGGGAGCATTTTCTGGGGTTCCATATGGATTTCTTAACACAGAAGACATTAGGGCTTACATTCACGCACCTTTAGAGGAGCATGGTGACTCAAGGTTTGCTGATCTATTCATGAATCACTTAAAAGGTGACGATTTTGAGCTCAAACTAGAGTACAAAGTCTTGAAAGACAAGAAGTTCATACAATTTGTTGAGTTTCTGAGTTTTGCAGAGGACGAATGGGTCCGGTATGTCTTGAGCCGTATTCATGATGAATTTTTATGGTCGAATCATCTGTTCAAGATCACAAAAGATGCAATAAGGGTAGTTACATGATTGAATTCAACCAGTACTCTGCCTTAGTTGAAGGCTGTGAAGAATCAGGAAGTCACAGAGGCAACCAGATCAAAATTTGACAAGAGAGCCATGACCTTAAATGATATAGAGGATCATGGGGTCAGATTCACATCAATGGTGATAGGGTACAAAATATACTTCTCTAGCAGAGAAAATTTAGTGTTCAGAACATCCATCTATACTACATATCAGATGCTAAGAGAAAATGTAGACTATGATCTCTGTGAATTGTTGCTGAACCAACTTATGGAGAATCTAAGCAAGATAAAGAAAGACAAGAAGTACTCGTTCAAATATGGTACGCTAATTATATGTCTTTTCTTTTATTTCTTGAGTGAGATCCCTAGGAATAAGAATATATATTGGTCCAACAACCAACTGGTAGCAGTCTAGATTAGTAATCATTTGAGTTGTCTGGGTAATTATGATGCACAAAAGACTGCACTTTGGGGATTCTTCAAAAATTTCTAGAGTATGACGTAGGCTAGGGAAAGAATACCTAGGACTGTGGTTGAGAAATACAAGGACACCATTTGTTTTATGGTTATTGTTGATCAGTGTAAAATGGAAGCAGTGGAGCCTAGAGTTGTGTGGATCATGCCCATGGGGTATGAAGTGGATGGATAGGTATTGGAGCTGTATGCACAACATCTATTGAACCAGCTTAGGGATCCAGCTAAGGAGAGATTTGGAACATATAAAGAGATTTCACTAAAATTACATCTTGAATTCAAGGCTCCTGGAATCAAAAGGACTGTGAGGAAAGAAGTTGAGCGGTTGGCTAAAAATTTAGGCCTTACTAAGGAAGTTGTGAGACAATATAGGGAAAGGACAGAGAAAGCTGAGAAGGAGATGCAGAATAGGGAACAGGGAAGTGTTCTAATAGAAACCCGCTCTAAGTCAAGGACTACTAGGAGTTCTATTTCAGCCTCCGGTACATCACCTTCTCCTACTGTAGAAAAACCTACCAGTAAGGAAGAGAAAAGGACAAAGGTAAAGGGCAAAAGAACATATGTTAGTGTGGAGAAAGTGGATGAAGAAGAAACTGACTTAGATGATGAGGTTAAAGAGTTGAAGGCCTTAGGCACCAAAGCTGCTAAAGTGTCTAAGGAGAAGTCCTCCGGAAGCAAAAAGTCAAGTAAAAGGCATAAGATAGAAGCTTATGTTGAGAAGCCTACTCTTTCTGTGGATGACATCATTAAGTCAATCACTGTAGATGGAAACTTGAAGCCAATGATTAAATTTTATGATTATTACAGTGATGCTGATAAGAGAGTTTTGGAGGAAGCAACAATCAAATACTTGAATATCTATAGTAAGATTCTATTTGAAATAACTTCTAAAATTCTGGAAAGCCTTGAAAAAATTCTAGAAATAAGAAAAGAAAATGCAAAAGCTAAAGATTTGAGCTCCGAGAGTATGTGCTGATAAAATTATGTTCTCAAATTACTTTGGATCAAAAGAACCTGATATTCAAAGAAGTGCAAGAGGACTTCAGGAGTAAGATTAGAATGAATATGCTCATGCTGGGAGAGATTGATAAGCTAGTTGAAGATACTCAGGAGATTCTTCTGAATGCATTGAAAAGGCATAATCTTCCCACTATTGAAGAAGAAATTGATGTTGAAATTGATTCCTCCATTCCGGATGTTGAGGAATTTGATAAAAGTGATGATAATGCTGCTGATGAGGATGCACAAAATCCTCCGAAAAGGAGTACATAAGACATTTTTGATAAAGAGGATGCCTTTGCTGGTGATGTAGAGAAAGCAGAAGCAGAGAAAAAGAATGTAAGTGATGAACAAAACACAGTAGTTGACTCTGAAAAGGGAGAAGATGGAGGCCCTGAAGAGCATAAATCTGAAACTTCAAATTGGGCAAGAGACACTGCAGAAGCAGTGAAAGAAATTTTGGAAAGAGATAAACAAATTGCAGAAGATTAGGATATAATACAAGGACCAATCAATTTTGATACTCTGTCACCGGTACATAAGATGAAGTTGGCCTCTATTGCACAAGCTAAGGCTAGAGAGGAAATCTTGAAATCCCATATTGAAGATAGTGAGTTGCTTGGTCTTGCATCTGGGATTTTGGAGAAAATCATGCCTACATTTCAGGACTCATCAGCATCCCCTCCGGTCAGTTGAAAAGTTTGATAAACTCTGTAAGTATTCATTTTAAATTTTTTGAGAAGTCAGCAGAAGTTAAAGTAAAAAATGAATATAATGAGAAGAGATTTGTTGAAATAAGGAAAATAATTAGCTATGGTAGATTAGTGCTTGATACCAGTGTAAAGAGTATTCAAAATGCTCTCTCTGAAGGTGCAGAGATTTATAAGTTTTGTCTAAATCGGTCTAAAGCTGTTGAAGATATTGAGAAGAAGATTAAGGACTTAGAGCTCAAACTGTCTAACATTTCTCAGTCCTATAGTCCTTTAATTGAGTTTGTAGCAACCAAGAATGCCAAGTAGTGAGTTTGCGAAATGAATTGAGTAATTTGGAGAAGGAAAAGGTCAAAGTTCTGGGCAGATTGGATGAGCTCCGGGGACTGATTTCCCCCAAGTTAAAAACTATGTATGATCTATTAGCAGAATCCCAAGCTGCTGCTGCTACTAGTGATCCTATTGATCTGCAAAAGGCAGAATCACAGGCATTTTTGTTCAGTGGACATATATCTATTTTGGGTAGCATAAAGAAGATCTGGGATAGTGAATTGTCATGGTTGAAAAACATTTTTGGTGATATCTTTTTGTTGATGAACAAGGCTTAAGGATTGTGTGTTCATATGCGGAAGTATATACTTACAGTTTTGACCCATGTACATAAACGTTTTACATGAATTTTGATATGCGGATCCCAACGTTTGCCATTGATGTCAAAGGGGGAGAGGAAAAACAATGAAAAATGAGGAATTCATCAAAGGGGGGGCATTGGAAATCACAAGAGCACATAGTAAGGGGGAGTTGTTCTAACACTTAGTCATTTTTCACTAAATGTTGCCATTAGTGCCAAAGGGGGAGATTGTTGGCAAGAGATAGTGCTAGGCATGTCAGATGTTGTCATTGATAGCAACTAAATCTATCTTACACATCCACATTGTATCAATGGATCATACCAGAAGTCAAACTACAGATTTGTCTAAGTCCGAATAGACAGGAGCAGAGCATATGACAGGGTTCAACATTTTGGTCCGCATTTCTCCATAGGTAATCATATTGAGCTGCGGATCTAAGGAAATGTTAGGGGATGTCAGGGCTACCTAAATCCAAGATTTTAGCATCCGGTGACGAAGGGATTGTAAGTTACAAGCATCTGAGTATCGGGTTTTGGTTAGACAGTTCAGTCCGGTGAAGAACAGGCCGACTAGGTGTTTGATCCTTGTGTGGATGAAGAGAAGTGGTTGGTTGAGTAATTTATGAGATCCAGTGATATTGGATGACATGTGAGGTAACTTGGATACATATGTATTGGTCCGCATTGATGTTTGTGCATGTATTCAGCCAACAAAACAATGATCTTGAAATAGTTTCCAAGTTTTCTTAAGGCCAATTGCAGTTGATGTAATTTCATGTAGTGGATATATATGATCAATGGATTCAAGCATTTGGAATGTGAGAATGTGAATATGAAGGGATAAGTGTGAAGTATAGTAGTATCAAGCGAGAAGCAAGGAGATCTAAGCTCTGGATCATGACAAAACAGTAAAGCAGGGCAAAAAGAGATGAAGTGTGTGAAGTCAATATACTGAGCTTAACCAGAACTATAATTTTGCATGGTTAGATTCTATTCTTCAGTTCAAACATTTTAGTGAACTCTTGTAATCAATTTTGTAGGCAGTGAGCCTCCTTTGAGCAGTGAGCTCTGGGTAGTGTGCTCAAAGGCATGTACCTTCCCATTTTGTAATACTTTTAACAGAGTATAAAATCTTGTGGGTTAAACCCCACCGTGGTTTTTCCCTTAACCAGATTTCCACGTAAAAATCCTAGTTTTGTGTGTGTTGATTATGTTTTGCTCATGTGTTTTTGATTAATGCTTTCATGGCTATATCATTAATTTGTTAATAAGTTGTAAAGGAGAAAAAGATAAAGTTTTAAGACAACTAATTCACCCCCACTCTCAGTTGTCTGCCCTAATTTCAACAGTTTCTATAGCAACACTTAGCAGTTATTGTAGTAGGCTTGTAACAGATCCTGTATCTTGTTTCTGTAGCAGACAACATATTTAGTTCCTGTCACAATCTTTTATTTTATTCTTGGTAGAATATAGATCTTGTAGCTGACTGCAAGGTTACTATAGTAACTTAGGAATATAAAAACTTACCTCCTTGCTCATGCCTTTGAATGATGTTAGTCGCTTTTATAAAGATGTTAAATGGTATTTTTTAAATCTTTTTAGATCTATGTCACAAGTTCAATGGCTAGGAATTATAAACATGCTTGCAGGTCATAAGTGTAGGTCTAGATTTATATTGAAATTATGAATGAAATATGGGACAAAAGATATAACTAGTGTTATAGCTTTTTATGTGTACCTAAATGAATAAATGAAACTCTTTATTGAATTATTGCTTGAAAGTGCACTCTCGTTGGTTGAACAAAGTAAAGAATTAATAAACTATATTTAGGCAAAAGTATGTGTTATTGACTTGGTTATGAAATCATAGATCAATCTTAAACCTTTGAAATGAATAAGCATATTTACCATATCCATGGATATCTATGTAAATGCCATCTTAAACATTACTGGCATCTATTCTATTTAAATTAAATTTTTCTCTTATCTCCATTGCATGAATCAAGAAATAGATAGTAAAACTGAGAAAAGATAGTAATGATGTTTGAAATAATCATGCATGGAAGCTCATTGTTAAAAGTAGAGTAAGCATACATCATTATTGATTTTATTGCTTGAAATATATTTCTGTTGATTGTGCAAAGGAAAGGGATTAGAAATGGTTTTTAGGCAAACATGGGTTGTTTTTTTGCCTTGAAAAGGAAGTATTTTATCTCTTATGTGTGTTTGGGGTTGCTATCTGGGCTAGGATGCCAAATGTGGAATATCTGAGATGGTTTTTCCTCTTTTTAGGAATTGAACCTTAAACTATTTTATATGCTTGGCCAAGCCGGGATTCATTGAAATAGATAAAAATTTGTCTAGAAAATTTTTATTTATATATATCTCTACCACATCCTGTTTTAAGATTATTTGCATATCATTATTTAGATTTGTACATTAGACTTTAGGTTGCATCGGGTGTTCCCTCCTGCCAGTTGTTTCTAGGTTGCTAGACGTTTCGTGCAGGGATGGGTTTCGTTTGTGTTATGAAGGGATTTGGGGAAGTGTAATTGATTCATGGTTGGGCGGAAAAGCGCCCGAGCCATGTTCCCGTCTCTCAGCTAGCAAGAGGACCATGTAGGTTTGTGGCGACGATAGAGTTTGTTTGATTTATTATTTCTTATATTGTACATGATTGTTGTATCTTGTATCTTTGGATGAATTATGGCAGGAAAACCAAACTGAAAGGCATAATTTTAAAATTACCATATAAAATATCCCAAATATGCAAGACATTCCAATTTGGATTCAATTTAGGCATACTATTGGAAATATTAAATCAAAAAAGCACCTTCTAAGGCTCATTACCGTATAAATCTTTAATGACCCATTTTATAGCTAGAGGGACCTGATGCAAATAATTTTTTTTAAGCCCATGCCTCTCAAAATCTAGGCTTAACACATCGATCCCAATAAATTGCATGCCTTTTCCTATTGTCCTTTCCATTTGACAAGAGAAAGCTTTTAATAAGCCTATTTAATTGATTAATCTAAGAAGAAGTAGCCAACCAACAAGATAAAAAATAGATATTATAGGAAGAAGAGATCCTTTGTAACACTTGAAATCTCCCAGCCAATGAAAGAAGCCCGCCTTTCCATTTAACAATCTTGATGTTAACTTTCTTCATGACCTAATTATTATAAGAAAGTTAAAGTAGTGAAACAACTTCCTACACTGACCATGAGAGGAGGATTATGCAAAAACTTTTCAAAATTGATCTAACAATGTTAGAAATGATACAAAAACACATAAAAATTAGAAATAAATAATAAATTCAAACACCAGATATATGTAGGGAAAACCCTTTTGAGAGAAAAACCCCACACTCTAAAGCCTACACAATGTATTATCAAATATATAAAAGATTACAATACACTTGAAATGCAAGTCTTTACATAAGTAATACACCAACATTCAAATACTTAGTAATTTTGGTAGCATTCTGGCAACACCTATGTACCTACAAAATCTCATATCAAAATACTCCTCAAGCTCTTAATTTATAGACTTATTGCAACCTGGAAACCACTTATGTTTTTTCAAAATAATGTACAAAACCTCCCATGAAGTGTGGTGCCCAAGATAGGCACAAATTCCAATGCCTCAAATGGAGATTCCAACATCTAGCTATTATTAGCATATTCTCTTACATCTTATAGCTTGTCATAATAGTCTATGTTTAACCACCCAAGATGGGTGCCCAAGTTGGTTAAGATTCCAATCTAAAATAGGCACTTATGACAAATAATAAACACTTTGTCATAGCTGGTCTAGATTCCAATGTAACTCCCTCTTATAGGCTCTTACACATCATAAAATTGTCATAACATCTATCATAGGATCCCACAAAAGTAGGGCATCCCATTTTTCTAAAGTTAATCAATATAAAATATTATTTAATAACTATTACAAGGCATTGACACATGGCATAAATGCCACCTCAAAAATCTCACACCCCATTTTGATAGAACATAATATTAAATAATATAAAATATAGAAAAAATTACTAAATAATTAAATAAATAAACTCAAGAAATTTGTAAGGTTGAGACACCTAATTCCCCAACATTCTCCCACTTGTCAAATACCTTGCAAGAGCCAAAGGGAAACACCAACACCAAAATCTAAGTGCTAGGGGCCATGAGACCCATAGACTCTGAACACCATTTGAACTTCTCTTTGTTCATAGGCTTAGCTAATTCATTTACATCCATCAAAGTCTCCACCTTTTCCAGCTTCACCCTACCATCCTCAACCATATCTCTCACAAAGTGATACTGAACATCCATATGCTTGGTCATGGCATGAAATGTCAGATTCTTTGCTAGATAGATAACACTTTGACTTCACAATAAATTGTCACTACACCATGTTTTAATCTATATGCCTGGTCTTGGCATGAAAATTTAGATTCTTTGCTAGGTAGATTTCACTCTGATTGTCACAATAAACTGTCACTACACCTTATTTTAATCCAATGTCTGAACATAATATTTTTATCCAAATGGCTTCTTTATAGGCATGATTTTTTGCCATATACTCTACTTCTACAGTGGATAAAGTGATCACAACCTATCACTTACTCATCCAACTTATTGCACCACCAAAAAGAGTAAAAACATAAGCACTGATGGATCTTCTGCTGTCGACATCACCTGCCTAGTTTGTGTCATGTCTCAAACTGTTATGCTTTCTAAACTTAACTATAATTAGAAATGTTAAATGTTTATTTATGATTATGTTATGGATGAATAACTGTTATGGATAATAGTGCATGATTATTGATTTTTTAATATACAATTAGAAAATAATGAAAATGTACAATGCTTCAGCTATGGATTTGGTCACTACCCTATTAATGGAAAAATTGAGTTCAATGTTGGCAGGTGTGTCGAAGACAAGAGTATGGTTAAGGTAGAGGTGATTAGCCACATGGCAAGGATGGGATGGAGAGAAACTCTATATGACACACACAAGCACTTAGTTGCATATCATTTGCATTTTTATTATTATATGAATGATCTCTATGTTGATGAATTGGTTATTAATTTTCATAGAAAATATTTCTTTAATACTTTCTAGATGCATAGTTAAATGATTTGATCGGTAAATTTATGTCTTTTCGTTAAAAAAAAATAAATTTAAAAGTCAAACTTTTATTAAATTATATATGTAGGAAAATGATTTTTATTTTAAAACTAATTACTTAATTTTGTATGTGGAAGACAAAGATTTTTTTTTGAAGATAAATATGTGATCGATTAAAAAGGATAAAATTAAATATGTATTTTAGTTGTATTATTTACCCATTTCGAAGAATAAATTATTTATCTTTATTAGATAATAGTAATATTTTTAAAGATAAAAACAATAGAAAGAAAATGAAAATAGAGTAAAACAAAAAAGATAGAAAGGAAAAATGAAATTAGAATGAAAACCAAGAAAAGATGAAAGAAAACAAAAATAAGAAAATAAAAACAAAAATAAAAAAAGAATGAAAAAGATAAATTAAGATGGAAAGGATTCTTTAAAAGGACAATATTATGAAGAGAGATATATAGACGAGTATAGAGAAAAGGAAAAGAAGAAAAAGGAGGAGCTCCGGAGCAACAATCAACAACAACTCAATTTGAATTTTAAATCAGGTTTCTATTGTAGTTCCTTTGCTTAATTGTTTCTCCAGAATGGTTTGTTATTTGCCTGAAGTAAACTTGTCTCAGAATCATATCTTGGAACAAATCGATTTTGGTATTCCTTTATACCTAAAACTACTCATAGCAAAGCACAAATTGTTTGAGCACAGGTTAGATTTAGATAAGCAAACATTCAGATTTCACATCGTGTAGAGCCTGTAATGGTGTCGTTGATCTATTCTTTTTCATTGTAAAAGTATATTATCTTCTATTATTATTAGTTTGGTCAAGATAGTTTCCACTAAGCAGTTTGTCAGTCTTTATTTTGTGAAGGATCTCCAAAATGACATTGTTTAGCTTTGAGTCCGCCATCAACTTTTCCATCAGCCGCCCGAGATTATAGATGATCTTTATTTCAATTACACAGTTCTATGTTTATGACCAAGACAACCCTCTCCAAGAGTGAATGGACCCTTAGTCATTTTTTTGGTATACTTTTCCATTATCAGTGCCTCGTGCAACATTTTATCAACAACGACTCTCTTTGATGATTTCGGTGGCCGTATATGCCTCAGTTAAAATTCCATTGTTTTGTTATCAGTTGTGAAAATAAAGATATCATAGACCTATGGTTTTGAGCAGCGAACCATAACATTCTTTGGTATTAATAATCTCTTCCTCCAACTTTCATAGTAGAACTATGACTAACACCTTCCCTTAATCTAGCCGCGAGTCACGCTACAGTCGGCTATTTTTGAGATAAAGGTCAAGCTTCTTTAATAAGGATATGTATAAATATGGTTCTCTTTAACCATAGTGGAATCCTCTTGCATGCCCTTAGTTTTTCTAAGAAAGTTGTTAGTACTGTGCAAAATGATATCTTTTTCAATCTGTTGATGCGCCTCTTATTATTGTGTGTACACATCTACTAATTCGAATACCCTCAAACTTCACTGATTTGAGTTGCCTTTTATATATTATGGATAGCCTATGTGAATTTGACTGGCCTTCCTTTTGATGTAGTTTGTTCCTCTAGCCATTTGCTTAGATTAGTGCTTTTATGTTGTATTGATTGCTTCTTCCTTATCGAGCCTAAATACACCCCCAGGTATATAAAATCGTTCTAATCTCTTCTTCCATAAAATCTTTGAAAACAAAAATAGAGAAAATGAAAAGAGTTCAGATTGCTTAATTTTGAATATACCAATAATTATGGTTTACATTCATTTTGAGTTAACAAATTTGCTTAGACCCTGCTCTATCGATGGATATATATTAATATTTAGGGACTGCATTCATTTTTGTAAAGGCAAAAATTGCTTAAGCATTACTCTATTGATGAATGCATATTAATATTTAGGGTTTAAAATCATTTTCCATTAGGACAAATCTGTTTAAACCTTGCTCTATCGATGAATGGAAAATGACTTAAATTTAAAGCGGTCGTTGTGATAATTAGATTTCAAGCTCTAAAAAATTATACAATTTAGATAGTTTTAAATGTTAAAGGAAAATTCGTTACATCCTTTAGGTACTCTTAGGACGTATTAAAGTTTATAGATAATTTAATTCGACTTTGACCTTTGCTATTACAAGTTCTTTTCCATAGATGATTAATTCAGTTTTGACTTTGTTGTACCTTGCATTCTTGGTGTTGTGCTATGTTTTTATCAAGTTTCTCTTTTAGCTTATCCTTACACTTTCCTTAGATATGAAGTGCCTATAGTAAATTCAACTTTGACCTTGCTGCTCCACTCTTCCTTGATGTTTTTAATTTTGTCAAGTTTCTCTTTCACCTTATCCTTCCAATTTTTCAAATATTGGATGCATTTGATCTTCCACTCGACACAATATGGATTGGATCTGATAAAATAATAACATCAACAAAACTACGAGAGAAATGATGTTAACTTCTTTAAGCGAAACTTAGTATAAGGCTATGTGTTTATGTGTTAGACAACTGTTTAGTATAAGGTTATGTGGCTATTTGTTTTAGTGTC
This sequence comes from Cunninghamia lanceolata, assembly GCA_027924645.1. Taxonomy (NCBI): domain Eukaryota; kingdom Viridiplantae; phylum Streptophyta; class Pinopsida; order Cupressales; family Cupressaceae; genus Cunninghamia; species Cunninghamia lanceolata. Next base: position 98,195 of record BSBN01001403.1, on the reverse strand, counting down.
ATGTCCTATAAAAAAAATGCCTATAATTATAATGACCATGTTGAAAGGTACTCTTCGTAAAACTTTTGGATATACATTTCTTGAGTAAGAATCTAAGTTAATAGAAAGAAAAGGGGTTCCTCTGAATGATGCACAAATCCATATTTCTTACAGATCTAAAGTTCGTGATAGATAACGAAATCACTTACAACGTAAGGAAAATAACAAAACCTAGATATATATCCTTTTATATACGTAAATAGATAGTTACTTTCTTTACCTAGACATTTCCTGTGCATACTTGAATTCTTCTTCATGAGATGGATTGATAAGACTTGTAGGCTTTAGTTGGAATTGTTTAAGAATAGTAATATCATTGGTCTGATCATAAAAGTAACTAGAATGCAAAGATTGTCTTATGAAAAAAGGAATAGGGTCACTTTGTTTTATGCGATTGTTATGTGATTTTCCTTGAAATCAAACATGAGTCTCTCTGATGGTTAAATTGGGCAACAAACTGGATATAAGTAAGCATTAATATAGTTTTATTTTGCAATAAAACTAGTTAGATTTTGCAATAAAACTAGTTAGATTTTAGTTAAATGCTTGTATTGCTGAGTTTATTTTGCAATAGAGTTGGTTGTTTTGCTTTATGCATACCTTCCAGGATAGGATGCCGAATGTGGGTTTACAGAGAAGGTAGTCTTCTTTTTCAAGATTACCAAATTGTGATTATGCTTTGGCCAAAACTATTTGTACCATTGAAATAGATGGGTCTTAAATGCCTAGCTATTATTATTTTATTCTCTGCCACATCCTGTTTGCAAGAAATATGTTATTTCTAGATTAGAGTGCATATAGGCATCAGGCATGCATCGAGATTTTTCCTCCTCATTTGTTCTAGGTTTCTAGGCGCCTCATGCAGGGTCGGGTATTCTTCGAGTTAGGAAGAATTCCAGGGAAGTTTAGTGCTTCATGGTTGGGTGGAAAAAGCACCTTAACCATGCTCTTGACCTTTGGCTTGCGGAAGACTAGTGAGTCATGGCAGCTGAAGATGGATTCATATTATTATTCTCTTTATGTAATTTAGAATGGATATACCATTGTATTAATCATTTGTATGGCTTGTGTAGCCAATGTATGTAATTGTATTTCTCATTGATGTACTCCTGTTGTACTTGAAGAATTTTAAAGATTATATATTTATGGATAAACCTGCTAATAGAAAGATTCATTATCCATTTATAGATTGAGTTATGCTTTTTGTTGGTATTTTTAGATAGTGAAATTTTTAGACTTTACAGTATGAATCCACATAACCATGAATATATAGGGAATGCCTATCTCTTGTACCATGAAAACACAAGAAATACTTTGAGGTACCTAGCAAATATCTGAAGTCTCTTTTGATTACATACCAATTAATTCTTCCAAGATTAGACATATATTTGCCAAGAACTCCCATTGCTTGGGCAATGTTTGGTCTAATACAGACCATAACATACATTAAAATTTCAATTGCACTCTGGTAAGGTACTCTCTTCTCATGTCTTCCATCTTTGATGTGGATGTAGGATAATGTGTAACATATAATTTCATTCCCAATGTAATAGGAACACACAATGGTCTACAATCCTACATGTTAAATCTTTGTAAAACTAAATTGGAATACTCTGGCTAAGCCGTAACTTTCTATTCTCTCCATCTCTTCTAATCTTCATACCAAGAATGTGTTTAGTCGCACCAAGATCTTTCATTTCAAACTTTGTTAAAAGTTGAGATTTTAGTTTTGAAATCAAATCCTTCCCTTTGCCAATAAATAATATATCATCAACGTATAAAGCAATAACTAGGAAACGATCACCATTAGATTTAAAATAAACACAATGATCAGATTTAGAATGCTCAAATCCAAAACTCTACACATATGTATCAAATTTTTGGTACCACATCCTAGGATTTAGGTCATACAAGGATTTCTTCAATTTACAAACTAAATTTTCTTTACCTTTAACCATGAAATGCTCTGGTTGTGTCTTATAAATATCCTCCTCCAAGTCACCATGAAGGAATGCCATTTTCATATCCATTTGCTTAATCTCTAAATCATAAGATATAGCAATAGATAACAAGAATCTATTGGATGCCATTTTTATAATAGGAGAAAAAGTATCACCATAATCAACCCCATCAACTTGGGAGTAACCTTTCAAAACCAACTATGCTTTATACTTTTCAATACTACCATTTGAACCAATCTTTTTTTGAACACCCATTTGTAACTAACAAGTTTATGTCCTTCAAAAAATGGTATAAGGTGCCTTGTATCATTCTTTTTTAAAGTGGCCATTTCTTCATCCATGGCTATCTTCCAAGACTCTACATCATTCATATTTAATGCCTCTTCTATAGATCTTGGTTCATCAATGTTAGTATTCAAAGAAAAAATACATCTCCAATCATTAGGGGAATACTTTTCTAGTGGTTGTCTACACCTAGTAGACCTTTGAGCAAGCTAAGGTGAAGGTACTTCCTCCTCTTTTGAAGATTCAGAGCTTGATGAGCTCTTTTCAACTTCTTGTCTAACTCAGGGCTTTGATTCAACTTTCTTAGGCGTAGAAGGAAGTTGAATCACATCTTTCTGTTTAGTTTTCTCTGACTGTAAGATAGTAGAAGAAGACTTAGTTTCTCTAAAAATCTCACTTCTACTAAATATTACCTTCTATGCAACAAGATCCCAAAGCTTGTATCCTTTCACACCATAACTATAACTGATGAGGATACATTTCAAAGCCTTGTTCTCCAACTTTGTTCTCTTCTCTCTTGGCACATGTGCATATGCCTCACAACCAAAAAATCTAAGATGTCTTAATGAAGGATTATGACTCAACCATGCCTCCATAGGCATTTTATTCTCAAGAGCTAATGTAGGAGACCTGTTTAATAGGTAGCAAGCAATGGTTACAACTTTAGCCCAAAGCCTTTGTTCTAGACTAGAACTACTAAGAATACTCCTAGCCTTCTCCATCAAGGTCCTATTCATTCTTTCTACAACTCCATTATGTTGTGGAGAATAGATAGTTTCTTTTGTCTTTGAATTCCATAATCTTTATAGAATCTATCAGTCATTAGAGTAATACTCACCACCATTGTCAGTCTTAAACATTTTATTTTCTTTCCAATCTGCAACTCTACCATTGCTTTAAATTCTTTAAATCAATTGAGAATTTCAAATTTACTCTTTAGAAAATATACCCATAACCTTTTTCTATAATAATCAATGAATGTAACATAATAAATAGACTTTACAATCAAAGGAACATCAACAAGACCAAACACATCATAATGAATAAGATCCAAAATACGACAATACTTGTTAGAACTCGAGTAAAATTGAACGTGATTTTGTTTTCCATAAATATAATGATCACAAAAATTAAATTCAAGATTACAATTAGTAAGACCTTCAACAAGGTTCTTATTTTTCAAGGTTCTTAGAGATAAAGAAACATAAGAATAGAGGGAATCCACACAGATGAAAGGGTCAGAGGAAGAAGAAGAGAAGGGTGGTTTTGAAGAACAAGTGGATAATGGAGTACAAGAGACATACCTAACAGAGGGGTTGGAAACAGGAAGCTTCTCCCATCCTTCTGACTAGGAAGATATTGAGATATCAAAAGAGCAGTAGATGATGGAGGAAATTGATAATTTGAAAAGAATATTGTGGGGTAAATAACTAATTATCATAGACCTTAAAAAGGTCATGAAAGAAAAGGAATCAACTAAGGACCAAGAAATCAATGACCTGAAGGAACAAGTGGAGAAGATAGAAAAGGTCATTGAAGCAAAAGAAGCTGAGATTAAGAAAAAGAATGCAGAGATAACTCACATCTCTGATGTTGTCAAATCCATGGATAATAGCATCACCTTTGATCTTAGCCCTAATTGAGAAGTTGCACAATCAGGCTTGGGAATTGACAAAGGCCAACAAAAAAATTGATGATAAGACAAAATTGATTCAAGAATTGGCTGTTTTAGTGCCTACAAGTGATAAAGGCACACAAATTGATGTCTCTTTGAGAACATTCCAGTTGGATGTCCCTAGGGCATTGTTCCATTAGGAAAGAAGGTGACGAGAACTATCAGGTACAACTATCGTGATGCAGTTACAGAGGTTAGTCACTGTGATGAATGACAAAGTAAAAACTCTAGAAGAAAAAGTAATGACAATAGCCACTCTCTCATCAAAAATACTTGCATGTAGGCCACCCAGTGGTAATTATGCAATGTTTTTACAAGAACAAGTTCTTCAGAGGAAGCTCTCATAGTTCTCTCTGAACTAAATGAAAACATAAAAGATGGGAATGATTTCCTTAAAGTGTATATGCAGAACAAGGATGAAGAAAATAACTTCCTTTGTGAATTGTTTTTGCATAATTTCTTTATTGAAGATCACACATTCTTCATCAATCTTTTTGTAGGGGAATGCCAGTTGAGAGAATTCATGTCATTGATGAAAAACCACCAAATATGGCATGAGAATGGAGGCCTATACAGAAAAAGAAGTAGGAACAGGCCTATTCCTATAAAGGAACTACCCAAACCCAAGGGCTTTCAAAATTCATTTCAGATTATCCATCTATTCTCCAAGAGCCAAAATTCTACCCCTATCAATAGTACCTATAAGAATGTGTTATAGAATTTGGTTTGTTCATGCACACCTCAACTGATTAGATTATGATATTTTGCAAGAAAAGGTGGAATACCTTAACCCAAGATCAAAAAATGAGAGACATAGTATCCCCAGCTAACCTTAAATGGTTCATGAGGAAGGTAAGGGCCATAGTCAAAATGATAGATAAATACAAGCAAGAATGGATAGGGAGATACTTTAGGCCACCCTTAATCATTGAGCCCCTGCCCATGTGGGCTAAACAACTAGCGGATACCAAGTTTCAAGAATGGCTAAAGCAGATTGACTAGTTTAGAGGGAATGCCAATACTAACGTCATGACTTGGATAACCTTTGAGCAGGAATACAACATCTCAGATAGGTTGTACAAGCTCAATAAATCTAGGCTATGAGCAATGCAGGAGGACCTACAAATCCTCAAGCTTGGGGGGGGATGATGAGTGGCAGGTAGCACTCATCCAAACACACCTTTTTGTTCGCTTTTTCTCATTTTCCTGCACCACCTATTCTGCTAATTGCACTATGGAAGTTGTGAAACCTTGTTTAATTATGTTAATAAAAGATGAAATGTTGAAGTTACTGTTGTGATGAAAGGACCCATGTTTTTGGATTTAAACTGACAAGATTGTGTAGAAATGTCTCATTTTTATCATAGGTGTCTATTTCTTAGGTGAAGAAAGGTTTTTGGGAGACTCTAGAGATGATCCTAACTATCTCCGGAGTTGAGCAAAAGGTACACTACATAACACTCCAACATTTTCCAAGATGGTTGGAGGATCTCCGAAGCTGGAGCAGCAGGACAGTTTGGGTTGGTGATCATAAAGACCTCTAGATCTGTGTCCTAATGAGCCATATAGTGATCTCTAGAGCACTTGTTAACTGCAAATAGTCTCCGAAGTTGCATAGAATATCCAAAGCTGTTTCACTGCCAGAATCTCTGAAGCTTTTGTGAAGCTATGGAGTTTTGCACATCAAGGCCGAGGTTTTTGAGAATATAACTATAGTGGTTCTAAGGGAACAAAGTATAACTTCCATTTGATTTTGCACGAGTTAGGGACTTCTAGTAGTTTGCTATTTTTAAAGTTAATTCCCTTTTTATCAGGGCCTCCATGACTTGTTTTGTTAAAAGTCAAACTCTAGATTTAAGGACACCTCCAGTGTCACTTAAGTCTTTTTAAGTTTTGCATGGTTATAATTTTATAGAGATGGTTGCATTTTTAAGTTCTAGAATAAAATATATTTTGTATCTCAATTTGAACTAAGAGAAAAGATGGTAAACTTCAGATATATGATATCAACAACAAACTGATATATATTAATGGATACAACATAATATACATAGTTTTTTAGTCAATTTTTATATAGCTCTTTAATAGGGAAAAAAGGGATGAATGCAAGCATGTAAGTATACTAGATCAAACCCTCTTTCACTATAACAGTCAAGGACAAAACTGAGCTAAGTCACTACAAGATGAAAGAGGACTCACCTACTAGTTTTGTGCTCTTGATTTCTATGGAAAGATGTGATTCAACCAAACTTTTTATCAAATCCTAGGTTAAGTATGAGTAAAACCCTAGTTATGAGATAATTAGCTTATAACAGATGAACAACAATACAAATTCAAGATCTAAAAGTATTAAGATGATTAGTGAGATGTCATAACCTATTTCACAGAAGTTGAAATATAGGAGGACTCTAGGGTGGGCGCCCAAGTCCTGAAAGTCGGGATCTCTAGAAACTCAGAATCAAAAAGATGTCATATAAGGTGTCCAGATGTTAGTTCTAGTGTCTGTTTCAGTAGGAGGACATCGAGGCAGGGGCCAAAGTCTTCTGCAGAGGAATTTTTGCAATCTATTTTCAAATCTTGTAACCCTATCCCTTGAACAACCTCCTTGAACCTTCACTTCTTTAGTCCTCACACCTGTAATTGTAAGCACCAAAATCACGCATAGCCTCCACGAGGACCCCTATGATGAGTCACAATCCTTGTCACGCACATGTAAGCATGAAATAACATCCTCTAAGTAATAATTCTCTTGCTGACTTATCTTTTCTTCCTCCTTGTGTTGTTTCCCCTTTGTCGATTTCTCTCTCTTCGCTTTCGACACTTTTCAATACCTTTTTTTGACACTTGTTGATTTGTGTTTCATGCACTTGCGACCCTGTTCCTAGGCCTTGTATGCATCTTGTATGTGAATTTTTCACCTTTCCCTAGTGTTTTTCATTCATTCCACCCCTAGAGGCCTTCTAGAGGTCCACCCTAGCCATCTCTTGCTTTTGGTTTTTAGTTTCACTCAACCAATCCAAATCTCTCCCAGGAGATACTACTTTTGCAAGTGGAGATTTAGATTTTCACACATGACTGACCTATTTCTGGAGGTAGATCCCCTCCTTTTCACCTCCTCTTCCATCTCCCATCATGCACTTCAACCGAGGTGTCCTCCTTTGAGGGTCACCCATGGGTCATGTTAGTTTCAAGATAGACAACTGAGAAGGGGGGGTGAATAAGTTGTCCCAAAACTTTCCTTTTATTAACCACTTAAATCTTTCTTGTAATTCAACAGCATAATATTAAATCAATCATGAAAACACAATGCAACAATTCAAGAGCAGAAACACATTAACACATATGACACCAAGATTTTAACCCAGAAAACCTGGTTAAGGGAAAAACCACAGGGTGACTAACCCAAGATTGTATTCTCTGTTAAAAGAATAAGAAGAACAAATGGCACATACCAATTAGGGCTCACTGCCCGAGCACACTGCTCACAAGAGGCCCACTGCCTACAGGAGACACATTGTCTATAGAATAATAAATATTACATATTTGAACTAAAGAATAGCATCTTCACCATACTTGAGTCAGTTCCATTTAAGCTCAACACTTCTGCTCTGCCTTTCGCTCTTCTCCTCTCTACCACACACTCATCTCCACCAAAGATGCTTTTGAAATGACTTCACAAATCTTATTTATATAGTACATCGACTTAGGGATAATCATCAAAGTCGGCAAACTTTACAAAGAAAATACACAAATACAACTTGACTTATTGCAAAAGACTTCATGCAAATCACTACACTGTTGGCCACATAGATCTGGGACTTAAATCTTCTTTGAGGAACATGCCATGCTTCATAGAACATCTTCAAGATCATCCATAAGATGTGTAAATCATCCGGTCGACTAAGTTTAGGAAGAACATCATCATTCGAAAGTAATTCTTCAATTACGAGCTCCATCTTCAATGCGGACCACCAACACAAACTGGACACAATCCAGAGACCCCCACAAGCTTGCTTAAATCACCAAGAACATCCACACTACTTCTGCTTATTGAAATCATTCTCTTCTTCATCTGGAACCTCAAGAACATAGTCTGTCATCACTGTCATATTGGAATAGATGCTTGCGGACCTCCAGAACACAAACCAATTGAGTTGTCAATTCACATTGACTTCCTAAACACTCCACCAAATTTGCAGAAAAAGATATTGCATTTCTGGATCTCAGCTGACCTATTTGTGTCACTCTATCACCTCTGAACATCTACCAGAATTGGTTTTACTCATATGGCCATAACTTCTTCAAATCTTCATGCGAACCTCTCAAATCTCTACTAGATCACCTTTAGACACTTATCTACAAACCCTTTGATGTGTATCCTCTAATCTTCATCTTAATTGGGATCTTCACTTCACTGTCTTCACTATTCTTCTCTGCTTCTAATAGGACTAATTTTCTCAATATCCTCAGCATACAACTCATCCAATCCTTGACATTAATGCAACAGGAGTATGTTGACATCAATGATAACACCAGTTAGGTCCATACTTGCAACAATCTCCCCCTTTGTCATTGATGGCAACATATGATGTGAAAAACTGTTTTAACCATCAAGACAAGAACTTTTTCTCACTGACTGACATAACTCCCCCTATCAACAACAACCATTCACATGTCTTCTCTTCCTTTACTGCTCCCCCTTTGATCAACAACCACTTTTTGTTTTTCACATGTCTTCTCTCCCCCTTTGACATCAATGGAAAAGGGCATGTACTTGCATCACTCAAAATCATATAGATTGCTCCCCCTGAGTAGCATCTTCCCAGCATCAATCCGAACCACAAGATATGACTGTGAGATCCACTAGACTGATGCACATCAGTGCACCTTAATTCAGAACTGGAGGGGTAATAACCCCTAACTTCTCCCTGAGATACTCAAAAGAGTCCTTAGGTAGAGGTTTAGTAAAAATGTCTGCAATCTGATCCTTGGAGGGCACAAACTCCAATCTGACTTCATTCTTGTTCACTTGCTCTCTCAAAAAGTGAAACTTGATGGATATATGTTTTGTCTTTGAATGCAACACTCAATTTTTTGTTATATTTATTGCACTTGAATTATCACAGAAGATTGTGATAGGTTCTTCATACTCCACTTTGATGTCTCTTAGCATTTGCTTCATCCACAATACTTGAGTACAACTACCTCCTGGTGCAATATATTCTGCTTCTGCAGTGGATAGGGATATTGCCCCTTGTTTCTTGCTCAACCAAGAAACCAATCTTTTCCCTAAAAAGAATGCTCCACCACTGGTACTTTTCCAGTCATCCACATCTCCTACCCAATCTGCATCTGTATATGCATGAAGAGAGAAATCATGATCTCTAGGATACCATAAACCATACTCAACTGTTCCTTTTAGATATATGAGAATCCTCTTGATTGCCATGACATGAGATTTTGTAGGATTAGCTTGGAATCTAGAAACAAGACCAACAACATTCATAATGTCAGGTCTAGTTTGAGTAAGATACAATAGTCCTCCAATCATTGACCTATACTTTTTCTGATCAGCCTTAGGAGAGTCATCATCTTTGCTCAATTTACATTTGGTTGCCATGGGAGTATTCATTGGTTTTGAGTCTTCCATCCCAAATTTCTTCAGCAATTCTTTCACATATTTGGTCTGTGAAATGAATATTCCTTTCTTTGTTTGAATGATTTGTAGACCCAAGAAGAAATTCATTTCCCCAAACATGGACATCTCAAATTCACTTTTCATTTGATTTGCAAAAGTTTTGCACATACTATCTCTTCCTCCAAAAATGATATCATCAACAAATACTTCAACAATCAAGATATTTTCATGATCAATTTTGAAGTACAAGTACTGTTAGCAGTACCTTTGTTGAAACCAATCTTCAAAAGATGCTTATCCAATCTTTCATACCAGGCTCTTGGGGCTTGTTTGAGTCCATACAGTGCTTTCTTCAACTTACAGACCATATCACTATGATTAGACAATTGAAATCCATCCGGTTGCTCAATGTATACTTCTTCCAAGTCACCATTCAGGAAGGCAGACTTGATATCCATTTGATATACTTTGAAGTCCTTGAAGGTAGCAAAGGCAAGAAATAATCTGACTGCTTCAATTCTTGCCACCAGAGCAAAAGTTTCTTCAAAATCAACTCCTTCTACTTGAGAATAACCCTTGCAGACCAATCTGGCTTTGTTTCTGACTACTTCACCATCTTCATTTAGTTTATTCCAGAAGACCCATTTGGTTCCAATCACATTTTTATTTCTAGGTCTGGGAACAAGATCCCAAGTGTGATTTTTCTCAATCTGCATCAACTCTTCCTTCATTGCTTTAGTCCAGCTTTCATCATTGCATGCTTCACTCACTATTTTTGGTTCAATATTTGAAATCAGACAATACTTTTCTGAGTCTTGAGCAATCTTTCTTCTTGTTTGAACACCTTTGCTTTTATCACCTATGATCTAATTTTCAAAGTGATTCAGTCTTACATACCTAGGAGTTTTGGGAATTTCTTGCACTTCTGTTTCTTGAATAGGTTCATTCAAACTTATCTCTTCTTCCTGATTCTCCAGATCAGTCTGGATCTGAATTTTAGAAGGGGCTTGGACTTCTTGGACCAAAACATCATTCTAATCATCTTCTTCATATTCGTAAAACCTTGAGGGTTTTTCAATACCTTCATCAACCTTCACATTTGTACTTTCTATAATCTTTCTCAATCTCTTGGTATAACACCGGTATGCTTTGCTTTGAGTAGAATAACCCAAGAATATTCCTTCATCACTTCTAGTATCAAATTTTCCAAGGTCTTCATCTCTTTTAATGTAACATTTGCTACCAAATACTCTGAAATACTTCACAGTGGGAGTGATGCCAAACCAGTGTTCATAAGGGGTCTTACTAGTATTGCTTCTGATTTGTACTTGATTAAGAGTATAGACAACAGTGCTTACAACTTCTCTCCAGTAGATCTGAGGAATATTTGCTTCCATCATCATGGTTCTAGATGCTTCCTAGATGGTCCGGTTCTTTCTCTCCACTACTCCATTCTTCTGTGGAGTCCTTGGAGCAGATAACTATCTTTTTATCCCATGTTTCTCACAGAATTCTATGAACTCTCCGGATGTGAATTCTCCACCTCTATTAGACCTGAGACATTTTATGTTTAATCCAGTTTCATTCTTTACCATAGCTTTGAATATTTTGAATTTCTCAAGAGCCTCAGATTTTTCTTTCAGAAAAGTCACTCACATCATCTGGGAGTGGTCATCAATTAATAACATGAAGTATCTATCACCTTGCAAACACCTTATTCTTGCCGGTCCACATAGATCAGTATGTACTAAGTCCAATAATCTGGTAGAAGATTGTTCCTTACTTTTAAATGTGACTCTGCTCTACTTACCCAACTGACATTCTTTGTACAAACTATTGGTAGGTTTCACCAATCTTGGAAGATCTCTTACAACTTGAGTGTTGCTTATCTTGATGATATTATCAAAATTCACATGACACATTCTCCTATGCCACAACCAACTATGATTAATTTGAACAACTAAGCAACTTTTGCCAGTACCAACCAAGTGGAAGATGTTACCTTTTGTTTGAGTACTGGATGCAATCTCTGTTCCAAAACTTTCAAAGATCTTACATTTTCCATTTTTGAATCAGAGATCATAGCCTTTGTGCACCAACTGTCCAACACTAAGAAGATTGTGCTTTAGACCTTCAACATACAGTACATTACTGGTTTGTTCTTCCCATCAAAAGAAATAGTTCCTCTTCCTCTGATTCTGCCAGCAAAATTATCACCAAATTTTACAACTCCTCCTTCATATCTTTCCAAATCTATAAACTTATTTTTGTCACCTGTCATATGGTGGGAGCATCCACTGTCAATGACCCAATCATCCTTTTCTTCAACTTGGGCAGCTAGAGCTCTTTCTACCATTTTATGATTGACAGATTCAGAGGGCATTGGATCTTCTTCCTTGATGGTAATAAACACCCAGTCACATCTAGATTTGTTTCCTGTCTCTGATTCATCATCTGTTACTCCTTCATCATCATCATCTTCATGACCATAGTAACATTTCTTTTGGAATCTTGATCTGTTAGGATTTACCCTTGAAAATCTTTCCGGACACCTTAAGGCAAAATGACCAATCTTATTGCAGTTGAAACATTTGAAGGGCAATTTTCCTTCATACTTACCGAAACCTCTTGGCAGTCTTTTTGCAATAAGGGCTTCAAGTTGAGCAGCTTCTGCTTCATCTTCTTCTAGATCTTTTCTTGCTTTTTCATACCATGAAAGTTTCTTTGAGGAGTTATCTCTTGGATCAAACTTTTGTTTGCCTTTTATAGAGGCACTAGCCTTGAATGCAGATTCAGTCTTGGGGGGTGCATCTCCAAACTCAGCCAATTCAAATGTAGCTAATTTTCCAACCAACTGATCCCTTGTGATATTTGAAAAAGATCTGAATTCTTCAATAGCAACAAGCTTGTATTTGTAAGGAGGTAGGGATCTGAGAACTTTGGCAACAATTTCATCTTCATCCAAGATTCCACCAGCACACCTAATGCCACAAACAAGCTCATTTACTTTTGGCATAAAAGTAGTGATATTCTCATCTTCATTCATCTTTAGGTTTTCAAATTTTCCTTTTAGACTCTGTAGCTTGGCACATTTAACATATTTGTCTCCTTCATGCAGAAGTTCTAGTTTTACCCAAATCTCATATGCAGTTTTTAAATCTATGACATTTGTTAGTTCTGAATCAGATAACACACTTAGTAAAGCTTCTTTATCCCGAAGATTGTCTTCAACATCTTTTATTTCATCTATACTTGTCGGACCATCCTTTGGAGGAACATACTTCTTTGAAGCCATGATCCAATAATGCATTCCCATACATTGCAAGTGACATTCCATGCGGCTTTTCTAAAGAGTGTAATTGGTTCCATCAAACCTCAAACTATCCTTCTTGTAGGAAGACATCCTGGATCTCCTCAAGTGGTTAAGCTCTTTTAGAGGAACTTAGCTCTGAAACCAATTGTTAGTTGCAAGATAGACAACTGAGAGGGGGGGTGAATCAGTTGTCCCAAAACTTTCCTTTTATTAACCACTTAAATCTTTCTTGTAATTCAGGAGCATAATAAAAAATCAATCATGAAAATACAATGGAACAATTCAAGAGCAGAAACACATTAACACATATGACACCAAGATTTTAAGGTGGAAAACCCGGTTAAGGGAAAAACCACAAAGTGACTAACCCAAGATTGTATTCTCTATTAAAAGAATAAGAAGAACAAATGGCACATGCCAATTAGGGCTCACTGCCCGAGCACACTGCTCACAAGAGGCCCACTGCCTATAGGAAATGCACTATCTACAGAATAATAAATATTACATACTTGAACTGAAGAATGGCATCTTCACCATGCTTGAGTTAGTTCCATTTAAGCTCAACACTTTTGCTCTGCCTTTCGCTCTTCTACTCTCTACCACACACTCATCTCTGCCAAGGATGGTTTTGAAATGACCTCACAAATCTTTTTTATACAAGACATCGACTTAGGGATAATCATCAAAGTCGGCAAACTTTACAGAGCAAATACACAAATACAACTTGACTTATTACAAAAGACTTCATGCAAATCACCACACTGTTGGCCACATAGATTTGGGACTTAAATCTTCTTTGAGGAACACACCATGCTTCGTAGAACATCTTCAAGGTCATCCGCAAGATGTGTAAATCATCTGGTCAGCCAAGTTTGGGAAGAACATCATCATTCAGAAGTAATTCTTCAATTATGAGCTCCATCTTCAATGTGGACCACCAACACAAACTGGACACAATTCGAAGACCCCCACAAACTTGCCTGAATCACCAAGAACATCTACACTACTTCTGCTTATTGAAATCATTCTCTTCTTCATCTGGAACCTCAAGAACACAGTCTGTCATCATTGTCATATTGGAATAGATGCTTGCAAACCTCCAGACCACGAACCAATTGAGTTGTCAATTCACATTGACTTCCTAAACACTCCACCAAATTTGCAGAACAAGATATTGCATTTTCAGATCTCACCGGACCTATTTGTGTCACTCTGTCACCTCTGAACATCTCCCAGAATTGGTTTTACTTATATGGCCATAACTTCTTCAAATCTTCATGCGGACCTCTCAAATCTTTATTGGATCACCTTTAGACACTTATCTACAAACCCTTTGATGCGCATCCTCTAATCTTCATCTTAACTGGGATCTTCATTTCACTGTCTTCACTGTTCTTCTCTGTTTCTGATAGGACTAATTTTCTCAATATCCTCAGCATACAACTCATCCAATCCTTGACATTAATGCAACATGAGTATGTTGACATCAATGACAACACCGGTTAGGCCCATACTTGCAACAGGTCACTCCCAGGTGACCCTGACTAATGAAAGGGGCGACCCCTGGGTGACCTTGTCATGTTTTTAGCCACGGAAAAACTTGAGTTTCTAACTCGAAAAAGCTTCATTTTTGCCTATTTTTCTTCCTATTTGCATCAATTTTTGTGCCAAATATAGAGTTAACTATTTAATGCACCTACACATGCATAATTATCTCTATTTCATCTTTAATTAACAACTCATGCATTCCCTTGCATTCCCATGCACTCCTTCCTCTTCACTTCTTCTTGAGTGATAAGCTTTTACTGGGTAGATCACTCGAATTTTAGCCCAGATCACTCTTGAATCCTCTAAGTTAACTCTCTAATCAAATTGAGTTAACTCTTCTTCTTCTTCACCCCTCATCCCTTCTTCAAACCTATAAATACCCTCCATTCATTATTTTCCAAGTTGGAAAGTTGGAGAATGCTTTTCCTTTCTTCACAAGCTTTTTCAAGCTTCTTCAGAGGCCTTTGAGTCTCTTTCTTCATTTCTTTCTTTAGTTTTCCAAAGCTTCAAAGCTTTCATTGTTTCATAGCTTCAAAGCTTCTCCTTTTGGGAGGCAATTTCATTTGTGCACACAGCTCTTGCAGGTTATTGCTCTCCAAATAAAGCATTCTCATGCTCATACAGGACATAAGAGCCTTTTGCTTTCGTTCGTTATCTTGCTTAGCTTTTCTAAAAGCTCATTTGAATCCATACACTACTCATATAAAGCCATTGTGCTCATCAAAGCTCCTATTGATCTCTCTTTGTAGAGATTTAAAGCTTTTTTTGCTTCTATTTTTATCTTGTCACCAAGAGGATCACCTCGCTGCTACAAGAGGATACGAGGTTGCCATTACAAGGATTTCTGAGGGTAGTGGAGGTTCACATGTCTCGAGGTTCCTTTATGCTTTTTTTCATTTTGTAGTAATTAAATAATCAAAACTTTGCTCTTGGATAAGTAAAATACATGTTTGCTTTTTCCTTGATAGGCTAAGTAGATTTGCATGGTTAAATTAGTTTCTCTTTCAAACTTCATAGATTAAAAACAATTTCCCTTTCTAGATTAATTGATCTATCTATTCAGAAAACAAACAAAAACATAGATTACAGTGCATTAGATAACTTCATCATAGCTTGCATACATTTTCTAATTCCTAGATTAAGAAAAGGCACTTTTCATTTCTAAAAACATAAAAAAGCACAAAAAGAAGTTTTGCATTCATTTAGGCTTGCATTCATAAAATCTAAAAAGACAAAAACATTAGCAAACTTAGAAGATTCACAAACCCTTGGTCCCAACACAAGGTCAACTATAGTCAAACATTGGTCAAAACCCTTGATTCCATCATAAGGTCAAACAAAGTCAAACCTTAGGTCACAAAAAACCCTAAGTCAAGTCAAGGTTAGTTTAATCCACCTATCTCTTGTCTCGGCCCACAAATGTGCCCTGGATTAAGAAGTGAGTGGGTGAGGGCAATCCTCGATGAGATAGAGGAAATCCACCCAAGACCGCAACAAGACCCACTAGTCATTCAACAACAAGAAATGTTTAGACAACTCTTAGCACAACAAGCATTCATCTAATAGTTTGAAAGACAACTAAGCATCAATGACAACAATAGCCTACCCAAGTAATGGTTGAACATTAGAAACCCCAATAGGAGAATGGTGACTAGTGACCATTCAGGTCATGTAGTTATCTTCACAACCATGGTCACAGAACACCGTATCCACACAAGCGCAAAATAACATAGGCCCCAAGACGTGCCAACCCCTCTCCGTGAAGTCCAGATCTCCAACGAGCCAGACCATCCCTGTGTCTCGCCTCCTCTCGATTGGCTACTTCCACAAGAGCGAGAGTGACGTGGTAGTTTGCCCCGTGGCAAGGAGGGAAGGGTCAGTGTGCATGCCAAAACTGACTTGACAACCCCAGGCCACTGATGTCATGATTTTGAATGTACAGTAACCTACACACAAGAAGAAAAAGGGGTTTGGGGGTTGTGGTGTTTAGGGATTTGCCTTAGTCAAATCCTGAGTTAGCATTTAAGATTTCCCAACATTGTTGTTAGAGAGAGAGCGCATCCTTGTAGGAAAGAGGCTAAAGATAAACCAAATGATGATGCAATGATTCAAACAATGATGGTGTCACCTCAGAGGTGAAGCCCTTAGGAGAATGAAGATCCTTCAACTCATAAGGAGATGGATGATGATTCTAAATCTGCAACAACACACAATACAAACACAAATATGTGACAATAACACCATGAATGCCTTGAATGCTCTTTGTTCTAATATCATAAGTTCATAATATCCATCTAGGTTACAAATGAATTCAAACACTCACTTATATATGCTTTCCCATTAAACATTCATAAATTAATTGAAAGATTTGACAAGGAGAGACCCATTTAAAGGTCTTATGCCGACATGAATTAAATTCTACCCCGACCAATCAGGGATGACTTGGGCACGGGTGTCCAAGTCCCTAGGAGCCTTTTTGGTTCGAGGTTAGACATTAAATGGGCCCTAATTCTCATTTGACATGGTTTTCAGGGGATTTCTCATCAGGATGAATATTTTGCATGAAAAGTGTTAACATGGGGACCTAGGAGCTAAACTAGGAGGTAAAAAGACATGTGTCCACTTTTTACTCCAAAACATTTAGCCCCTACTTTAAAGTGTGTGCGATCTTACGATTAAGCACATGCATTAAAGTATGATCGAAGCATATCACAACACATCAAACACTAGAATGAAGACACACCCTAAGTTTGAAGGACTATTTCTAGCCTCCAAGCTTAGGCAAACATAAGAAAACACTTAACATACACATAAAACACAATGAATATAGTAAGGAAGCATGCAATACACGGAGAAGATAATGAAAGTACAAAATATGTGGAGAAGACATGAATACGGTCATGCAAGACATAGAGAAGACATGAAGAGAAGACATGATTTAAACAATTATGCATATATATAATCCTAATTAAACAAAACACACAACGTGGGGGGAGCTCATCGCTACATGTCTTTAGACCATGCCAAGACACACAAAACACACCTGTGGGGGAGCTCATCGCTACACATCTTTAGACCATACCAAAAACACACAAGACACGCAAGGAAGACACATAAAACACATGGAAGACACACAGAATACACAAGCGCCATATAGAGTGTCATCGACACACTATATGTCTTATACATGACAAACACAGGCGATGGGAAGGAGCTTATTGCTAAGTCCCACCATCTAAAACACATTTCAAACACACCTGATAGTTGAGCTACGCTACCACAACTGCCAAAGACACGCTTAAGGGTGAATGACTCAAGATCCAACCCCACCTCAGGATGAGGACTTTGTTTAAAAGGCTATGCACTAGTTCAAGAGATACACCATCCTGCCTTCTGTAGAATGGCTTTTAAAATGCAACCCCACCTGCATCACAGAGAGGCCTTATAGTGAAAAGGAAGCATGTACTCAAAGTATACAACCCCACCTGCATCACGGAGACACCTTATAGTGAAAAGAAGGTATACGTAATAGATCAAAGTACACAACCCCACCCACATCACGGAGATGCCTTACAATGAAAAGGAAGTGTATGCAAACACGCTTTGTCAATGTCTAAAATAATCAAGCAGTTACCATGATATATGCCCCCACCTTAAAGTGGTTGATCCTGCTTGCTGGTATCAAGCACATTTAAGATAAAGTGAAAACACATAAGGGAACAAGAGATTTTGCAAAGCCCATGCCCCAAAGTGACATGTGCCATGATCACCGAATGTTCCCACAAACACATCAGTATCATTTTATAACATAATCAACAACATAAGCTTTGGTTATAAAATCTTACTCTAAGATAACAACCATATCAATTCATGAAAGCTATATAGAAATATATCACATGATAGACCAAGGCTATACTTGCGGGTTTGGAACTGAGTATATCCGTGAGGTTATACTGTAGGTATCTTAGAACTGAGTGTAGCTACAAGGTGAGATACAAAACAATCCAAAGTGCATAGAAGAAGATTTAGAGCATTGCAAAGGTTTGTTACAACAAATTTCACAACATGATTCATCACACGGAGTGATTCTATTAGTCAAGTGACAGTAATTTATATCAACCCCATCTTCATATATGGACTAGGTCCATTTTTACTTTCTTGCTGAAGGGACACATGCTCCTTATCAGTATTTGTTTGTTTTTGTCATCCGTCGACTAGTAGAGCCACTGAAGAATGAAAACAATAAAATTAGAGAGGAGACAAAAGTGACTTGGGTTTACAATGTGGGATGATGCCCCCAAGACATCCTCCACAAAGTTATGCCCCCAAGGCACAACACAAAACAACAAAATAGAAGAGAAGAGGAATAGAAGAATAGAGACATAAATAGAAGAATGGTCACAACAGAGGTGGTCTCCTTGTATCCTTGACCTTACAAGAATATAAAGGGTCATCCAAAGATACCTAAACAACATTTAACACGACACGGGAGAACACAACACAACACAAACAAATATGTCTATCTAAGAAGAGGCCAATATTGAGAGCATCTTAGAGAGGTGCTCCATCAAGTGTGGTAAAATGTGTGAGGAGCTCATACCTGATTGATGCTTATTTCCAAATGATTGTCTCTTAAGGACTTGTATGTTTGAAATCTTTTGTTGCTTACAGGGAGGGGAATCATTACTTTTTTCCACTGATGATTCACACCTTGTTCTTGTAAAATTCAAGGCAGACAACTGAGAGGGGGGGGTGAATCAGTTGTCCCAAAACTTTCTTCCTTTTAATCACTTAAATCCTTCTTTTAATTCAGCAGCATAATAATAGATTAATCATAAAAACACAATGCAACAATTCAAGAGCAGAAACACATTAACACATATGACACCAAGATTTTAACGTGGAAAGCCCAGTTAAGGGAAGAACCACGGGGTGAAAAATCCAAGATTGTATTCTCTGTTAAAAGAATAAGAAGAACTAAATGGCACATGCCAATTAGAGCTCACTTCTTGAGCACACTGCTCACAAGAGGCCCACTGCCTACAGTGGACACACTGTCTACAGAATGATAAATATTACATACTTGAATTGAAGAATAGCATCTTCACCATGCTTGAGTCAATTCCATTTAAGCCCAATACTTCTGCTCTGCCTTTCACTCTTCTCCTCTCTACCACACACTCATCTCTACCTAGATACATTTGAAATGACTTCACAACTTCTTATTTATACAAGACATTGACTTAAGGATAATCATCCAAGTCGACATCCTTTACAGAGCAAATACATAAATACAACATGACTAATTACAAACAGACTTCACACGGATCATCACACTATCGGCTACACAGATCTGAGACTTCAATCTTCTTTGAGGAATATGCCACGCATCGCAGAACATCTTCAAGATCATCCGCAAGATGTGTAACTCATCTGGTCGGCCAAACTAAGGAAGAGCATCATCATTTGGAAGTAATTCTTCAATTACGAGCTCAATCTTCAATGCAGACCACCAACACGAACTAGACACAATCCAAAGACCTCCACAAGCTTGCCTGAATCACCAAGAACATCCACACTACTTCTACTTACTAAAATCTCTCTCCTTCATCTAGAACTTCAAGAACACAGTCTGTCATCACTATCATATTGGAATAGATGCTTGCGGACCTCCAGACCATGAACCAATTGAGTTGTCAATTCACATTGACTTCCTAAACACTCCACCAAATCCACAGAACAAGATATTTCATTTCCAGATCTCATCGGACCTATCTGTGTCACTCTGTCACCTCTGAACATCTGCCAGAACTAGTTTTACTCAAGTGGCCATAACTTCTTCAATCTTCATGCGGACCTCTCAAATCTTTACTGGATCACCTTAAGACACATATCTACAAACCCTTTGATGCACATACTCTGATCTTCATCTTAACTGGGATCTTTACCTCACTGTCTTCACTATTCTTCTCTATTCCTGGTAGTACTAATTTTCTCAATATACTCAGCATACGACTCATCCAATCAATGCAACATGAGTATGTTGACATCAATGACAACACCGGTTAGGCCCATACTTGCAACAATCTCCCCCTTTATCATCGATGGCAACATATGATGTGAAAAATTGTTTTAACCATCAAGACAAGAACTTCTCCTTACTGACTGACATAACTCCCCCTGTCAACAACAAACATTCACATGTCTTCTCTTCCTTTACTGTTCCCCCTTTGATCAGCAACCACTTTTTGTTTTTCACATGTCTTCTCTCCCCCTTTGACATCAATGGCAAAGGGCACATACTTGCATCACTCAAAATCATACCAACTTCTCCCCCTGAGTAGCAGCTTCCCATCATCAATTCGGACCACAAGATATGACTGTGAGATCCACCGGACTGATGCACATTAGTGCACCTTAATTCAGAACTGGAGGGGTAATAACCCCTAACTTCTCCCTGAGATACTCAAAAGAGTCCTTAGGTAGAGGTTTAGTAAAAATATTTGCAATTTGATCCTTGGAAGGCACAAACTCCAATCTGACTTCATTCTTGTTCACTTGTTCTCTCAAAAAGTGAAACTTGATGGATATATGTTTTGTCTTTGAATGCAACACTAGATTTTTTGATATATTTATTGCACTTGAATTATCACAGAAGATTGTGATAGGTTCCTCATACTCCACTCTGATGTCTCTTAGCATTTGCTTCATCCACAATACTTGAGTGCAACTACCTGCTGCTGCAATATATTCTACTTCTGCAGTGGACAGAGATATTGCCTCTTGTTTCTTGCTTAGCCAAGAAACCAATCTTTTCCCTAGAAAGAATGCTCCACCACTGGTACTCTTTTGGTCATCCACATCTCCTGCCCAATCTGCATCTATATATGCATGAAGTGAGAAATCATGATCTCTAGGATACCATAAGCCATACTCAACTATCCCTTTTAGATATCTAAGAATCCTCTTGATTGCCATGACATAAGATTCTCTGGGATCAGCTTGGAATCTAGCAACAAGACCAATAACATTCATAATGTCAGGCCTAGTTTGAGTGAGATACAATAATCCTCCAATCATTGATCTGTACTTTTTCTGATCAGTCTTAGGAGAGTCATCATCTTTGCTCAATTTACATCCGGTTGCCATGGGAGTACTCATTGCTTTTGAGTCTTCCATCCCAAATTTCTTCAACAATTCTTTCACATATTTGCTCTGTGAAATGAAGATTCCTTTCTTTGTTTGAATGATTTGCAGACCCAAGAAGAAATTCATTTCCCCAAACATAGACATCTCAAATTCACTTTTCATTTGATTTGTAAAAGTTTTGTACATACTATCTCTTCCTCCAAAAATGATATCATCAACAAATACTTCAATAATTAGGATATTTTCATGATCAATTTTGAAGTACAAATTACTGTTAGCAGTACCTTTGTTGAAACCAATCTTCAAAAGATGCTTATCCAGTCTTTCATACCAGGCTCTTAGGGCTTGTTTGAGTCAATACAGTGCTTTCTTCAACTTGCAGATCATATCACCATGATCAAACAATTGAAATCCATACAGTTGCTCAATGTATACTTCTTCTTCCAAGTCACCATTCAGGATGGCAGACTTGACATCCATCTGATATACTTTGAAGTCCTTGAAGGCAAGAAATAATCTAACTACTTCAATTCTTGTCACCGAAGCAAAAGTCTCTTCAAAATCAACTCCTTCAACTTGGGAATAACCCTTGCAGACCAATCTGGCTTTGTTTCTGACTACTTCACCATCTTCATTTAGTTTGTTCCGGAAGACCCATTTGGTTCCAATCACATTTTTGTTTCTAGGTCTGGGAACAAGATCCCAAGTGTGATTTTTCTCAAATTGCATCAATTCTTCCTCCATTGCTTTAGTCTAGCTTTCATCATTGCATGCTTCTTTTACTGACTTTGGTTCAATCTTTGAAATCAGACAATACTCTTCCAAGTCTTGAACAATCTTTCTTCTTGTTTGAACACCTTTGCTTTTATCACCTATGATCTGATCTTTAGAGTGATTTAGTCTTACATACCTGGGAATTTTGGGAATTTCTTGTACTTCTGTTTCTTGAACAGGTTCATTCAAACTTATCTCTTCTTCCTGATTCACCGGATCAGTCTAGATCTAGATTTCAGAAGGGGGTTGGACTTCTTGGACCATAACATCATTCTGATCTTCTTCATCATATTCATAAAACCTTGAGGGTTTTTCAATACCTTCATCAACCTTCACATTTGTACTTTCTATAATCTTTCTCAATCTCTTGTTATAACACCGGTATGCTTTTCTTTGAGTAGAATAACCCAAGAATATTCCTTCATCACTTCTAGCATCAAATTTGCCAAGATCTTCATCTCTTTTAATATAACATTTGCTACCAAAGACTTTGAAATATCTCACAGTGGGAGTGATGCCAATCCAGAGTTCATAAGGAGTCTTACTAGTATTGCTTCTGATTTATACTCAATTAGGAGTATAGACAACAATGCTTAAAGCTTCTCTCCAGTAGATCTGAGGAACATTTGCTTCCATCATCATGGTTCTAGATGCTTCCTGGATGGTCTGGTTCTTTCTCTCCACTACTCCTTTCTGCTGTGGAGTCCTTGGAGCAGACAACTGTCTTTTTATCCCATGTTTCTCACAGAATTCTATGAAATCCTCGGATGTGAATTCTCCACCTCTGTCAGACGTAAGACATTTTATGTTTAATCCGGTTTCATTCTCTACCATAGCTTTGAATATTTTGAATTTCTCAAGAGCCTCAGATTTCTCTTTTAGAAAAGTCACCCACATCATCTGGGAGTGGTCATCACATAATAACATGAAGTATCTATCACCTTGCAAGCTTCTGATTCTTACTGGACCACATAGATCAGTATGTACTAAGTCGAACAATACGGTAGAAGACTGTTCCTTACTTTTGAATGAGACTCTGCTCTGCTTACCTAATTGACATTCTTTGCACAAACTATTAGTAGGTTTCACCAATCTTGGAAGATCTCTTACAGCCTGAGTGTTTCTTATCTTGATGATATTATCAAAATTCACATGACATATTCTCCTATGCCACAACCAACTCTGATCAATTTGAAAAAATAAACAATTTTTACTAGTACCAACCAAGTGGAAGATATTACCTTTTGTTTGAGTACCAGATGCAATCTTTGTTTCAAAACTTTCAAAGATGTTACATTTTTCATTTTTGAATCAGAGATCATAGCCTTTGTCCACCAACTGTCCAACACTGAGAAGATTGAGCTTCAGACCTTCAACATATAGTACATTACTGGTTTTATTCTTTCCATCAAAAGAAATGGTTCGTCTACCTTTGATTCTGCTAGCAGAATTATCATTACCACTCCTCCTTCATATCTTTCCAAATCTATGAACTTATTTTTGTCACCTGTCATATGGTGGGAGCATCCACTGTCAATGACCCAATCATCCTTTTCTTCAACTTGGGCAGCCGGAGCTCTTTCTACCATTTTATGATTGACAGATTCAGAGGGCATTGGATCTTCTTCCTTGATGGCAATAAACACCCAGTCACTTCCAAATTTATTTCCTGTCTCTGATTCATCATCTGTTACTCCATCATCATCATCTTCATGAACATAGTAACATTTCTTTTGAAATCTTGATTTGTTAGGATTTGGCCTTGAAAATCTTTCCGGACACCTTGCGGCAAAATGACCAATCTTATTGTAGTTAAAACATTTAAAAGGCAATTTCCCTTCATACTTACCGGATCCTCTTGGCAGTGTCTTTGCAATAAGGGCTTCAAGTTGAGTAGCTTCTACTTCATCTTCTTCCAGATCTTTTCTTGCTTTTTCATATCATGATAGTTTATTTGAAGAGTTTTCTCCCGGATCAAACTTTTGTTTTCGTTTTACAGATGCACTAGCTTTGAATGCAAATTCAGTCTTGGGGGGTGCATCTCCAAAATCGGCCAATTCAAATGCAGGCAATTTACCAACCAATTGATCTCTTGTGATATTTGAAAAAGATCTGAATTCTTCAATAGTAGTGACCTTGTATTTGTAAGAATCGGGAAGGGATCTGAGAACTTTGGCAACAATCTCATCTTCATCCAAGATTTCACCAACACATCTAATGCACAAACAAGCTCATTTACTTTTGGCATAAATGTAGTGATATTTTCATCTTCTCTCATCTTCAGGTTTTCAAATTTTCCTTTCAGACTCTGTAGCTTGGCACATTTAACATATTTGTCTCCTTCATGTAGAATTTCCAATTTTCCCAAATCTCATATGCAGTTTTTAGATCAATAACATTTGTTAGCTCTGAATCAGATAAGGCACTTAGAAGATCTTCTTTAGCTCAAAGATTGTTTTCAGCATCTCTAATTTCATCTACAGTTCTCGAACCATTCTGTGGAGGAACATACTTCTTTGAAGCCATGATCCAATATTGCATTCCCATACACTGCAAGTAACGTTCCATGTAAATTTTCCAAACAGTAAAATTGATTCCATCAAATCTCAGACTATCCTTCTTTTAGGACGACATCCTGGATCTCCTCAAGCGGTTAAGCTCTTTTAGAGGAACTTAGCTCTGATACCAATTGTTAGATTCAAGGCAAACAACTGAGAGTGGGGGTGAATCAGTTGTCCCAAAACTTTCTTCCTTTTAATCATTTAAATCCTTCTTTTAATTTAGCATCATAATAATAGATTAATCATGAAAACATAATGCAACAATTCAAGAGTAGAAACACATTAACACATATGACACCAAGATTTTAACGTGGAAAACCTAGCTAAGGGAAAAACCACAGGGTGACTAACCCAAGATTGTATTCTCTGTTAAAAGAATAAGAAGAACAAAATGGCACATGCCAATTAGGGCTCACTGCCTGAGCACACTGCTCACAAGAGGCCCACTGCCTATAGGTGACACACTGTCTACAGAATGATAAATATTACATACTTGAACTGAAGAATATCATCTTCACCATGCTTGAGTCAGTTCCAGTTAAGCCCAATACTTCTACTCTGCCTTTTGGTCTGCTCCTCTCTACCACACACTCATCTCTGCCCAGATACATTTGAAATGACTTCACAACTTCTTATTTATACAAGGCATTGACTTAAGGATAATCATCCAAGTCGGCATCCTTTACAGAGCAAATACATAAATACAACATGACTAATTACAAAAAGACTTCACGCAAATCATCACACTGTCGGCTACATAGATCTGAGACTTCAATCTTCTTTGAGGAATATGCCATGCATCACAGAACATCTTCAAGATCATCTGCAAGATGTGTAGCTCATCCGGTCAGCCAAACTTAGGAAGATCATCATCATCCGGAAGTAATTCTTCAATTACGAGATCCATCTTCAATGCGGACCACCAACATGAACTGGACACAATCCAAAGACCTCCAGAAGCTTGCCTGAATCACCAAGAACATCCACACTACTTCTGCTTACTGAAATCTTTCTCTCCTTCATCCAGAACTTCAAGAACACAGTCTGTCATCAGTGTCATATTGGAATAGATGCTTGTAGACCTCTAGAAAATGAACAATTGAGTTGTCAATTCACATTGACTTCCTAAACACTCCACCAAATCCGCAGAACAAGATATTTCATTTTTGGATCTCACCGGATCTATCTATGTCACTCTGTCGCCTCTGAACATCTGCCAGAACTAGTTTTGCTCAAGTGGCCATAACTTCTTCAAATCTTCATGCAAACCTCTCAAATCTTTACTGGATCACCTTAAGACACATATCTACAAGCCCTTTGATGCGCATACTCTGATCTTCATCTTAGCTGGGATCTTTACCTCACTGTCTTCACTGTTCTTCTCTATTCCTGGTAGTACTAATTTTCTCAATATCCTCAGCATACAACTCATCCAATCAATGCAATAGGAGTATGTTGACATCAATGACAACACCGGTTAGGCCCATACTTGCAACAGTTCTATTTCTTTCTTTTGTTTTCTTATTCCATTGTGAGTGATTAATGAGCCTTTCATGATGAAATGGGATGCTTGTCGTTATCACAACTTTCTCTTGCTTCAAGTGATTACATACAGGCTACTCCATATGTGTATCTTGTGCATTTTGGTTGTCTCCTAATCTATAAAGGGATAATGGAGGAGGAAACTCAATGTAAATACCTTTTCTGCATAGGCGAGGTAAATCTTCATTGATCGTCTTATCCACTTCTATCATACCAACTATGCCATCATAGTCGAGATAGTCATCTTTAATCTCTATGGTATTATGTTCTACCATATTATTGTCACTATGTTTAGGAAAAGGATCAGTGGAAATTTGTAAGTTTTGATTTAGAGGAGTGACGAACTTATTTCCATTGTCATTCACACCAGTAACTTGTATCACATTAGAATCGATGAGGTCTTGAATTTGATGTTTAAGACGCATACATCTTTCGATGTCCTATCCCTGCGAGCAGTGATAGTGACAATAAGCATTAGCATTAAATGAAGTCCCTTGTGGCTTACTACTATTGAAAGGACAAGAAGGAGGATGCTTCAAAATATTGTTGTTCACTACTTGAGTCATTATCGAATGGAGATAATTTGATAATGGAGTTAACTCTTTGTTCCTGTTTGAATTGAAATGGTGTCTGAGGAGGCTTTGTAATAGCAGAAATTTGTGAGTGAAAATTATTTGAATGTTGCTGATTACTCTTGATGAAATTCCTGTTATTCTTCTTGAATGAGTTTTGAGATGATCCAGCTACATATTGACCAACAGGAGCCGATGAGGTATGATTCTCATACTGACCAGCTGAAAGTTAATAATCTCGGAGAGCTATTCATAGGTGTTAAAAAGAACTATACTTCAACAACAATATTTTGTTGCATATGTTTGGTTGTAGATTCATAATGAATACCTTTTGAAGTTCATCTTTAATTAGATATTGTATTTGTGAGATGACAGATTAATATCGACTAATAAATTTTGTTAATTTCTCTTTTGGACCTTGTTTATAATGAACTATTGGCACATAGATTTGCACCCAGTGTTGAAGGATTTTAGGGCTCCAACAATCTAGTGAAACATTGAGATGACCTCCAGGTGTGGGACCCTATAGGGAGGTCAAATCTCCAGAGAGAGGCTAGTTCCTTTGCTGAATATGAGATTTAGCGAACCTAAGACTAAACCTAATCTATCCACCCGTTTATGAAAAGAGAAAGAGGGAGTAAAACTGAAAGTAAAGGGAGGTGATACGCTAGGTTTTAATATGGGAAGGCCCTTAGACAACCATGTATGCACAGAACAACAATATCCAACAGACCAACATACACAAATCATGAACTACTTACATAGGTAAGATAAACTGAATGAAATCCAAGAGGAAAGATGCATTCACAAATGGAGATCAAGCAGAAAAATATGCAGAGCAAAGAGTCATTCATGAGAAGGTAAAAATCTGATTTCTATTATCACAGAGGCACGATTGCAATTGCAAGAGATATGGTTTGGAAAACCAAATGCCAACCAGAATACATTACATTTCATGTTTTATATATCATTACAATGGGGTGCCATTACCTACTATAATGAATGCGCCCATGGGCCTATCAGAGATATTTCCTTGCTAGAAGGGATGTCTACCTGCAAGAATTCATTGTAGAAAATATTTGGATCCATCGAGCAGTTGGAAGATATTTTGAGTCTTTAATGCGAACAACTGATTCACCATTTGCAACAATGAATGTAACAAATATCCAGAAGGGGCAGCTGAGAGATATTTGGATCCGCATTGATGGCATATGAGACAAAATTTCCTGAGCAAAGCTTTAACAATACTTAAAATCTTTAGATTTTTGAGTCTCTATGTCTTCATCGGCTCCTAATCCTTTGAAATTTCGTGCAACGGCTTGTCGGTTGAGTTCGTATTTTTCCCACCTTCGAGATGCTTGAGAGTCACCTTTGAATCCTAGCCGTAGATGAGTTTGCTTTTAGAATCAACAACCATCGCTTTCCCTTTTGATTCGACATTGAGGCCCAAAGACTCTGCCTACATGGCAATTTCGTGGCTTCGCTGAAAGCCTTTAAAGAGTCTCGTGAAGAGTATTCCTTCTGCAAAAGGTGAGGTGGCATATTGAGTCTACAGTTATATCTTTCTCTTTCTAGCTCTATCAGCTTGTCGAGGCCCACCAAACAAAACACACCGATGACACCATTTGTCATAATGATGCACACCCGAGGAGAGTCTCCCTTGAAATTCCCTGAGGAGGAGTGCCAACATGCCACGTGTCATCATCTCACAGGCGTGTAGTGGAGATATGACATTAGCTTCGGCAGTCTGCGGGCTTGTGATATCCAAGAATATCTTCAAGGTCTACACACTCGCAAATATCTGAATGCATAGCTCGTGAAATTTACCTTCGTAGCATGAAGAAGCCGTCATCCACATGGATATCCAATGTTCGGACATTAACTTTTAATATGCCACCCTTGAATATCCTGTTGATGTCATCGGCATGAATAATTCCATTAGAGAGGGGATCTGGATGATGTCATCAGGATATTAGCACTACAGGATAGTATATCGGTGGTGGAATGTCTGGATGACATCATCGTCATATGCACTTCTTTGGGGATGAGATTGGATGTTGACGTCATCGAGACATTAGCAAAGGACATGGACATTGGGAAAGATCCAGACATTAGGAAATATCAAGATGTTAATAAAACATTCAAATATTAGTTAAGGTCCGCACATTCAGGAAGTATTCGCATATTAACTAAGATCTGGATGTTGAGAAAACATCTGGATATTAGCTAATGTCCAAATGTTAGTTAAGATCCAGACGTTAAGAAAACATCTGGATATTAACTAAGGTCCAGATACTCAGAAGATATTAGGATTTTAGCTAAGGTCTGGATATTAAGATAATATCCAGATATTAGCTAAGATCTAGATATCCAGACATTAGATATCTATACCAAAATGACCAAGTATGAAGATGAAAATCCCTACATAGGAAGACATTGAAGGCAAAAGGTTTCTGGGTTTTTTGCAAGGATTCTCCAGACGAGTTTTTAAGGATTTTTGTAGGGCAGAGCACTAGAATTTGTAGGGATTAAGGCCTGCAAGGCCATATTCCAAGGGATATCCAGGATATTTTCAAGGTGAACTATTTGACTCTGGATAGAGAAAAATGGGTCAACATGAACCAAATCAATCAATGAGACAATAGGTCCAATGTTTGCTTGGAAGTGTTGGAAGAATTGATCAACTAGCTATGAAAAGGAATTTATTGAATTAGGAGGTAGAGAGCAAAGCCATTCCAAATCCGTATCTTTAAGAGATCGAGGAAAGAGTTTTGCTAACAATGCCTCATCAAAGAAGAAATCACTACACATCGCTATGAACACTGCCACATGAGTATTAGGATCACCTTTACCACTGTACTTTTTAAAGTGAGGAGTCTCAAATTTGTTAAACATTTGAGCTCTTAGAATTATATAAGATAAAGGACTGCGAGCATGATATGTTGGCAAAGCAGGTTGAGAGGAAGCATTAGTTAAGTTTTTAACTTTTTGTTGCAAGGAAGACATACTCTGCAAAAGCTGGTTTAAGAGAGCATCATTGGGTGAAGTGGTTTGTGGATTTGAGAGAGGTGGGTTTGATGCTGTAGTCATGAAATTGAGAGGTGGTCTGTAATAAGTGGAGGTGATGGGTGGTTGAGAATGAGTATGCATGGGTATAGAGACATGAGGTGCTGAATTTTGATAATTAAATGCAACAACTTTGTAATTATTTCTAGTAGATGTTCCCATAGTGGTGGTAGCATTACTACAAGCTTGTGGATTGGTGGTGAGAATTGATGATGTAAAAGTGGACATGCTAGTAGTCAGCATGGGTATTGATACTTGTGAGTTTATCTTTGCCGGTGATGACACATTTTCAATGATATTCGTGTGGCTAGCCGCTGGCATAATGTTATGTCCCACTATGTGGGCTAATCCATGAAGCATGTCAACACCTTCTTCTCCTTCATGTAACAATCCTCTTATACCTTCAACAATAGGTACCACTTCTTAAGCTAGATGTGCCTATTCTACAATTTATTGAAATTCATCTAGTTGTATGTCCAATTTCTTAATTTGTTCATCAGGCACACGTGAAACTACATCAATCACATCTTCAACATCATGAAATGTTTGTTCTTCCATCATGGTGGTATTCATGATATCTTGCAAATATTTTGATTAACCCTTTGTAAAGTAAGTATGCAATGGGTTTTCTGATATTTGCATATCGTCGCTATTGAAAGCACTAGAACCCATTAATCTACAACTTCTCCTTACAAAGATAGTTTTAGTAGGGCAGTGGGTTATACAACTCATGCAAAGTCCTATATCACTCAATGCACTAACCAATAGTATGATTAATAAGATGGAGGAAATTATGCTTGTTGAAATACACAATGTGTAATTACAAACATTGAATTTTTGAAAGCAAGGATGTTAAATGATGCAACACTACACTTCAAAATCATCTTTTAATGAATGTTTATGATAGTAGAAAATCTGAAATAAGATTTTGACTACAAACCCTAGCTTTGCAAATAACTAGGTTATAGGAAAAGATGCAAGTTTTCAACAAAACCCTAGCAAATGAGATCTTCAAATGCAAGATGTGATATCATGAAATGATTAATTGCTATAATATGACTCAGATCTGATGTGAAAATTAGAAAATAAAATGTTTCCAATGATATGTAATGAAAATAATGCAAAACCATGCCTTTAGGCAAGCCTAGAATGCTTTTTTTTTCACATTTTTTTAAAATTTATGCAAGATTTTTCAATGAAGAATGATAAGTATGATATGAATTAATGCAAGTTCTGATTTTAACACTCATTAATATGCAAATGTTTGATGCTACAACTTCACCAAAATGTTAATTAGGGAAAAAGGGGATGAATGCAAGCATGTAAGTATACTAGATCAAACCCTCTTTCACTATAACATTCAAGGACAAAACCGAGATAAGTCACTACAAGATGAAAGAGGACTCAGCTACTAATTTTGGGCTCTTGCTTGCTATGGAAATATGTGATTCAACCAATCTTTTTATCAAATCCTAGTTAAGTATGAGTAAAACCATAGTTATGAGATAATCAACTTATAACAGACAAACAACAACAGAAACTCAAAATCTGAAAGTAGCAAGATGATGAGTGAGATGTCATAACCTATTTCACATAACCTAAAATGTCAAAGGACTCCGAGGCAGGTGCCCAAGTCCTAAAAGCCAGGATCTCCGAAAACTCAAAACTGGAAAGATGTCATAGAAGGTGTCCAGATGTCAGTTCTAGTGTTTGTTTCAGTAGGAGAACGCCGAGGCGGGTGCCCAAGTCTTTCGCAGAGGAATTTATGTAATCTATTTTTGGATCTTGAAACCTTATCCCTTGAACAACCTCCCTGTACCTTCACTTCTTTAGTCCTTGCACCTGTAACCTGCATACAAGAAGAAAAGGGGTTTGGGGGTTGTGATGTTTAGGGGTTTGCCTTAGTCAAATCCTGGGTTAGCATTCAAGCTTTCCCAACACTGTTTTTAGAGAGAGAGCGTGTCCTTGCAGGATAGAGGATAAAGATAAACCAAATGATGATGCAATGATTCAAAAAATGATGATGTCACCTCGGAGGTGAAGCCTTTAGGAGAAGGAAGATCCTTCAACTCATAAGGAGATGGATGATGATTCTAAATCTGCAACAACACACACAATACAAACATAAATTTGTGACAATAACACCATGAATGCCTTGAATGCTCTTTTTTCCAATATCATAATTTCACAATATCCATCTAGGTTACAAATGAATTCAAACACTCGCTTATATATGCTTTCCCATTAAACATTCATAAATTAATTGAAAGAGCCGATAAGGAGAGACCCATTTAAAGGTCTTATGCTGACATGAATTAAATTCTACCCCAACCAATCAGGGAGGACTTGGGTGTGGGTGCCCAAGTCCCAAGGAGCCTTTTTGGTCTGGGGTTAGACATTAATGGGCTCCTAGTTCCCGTTTAACATGGGTTTTGATGGATTTCTCATCGGGATGAATATTTTGCATGAAAAGTGTTATCATGGGGACCTAGGAGCTAAACTAGGAGGTAAAAAGGTATGTGTCCACTTTTTACTCCATAACAATAGCTCAGACTTTTGCAGAAACATATACCTCTTGAATATACTCTATTTTTGGAATACTGGATTAAGGAAGGCGGTTCTATTATATTTTTATTCTAAAATTTCTATTTAGCCTTCAGTTTTGAAGGTGTGGAGCAAGGGCCCACTCCCACTAATAGAAGGGAGGCTAGTATTGTTTATTGTTTTCTTATGTATTAATTCCTTAATGTAGTTTTTTCTGCTTTCATAGAATAAATTAGATTCTTGTCAATTCAGTCTTATTTCTATTTGAATGACTGTTTAAGATTTTTGTAATCAGATAGATCATTTCTAGCAATGTATTGTTTCAATTCTTAGATCAGGTTTCCTTCAAAGTAGATAGTTAGAAGTATGAGTTTGATTAAATTGGAAAGTTTCATTTCAGTAGATTAGCTAAGGACTGTTAATTGTCAGTTCCTATTGTAGATTGCCATGGACACAACCCTGGATTTGACAAATAAATATGATTAAATGCCAAGGTACAACGACCCTTGTCACCTATTATGTGAATTCTTTTAGCATGGGCACTTAATGGGGCATGTTAACACTTCTATGTTAAATTTGTAAGTGGGAGAACTCTAGCTCCAAAGTTATATTTCTCTATTAAGAAATAATATGGAATGGGAAAATAGAATAGAGGAATACAACACAGTTGCTGGCAATATTGGTCTTGTAATGTGGCATGAATGCCCTAAGACAACATGGTTTACCAAAGCTTTCAAAGCGCAGGATTAAAGACATGGCATTAGAGACTAGTATGTAAATAATTTGAATTCTTGCATTGCTGATTTTCAAGATATTACAAACTATCTTCCCTCTGCAGCTGTTCGGAGTTTTATTATGCGCTATGAAGAATTGCCCGATTGTTTCAAACGGTTGGAGCCCATCTCCCCAAGTAATCTAAGATGGATGGTTGCAAGGGCAAAGAGACTCATCACTCTCATCCAAGATCGTAGGTAGGACTGGATTGGAATGAGATTTTGTCCACCTCTCCTACTGATGCCTGCTCCTCTCCTCAGTTTATAGGGTCTTATGAGGCAGGACAAAGTAGATAAATGGTATGCTAGGGTCTCAGAGAATGATGGATTTGTGGTGAAGGGGAGATATATATTCACTTAAAATACATAGGACTATGATTACAACTAGATCCTCGAAGAGAAGAATGTGACTGATGAGGATGTTGTTCATTTGTCGCCATGAGGACATGGATTAGATTCAACAGGGGGATGATGAGCCAAATCAATATTTGTTTTAATTTCTGTATAAATCACTGCAAAAACTTTAATACTATGGAATGGCATATATCTATACATATTATTATGGTTATAATTATCTTTTGAATTATTAGATAAGCATGCTTTAGTCCTTATTTTCTTTAGGTGAAATATTTTGATGATTACTGCAATTTCCTCTTGAATATGTATTTTATAATGAGTTTTTGTCAAAGTTGGTTGTTGGATTCATAATCATTATAGGATCATGGAACTCTTCAAGAGTCTCTAGACCCCTTCAGAGTTGCCCCTCTAGTAAAGAACAGAAGCTTTGAATAGCTCCAGTTTCCTCCAGCACTGTAAAGGAATCATCCTCCCCTTGAGTCAATGATTATCCAACAAGGCCTAGAATGACTCTAGTCCCAACATGAATCTCTCAGGCAGCTCCAATTATCTAATCAATACCACAATCCTTTGACAACCTATGACTCCAAGCTCAAGAGTTATCTTAAAGTACCATTCTAGTTCAAGTGGTTGTAGTCCTCAATCTGTCAGTTTTCGTAAATCATGCTTAATTTAGGATCTTCTCTAAAGTTTTGATTTGAAACACTATTTGTGTATGAATAAATGGCTGGTTAAGTCTAAGCCCCACTACAGTTTAAGTTCAGTTTAGTTTAGTCGATGAATAAAGGCTCAAATGTATAAGTATGAGCTGGGTAGATTATTACAGTTAGTTCCTTTTTCAAATAAGAATTATTGTTTTCTTGAAGTAAGTTCTTCTTGTTTTCATCATGTAATCATGCCCATTCAGGTTGCCACCATATGAAAATAAAGAGAAATTTTTGTTGAAATCGTATTAGCTTAGGAGGATCCTTCTAGCAGGGGAAGTAGAGCCCACTTACCCAACAAAGGAGATCTCTTGGTATTCTTTTTAGATTTTATTGCATTCTCTATTTATGTTAGAATTAGTTAATGTGTTTACATTAGATTCTGTGTGTTCTTCAGTGTTTAGATATCTACAGGTCGTCCTTTAAATCAGAAAATCATAAAAAGGAATTATGTTCTTAAAAGGTTTAACTTTTGAAACAACACTTATTTAAATCTGTTTATCTTGGATTGTGGAAGAATGAGTTGAATGGTTTCATTTTAGTTATTCATTTCAGAAATTCATTTCTATTGTGTGATAGAATAGTTTCAAATGCTTTAGCAATTCAATTTGATTATGTAGTTTCTTTTCTACAAAATAGTGTAAATGCTTTCAATTCCTTTCAATTCTAGAATGTGTGTTTATTTCAACAATTAATTCTAGCATGTGTGTTTATTTCAACAAT
Source organism: Cunninghamia lanceolata (assembly GCA_027924645.1). Classification (NCBI taxonomy): domain Eukaryota; kingdom Viridiplantae; phylum Streptophyta; class Pinopsida; order Cupressales; family Cupressaceae; genus Cunninghamia; species Cunninghamia lanceolata. The sequence goes on along the minus strand of BSBN01001403.1, from coordinate 62,971 downwards.
TAGAATAGTTTGAATTCTAGCATTGTCTTTTTAGTTTACTTAGATTTGGATCCATACTTCAAACCCCCAAACAAGAAAACCTTGCCACAGATCGCTCCAGACACCTCCAGATTGATAAAATTAAATGATGATGAATTAAAAGAACTATGACTACCTCATCACATAGTTCACTACCTACTAGTTCATCCATGTATTTCTTTCTTCCTACAAAAAGTTTTGGATGCAATATAATTAATTGTTAGGGCTTCACATGTACTAAGTTCCCATCCCCAAAATCTGAAATCATGTCTTTAAAAGGTAGCTACCTTTGCCTCATTTTAACATAGGAAAAGTGATATCTGGAATTGGTCATCAATGTTTTGTTATTTTTGTTCATGGATGACATTGCTATAGTATTTTAAAAAATTATATATAGAGATAGATTCAAGCCCAAGGTCTCCAATAACTTTTATCTTTCTCTTGGACATTCCTACAACTGATTTACTAGAGCTAGGTATATGACTTCTATGGTTCTAAGCTAGGTGAGCATTTTATTTTTTTGGTATTTTATAAATGAAAGCAGTTTTTTGAAGTACTTGTAGGGATCTCTTCCTACCTCACCCTACCAACCTTCCAAGCCTTCAACCTCCATTTACCTCATAATTTTGTGTCATTGTTTTTGTCTCCTCCTCTCCCCATTGCTCCTTTACATGTCATTCCCATAGTGTCAATCCATCTCAAAGTGTTTTCCTTCAAAACCTTCATCACCACCCTTAGTTATTTATAATATCAATCCTCTAAATCCTCCTCGATCAGTCCTCTTTTGTCACTATAATGTCATTTTGGTATTTAGACATGTTTCCCATCCACCCTTTGTGAGTGCAAACTTCATTTTGCAACCATTTAAAGGTCTTAGCACTAACCCTACCATACCTCCATTAGAATGTATCTAGAATAAGGTTTCTACCTCCCATACTATTCACCTTTGATACTACAAAACCCATTTTGAGCAAAAAAAATTGTGTTTCCAAAACCTTTCTCCCTCCCCTGCTTGCTTTGTAGTGTTTCCACAAACCCTTGAGCTTCAACTTGAATATTTAATAGATATGGAATGATTCAGACTTAGTTTCATTTCATATTTAATTATTTTAACTTATTTTTCATCATATTTCCAAAGTGGATCCATGTTTTAAAACCCACAAGGGGGCTGACTGAGGCATACATCCTTTATAATCTTTGTTTTTGTAGGGCCCTCTTTAGCAAATTTATCCAGTTACAGGTTAGTTTTTGAATACTCTACAAACTTCCAAAAAATTTTATAGCAGGAAAGAAATCTTTAAATTTGATGTTTTAGATGCTTAGAAAGTCATATGTCCTTGTCTGATAGAGACAAGGCCACCCCAGGTAGACAAGGTTACCCTGTTGGCCACTAGAAGCAGACAAGGTCGGCTAGTGGGATACCACTAATCCATTTAAAGCATTAAATAAACACATTTTTAGTCTAAATTAGTACCATAGATCCACAATAGATGTCTAAAGCCATCCAGGTCTAAAAATCAACATTTTATCAAGTGATATTGCTCTAATTTTGTCATTTTGTCTCTCTTCACTCAAATAAGGACTTTAAGCTTGAAATAGGTTTTCATGTATAATATATAGATCAAAAGATAAAATTTTTTGGGCTGCCTCTTCATGGTGTCTAACTCCACCCATTCCAATTTCAAGACCCAATCATTCAATCTTCTAGATGAAATCATTCTAACATTCCATTGTGCTTTCATTGTTTCTATTGCATGCATTGGTACCTCTCATAGGTTTAGTGTTCATTCCACATCTTTTATTCATCACTGGTAGGTGGGCATCTCTAAGGACCTAAGATAGAATGTTACTAGAGTCCATGCCAAATCTCAAGTCTTTGTCTACTCTTTGGACAAGGCCAACCCCCTTGGACATTGCCTTCCTGATGGCTATCAGGATTGGACATTACAGTCATGTAGGATATTTTTCCTAATGGTGGTCATTCCCTTTGCTCATATCACTCTCAAATTTTATAGACAAGTATAGAATTGAATTTCTAGCAAGTTTCCTAAAGACCACAACTCAATCCAAGTGTATCTAATACCTCATTTTCTCTAATTTTCCATATATTTACATAGTCATTTCAAGTTTCCTAGTATTGCATTCAATCAATAACATATTTTTGGCCAACATTCAATCACATTATCCATCCCATCTCATTACTGGTTATCAATTAAGGTTTGGCTAGTCGGAGATAACCTTAGGTTAATTTAATTTCCATTTATTTTACCTTGGCAGAGTCCTAATTTGCATCTTAGTTTATTCATTATTGCACACATAACCACACATAAAGAATTAAGAAAAAGACTCTCTTTTTCCTTATTTTAGATATAAGGGTTATTTTTGAATAAAACATAAGTTGTACTTGAAGGATAAATCATAAAGTTGTTCTCACATACAATAAAATGTAAATCTCTAGAGCATAAAAACTCCCTATTAGGGAGGTGTGATTTGCATTGATTATCTATAATAAAATCCATTTTTGTTTAGATTGGCTCCCTCTCCCATGAAATTTAAGCTTAAATAAAACATTTAAATATGGGCCAAGCTTGGATATGTACTAAACAAAAAGGATAAAGAGTACATGATCCTTAGACTTGCAAAATGGGGTGCAAGTAAATAAGCCCAAAAAACTAAACCCCCACTACAGAGAATAGGGAACCTCATAACCTTCTTACTACACTAGTAGACACTAAAAAGGGACACTATTCTCTTAACTACATTGCTACTTGATAGCTTCCTTCCCCCTTCTACATTAGTTGTAAGGGGGACCAACAACCTCTTCTTAAATACCCATTTTCTCCCTACCATCTTCAAAATCCTTACCCAAATTCCTCTCTAGGACAATGAACCCCAATGTCTTCACCCCTATATCCAAGTAGGGGAATTTCTTGGAGTGAGAAAGTCCCTACCTAAAGAGGCCAGGGAGTGAAAATAAGCCAAAAAACTTATAATATCACCTCAATGCACCACCTTCATATTTTCCACACAAGCTATTAGGTCCTTATAAAAGGTTGGGGGATCTTCCTTCAGTTCATAGACTACATATAATTCCTTCCAAAAGGCCACAAATTCCTCCTAAGGACCCTTGACCTAACCTTCCTTCTAGCAAGGACACTTCTCCTTCAATGCTTCCTTTGAGCTTGTAGTGGACAACGAAAGTAATTGTTTAAGAATCCAATCCCACACAATCACATCCATCGTCCTCATCTACAATTTCTCCCAATAGTCTTTCACTATGGAGGCTCAGGACTTAGCTTCCCCTATATTACCCAATTCTTCATTTGCTATTTAATGAAATTGAGGGAGGGTAAATTTGGGATGAAGAAGATATTCTTCAACCTTTAGTCCAAAATTGTGCCTCTATAATGTGATCCTTATTATTTTGATAAATTACATGTAATTTCATCTTTAAAATACCCTCACCAACTATTAAACTACCAACCAACAACTACCCAAGGGAATATCAAAAAGAAAAATTGAAAATCTTAGAGGGACCAACTTTCTATAAAAATTGCCCCCGAACATGCTGATGAGGGTAGTATTGTATTATACTTATTACGAAAAATCTTCCTTGAAAGTATCCATCACAAATCCTTTGTGGGAATCTATAATAATAAAGGAAGAAATGATAGGTGTGACAAGATCCATACACATAACAATCCATGCCGCATTTGAAAAATAGGCGACTCAAGGATTGCTAAAAGGAAATGACAAACCTAGATGGGGATACTAGAAAAAATATTGTTGCATTATCCAAGGATAGAGAGGATGACGACCCTCACAAATTATAGGTCTTTCACTAATTAATGTTGAGAAAGGAAGAAGATCAATACCCACATTTGCTATAAAATTTGTACACTTGTTCTATTCTATGAACCAATAGAAAAAGAAAACCTCCTGTAGATTCTTGTAAAGATAGAAAGCTTTTGATATCCCATTATTGAACTTACAGTTTGTAGTTAAGCTCTTAGCTAGCCCCTGTTGAATTGCACTAGACAACTGAGAGGGGGGGGTGAATCAGTTGTCCTAAAACTTCTAACCAATTATGAACATCAACTTAGCAATTACTTATATTTAGATATAACCATGAGATCATGAAATGAGAAGTTCAACACAATAACATAATCAACACAGAAGACACCAAATTTTTACGTGAAAAACCCTAAAAGGGAAAAACCACGGTGGGTGTTAGCCCACAGAAATATATCAATAATGAAATATAGAGGCTCACTACCTATAGGGCTCACTACCCAAATTGCTCATTGCAAAGAAAGGCTCACTGCCTATGGGTGGCTCACTGCCAAAAGGAGGCCCACTGCCAAAAGGTTGAACTGAGATAATAACATCTACTCCATGCCAAGGTTCAGTTCCATTGAAGCACAAACACCTCTGCTCTGCTCTGCTACCTTACTTCACTTTTATCTTCACATCTTTGCACTTTGATACATTTTCATGACTCAATTGCAAGTATTTACACACTTCATCAACCTTGGAATGACCATCAAGGTTGGCATTAAAATCATCAACCATTGGAACCATCTCCAAGGTTGACAAACATACGTTACATCATAATAGGTCTAGACCTAAACAACTTTACAAAGAAAAGAAATGAATGCAAATCACACCGCGCCTTAGCAGGGACTCAAACACAATATTCCATGCTACAACACACTATCACAATCTTCGATGCATCTCTGTAGATGATGAATTCAACCAGGTCAGCCAAGACTGATGTTAACACAAGTATTCTCAAGAACACGCTTCATGCATGATTTGAATTGCAACTTGTGGACCAATCTGAATGTAGGAGCATGATCAAGAGACATCCACAAGCACATTGTAATCACCAGGAACAACTGCACGATCTCTAATCACTCTATCAATAAGATTCTTCAAACTGGAGTACAGGAACAACACTGTCAGCCACTGTCATGAGTAAAAGATAGCTTGTAGACTACCAAATCATGAACCATTTAATTTTAAGGCACTTAACATCATCACTAACTTAATTCTAGAACCACAGATAAAAAATACTTCAATGCGGAGGAATGTGGAGCAAAACATTTTCTCCTTGTCACCATCAAACATACATGAAAAACTATTTTCACATTGGTGAACACAACTTACTCAAATCTTCATCCTGGAGGCTCAACCTTGGAATATAGCATCTTCAGACAGGCTTCTAAATAATTTCCAATTTGCAAGCAAAGATATTTATTCTATAGGAAATGCAGAGCATTCTTTTGGACTGTTCTTCTACATGTAATGCACTGTTTCTACTGCAACACATTGTTATCACCGGAGGGGCTAATTTTCTCAATATCCTCAACAAAGTAAGAGCACAGTTAACACCAATGACAACATAGATATGTTGACATCAATGACAACACCAAGTAGGCACATACTTGCAACAATCTCCCCCTTTGTCATTGATGGCAACATATGATGTGAAAAACTTAAAAGACCACCAAGACAAGATTCTCCCCCTTTCTCTTTACACATCTGCATTCTTTCTCCCCTCGAGTTTTTCACAGGATTTCTCTCCCCCTTTGACATCAATGGAAAAGGGCACATACTTGCATGTTGCTACTCTGATCCACTTACTTTATCAGAAACATTTAGCTACTCCCCCTGAGAGGTAGCCTTCAGAACATCAATCTAGATCAAAGAATGACACTTTAACCTCCACTGGATTGATGCATTCCTATGTATCTTAGTTCAGGATAGGAGGGGTAATGACCCCTAAGTTTTCTCTGAGATACTCAAAGGTGTCTTTAGGCAGATGCTTAGTGAAAATGTCTGCAATCTGATCCTTTGTGGATACATATTCCAACTTTACTTCATTCTCCGTCACCTTCTCTCTCAAAAAGTGATATCTTATTGATATGTGCTTTGTTCTTGAGTACATCACTGGATTCTTTGAAATGTTTATGGAACTTGTATTGTCACAAAAGATTGCAATTAGATCTTCATACACAACTCTTATGTCCTTCAAATTTTTTTCATCCATAAAACTTGAGTGCAACAACATGCTGCTGCAATATATTCTACTTCTACAGTTGACAAAGAGATTGAATCTTGTTTCTTGCTCAGCCATGAAACCAATCTATTACCCAAGAAGAAAGCACCTCCACTTGTACTCTTTCTGTCATCAACATCTCTAGCCCAATCTGCATCTGTATAAGTACTGAGAGTGAAATCATTGTCCTTTGGGTACCATAAGCCATGATCTGGAGTACCTTTTAAATATCTCAGAATTCTCTTAACTGCCATCACATGTGATTCTCTTGGATCAACTTGAAACCTTGCAACAAGACAAACTGCATGCATAATATCAAGTTTGGTTTGAGTTAGATAAAGCAATCCTCCAATCATGAATCTGTATTTTCTCTTATCAGTCTTAGGTGATTCATCAGTTTTTCTCAACTTGCAGTCAGTCACCATGGGAGTACATACCGGTTTAGAGTCTTTCATCCCAAACTTCTTCAACAACTCTTTCACATACTTAGACTGAGATATGAAGATTCCTTTATCTGATTGGTTAATTTGCAGACCTAGAAAGAAATTCATCTCACCAAACATGGACATCTCAAATGCTTTTTGCATTTCTCTGGAAAACTTCATACACATACTTTCATTGCCTCCAAAGATAATATCATCAACAAAGACTTCAACAATCAAAATTTGATCACCATTAATTTTGAAATAAAAATTACTGTCAGTAGTACCCTTATTGAACCTTAACTGCAATAAGTACTTATCCAACCTTGCATACTAGGCTCTAGGAACTTTCTTGAGTCCATACAAAGCTTTCTTCAGTCTACACACAAAATCACTTTGGTCTGATAACCTAAATCCTTCCGGTTGCTTAATGTAAACTTCCTCTTCTAACTCACCATTTAGAAATGCAGACTTCACATCCATCTGATACACTTTGAAATCTTTGTGGGCTGCAAATGCCAGAAATATTCTGATTGCCTCAATCCGTGCTACAAGACCAAAAGTTTCTTCAAAATCTATTCCTTCAATCTGAGAGTATCCTTTGCATACCAGCCTTGCCTTATCCCTTACAACTTCTCTATTTTCATTCAGCTTATTCCTGAAAACCCATTTGGTTCCAATAACATTTTTTTTAGTAGGTCTGGGAACTAATTCCCAAGTATCATTCTTTTCTATTTGCATTAGTTCTTCCTCCATGGCTTTTACCCAGCTTTCATCATTGCATGCTTCATTCATAGTCTTTAGTTCTACCTTTGAAAGCAAACAGTAATTGACTTGTTCTTCTCCAACTCTTCTTCTTGTCAATGCACCTTTGCTCTTATCACCAATGATTTGGTCCTCAGTGTGATGCTTCTGCACAAACACTAGGGGTCTTAAGAATCCTTTCTAGAGCTTCTTCAACCTGCACTTTCTTTCCTTTATCCTTTTCTTCTTCACTGCATGAAGACTCACTATTTTCTGATTTCATCTATAGATTCTCAAACATCTCCAACAACTACTCTGTACTTGAAACAACTATGTTTTTTCAACCCAAACTTCTGTTAGTCATCACTCTCAAGCCAATCATCAAAATCAGACAAACTTTTGGATGTAGATGTTGTTGACTTTTTCCCAGACTGGATGCTTATTCCCAGATTTCCCTACAAGGTAGCCATCAGTGATCAACAGGATCTCTGGGCCAGGGGCCAATAGTGTAGGAGATAGACTCTGTATTTTATCTCCTCTTCTTCTTCAGGCTCTGCAAGACCTAGGGGGGTATTCCCTACTCAACATCCATGAGGATATGCATACAAAGGCTGGGATGCTGACAGAAAGCAGATAAGTCCTCCTGTAAGAGACCAAAACTGAAAGATAAGAGCAAAGGGGCTAGCTTTGGGCCTATTTGCAGTTGTAGACAGAGGACTGAGGATCCTAAAACTAATTCTAATGTCCTAATGGTTGTTTTAGATTTTGATTTGGATTTTAAGTTTGGATGCAAAGCTGGACATGGTTGTAACACAAACACAAAGCAAGATTGGTGCCTATCCAGGGCCTGGAGTCAGGAGACATACACCTGTGAATGATCAACATGAACAGCTAAAACTGGATTTCAGGGGGATATATGTGATACCTGCCTTACAGATATCTCCCAATATAGAGTGTTAAGTTATCTCTACTTATGGCATCCCTACTGCAGTATACCCTTCCCAATGTTCAACCTGAAAACAGTTTAATCTACCCCTTGAGCAGAAGTTAAAAGATCAGACATTCAACATAGGAATTCTATGCTCTAGAATCTAAACATTACCCAAATATCCAGATTTAGAAGAAGAATACATGCAATACTGGAGACAGAATTAACAAAACACATGCTAAGATAGCATTTCTCATATAAGATTAATCATGAAATCAGTGGGTTCGTGCCAAAACACACGACAAGAGATACATAGACTCACAGGTTTAGCTGTACAGAGCAACCAGATCATCTTGTTTTGAATTACAGAGCCAAAAATCTTCAACTTTCAACAACGAAAAATGAGTAACACTTCCTGCCTATAACAGCCAGGTAGTGTACCACAACAATTAATTACATGGTTGACCAAAAATCCTGCCAGATACACAGTATCAGAAAAATGGCGCTCAACGCATTACCAGATTGGCGCCAAACATGAATGCAGCAGGTAGGGGAGGAGACAGGAAGAAACCTCGAGCCCTGCGCCACTGTCCGTTGATGTACACCTTCAATCGGGTACTAGATCCGTCCATACCTCTGCAACCTTCGCCATTAATGGCGCACCAACCCGCGGCCTCGGGAAAACGTCAAACTGTGCATCGCAACCATTTCCCGCCAAGATTCATCGTCATGATATTTCAAATATGTAGGATATCAATTATCCCATATGCACCCCGCGGCGACCTTTTCAACACTTTATATACTAGGCCACGAGCATATATAATGTCGGTGCTTTTGCTCCTGACGACACTAGTATAAGACTTCATCATCATCCTCCAACAGCATGATATCCTGTCGCTTGAAATATCACCCTGACGTCAGCATCACATCACAATATAACCTGCATGATAATCGCCTTCATCGGCACAACCTGATCCATCGGAGGAAGATCCTCCTGCTTAGCTAATACCAAAAGTCTGGCCGATGAACATCCTGATGACGTCACCGTCATATCCTGCTGACGTCATTAGCATATCTGCCTACTGCGCACCTCCTCATATCCGGATGACGTCATCATCATGTTTGCAAATATCGGGGGATCTCCACAAGATGATCAGTGTTAGAAATATGACCCCCTCGGACCTTGATGACGTCATCATCATATCGACATCAGGATGATATTCGGAAGATAACTGGATATTTGAAAATATCATCCTGATGCACAAATATCATGCTGCACTGTAGCTCCACTATAAGATCGGGGTGATAGATGAATATGCCAGATATTTGAAAAGATCACCCCCACTAGATAATGCACGAAGCCGACAGGCGGATATCTCCCTTCGGAAATATCATGATGCAGATAGGCAGAAAGGCGGATATCACCCTGACGTAAGAATGACGTCAGCATCATCAGGATGATAAAACAACGAACATGAAGTGATACAACAACATCAGGATGATATTGACTAAGATCATCCTGACGTTCAAAATATGATAACCCCAGTGAATATCGGGTCATACTTAGAACTCTTCAACAACATCATCAGGATGATCATAACCAAGATCACCCGATGATAAAAATATCACCCCGGCGAAATATCATGCAGGCAGAAAATATGATGACCCTCGCAAGCAACACGGCGATAACTGGAAATATGATGATGATGATGACGACCCTTAAGAAAAAACAAGTCAGGTCGAACAACTCAGAGAATAACCCCTTCAGAAGATCGGGGTGACATCATCATCATAAAAGGGCAAGGTGATAATTGGAAGATCACCGGATACTTGAAAAATCACCCCCGCAAGCAAATCAGGGCACACTGTAGCTCATCAGCAGGATCGGGATGATATCCAAACATCACCCGATATTGAAACATGATGATCCTGATGAGAAACCGGTCGACAGAAAACATGATGATGCTGACCACCATCGAAGCAAACATGATGATGATGACTTCCTCCTCGAAGAAAAAATGATGCTGCAGCTGAAAAATGCCGAGGAGGTCCAACACTTAGGAAAATGGGCAAGAAGATATAGGGTTCAAATGAAGAAACCCCCTAAACATGAAAAATCAACCTCCAGGTCAAAATGAGTGCTAACACTGGCTCCGAATGGGGACGTGCAGGTGAAAACCTGCAGCGAGAACCAGATCTCCGGGCAGACCAGGCAAAAAACCAAAAAGCGCGAACTGCACAAGACATTTACACTACATACATGTTTTTACAAATGTGCACAGCGACAAGTCATTTATGCAAAATAGAACTTAAGGAATTGGCCATGCACAGGCAATTCTAGAACTTCACCATCTAGGGCCTGGAGGAAATAAGAATCCTCCCCATGAGTACTGCAAATTTGATATGGGCCCATCCATAAGGGTTCAAATTTACCATGTTTACCCTTTTCTTGACCTTTTGCATTCCAAATGAGCACCAGATCATTGACTTGAAACTTCCTTTTTTTAGTTCTCCTGTCAAACTGATATTTCACATCTTGTTGTCTTTTGAGATTGATCTGGTGGGCTTTCCTTCTGTTTTCATCCAATGCAACCAGCTGGTTCACTCTTTCTGTCATGGAGTCTTCAATCTCCTCATCATTTTCCTGAATGAATCTGTAAACTGGTAGGAGATTGTTTATGGGCAATCTGGCTGATGCACCATATACTAGCTCAAAAGGTGACGTCCCAATAGCCCTCTTTACTGTCACTCTGTCAGCCCATATTGCTAAGTTCAATTTTAAGTCCCAAGCTCTCTTGTTCTTGTCCAGTATCCTCTTGATAATTTTCATGATGCTTTTATTGCTTGATTCTGCTTGACCATTCCCTTGTGGGTGATATGGTGATGTATATGATAGATTTATCCCATACCTGTTGCAAAAATCAACAAATTCACCTGATCTGAAGCACATAGCATTATCAGTGACTATCTTAAATGGTACTCCAAACCTGATGATAATATTTTCTAGCATGAAATCTGTCACCACCTTACTTGTAGCTCTCTTAGTTGGAATGGCCTCAATCCATTTGGTAAAGTAATCAGTTGCCACCAAAATCCAACTGTGTCCCCACTTGATTTGTCTGCAATTTCCCCTATGAAGTCAATTCCCCATTGCTGAAATGGAGCATCCACAGTTACAGTTCCGAGGGGTAAAGCACCATCATATTTCAGCTTTCCTGAAAATCTTTGGCAAGGGTCACACTTCCTCACTAACTTTTGTGCATCTGAAAAGAGAGTGGGCCACCAATATCCTGCTCTGAGAATTTTATGAGCTGTTGTTTGGGCAGTATAATGTCCACCACACAATCCTTTATGCATATCAATCAAAACATTGTTAGCCATATCCTCATCCACACATCTCAGCAGCACACCATCAGGGTTTTTCCAGTATAGCTCACCTTGAACAATAACATACCTGATTGCATGTAACTTTAAAGTCCTCTTTTGACTGTCACTGAAATGGGAAGGACAATTCAGATTTTGCAAGTAGTAGATAATATCCTTGTACCATTCAGATCCTGATACATTTACACTCTCATTTTGGACTGCATTAACTTGGCATGCTTCCAAGTTTGACTGTGCCATCATCTTGGCTAATCCTTGTCCTCTTATCAACTTGGTAACTTGTATGTCTATGTTAAACTCTTGCAGTTTGTTTATCCATCTGCACCTTCTTCCAGTCACCTCCTGCTGAGTGAATATGTCTTTGACTGCTACATGGGGTACATATGCAATTATATATGATCCTACCAAGTATGGTCTGAAACTTTTGATGGATCTGACTAGTGCATATGCCTGTTTTTCCATAATATCATACTTCAACTCAGAGGCCTGCAAGGACATACTGAAGAAAGCAATGGGCTGTTCAAAACCATCTTCGTTTTTCTGTAGCAAACATGCAGCAACAGTATGAAAGGAAGCAAATGAAAATACTTGGAATGGCCTAGAAAAATTAGGAGATTTAAGAACAGGGGCCATCTTGATTGCCTCTTTGATACTCTGAAATGATTCTATTGCTTCCCTTTCCCAGTTGACAGTTGCATCCTTCTTCATCATCTTGGAAATGTTCCTTGTGGTTTCTGCAAAGTTGGGAACAAATCTCCTAACAAAATTTATCTGTCCAAAGAAGGACTGAACTCCTTTTACAGTTTTTGGCATTTGAATTCTGTCAATAGCAGCCACTCTCTCTGGATCTATCCTGACTCCATCCTTGGAAACAATATGTCCCAGGAGCTTTCCTTCAACTACCCCAAAGGCACACTTCTTTGGATTTAAAGAAATACCATACTCTAGTGCTCTTATGAAAATCTGCTCCAGATGCAAACAATGCTGCTCTTCTTTCTTTGAGTAAGCAGTCAAGTCATCCTGATATACAGCCAGGATTGAATCAATCAGCCCTGCAAAAGCAACATCCATTGCTCTTTGAAATTTAGCACCTGCATTGGTCAGTCCGAAGGGCATTCTAACATACACATAAGTTCCCCATGGAGTGGTAAAGGCGGTCTTATACTGTTCTGATTCCTTTACCTTCACCTGATTATAACCTGAAAATCCATCCATCATGGATAAGAGTTCACAACCAGTCACTCTCTGCAACATAGCTTCCATATTAGGCAGTGGATAGTTATCCTTTAAAGAGGATACATTCAAGTTCCTGAAGTCAACACAAAGCCTAATATCACCATTCTTTTTTCTGATTGGGACAAGGTTAGACACCCAAGTTGAATGCCTGATTGGCACAATTATTCCAGCTTCCCTGAGCCTTTTGAGTTCTTCTTGCATCTTGGGAGCTAAGGTAGGATTAATAGGTCTTTTCTTTTGTCTAAATGGCTTAGCTCCAGGCTTCAATGGGATCTCATGCTGGAATAAATCTTCCCTATAAGCTTTTAGGTCCTCATATGACCAAGCAAAAACATGTTGATACTTTTTCAGTAATGCAATCAGCATACTCCTAATGTGTGGTTTGAGCTGTTTACCAATGTATACCTTCTGAGGGGCCTGAGATGTCCCCAAATTTATCTCTTCTAAATCTTCCTTATTTGTGGGAGATGTCCTTGTGACCAATTTATCTCTACTGTCAAAAGCTCTTTCCAAAGCTACCAACCCTCTAGGGATTTTATTAGTCTTCAATTGAATTATCTCTTTTCCCACAAGAGTTTCTTTTCCATTTATAGTCTCTACAAAAGCTTGGAAATCAATTTCTTGATTCTCATATTCATCTATGCAGTGCAAAAATTTCAACAAATCCCTATCATCATTAAACACTTGCCAACTGCATATATTTTCTGGTACTGCAGGCCTAATTTTAACTTCTACATTTGTAACACCTGACAGAGTGATGTCATCTGGCCTTATTGCAACATTAGCTAAGAAATCAGCCATAACATTCTTTGACCTCTCTACCCAGCCTATTGAAAATGCATCAAATAGTTCAATGGTATCCCAAACAGCATGCTTGTATTGTTTCAATCTTTTATTTTTTGAAGCATACTTATCTCTAATTTGGGATACAATCAGCTCAGAATCCCCAAATACTCTTAACATCTTAATTCCATGTTTGAGAGCAATATTTAGGCCTAAGAGTAAAGCCTCATATTCTGCAATGTTGTTTGTGCAATCAAACCTCAGCAAGAAAGAGAATTTGAGGAGCTTACCAGTTGGAGACAGGAAAATAACTCCAGCTCCAGAGCCTTCTTTTGCACAAGCTCCATCAAAAAACATGGTCCATAAGCCTTGCTGATCCAGCTCTTCAATGCAGACATTTTTTTCTTTATCTTCTGTATCATCTGAGACAACCTTGAAGTTATCACAGTCAGTGTCTATAAAGCATACCTATTCCTCTGCTTCTTGGTCTTCCACTGTCTCTGATGATCTTTGTTCTCTGATTAGCTTAACATCCCTGCCATTCATTGGAATCATGGCATATGACAGGTCCAGCTGCATACTTCCACCAATTAGTGCTGCCCATCTTCTTGACAACAACATACCATACTGTGGCTTGATGTCAACCACTGTTATATTCATTTTATATCTCTTTTCAGGAAATGCTGCCAGTTTGAAATCTACATCCTTCATGATTCCAATAACTGGTACCTCTCTGGCATCCATAGCATAACATTTTCCACATGCCTTGTCAATTTTCAATCCAGCTTGTTGCATGATGGCCAAAGGCATGACATTTGTAGATGCTCCAGAGTCAAGCATACAATTTCTAATTATTTTTCCATTTATAACCAGGGAAACATAAAATGGTTCCACTTGTGAAGGACACTTTGTCATAGTCACTCCTAAATAGACTTCAGGAGTCTCATCTTCTTCATTACACATGACATGTTTCTCACCCTGGGTCTGAACATTTTGTTTAGCTTGAAAAGGTACCCCTGAGATTAGGGATATTGTCCTATTCTTGATCTCTTCCACTTTCATGAGTTCCATAAGTGGAACAGAGACTTTTACCTGGGAGAGGACTTGAGCTATATCAAATGGAGCATAATTTTATATAACAGTTGTAACTTGCTCCACAATCTTGTTTTTATCCTGAGCTGATTTAGCTTTTACTTTCATAGTTCCCTGATCATCATTCTTGTCTTGGGAACCTTTACTTTGATCTTCAGCCTGAGGGATTTTGTTTTCTGGTCCTTGAGATTCATGACCTGTTCTATGTCTAAAATTCTGCTTATTATTTACCCACTGCCTTTTTTGTGGTTCAATTCCTTTATGACCATGCACTAGCTGACCTGCAGAAATATCTTCTGCCTGATGTGGGCTGCCTACTTGATTTTTACCTCTGAGATTGTAGTTGCTTTTGACTTGAGCAACTACTGCAGCTGTGAAGGCTCTAATTTCCTCATCAGAAGGTCGTTGTAAGTTACTCAGAAAATTGTGTGAGCTCTGAGCATACACATAGTTATCTTCATTATCTTCATCATATGGGAACTGTTGGCAGGCCTGAATTTGATGATCTGTATTCTCATCAGCATCATAAAGAGTGTATCCATTACCTATGGACATCATATTAACATCATCATCTTGCACATAATGTGGCTCATTGCATTCATTACAAGATGTAGCATTATCATACAAAGATTGAGCAATCATACACTGTGACTGTGAATGTGGCATCTGACAAATTATACACCATGGAGCATCATCAACAATATTTATAGCTTTCTTTAGAGGATCAGGAGTTTCTTTGACATGTTGAGCTCTCTGATTTGTGTTGTTACGTGGGAATACAGGCTTACCATCATGCCAATTGGTGTTATAAGGCATATCATGCAATGATGGCCTCTTTTCCTGCCTTTGATAGACTTGCCTATCAGGACCCATCCCTTTTTCACTTCTAGCTAATCTATAGCTTAGGTCCTTAACAACATTTGCCAATTTGTCTATCTTATCTTCAGGGGCAGATGTATTACCTTGAGTGTTCTGAGGCTTGTTTGGATTCTGCAGAATTTTTATATCATCCCTTCTATTTGTCTTGCCCGATGCTTTCCTATTGTTTTCAATATTCACTGCAATTCTGAAAGCATCCCTGAGAGTAGCAGGACCTTTATCTCTTAATCCATATGCAGTTTTTGCATCAAAGGCATTGATATACAATATTATGCACATTGGTTCATTTGGCCTCATGTGATGTGGCAATTTGTTTAACACTTTAGTAAATCTTGCATTAAAATCTGCAACCTGCTCATTTGACCCTTTAGTGATACTGGTGAACTCATTTACAAAAAAGCTAGGGTCAGTTTTGTCACCATATTGCTCCTTGAACATCCTTTTAAAATCATCCCATGATGAAATACTCCGGTCAGGCAGATTCTTGTACCATTCTCTTGCCTCATCTATTAAGGATTGCATGAATGACTTCATGAAAACATCCTCATGTTCAACCTCAAAGTTATCCATGACATTTTGAAAGGCTTTTAGATGATCTTCTCCTGACACTGTGTTGTTTCCTGAAAATTTAGGCACTTGCAGCCTCAGATGCTTATCAATGGGGTTAGGATACCTAGGAATACCATCAAACACCAACTGCCTGAATCTATCTAACTGCATGGGCTGTCTGTTTAACTGATTAACATTAACATTTCTGTTTGCATTCTGGTTTCTTACATTGTTCAGTGGTATCCTAGCATCATTCACATTTTGTCTCTCATCATTATGCTGATGTTGCACTTCATTTCTTTGCTGATGTCTCTGCACATTTGCATTTTCTAGGGTAGGAACTGAATCATTTTGGGCAGTTCTTAAAGCTTGCACTTTTTGCTTCATATCATCTCTGATTTTCATGGCTTGTAGATATTCTAGTTCTGCTCTTAGATTTCTGATTTCTTCAGCTAACTGTTCATCCTTAGGCATGGAGGTAGATGGTCTCATACCATTCTGGTCATCATCTTCATCATCCCTCAGAGACTCTGCCTCTTCAAACCTTTCACTAGGGTCTAGAAATGGGCGTTCTTGGAACACCTCTGACCTCATTCTCATGCTACCACCCTGTTGCCTCTCATATGCACCTTGAATATCAGCTTCTACATTTGAAAAGTAAGGCACATGCTGTCCTAATGGCCTAGGGTTATCTTGCATATCATCACCTTTTCTGGGGGAACCCTCATGACTAACTGAGACAGCTCCCTTTCTTCTGTACATCATTCTTCTTGTTACTGGTAACTCTTCAAATAAAGGATTTTGTTGGGATCTTCTCCCCTGCATATAAATTTTACTTTGACCGGTTGGGAGATTACTTCGGAGTCGCCACCTATTACTAGGAACTGTTTTCTTTTGAAAACCAAGGTTCTTTCACAAAGTCTCCAGCGGAGTCGCCAATTTCTGTTGACTTTTTCCCAGACTGGATGCTTATTCCCAGATTTCCCTACAAGGTAGCCATCAGTGATCAACAGGATCTCTGGGCCAGGGGCCAACAGTGTAGGAGATAGACTCTGTATTTTATCTCCTCTTCTTCTTCAGGCTCTGCAAGACCTAGGGGGGTATTCCCTACTCAACATCCATGAGGATATGCATACAAAGGCTGGGATGCTGACAGAAAGCAGATAAGTCCTCCAGTAAGTAGACCAAAACTGAAAGATAAGAGCAAAGGGGCTAGCTTTGGGCCTATTTGCAGTTATAGACAGAGGACTGAGGATCCTAAAACTAATTCTAATGTCCTAATGGTTGTTTTAGATTTTGATTTGGATTTTAAGTTTGGATGCAAAGCTGGACATGGTTGTAACACAAACACAAAGCAAGATTGGTGCCTATCCAGGGCCTGGAGTCAGTAGACATACACCTGTGAATGATCAACATGAACAGCTAAAACTAGATTTTAGGGGGATATATGTGATACCTGCCTTACAGATATCTCCCAATATAGAGTGTTAAGTTATCTCTACTTATGGCATCCCTACTGCAGTATACCCTTCCCAATGTTCAACCTGAAAATAGTTTAATCTACCCCTTGAGCAGAAGTTAAAAGATCAGACATTCAACATAGGAATTCTATGCTCTAGAATCTAAACATTACCCAAATATCCAGATTCAGAAGAAGAATACATGCAATACTGGAGACAGAATTAACAAAACACATGCTAAGATAGCATTTCTCATATAAGATTAATCATGAAATCAGTGGGTTCGTGCCAAAACACACGACAAGAGATACATAGACTCATAGGTTTAGCTGTACAGAGCAACCAGATCAGCTTGTTTTGAATTACAGAGCCAAAAATCTTCAACTTTCAACAACGAAAAATGAGTAACACTTCCTGCCTATAACAGCCAGGTAGTGTACCACAGCAATTAATTACATGGTTGACCAAAAATCTTGCCAGATACACAGTATCAGAAAAATGGCGCTCAACGCATTACCAGATTGGCGCCCAAACATGAATGCAGCAGGTAGGGGAGGAGACAGGAAGAAACCTCGAGCCCTGCGCCACTGTCTGTTGATGTACACCTTCAATCGGGTACCAGATCCGTCCATACCTCTGCAACCTTCGCCATTAATGGCGCACCAACCTGCGGCCTCGGGAAAACGTCAAACTGTGCATCGCAACCATTTCCTGCCAAGATTCATCGTCATGATATTTCAAATATGCAGGATATCAATTATCCCACATGCACCCCGCGGCGACCTTTTCAACACTTTATATACTAGGCCACGAGCATATATAATGTCGGTGCTTTTGCTCCTGACGACACTAGTATAAGACTTCATCATCATCCTCCAACAGCATGATATCCTGTTGCTTGAAATATCACCCTGACGTCAGCATCACATCACAATATAACCTGCATGATAATCGCCTTCATCGGCACAACCTGATCCATCGGAGGAAGATCCTCCTGCTTAGCCGATACCAAAAGTCTGGCCGATGAACATTTTGATGACGTCACCGTCATATCCTGCTGACGTCATCAGCATATCTGCCTACTGCGCACCTCCTCATATCTGGATGACGTCATCATCATGTTTGCAAATATCAGGGGATCTCCACAAGATGATCAGTGTTAGAAATATGACCCCCCGGACCTTGATGATGTCATCATCATATCGACATCAGGTTGATATTCGGAAGATAATCGGATATTTGGAAATATCATCCTGATGCACAAATATCATGCTGCACTGTAGCTCCACTATAAGATCAGGGTGATAGATGAATATGCCAGATATTTGAAAAGATCACCCCCACTAGATAATGCACGAAGCCGACAGGCGGATATCTCCCTTCGGAAATATCATGATGCAGACAGGCAGAAAGACGGATATCACCCTGACGTAAGAATGACGTCAGCATCATCAGGATGATAAAACAACGAACATGAAGTGATACAACAACATCAGGATGATATTGACTAAGATCATCCTGACGTTCAAAATATGATAACCCCAGTGAATATCGGGTCATACTTAGAACTCTTCAACAACATCATCAGGATGATCATAACCAAGATCACCCGATGATAAAAATATCACCCCGGCGAAATATCATGCAGGCAGAAAATATGATGACCCTCGCAAGCAACACGGCGATAACTGGAAATATGATGATGATGATGACGACCCTTAAGAAAAAACAAGTCAGGTCGAACAACTCAGAGAATAACCCCTTCAGAAAATCGGGGTGACATCATCATCGTAAAAGGGCAAGGTGATAATTGGAAGATCACCGGATACTTGAAAAATCACCCCCGCAAGCAAATCAGGGCACACTGTAGCTCATCAGCAGGATCGGGATGATATCCAAACATCACCCGATATTGAAACATGATGATCCTGATGAGAAACCGGTCGACAGAAAACATGATGATGCTGACCACCATCGAAGCAAACATGATGATGATGACTTCCTCCTCGAAGAAAAAATGATGCTGCAGCTGAAAAATGCCGAGGAGGTCCAACACTTAGGAAAATGGGCAAGAAGATATAGGGTTCAAATGAAGAAACCCCCTAAACATGAAAAATCAACCTCCAGGTCAAAATGAGTGCTAACAGATGTAACCAATGATCAATAATCACATGCCAGAGCTGCAGAGCATTATTTTCAATAGCGGACCAATGCAGACCAAATTACCAGAACACTGTAACTTGATTTTACAAGATAGATATTTAGTCAAAATTCATAATCTGTCTTCTTTCCTGATCAAATCTTCTTGCATAGCAGACTTCTTAAACTGTACAAATCTTCCTTTATCCTTTACAAACATAGTAACTTAAATCTTTGTTGCTAATCCTTAACCTTGTCTCTTTGTGCTGAGGCATCAGCACCAATCCTTTGGCAGGGGAGAAAAGATTTCCAATAAGACTCCTCAGCCAAGGCTCTAAACTCAGTTTCTGGAGGGAACATCTACACCAGATACTGGTACATGCTTATTCTTGACCTCTGTGCATCCTTCTTCACCCAAATCTCATTCATCGCCTTCTTGGTCTCTGTCAGATCAACCTTTTGTACTGGTTTCTTCATTTCTGCATGATTATCCTTTTTCATATTCTTGCTTCTGTAGAATCTTGTAAAATGTCCAGGCCTGTTACAATTCAAGCATACAACATTTTTTTGACCATTGTTCCTTCCATTCATCCTTGACCTGCATTGGTTAGCCCTATGTCCATATTTATTGTATGCAAAGCAATTGCCTTTGAAAGATTTAGTATTCCTTCCATAATAGTTATTCTTTGTCTGACTTCTGCATTCACTAGCTCTATGACCAAACCTCTTGCATGTAAAGCAGTTACCTCTGAAAGTTTGAGCATTCCTTCCACTATTGTAACCATTCCTTATCTGACTTCTACATTCATTAGCTTTATGACCTACTTTATTGTAAGTAAAGCATTGACTAGAAACTGATGGTGTATTTTGATTCACTTTACTCCTACACTGAGTAGCCTTATGGCCAAACTTATTACAAGCATTGCAATAACCATTGAAAGAGGGGTGTCTTTGAGCATTTGGTTGTCTGACCGGTGGTCTTCTGGGTTTGTTTCTTTGATTCTGAATCTGCTTGCCTTTTTTCTTCTTGATCTTAGCATTCTTTTCTTGACCGGTCTTAGAACTTTCTCCTTTCTCAAATCCCATGCCTTATTCTTATTTGGACTCTTCTGACTTTCAATCAATTCCTCAGGTTTTACAGATCTTATCTTGAATTTTTCTTCATAACTTTTTGCTTTACTCAGATCTGCCTTCAGGTTCACAACTTCTTGTTCAAGATTTGTATATTTTTCATTTTTTCTTTTCACCAACTGATTCAGGTCTTCTTCTGCCTTTGCTCTTTCTACAACTTCCACTTTCAGATCATTCAAAGTTTCATTCATTGATATCAATTTTTCACTAACCTCCTTGTATTTTTCTTTGAAATTCTTGACTTGCTCTCTTAATTTTCTGATACATTCATCTGTTTCTTTGACATTCTCCTTCAGATCTCTGATTTCTTCTTCAGTTCTTTCTAGGTCTTCAAGAGCAACCTTCTTGTGCGCCATCCCAGATCTACCTCAAGCTGTTCGGCTTACTTCTGAGGAAACCTTGCTTTGATACCAATTGTTGAACTGCACCGGACAATTGAGAGGGGGAGGGGTGAATCAGTTGTCCTAAACTTCTAACCAATTATGAACATCAACTTATCAATTACTTATATTCAGATATAACCATGAAAGCATGAAATGAGAAGTTCAACACAATAACATAATCAACACAAAAGACACTAGATTTTTATGTGGAAAACCCTAAAAGGGAAAAACCATGGTGGGTGTTAGCCCACAAAAATACATATGTTATATCAATACTGAAAAATAGAGGCTCATTGCCTACAGGGCTCACTACCCAAATTGCTCACTGCCTATGGGTGGCTCACTACCAAAGGGAGGCTCACTGCCAAAAGGTTGAATTGAGATAACAACATCTACTCCATGCCAAGGTTTAGTTCCATTGAAGCACAAACACCTCTGCTCTACTCTACTACCTTGCTTCACTTTTATCTTCTCATCTTCACACTTGATACATTTTCACAACTCAATTGCAAGTAGTTATACACTTCATCAACCTTGGAATGATCATCTGTTGAAATTAAGGAACATTGAGAGGGGGGTGAATCAGTGTTCTGTAAAACTTATTATTATGTTCCTTTATTAATTTACCACATACATTCAAAAGAAAGAAGCATGAACTTAAGAACAGTAATAACAAGATCATCACACATGAACACTAGGATTTTTATGTGGAAACCCGGTTAAGGGAATAACCACGGTGGGGGTTAAACCACAAGATTTTATACTCTATTAAAAGTATTACAAATGGGAAGGCACATGCCTTTGAGCACATTGCCCAGAGCTCACTACCTACAGGATCAATTACAATAGTTCACTAAAATATTTGAACTGAAGAATAACATCCAACAATGCAAGATTACAGTTCTGGTTAAGCTCAATATACTGAATTCACACACTTCATCTCTCACTGCCCTGCTTCATTGTTCTGCCACGATCCAGAGCTTAGATCTCTTTTCTTTGCAGTTGATACTGCCACACTTCACACCTATCACATCATATTCGCACATCCATGCCTCATAATGCTCGAACCCATCCATCATATATATGCATAACATGAGATTGCATCAACTATAGTCGGCCTCAAGAAAACTTAGAAACTTTTTTAAGATCACTGTTCTGTCAGCTGAATCCATGCACAAACATCAATGCAGACCAAAACCTATGTATTCAAGTCACCACACATGTCGGCCAATACCACTGGATCTCATAAATTACTTCTACGAACCACTTCTCTTAATCCGCACAAGGATCAAACACCAAGTCTGCCTGTTCTTCACTAGACCGAATTATCTAACCAAAACCTGATACTCAAATGCTTGTAAATTTCAATCCCTTCATCACTAGAGGCTAAAACTTTGGATTTAGGTAGCCCTGACATCCCTTAACATTCCCTCAGATCTACAATACAATATGATTACCTGTAGAGAAATATGGACCAAAATGCTAAACCCTATCATATGCTCTGTTCCTGTCTATCTGAACTTAGACAAATTTGCAATCTGACTTCCGGTATGATCAAATGATACAATGCGGATGTGTAAGATAGATTTAGTTGCCATCAATGACAACACTTGACATGCCTAGCAATGTCTCTTACCAACAATCTCCCCCTTTGGCATTGATGGAAACACTTAGTGAAAAATGACTAAGTGTTAGAACAACTCCCTCTTACTATGTACACTTGTGATTTCCAATGCCCCCCCTTAGATGAATTCCTCATTTTTCACTACTTTCCACTCCCTCTTTGACATCAATGGCAAAGGCTGAGATGCGCATACCAAAATTCACACAAAAACTCTATGTACATGGGCGCATATATACAAACAATCCTTATGTCTTGTCTACATGAACTTAAACACATCACCAAAAATGTTTTTCAATAGTGCCAATTCACTGTCCCAAATTTTCTTCATGCTATCTAAAACTAAAATATGACCACTAAATAAAAATACCTGTGTCTCTGCCTTCTGTAGATCAGTGGGATCACTTGTCAGAGTAGCAACTTGAGCTTCTGTTAATGCATTGAACATTGTTTCTAACTTAGGGGAAATTAGTCCCCAGAGTTCACACATCCTTGCCACAATGTTTTCTTTTTCTTTCACTAATTTCTTTATTTCATTAATCAAGCTAATTACTTGACATTCTTGACTCGCCGCAGATACTATCAAAGGATCAAAGGATTGAGATACATTTGAAAATTTTTACTCGGACTCTTTTATTTTCTTCTCAATATCCTCTACAACTTTTGGCCAAGATAAACAAAATTTGTACACATCTCCTCCTTCAGTGAGGGCATTTTGAATACTCTTTACACTAGTATCCAACACAATTCTCTCATTGTCAATCATTCCTTTCAGTTCACTAAATCTTTTATCATTAAATTCATTCCAGACTTTGACTTCCACTGACTTTTCAAAAGACTCAAGGTGAGTACTTAAAGAGTTTATCAGACTCTTCAACTGACCAGAGGGGGATGCTAATGAATCCTTCTGAGATGTAGGCATTATTTTCTCCAAGATGTCAGATGCAAGACCAAGCAACTCACTGTCTTCTATATGGAACTTCAAGATTTCCTCTCTGGCCTTAGCTTGTGCAAAAGAGGCCAACTTCATCTTTTGTCCCAGTGATAGAGTATCAAAATTGATTGGACCTTGTATTATATCTAGATCTTCTGCAACTTGTTTATCTTTCTCCAAAATTTCTTTCACTGCTTCTGTAGTGTCTCTTGCCCAATATGATGTTTCTATTTTATGGTCTTTAGGGCCTGCATCTTCTCCCTTTCCATAGTCAACTACATTGTCTTGCTTATCATTTTCATTCTTTTTCTCTGCTTCTACTTTCTCTACATTCTACTCTTTATTCTTCTTAGAATCACCTTCAGTAGGAGCATTTATTTCCATATTCATCTCTACATTTTCTTCACCAGATTGGTCCGGAGGAATATGAGTATCCTCTGCACCATCAACATTATCTTCCTTCACCATCTCTTCATCTCCTTTATTTAATATTTCCTCTTCCGGAACAGAGAAATCATCTACCTCAGCTTGTTGCTTATTTTTCTTCAACTCTTCATCATTCAGAATGGATGTATTATCAGCATCAACAGGTTCTTCAGTGACCACATAAAACTTATTCTTGTCCAGGGCTTTCTTCAAAATTTATTCTATTTCTTTGACCACTGCATCAATGTCTCCAAGCAATAGCTTATTCATCCTAATTTTGCTTTTGAATTCATCTTTAACTTCTTTGAAAATTTTATGTGCTTCCTTCTTAGAGATTACCAGACACAAACTGGACAACACATGTTCTCTTAGCTCCAAATCCTTTGTTTTAGCAACCTCTTTTCTCATCTCCAAAATGTCACTTAGACTCTTAGGGATTTCTGACAAAATTTCCACAATTGCTCTGTTAAATGTATTCAAGTACTTAACAGTAGCATCCTCAAAAATTTTCTTGTTGGCATAATCAAAGTTGTCATAATATTTTGTTATGGGCTTAAAATTCCCATGAACAGTTACTACATTTACAATATCTTCAACTGACAAGGTGGATTTTTCAACATGAGTCTTAGTCTTTTATCTTTTTCTTACCTTTACACTTTCGGAGGGCTTGTCTTTAGACACTTTAGCAGCCTTAGTGCATGAGGCCTTCAACTCTTTAACCTCACCATCTGACTCAGTCTCTTCTTCATCCTTCTTCTCCACACTGACATATGACCTTTTGCCTATTACTTTTTTCCTTTTTCCTTCCTTACCGGTAGATTTTTCTTTGAATTTTTCTACAATAGGAGAAGGTGATGCACCAGATGTTGAATTGGAACTCCTAGTAGTTCTTGACTTAGAAGGGGGTTCTACCGGAACACTTCCCTATTCCATGTCCTGCTTCTCCTTCTCAACTTTCTCTATCCTTTCCCTGTATTGTCTCACAGCTTCCTTTGTTATTCCAATACTTTCTGCATACATTTCAACTTGCCTTTGGACCTTTTTCTTAGTTTTAGGTCTTTGGAGCTCAACATGAAATTTCAAACTAAGCTCACTATATGTATCGAATCTCTCAACTGAGGTATCTTTTGGTTTGCTCAGAAGGTGTTGAGCATACATTTCCAGTATTTGTTCATCAACTTCATACCCCATGGGCATGATCCATACAGTCCTTGGTTCCACTGCTTCCATCAAGCATTGATTTGTTTCCACCATGAAACAAATTGTATCCTTGTACTTTTCTACCACAAACTTAGGGATTCTTTCCCTTGATTGCATCATATTCTAGAAATTCTTGAAATATCCCCATAGAGCAGTCCTTTGGGCATTAGAGTTACCAATATTGTGCAAGTGCTCTCTTATGTGTATGGCAACATGCTTATCATTGGTCCAATACAGGCTTTTCATCTCGGGTAACTCATTCATGAAATAAAAGAACCAGTACAAGACCAACATACCATACTTGAATGTATTCTTCTTATCCTTCTTGATCTTGTTCAGATTCTCCATTAGCTAGTTTTGCAGCAGCTCACACAAGTCATAGTTAGCATTTTATCTTAACATTTGATAAGTAGCATAAATGGCTGTATCAGACATCGAGTTTTCCCTGCTAGAGTGGTATATCTTATACCGAATCACCATAGATGCAAATTTGACATTCAGATCAGTTATATCATTTATTGTCATTGCCCTCTTGTCAAATCTTGATCCGATAGCTTCAGTTGCAGTCTGATTCTTCACTGATTTTACCATCAACAGTCCACCGAATGAGTTCAATCCTGTTACGGCCTTGATGGCATCCTTAGTGATCTTAAAGGGTTTCATCAACCACATAAATTTAGCATGCATCTGACTCAGTACATACCGGACCCACTCGTCCTCATCGAAGGATGGGAACCCAATAACTTGAATGAAATGATTGTCTTCTAGCACCTTATACTCAGGTTTAGGATTATGAATCTCATCCCTCAGGTGATTTTTAACCAAATCTAATAACTTTGAATCCCCAAACTCATCTATGCTAGCATGAATGTAAGCCCTAATATCTTTTGCGTGCAACACACCATGTGGAACATTAGAAAGGGCACCTAATGGATTGACCTCTACATATTTGTGTGGATGCTTTTGGAATTTAGGTTGGGGCCTTTTGGTGATGTCAACAACCAACAGAGTAGCCATATCTAGAGATTGCAAATTCAAAGAGCTTTATAGAGAATACCGTGTTTCACTGGTTAGGGTTAGCTGTCGAATTCACTTTTTGCACTCTAAATCTTTGAGATCTCAGCTCAGGCGCTCTTCTCCTTGTTCTCTTCGAATGTAAAGTGATTCAAATGTTGAATGAATGACCTTTTATGCTCCACAAAACCTAATTCACCATTGTAATAAATGTTTTGCCCTAATTCATTTGGTTACACTGTTTTTGAATACAGTCAATCTTCAATTACTCCACAATCAATCACATTGGCTTCTTATCTTTCAGAATTTGCTTCAACAAATCTGCAATAGGCTTCTTTATCTTCATTCATCATGCCAGATTTAGGCACCCACTTACTGGCAGGGGGAATTAGATTTTCAATGCAGCTCCCCCTGAGCCAAAGCTCCTATTTCAATTCCTAGAGGAATTATCGACACCAGATTCTGGTGCGGACCCATCACCATCATTCATTACACCTTTCTTCACCCATGTTTTTTTCATTTCATTCTGGATCTCATTCACATCTGCTTTGCCCTTGCCTTTATCTTGTCTCTGCACATTCTTGTTTCTATTTATTGGACCTTTTCTATCATCATTCCTGCTTCTGTAGAATCTTGCAATATGAATGGATCTGTTACAATTAAAGAACACAACATTTCTTTGTTCATTTACTTGATTTCCTCTTGATCTGCACTGATTAGCCATGTGTCCAAATCTATTGCATGCAAAACATTGGCCATTGAAAGAATTGACATTTCCTCTGTTGTTAAAGTTATTCATCATCATACTTCTGCATTCAATGGATCTATGACCATACCTTTTACAATTGAAGCATTGACTGGAGAAGGATGGACCACTTTGATTCACTCTACTTCTGTACTGAGTAGCTTTATGACCAAATTTATTGCAATTGAAATAATTTCCATTGATGGATGGATACCTTTGAGCATTAGGTTGTTTGACCGGAGGTCTTCTAGGTCTGTTTCTCTGATTCCTTGATCTAGGATTTCTTTGACTAGATCCAGAGCTTTCACCTTTCTCATATCCCAGACCATGCTTATCATCTGCCTTCTTCTGACTATCAAGCAGCACCACAAGTTTAGCTAAGCTTATCTTGAACTTCTCTTTGTATTCATTTGCAGCTTCTAGGTCATGTTTGAGAATGACAATTTGCCTTTCAATTTGTTCCTCATTATACTTGGTTTCTTTTAGATCAGACTCTAGATGGCCAATTATTCTGTCCAATCTACAACGCTCTTCTGTTCTTTCTTTCAGAGACTGATTCAGGTTTTCTTCAGTCTTCTTCCTTTCCTTGATTTCCTTGGTTAGCCTCATCACCCTGGATTCCATCTCATGTTTTAGGACAACAACTTCTTTTGCCATCTTTTCACATTCCTTTGTCTTCTCTTTCAAAGCCTCATCCATGCCATTGTCTTCCTTCTGATTTTCTAATTGCTGAAGTAGCTCCTTCCTCTTTTCCATGGATTTGCTCAGTTGCCCTTTTAAAGTCTCAATGAAATCCTCAGCATCTTTAAGGTTCTCTTACGATTTTTTTGACTTCTGCTTTGGACTGATCAAGATCTTCTAAAGCAATTTGAAGTTGTTCATTGATGCCATCAAAATACCTGAATGAACCCATTGAAATACCTTCCCAGATCTTCCTCAAGCTGTTAAACTTATTCGAAGGAACCTCGCTCTGATACCAATTGTTGAAATTAAGGAACACTGAGAGGGGGGGTGAATCAGTGTTTTGTAAAACTTATTATTATGTTCCTTTATTAATTTACCACATACATTTAAAACAAAGAAGCATGAACTTAAGAACAACAATAACAAGATCATCACACGTGAACACTAGAATTTTTACGTGGAAACCCGGTTAAGGGAAAAACCACGGTGGGGGTTAACCCACAAGATTTTATACTCTATTAAAAGTATTACAAATGGGAAGGTACATTCCTTCGGGCACACTGTCCAGAGCTCATTGATCAAAGGAGGCTCACTGCCTACAGGATCAATTATAAGAGTTCACTAAAATATTTGAATTGAAGAATAGCATCCAACAATGCAAGATTACAGTTCCGGTTAAGCTCAATATACTGACTTCACACACTTCATCTCTCACTGCCTTGCTTCATTGTTCTGCCATGATCCGGAGCTTAGATCTCTTTGCTCTGCACTTGATACTGCCACACTTCACACCTATCACATCATATTCACACATCCATGCCTCAAAATGCTCGAACCCATTGATCATATATATACGCAACATGAGATTGCATCAACTACAGTCAGCCTCAAGAAAACTTAGAAACTTTTTCAAGATCACTATTCTGTCTGCTGAATCCATGCACAAACATCAATGCGGACCAAAACCTATGTATTCAAGTCACCACACATGTCGGCCAATACCACTAGATCTCATAGATTACTTAACCAACCACTTCTCTTAATCTGCACAAGGATCAAACACCAAGTTTGCCTGTTCTTCACTAGACTGAACTGTCTAACCAAAACCCGATACTCAGATGCTTGTAACTTTCAATCCCTTCATCACCGAAGGCTAAAACTTTGGATTTAGGTAGCCCTGACATCCCTTAACATTCCCTTAGATCTATAGCACAATATGATTACCTCTGGAGAAATACGGACCAAAATGCTGAACCTTGTCATATTCTCTGTTCCTGTCTATCCAGACTTAGACAAATCTACAATCTGACTTCTGGTATGATCAAATGATATAATGTGGATGTGTAAGATAGATTTAGTTGCCATCAATGACAACACCTAACATGCCTAGTAGTGTCTCTTGCCAACATCATCAAGGTCGGCATTATAATCATCAACCATTGGAACAATCTCCAAGGTCGGCAAACATACGTTACATCATAATAGGTCTGGACCTAAACAGATTTACAGAGAAAAGAAATGAATGTGGATCATGCCACACCTTAGCAGGGACTCAAACACAATCTTCCACACTACAACACGCTATCACAATCTTCGATGCATCTTCGCAGATGATGAATTCAACCAGGTCGGCCAAGATTGATGTTAACACAAGTATTCTTAAGGACATGCTTCATGCATGATATGAATTACACCTTGCGGACCAATTTGAATGTAGGAGAATGATCAGGAGACATCCACAAGCACATTGTAATCACCAGGAACAACTGCACGATATCTAATCACTCTATCAACAAGATTCTTCAAACTGGAGTACAGGAACAACAGTGTCAGCCATTGTCATGAGTAAAAGATAGCTTGCGGACCACCAAATCACGAACCATTTCATTTTAAGGAACTTAAAATCATCATTGACTTAATTCCATAACTGCAGACAAAAATACTTCAATGCTGAGGAATGTGGAGCAAAACACTTTCTCCTTGTCACCATCAAACATACAAGAAAAACTGTTTTCACACTGGTGAACACAACTTACACAAATCTTCATTCCAGAGGCTCAACCTTGGAATATAGCATCTTCAAACATGCTTCTAAATAACTTCCAATCCGCAGGCAAAGATATTTATTCTACAGGAAACATAGAGCATTCTTCTGGACTGTTCTTTTGCATGTAATGCACTGTTCTACTGCAACACATTGTTATCATCGGAGGGGCTAATTTTCTCAATATACTCAACAAAGTAAGAGCACAGTTGACACCAATGACAACAAAGATATGTTGACATCAATGACAACACCGATTAGGCACATACTTGCAACAGCCCCAAGATGATCATATGTGAAGTACCTTCTATCATTGAATGTTTGCACCCCCTAATCTTATTACAACTTTCAATCCTTCTAGGAGAGCCTCTTATTTTGATTCATCATTTGATTTTCATTCTTAAAAAAGGATCCACCATGAAAGAACTTGCCTTCTTTCTCCCTTAAGAGGGATCTAGCACTTGCAAGGCTTGGATAGCCCCTAGAAGCTCCATCAAAGTTTAGCTTCATAAACCCTTTTAGGGTTTCTTCCAAGATGTTAAGGATCTCCATTTTTTACCAATTACCTATTTAACATGGACATGGAAATACATTACTATTTATGTTGTATATTTTATTTCAAGACTCTAAAGAGGTTTCTGTGACCCTTTGGAGATTTTGAAATCTAGTAATGTAGTCTCTATTTTCTTTTGATTAGCTAAGATAGTCATGCGTAAGTGATCAAGACATTGCATAATGGTCTGGAATCTATCTAAACATGATAAAGGAGACTTGATTAAGCCTTATCTATAATCAACATTCTCACAAAAACCTAAAGATATGAGTTCATTAATGGTCAAAATTGAACCAAGCACAATTCGGCACAACATGCAATTTTGTGCATCGATTCAACATCTTCCATCTCATCCTATGAATTTCCCTTGAGCACTCATGATATTCCAAGATGTTTCATACATGGATTTCTAGTATAATGTTTGCATGCACATATGCACAAGCATCAAATACAACACCTCCACATTGCTCAATGAAATAAATCCATGCACACATCCCTCAACTACACCATACAAGATCATGACCACATACCATTCAAGGATTTTGCCACACTAGCTTCTACAACAACTTCATTGAATCTTTCCTCTACATTATTGCATTGTGTGTGACCTTGCACATAGGTCCACATGCATCCACTTATCACATAGTTTGGCACCATATGCATTCAACAGGTGGCTACAACCAGTGCTACATAATTGGGGCATTGTATTGGCACCATATAGAAATGACACCTAGTGCCACTATCTTTCCATCCAACTAGCACCATACATGTTCAATACCTATCACCTACATATCCACATGTAAGCACACTATATGTTCATAACATCTATTAGCCTTCCATTTGAAGGCCTAACTGGAAACCATTGTAATAATAAATCTAATATACATAAAGTATGTGGGAGAGAAAGAATCACAAAATTATAGAGTACACCCTATTACAAACCTACTCTTTTAGCCTTGTAGAATACCCATTATCATGGTATGTACCTCCCTAGGTTCATGGAAAATCAAATGGACATACATATCCTTCCTAATCACAAGAAATTTCTTTCCCTACTATGAATTCTATATCATGTATTTACAACATCAATTTAGAAAGAACATTATGGTTCACATAGTTGTCATGACTTGATGCCTTCCTTTCTATGGCACTACAAGAACGTTTCTACATAAAAAGCTTTCAATTGGAAAAATATCTCTCAATTGGCCTATCTCTATAACTTTGCCTACATGCAAAGTTGTCCTCTAGTTCCAAGTTAAAGTTGGATCATTGGTATCAAAGCTCAACACTCATTCTCATAGTGTCTATAGCTAGCTTTGCTAGGTTAGGTTCTAGGCATCACAACACTCTTCCTTTCTTTAAAGGCTAGTACTTGGAAGAAGAAAGCATAGAGCAAAGCAATACTCAAGGGGATATGGTTCTTTGCCAGCCTTTTTGGATGAAATATTTTCTCCATCAACCTCTTTGGATGAATGGGGACACCTACATAAGGTGACTTAGCCTCTCTACCAATAGTGTCAAAAATACCACACTCTAGCATTATAGGATTTAAGTCTCAACATCCTCCCAATGTAACTCACCTTTATCATGGTGCTCCATCACTGGTTTGTGGCTCCTTGTCCTAAGGGATCTAACTAACCCCAGGGAAAGCATTGATCATTCTTACTTGAAGGAGTCCATGCACTACTTGATAGCACACTATGCATCTATAAGTTGGTGGTCATTGATAATTTTATATTCCATAGAAGGGCCCTCTAGGAGTGTCATAGATCTGTGTTCAATAGTGGTGTACAACACAATCCAACACACATACTTTTTGACTGTAGGCCAAACAACACCCTAGAATGTATACTTACCTAGACCATACCACCCCTATAAAGTCAACCATAATTCACAAGATTGGCTTTTTTAACGATTCGTAGCAACAAAGTCAGAGGGTTGAACAAGCATCTATCATGTAATCTATTAGGTAGCCTTTTAGTTGCACACCCTCTATCATTAGTTGTGTGCATTATTTTACAACATCTACATTAAGCATCATGGTAGAGCACATACATCTCAAAATATCAACCCTTATAAACTATGTGTCAACCCTCATAAACTATGGGGTCTACACCAATCTACATAGGAACATTTCACTGTTCCTAGGTGAAACATCCTCCTTTGTTAGTAATGTTCCAATGAATTAGGCTCACCTCTATAACTTAGCACTTGCAATAGGCCTGCGTGAATCTTACAACTCTCCTTGAGACTACAAGCACATGAAGCCTCTACAAATTTACTCTGATATGGTCAAGCTCTTGGTAAATGACACCAAACTTGTGTCGCACCAGACAACAACCATAACACCTCTCAACAACACTTCATGCACACCTACAAAGCACAATTTAGCATTATATGCCATTGAGCCACTTCTTCATTAGCAACATTCTTTTGGATTGTGAATTATTTTCACCTATGTATTGCTCTACATTCCAACTCTTGCACATAGAGACACACATCCCTCAACAAGGATGCATGGGTTCAACAACACCGTCTTCTTTCAACACTAGAATATAGGGACTATCTTCCCTTGACATCAACAAGTAGGCATAGTCATGACCATGATTTGAATAAAAATCTTGCTAGTATACTCCAGACCTTCACGAGTTCCTTAGTAGGAGTATGATTACTTTAGACCTTAATTGGTTCCTAAGTAGGAGTAAAATCTCTCTCATACTACACATTTGCAAGTTATTTTTAGTCACTCAAATCAATTTGTGCATCATGCACACATTAAGTTCACATATCAAGTTGACCATGTCCTAATTTATGTGTTGGCACCCTAGGGTTTCTCTAGCATAATGAGGACTTGACTCTACAAAAAAAGGGGGAAGTGATCTAGATGTAACTGCACAATAGTTCAACATATCCATTAGTTCTTTATGTCATCATCAACATAGCTTCTTCATTTCACACTAGAACATAATGGAGGCCAGTGATCTACAAGAAAGGGTGAATTATTAGAGTGTAATTTTGTACAAGCCACAAATCTATGCATCGATTCAACATCTCATGCTATGATTTTCCCTTGGGCACTCACAAAATGCCAAATGCATCACACTTGAATATTTATGGCATAATGGCTTTACCATCATCTATACAAGCATCAATGATAATAGTTCTACACAAGAAAGTTAGGTGCACATCCCTTGGTTGCAATACAAGATCATGGCCATGCACCATTCAAATAGTTTGTTGCATCAAAATTTTTATCTCTTTCTATTGCACTATCGCATTGTGTACAAACTTGCACATAGGTACAAATGCTTCCACTTAGCACGTCCATTCGACACCACACACATCCAACACGTGGCCACACCCAGTTTGACACCATACACGCCTAGTTTCACATAATTAGAACTGCATAATTAGAGCATTCTATTAGTACCATATGGATATAACACTTGGTGCCACTCTATCCTACCATACAACTAGCACCATACATGTTTAACACCTATCACTCGTATATCCACATGTAAGTGCACCATATGCACATGACATATGGCAACCTTCTATTTGTAGGCCTAGTTGGTGACCACTCTATAAATACATCTATTGTAGATAAAATAGGTAGGAGAGAGAATCAAAACTCATATTATAGAGTATGGTCTATTATAGACTTGCACCAACAACCTTGTAGGATGCCCATTATCATGGGTTGTACCTCCCTAGATTCACGACAAATCAGATGGATGTGCATACCTGATTTGATCATGTGAACTTGCTAAATTCCTTGCTACGAATTCTGTATCATGTAAATTTCACACCTTTAATTAATAAAAGACATCTTGGTTCATACAATTGTCATGACTTGAAGCCTTCCTTACCATGGTACTATAAAAATACTTTTGCATCAAAATATTACCATTAAAAATATATCTATCTCCACTAACCTACTATAACTTTGCTAATATAAAAATTTTTGCTCTAATTCGAACCCATAACTAAATTATAAATCATTTGAATATATTTTCCATAGGCAAACTTGTTTCAAAGATACACCCTAAGTAAAGATATACCCACTGAGGGATGCCCATCATTCCTTTAATCCATCCCACACATGTTTGTACTTTGACAATTATATCCTAATAAAAAATGTTCAACAAACGTCTTAGCTTAGAATGTGGACTTTCATGTTGACAATTTAATATATGGTCAACTAAACTTTCTTGTTGAATATTGAGCATCCTTTGGTTCAAAAAGAGGGGCAATGTGAACAGTCATCTAAGAGTAAGAGTTCATTTATATCTCGTAGAGATACAGGAGAAGACATCAACGAACTGGTCTTGAAGATGCCAAGTAGAAGAAAAATGTGTTTGGTCATATGCCATTTTATTATGAGCTACTAACCTTACATTTTTGGGTTAAAAGTGGATTAGTGGTATAACCTCACTTACTAATGTTATAAAGTATTCTACATGTGTGTTTACTATAGTGAGTGATATTAATTCCCTTTCAATTGTTATGATGCATTCCTTTTACATTCATTACTTCAAGGTAATTCCTTTTACATTCACTTCAAAGTAATATATGGTCACTATGATAAACTAATATTCATAGGTATATCACTATTTCTACACTTAATCCAGATAACAAACATACAACTAAATAAGTCATAAGATTTGTATTTATAAATTAAAAATCAATCCAACTAAACAAATTACACATCACATATGTAGAAATAATTTAAGTGTTGCAACAAAAATAAATATACTTACTATTAGTAATATAAATGTTTAATTGAGTGAAAATTAAGAAATGTAATTAGATTTAAATTAATTAAGAGTTGAGATAATAAATATAAAAGATAAATTGAAAAAGGTTTAAAGGATTTAGTTTTTTAATTGATTTTGTACTTTTTATGATAATTTCTTTGTTATATACTTATGATTGGATTAAGATTAAGAAATTGAGATTAGATTTGTATTGTTCAAATTGTGAGAAACATGCATCATAAATTTGGACAATTTTAGGATTAGCTTGTGATTGTGGTTTAGTCTAGGGACACTTTGTCTGTATGTAGTCTAGTCTTTTGTTGACATGATCTTTGGGATTTGCTTGCCTTTGCCTATATCTATGCTTAAAACATGGATGTTGTTGAAAAATACCATGTGGTTTGCTTTATGTAAAGGGAAGGTGTACGGACTCTTTGATAATGAATCAAACCTCTTTTCTGATGAAACCTTTTGGAAGATATGCCTAGCAAATGATGCAAGTGCCTATGATGTTATACTAATGTATACATTGATGTAGTGTTGATAGAAATGTTCTATGACAATGCTTTGTAACAAGATATTCTATAAATGCAAACTCCTAGATGGTTACTTGAGTTACTTTTTGGCATAAACGTTGATGGATAATGATCAAGTTTTAAAAAGGTCGGCCTTAAAATGGGTAAACAAAATTTTGAAATTAGGGGACAAGGCAATGACAATGTTTGAACTAAGAAATAGGACCGCATGCCCTACCTTGTTTAAAAAGGTACGGATCCTAAAAGATCCCAACCAATCCTATCTATAATCAAGATAAAATTACTCTAAATGATAAATACAACGTCAAAATCAATTTATGAACCAAACAAAACAAACTAAACACTACAACTATACATTTCTTACATTACTAAAAATAAATATAAAATAAAGGAGTAAAAGGGAAGGATCTTACAATAAGTATACTATACAAGATGCAATAAAAGAGATCAAGGGAACTTACTTGGAAAACCCAACGAAGCTGAGTTTATAAGGGTGGTCAGGTCAATTCTTAGACATCATGAGTACAAACATGAAGCCCGTTAATAATGCTTTCCACTAGCCAACATGGCCCCATCATGGTACCAAGAGCCACTGTTGTTTCCAACACTCACTGTTAAAGATTGTTAATGTTTTAAAACATTCTTTTGAATCGAGGACATGTGACCTACAGATGACCTCACATTGCATGAGACCAAGTCACATGGGCAATGTGCCAAACAATAAAAAAACAACTCAAGAAAGTCACCAGAGCAAGACTAGTCAATATCATCGCCCACATCATCCTCTGTCTTGAGTATCTCAATGCAAAAATGCCTTAGCCTTTAAGGCCAGGCGATTTGATTTGATTCACATGCAAATGTCATCATTGACCATTGTAGAGCAAAATATGGGAGGAACAAACAAGGAAAGATCTATCAAGACCATAAGACAACATTAGAAAAGTGGGTATCTAAAATTATAGATGGGGTTGGTTAGAAGGCATATATATATAGAGAGAGAGATTTCAATTATTCATTACCGTTAGGGTATATTATAGTTGAATTACTATTGTTTTGTTAAATTTAGAGATTAAGATGTTCAGTTGTTTTTTTAAGGTTGATTTATTTTTTAAAAATTGTTATTTTAGTATTTTACTATAATTTTAATCTAGTTTTTTTTTTTTTTGGAAACTTTAGGCACTATTGAGAAAATGAGTTTTTGAGCAGTTCATAATCTTGTAAAATAATTAAGAGGGTTTTTAAAAAAATGAAGGGCATCTATGAGGAATAGATAACAAATTTTTAGTATATTCAAAATATATTAAAAATAATTGGATTACATAGATATTGGTATTTCTGCTTTTATATAGTGGATTATAATATTATGACGGAGCATACATTCAGATCAGAAGTCATCCTTGGACTAAGCTGTTATCTGAGGGAGTATACATTCAAACCAGAAGTAGTCATTCAAGTAAGCTGCCACGAGAAGGAGATCCAGTCCATCAAAGACACTCAAAGGTCAAATCTAACCCAATCACACCTCCAAGAGATTTAAACCTTGATTGATGGCATACATCTAAATACGTTCAAACCAGAAGTTGTCATTCAAGTAAGCTGTCATGAGTAGGAGATCCAGTCCATCAAAGACACTCAAAAGTCAAACCTAACCCAATCATACCTCCAAGAGATTTAAACTTTGATTGATGGCGTACATCTAAAATATTGGTTAAAATAAATAATCAGATACTACTACTCTTATTAAAAAAATTTGAATGGTAATTTACCATCTAAATATGTTTTAAAAATTTGAATGGTAATTTACCATCTAAATATGTTTTTGTAATCTGTGCTACTCTGCTGTTTTGTTTATCAGCCAATGTCTGCAAATTAATTTGCCATTCAACTTTTACCCAATAAAGAAAAACTTAAACAAAACAGATCTCCCGACAAGCAATAATTTGTTCTCCCCTAAAGAACGGAAGTGGGTATTATCTGAGCATGTGCCTCTCATAAAACCCTGTTTGGCTCTTCTTGTCTTTGCCTAAAGCTAGGCTTTTGAAAACATTGGAAGTCATCGTTATATATTTGTATAAGAATCTCAGGCTTTACTTTCACTTGTTCCCATGAGGGTGAGGAAGACTAGGACTGTAATAATGGTGATTGAAGTGGAGTTTAAATGTGCTCACGTCTGATTGACTTTTAATTTGATTGTTATTGACTTTATGAGTGCAGGAGAAGGCAAATTTTGGTTATATTATTCTATAGTATAAGGTGGGTAGTTGGGATAATGTGTGTTTCAATTAGATCACTTCGGGTGGTATACAAGCCATTTCTCATGTAGACTTTAAGCACATGGACTCATAAATCCCACAAAATTAGGCTTGTATTGTGAAAGTTGAGTAAATGTGTGTAGATTTTGAGTAAAATTATGTAGATTTTGAGACATTACAGGTCTCATGAAGCTTTTAAGTCCTTCCTCCATGTGATGGATGAGCTCAAAAGGCCATGGATCTCAAAGAAATAACACAGTGAGGACAAAGAAGCAAAAATGTTTGTAATTGATATCCCATGGAGATATGCTCCGAAAACATGATGATAAACAAGTGATGCTTTCAGATGGGGTTAAGATTATGCATGCTTGTTCTTTGAGTGTGAATCTTTTCATCATCATTTGTTTAAGAAAACATTGCAATTTCAAACCTACCATTGAAACTCGTGTTTTTTATTTTATATTAAAGTACAAAGCAAGTTATATGATAAAAAAACAGTGGATGAAATTCACATCCCAAAGCTTGCATGAGGAACAGGAAGTTATCATCAAATGGTAGAGCACACGTCCCTTGTCTTTGCACTTGTTGACACCGTACTCTACTTTTGGCATGCTTGGGTAGTACTTGGTTTCTTACAAACTTCACATTTTCCTTCCATGGATATCTTACTTGTTCCTTTACTTCAAGCCTTCGTCCTTTTTTTAATTGGGATAGAGTTTATATATTAATAAAAAGGAAGAATTACAGTACACATGAAGCAAGTTGCTGAGAGTGGGCACATACTAATGGTGCCAATACATAACATAGCATCAAGATAGAGAGAAAGCAGACACATATATATGGAATAGACACTAAAATTGTACAAGAAAGATCTATTGTTAATTACTGACACTGTCTTTATGTAATTTTTATGCAAGTCTGAATTATGTGTTTGTTCAATTGAACGTGTATAAGGATGTATTTCATAATCACTCAAGAATATTTCATAGGAAAGCATGAAAGAATCGAAAGGAGGGTCACCATCAAGAAGTTGTATGTCATCATGATACATAGAAAAATCCATGGGATCCATTAAAGAAAGGCCACTAGAAGGGGAAGAATAAGAATCACGAGTAAAACATGGTCTAGGGCCAAGAGTAAAGTGATCTATAAAAGAACATGCCAAATCATGGAAGGATGTATAAGACACGAAGTACGTCATTGCTTAGCTCTATCAATCAAAGTATCACCAAAGACATGTATAAGATCATGTTTGTATGCATAAAATGAAGACAAGAATAATCTAATGTGGAAGTTTGCATCTTCCATTCCACTATTTGTGACTATCATAACTGTGTTAAAAGAGAATGTTGACCATGAAATAAATAGGCATTAAGCACATCTTGAGAAGATAAAGAAGTATCAGTATGCTCAACACTAAACACATCTTCAATAGACCATGAGCCTCAAGATAGAGAAGAGGGATCATCATGAACTACATGGGGGTAAATACCTCATGTGAAGGTGAACAAGGCATATCATTAGTGATACAAGAAGTACAATAATCACAAAGCTTATCACTAGGATAATCATCATAGATAGGTTATCCAAAATTAATAAGTATATCACTAGGCATGGAAGAAGGTGTAATGTCATCATATGTAAGTGAAGGTAAGACGTGTATCTACATCACTAGACTCGTCAAGAAAAAGTGTATTGAGAGAGACACATGGAGAAGAATGCATAGATGTAAAAGAAAACTATCATGAGATGGAGCAAGAATATGCTCATTGTATATCATCATCATGTTCTCACACACCACTATCACTAGCCATGTAAAGAGTAGAAGCAACATGAGGCTCATGGAAAAGTAAAGTGAGTGTATGTAAGAGGAGAGGAAAAGTACTAAAAAACTCTATGAAGGGGGGGGGAAGAACATACATGATGGAACAAAACAAACATAGAAAAGACATCCCCATCTATAGGATAAAAGACATGAATGCATCAAGGATGGAAGGATCATGTGCCACAAAATATAGGAACATGTCAAAATAAAAAAAAATCTATGCACATTAATTAGCAAGGGCACATGACCTATAAAGATCCATGATAAACAATTACACGCTCCAACGTGGGTGGGTGAGATGAATTAGGTATGAAGTAATGAAAAGATCAAACCCTAAGGTCAAAAGGATATAAAGTATATGTTAAATTTTATCAAAATAAGATAAATCAATGAACTATTAGATCTAGAATAATTTAACAAATGTAAACCCTAGGGGGGAATAGGGATTGGGTAAGGTGGGTGATAACAAGGTTACACACTGTGTCACGAAACCCCAAGGAAAGGATAAAGCCAATGAAGCACAAGTAAAAGGAATCTAACTCTAATCTAATCTAATGTAAAATGAGACAATTAGAAAATCAGATCTAAAACCATAATTGGATAGAAGGACAAAACCCTAAAGTCAAATCCTAGGGGATGTACATATATTGGGTTCATCAAAATTGTAAAGAAATAAAATGTTTTGTATAAATAATTGAGGCTAATAAATAAATGTAAATAAACAAGCATAATTAACCTAGATTATCATAGTGGGGTCAATAAACATGTAAATGAACATTTGAAAATTAAACAAGGAGGAAAGGTGCACTTAGCTTTTGGAACAACAATGAAGAAACACTGTTGATGACATTCTAGAATTATTCACCACAATATAAAAATTAATGCTCTTAGTCTAAAAGATGCATCAATATTAGTATACTCTCAAAATTATGTGGTTCGAATATGAGTCCCTCAAGTTTGAACCCGATCATGGTGGGAATGAACCTAGACATGTGAGAATAAACTAACACAGTGAAAACTTCTAAATATTAGTTCACCCTAAATCTTTGGTTTTTGGTCTACTTGTGAGGATATCAGTGTTTAAAAACACCTTTAGGGAGATTGTTGGATCACTAAGGTCAAGTTCTCCTAAGTCAACCCCCTAGACAAACCGACTTTATAGATCTTAGTGAATATTTGAAGATAACATGCGTAAACATGCATATGGTCTATATTCAAACAAGTTTTTTGTCCTTTAGAAAATTGAAGTGTGCTATAATGATTTCATGTTGTAATCACATGTGAATTAATTGCACATTGAATGTCTTTAAATACCAAGACACAACAATAAGTCACACAAACTTGTGTCAAGTTGGCTCATAATGGGTAGTAAAAGAGGCATGAGTTTTGAAATTTGAATTTGAACATTTAAATTTTGGGGTCAATCCTGAATCACTTGAGATCAATCATGAGGCACTTGGGATTGACCTAGGACAAATAAGTGTTAGTTTTGAGACAATGATTGAATGTATGGACATAGGTGCAAATGTAGATTGAAAATGATGTGTAAATGGTGAATACATGTAAATAGGAATGAGATAAGGTCAAATGCATGGAAATAGATAGGAGTAAGTATTGAGTCATAAGTCAAACTTAACATGAGAATATGTTGCATATACATAATGGAACCAAAACTAAATGGTGATTGGCATGGGCATGCTAATTTCACCATTACAATATCAAAACAATTTGTCATTTTAAAAACTCCAAAATAATAGTCTTTGGTGATTATTGATTATGATAAGTCAAGTAGACAAGAGGAGCAACATTAAGAAAGTGGATACACCACTTAATATTTAAGAATTTGCATTTCCACCACTTAATATTTAAGAATTTGCATTTCCACTTCATGTTGATACATCATTCTAACAAGTCTAGGATGAATATCCATTACACAATTAAGAGGAAAAAGTGATTTACTTTCTATTTTTATGAACTGGGAGTTTGACAACTTTTTCCTTTATGAAGCCACACTCTTGTTGTTTTGTGTGGCTATTTCCTCTTTTTTAGCTATATATTTATTTTACTCTAAATTTGTCAATTTGACTCTTGACTTTGAGACATGATTTCATACCCAACGTTTTTTTTAATGAAAATCTCACTATATACTTTTACTTTTGAATTTAATATAGTCTCACTTTAACATGATGACAAGGTGAAGTGATAAAGTGCCTTGTGAATACAGCATTATAACAAGGAGGTTGCATGTCGTCTTCTCTAAACTTTACCCAGAATGATTTGGACCCAATGTGCTCTTTTTCAATGGATTTATAAATAGTTTATTTGCTTATTTATTTAAAAATGACCAGTAGATCATGGGATGAAGGATATTACAAAGACTTTAATTTTCAAACTAGTTGGAAAGCCAACCAAGCTTAGTTGTATTGCCTTTTGGCTCACTTTTTGTTATTAAAAAAGCAAGATACAAAATGGCATGGTCAAATCCACAGACACATTAAATCCTAGAGTAAAGTCAAACAACAAAGCCCAAGGTGGCCCTACTCTTTCACACGTTTTTTATGAGACATTCTTTTACATCGAGGTCACATGACATAAGCACGACTTCACATTGCATGGGACCCACCGCCAAGCTCAAAGGCCGAAAAAATTGGGTATTGGTCTTAGGGAATCACAAAAGGACCTTGGTCAAAGAATTCTTTTGGGTCATCTGCCCTTTGAGAATATCAAGGGTGAAGGGACCCACTAAACTACACTGCTAAATTTGACTCTTAAGGACACATTCCGACCGTTGTAGGACAGACAAAACTCATCCTGGTCATAAGGCAACTCAAAATACTCATGAATGCTAAAAGGTTATTGTATTGTTGGAAAGGTACACTTAAAATTTTAAATAAAAGCAAAGGCCAACCACAAAAGGTTGAGAGAACATCCTCCATATATGGTATAAATAATTGTTGTCTACATAAATTTTTTTAATGATAAGTTAATTAATTATTATTAATATTAAATATTTAGAGAATAAGAGTTGGAAATGATAAATCTGTTTAGAAATTTAAATAATAAATGTAAGTATTTAGCTTTTGGTTTGATGTAGAATTTGATTTTGTTTAGTATCTCAAGGTGATTCGTCAATGTTTCAGAAATTTAGGGACTGCCAAATGAATGCATTAAAATATGTAAGACTTCTGTTTTTTTGTCAGGATCATTTATGTGACTACTGAAATGATCTTGCAAGTGTGGATTTGAACC
This sequence comes from Cunninghamia lanceolata, assembly GCA_027924645.1. Classification (NCBI taxonomy): domain Eukaryota; kingdom Viridiplantae; phylum Streptophyta; class Pinopsida; order Cupressales; family Cupressaceae; genus Cunninghamia; species Cunninghamia lanceolata. The sequence goes on along the minus strand of BSBN01001403.1, from coordinate 19,922 downwards.
AAGTCTACATATATGATCTTTCCTAATTTGCAAATCTACACTTTCATCTTGCCTTCAACATAAAAACTTGGTTTGTGTGCTCACGAGTTTACACATGACAATGATAGTTCATCCTTTGTGTTAAACCCTCACGAGGACAACTTTGAACAAGATTGGGTATAACAAGTAGTTGTGTGGTATGCCCTAGAATGTTGATGTAGTGCAGATATCATTAGACGATTATTTTTAAGTTTTGTGATGTGTTCTAGAAGGTGTTCATTCCATGTGTTTGCTAGATGTTCTAAATGAATTAGGGTTTGTCCTTTTATACAACTTCCTAGGTGTCAAATGAAATGTTTTGTGCATCAAGTCAACATAACTTGACTAGATGGAGGGAAAATAAATGGGCCCAAATTTAAATTTAAATTTGAATTTTGGAATAAAAGGGGTCATTTTCACTAGTGTAGAAGTGACCTAGATCACTTCTGTAATCACAAATTTGACCTAGGACAAGAAATGGATAAACTAAGAATCAACTTTGTACCTTGGGGATGAGTGCAACATGGGAATAGATAAGGCTTGGGTTATGTGCCAACTCTTAGCTAAAATCGAACCACTTGCATGCTTGTCATTGCATGAAGGGATAAACCCAAAATGAGTCAAAATGAAAGAGAGAATTTCAAGATATGCAATTTTCACCATCACATTTTGCCCCCACTTTGACTTGCATGCATGTCAAAGTATATCATGTGCAACCAACATGAAAGTAGATATTTAGGAACTCATAAAGGATACAAATGTGGAAGTAGATACCATTTTGATACATGTTCCTTTGTGATGAGTTCCCTCCCTGAAAACCTATAAGTATAGAAGAAAAAAAATGCAAATAAGTAGCATCCATAAAGCATTCAAAATAAGCATAAACACAACTAGTAACTATCTGTAGAAAAAGTAAATGGTATTGCCTATCAACAACTAGATACTACATTAAACAACTAAGGTGGCATCAAACTCCACAACTAGATACTAAATATGCATGTGATAGTGATTGAGATCCCAGGTGGTGTAGGTGACAATGCTCTAGGTGAGGGCCTAGATGTGTTGTAAGAGTGCAAAAGTAATATGGAGATAAATCATTAGACAAAGAAAAATACTAAAGCTACAACATATTATTTTATTAATTTACGCATTTTATATACGACACATTACCATGGAGATGCGTGGTTGTGTATTTATAATGTCTAGATGCTAAAATCTCTCCCGATTTGTTATGTTATAGATGTAAATTTATAATTTACATGTTAGTGAAGACAAAGGTTGTTATGGAAGTTGAATTGATTGGTCTTCCATGTATGATGCTTCACCTTTTGATAGTTAGGATTTTTGTTGTGCATTATATTGACAAGTGGCATGCCATGAAATGGCTCCAAAAGATGCATGGCCTTATTGCATGGTGGTTTGCATTAAGTCCCAAATTATTCCCCTTATGTGTGTTAACATGTGAGAATACATGTGTGGCGTTGAATGTAGATAGAGTTTTTGGTAATGTTGTGCGACATGATCCTTGACATTGCATGAATGATGCATGATGCAAAGTGTGGTGCATGAGTTGAGTGATTTAGGAAATGCATGGCATGGTTCCAAGCACTATGCAGGTGGCGCATCAAGCAAGGGGTTATACACATGGTGCAAGGAGCTACACATGGAATTATATGCTATAGTGCCAATATGTGATAATGAGTATGCTTGTGTGGGAGCACATGGATCATTCACTCCTTGAAAGACAAATCATGATTGTGCTGAAGGAAACTTCTACAATTTGATAAGGAAACTAAGAAATGTGTTTGACTTGTGGAATCACTTTAGGAATCTGACATCTCTTACCATTCATTGATATGGTGATGCTTTGAGGATTGGTTGTGTAGACACCCTTGCAATGATGTAGGTAGGGATTCCCAAGGATTATGTCATTGGAATTAATTGGTGCAACATTACATACCAGCTCCTCATAGAAAGGATAAATAGCAAAAGAGAAGCAACATTTATGCATTACATGTATACCTCTAGTGTTGTAGGAATGATCCACCCAAATTATAAGGTTGTGGATGAGGCGTGGTTGGAAAACTGGCATGCAATAATAGTTGTAGAGATGAGGTTCTTCATGTTAGTGCCATTGACCAAAAAACTAATGGTTGCCCTTACACCCACATCTGCAAATGGAATAGGTCCCCTACATTTATGTTTGGCATAGATGAGATTGTTACATGGAGACAACCAATGTTAGTGTTCATGTCTATGATCTCATGGGAACCCTCTATTTCTATGCATGTGAACAAATTCTTATACACATGGCACTCTATGTTGGAGTGGCTGCTAGATTTGTGCTTGTCACACCATTTACCTATCTTGGATGGTTTGTCTTGTCCAAAGCTGACATTTTCTTTAGCGTGGGGTATTTGTCCTATTTTGTGCTTGTCACACCATTTACCTATCTTGGATGGTTTGTCTTGTCCAAAGATGACATTTTATTTAGCATGGGGTATTTGTCCTATTTTCCCTTTAGTTTGGACTCCCCCTTAATGACTATCATATAGAAACAAACTTCTCCCATTGTCTTGACCTTGGCCAACTTCAATTTGAACTAAATGAATGGACATAAGCCATTGTAATATTTAAGGACTCTATGTTGCTCTAACTCAAATGAGTCCAACTTTGTATAGAGGTCACATAAGACATTGGTGTAGGTGTCAACTAACTAGTCATGTCCTTGATGCATTGTTGCCATTGAATGTGGTGATCATCATAGACATCTTTAGGGTAGTATTCATCCTTGAAGGCTTCTAGGAAATTTTCCTAGCTTATAGGCTTATATTTTCCTCATGTCCAGTCTCCCTTCAAAAGTGCACGAGCTTGCCACTACTTCTTGATGAGTGAAGAGAGTTTCAAAAGTACAATATTGATATTTTCATCATTAGACAAGTCATTCATAGAGAAATATGACTCTAACTTATCTAACCAATTATCTACAACATCCACATCTTTTTTACCCTCAAACACAAGAACATCTAAATTCACTTGGAATTTTTAGGGGAGTCAGCCATCGAAGGCTTTACCTAATGATTACTTTAATGGAACCACCTATTTGAAGACTTCTATGAACTAGCTAAACAAAAAGGCCTATTTTTCTCAAAGAGTCTTTAAAATTTCTTTGATCAACATGTGGACTGCATCATGGTCCTCTGTTATTTGAATGCACTTGAAATGATTTGAAAGGTAATTCGATGGATCTAGTGGTTTGACTTGAGGCTTAGATACTATAATCTCATTTGGTAGGACATGTAAGATGAACCAGTCTGATACTAATCATCTGGATGCTTGGTAGTTTGGGGGAAAACACTCCAAGTGAGGGCCTAGATGTGTTGTAGGCATGCAAAAGCAATATAGAGATAATAGAGTTGGACAAAGAAGAATACTAGAACTAGAATAGACTATTTAATTAATTTTTACATTCTATACATGGCACACTCTCATGGAGATGTCTGGATATGTATTTATAAGTTTTGGATGCTAAAATCTCTCCCTATCTATTATGTTATAGATGCACATGTATAATTTGTGTTAGAACTTTGGTGTGTTATTGACTTGCAGAGAGTTCTTGGATGAAGAGAGGATGTTGAAGTGGTTGATTCTAGACTAGTAAACAACTATAGGGTGATCTATGGCAAGTTGTAGCAACTTTTAGACATTATAGTATAGCATAGAGGCTTGTCTTAGCCCAATGTTGCTATGGTTGTAACCACAAGGCATTGGGTTGAGAACTCAATCTCGCATCTTAGTATGAGTAGTTATTGGAGTGTGTATGACATTTTAGAAGCACATGTGATATTGTTGGAGTATATGTAACAACATCTAAGAGCATGTGAATTTCCTATGGGATGGATAGGGTTACCACAAGTATCTAGAATCAATCAACAAGCTATTTTTGCTACCATAAGCTATACTTGGTGTTTGACTATAGTGTAGGAAGACATGTATGCAATTCAAGTATAAATATTAAAAGCCTTTGACTAAGTGTTAGTGGTAGCAGAAAATCATATGTAGTGGTTATCCATGAGGATAAGTCATGTTTAGTATAATGTGTGGTATGCTGACATCATGGTACAATCATGAAACGATCATGTGACTGTTGATATTTCAAGGGTAGTTAGATGGTTGCAATAGTTGGAATTCCATGAGGATGGTTTAGAATCTATATCTTAACTATTGTATTGGATTGAATTTTTTGGTACATCCCCTTAATTGCAAAGTCTTCTATGTCTCATGCCTCATTTGTTGCATTGGCCCTACTTTGCCCATTATTTATATTTGATTAGAGAATTCCTTTAATGGGACACCTTTGGTAAATTCATGCTTCATGATGTGTTTTCCCTAGTTAATATCCTTTCCATGAGTCTAAATGTCAAAAATTTCTAAGTTGGAGGGTTTTTGGGTCAATATCTAAGCCCGGACAGAACTTCAAAACTCCCATGCAAGTGTACAATTACTTGCAAAATACTCATTGTCTCTATTAACAAGAATGGGGCATAGATCAAAGATCTGAGCTTTGGTTTCTTGAGAGTTGTATTTATACCCTAGTAAGAGGTGTAAGAGAAGGTTCTAGGCTTATGTGGTATATTACAAAAGGACATGGTAGAACATAACATGCATAAATAAACAAAAAATACACATTCATAGACTGCTCATATACGTAACACATGTCATAACTTATCAGATACTCAATATATCATTATGCTGTATATAAATATTTTTATTCCATATCATATATCTTTGATACAATCTCCTCACTTACATATCATTCTTAACTTACAATACTTTTCGCTTTTTCCTATTATATCTCTATCTTATTTTCTATTCTCTCTCTTTTCCTAACTTTCTATTCATATATGTATACAATTATGTAGAAGAATGTATCCCTTTCTCTTGATGTGCTTTTTAGGCATGTTGTAGGTTAGTTGGATGTGTTGTATTTGAGTTGTGGTATGTTTAGCGTGCTTCATCCTATAGGGATTTTATTTATCCCCAACTAACATCTGAGACCCTTGTGGGTTTTCACCATTGGCCTCCATTAGGTTGCCCTTTTAGGTTTTCAACTTAACGGGAGAGGTTCACCTTTGTCCTACCAACATCATCCCCCCTCTAAAACCATGTCTTATCCTCAAGGCATATTAGCTTTATCTACCAAACTGAAAAATATGGACTATTGGGCCAACCTTGCAAAATTTTTGCTATAAAATTCAAAACTGTATTTTACTTTTCCTCTCAAGGTAATAAATTCTTGTATATGCCTTTCAATTGTGTATATGTGTTATCCCATTGTTGTATGCCTTGTTGTAGTAGTTGGATCTATCCATTGATGTTCATTAGTTTAGCCTCACCTTCTGCTATGGATGTGAGATCTTAATGGAGTTTGTAACTTTTATAGCCTCTATTAACAACCCTATCACATATGCCAACCACAAGTTGACCTCTTCCCTTAATCATTTTATTTGAGGTCTCTGACTCTCTCACTAATTTTTACCTGTTAGTATTAAGTATGCAGAGTTTTAATTTGTACTTGGATATTCCCATCTAGATATTTCATTGCATCATAATTAGCAGATGCTTGCATGGTATGGTTTTCAATGTGTTCCATTTGGATCTTGAGTGCTTTGGTAGATGTTGGCCACCCAAGATAAAATTGATACAATATATTGATGTTATTGGTGGTTGTTTGCATATTCTTAGCTTCAACTTCTAGTCTAGTTTGTGTGATAGCACATTTATTCCATATATTCAAGCTATTTTTTCTTCATTTTTTCTATCAATTCATGCCTAATTATATCCTTCTATAAGCATTGGTTCTAAATTTATATTATCACCCCACCTATCATTTGTTGTAGATATTGATCTAATGGTACTAAGTTATCCTTGCTAAATTGCATTAGTTGTGACTGTATTGTAGTGATAGAATGTTCAATGGATTATGTGATCTCCACATGTTATTTGAGATGTCCTCTCTTGTGGTGGTGTATAGAACATCTCCTATTGGGAACTTCTAGAGAGGATAAATATGAGAAACATATAGTCGAGATCTAAAAGCAGATAGAGGGAATAATGGTAATGTGACCACTCGTTGGATCTATTTTTGTTGTGACAAGAATTCTTTGATTTTATACATAGGGTCAATTAGAAAAGATGCTAGTGGGGGGAGTAGAATTTTTTTTGAAATTGGGGTTATTTCTTATCTGCCTATTGATTTTCCTTTATCCCTTGTAATCTCCTCTTATTTTTGTACTTGCTCCATGTATTTCCTTTAGAGTCTCTTCTTCCCCTTGTGTAGTATCCATTAGTGTTTCAATGGTGTCTTCCTTCATACTTATCTCCTATTATTTTTCTATTTGTTCCATTTATTCTTTCAATAATGTGTTATAGGCTCTTTTTGTAGCCTCTAGGGTTTCCTCCTTGACATTTTCTTTGGCTTCCTCAGCTCAAGGGATAGGAGGGTGTCTACTCTTTGTTTTGATCTAAGTTCCATGCTATGCAAATGTGTTAACTTTTCTCTCCTTTTGAGAGATAAATTCACCACAATTTCTTCTAAAGCCTCCTTTATTAAGTTCTCCACTTGTACCACCTCTTCCCTTTTCCTTTTGATTATCATAATTAGATCTTCTAGGAATCCATTGATGATTTTTGTCAAGTCCAAGAACTATTTGAAATGTACTCGAGCATTACTTTTTCAATTACTTGTTTCTTTTCTTCAAACCAATAGATGGATTTGCATCATTTTCCTAACATTAGGATGTAGGGTTAAGACACATTCCGTAACAATCTCCCACTTTTTGAACACCTTGCAAGAGCAAAGGGAGTGCCATTATTATCAACTAATTGCTAGGGGTCGAGAGGCCCATAAACTCACAACACCACCTGAACTTCTTTGTGCTCACATGCTTCATCAATGTATCTACAACATCCTACAAAGTGTCAACTTTATCTAGCATCACCCTTCCATCCTCTACCATGTCATGAACAAAATGGTACTATACATAAATATGCTTTGTCCTCACATAAAAGGTTGGGTCTTTGCTAGACATATGACACTCTAATTGTCACAAAGAACTCTAATAGCTCCCTGACTCAACCCCACATCTAAATATGATCTCTTGAGCTAGATGACCTCCTTACAGACATGAGTAGCTGCCATGTACTCAACCTCTATGGTGGACAAAGTAACCACAACATGTCACCTACTCATCCAACTAATAACACCACCAAATAAATTAAACACATATCCATGGGTGGATCTTTTTCTATCGAATTCTCCTACTCGATTTGGATCTACAAATCTATGAATATATATTGAGTGTTGGTCCCTTGTATAATCACCATGATAAAAAATAGAGTACTCAAAGGTACCCCACAAATATATGAAGACTCTCTTAACTTCATTCCAATGATCTCATCTTGGATTAGCCATAAAGCAACTTGAGACTCCCACTGTTGGGCAATGTCTAGTCTAGACAAAATCATAGCATACATCAAGCTCCCATAAACACTAGCATATGGTACTCAAGTCATGTCCTCCATCTCAATGGGTAAAGTCAAACACTGCTCTAAAGATAATTTGGTTCCCATCAAGATAGGAACACACAATACTTTGCAAGTTGTCATGTTGAATCTCTTTAGCACTAAGTTCACATACTTGCTTTGGCCTAACCAAAGATTTCTATTCAATCCATCTCTTTTGATCTCCATACCTAAAATATATCTAGCAACCCCTAATTCCATTTCAAACTATGTTAAAAGTTGAGACTTCAAGTCACAAATCACATCCTTATTGTTACCCAAAAAACATATTCTTATTGATCACCATTCGTCTTATAATAGGTGTAATGATCTGATTTGGATCTCAAAAATCCCAAACCCAACACAAAGGAATCAAACTTCTGGTACCACATCCTAGGAGATTGTTTGATACTATACAAAGACTTTTTAAACTTACAAACTAAAGATTCTTTACCTTGTTCCACATAGTGCTCTGGTTGTGTCATGTATATCTCTTCCTCCAAATCACCAAGAAGGAAAGTTGTCTTCACATACATCGGCTCAATCTCAAGGTCAAAGGTTGTTACAATAGATAATAAGAACCAAATGAATTTCAGTTTAGCAACTAGATAAAAAATGTGACCATAATAAATTCCCTCAACCTAGGAATATCCCTTCACAACTAGTTTAGCCTTGTACTTATCAACACTACTATCAAAACCCATCTTGTTTTTGAACACCCATTTACAACCAAAACGTTTCTGACCATCAAACAAAGGTATTAAGTCCTATGTGTGATTTGTCTTCAATGCAACCATCTCCTCATCCATAGTCATTCTACAAGATAGAATCATTCCTACCGAATGTCTCCTTCATAGTTCTAGGCTCATCTATATTAGTAATCAAAGAAAAAATACATCTCCAATCAGAAGTATACCTATCTAATGGTTATCTATGTTGAATAGACTTCCTCAAGAGTTGAGGTGGAGGTTCTACATCCTCTTTGGAACTATTTGAACTATTTGAGCTCCCCTCATATTCACATGTCTTTCATGAGTTTCTAGTTCAACTTTCTTGATCTTAGTGGTAGTTGCAACACATCTTTCTTCTTATCCTCTTTTAGTTACAAAGTTGTAGGAGAAGGCTTAATCTATTTAAAAATAAAACTTTTGTTGTACAAAACTCTCTCAGCCATAGGATTCCAAAGCTTGTACCCTTCACACCAACACCATAGCTAATAAAGATACACTTAACTATGTTATTCTCCAATTTTGACCATCTTTCCTTAAGCACATGAGCATATGCCTCACAACAAAAAACATGAAGATGCTATAATGAGGGCTTTTTCCCAACTAAGCCTCCATAGGAGTCTTATCCACAAGAGCTAATGTAAGAGACCTATTAATTAGGTAACAAGCCATAGCAACTACTTTTACTCAAAACTTCCATTCCAAGCTAGCTCCACTAAGCATACTCCTAGCCCTCTCCATTAGTGTCCTATTCATTTTTCTACAACTGCATTCTGTTGAGGGTGTTGGTGTGAATAGGGTATATTGTTGATAAGGTAAAAATTAATTTCATCATCATCAACCCAAATGATCCTTTTCCATAGCCTAACTAAGCCTACTTTGCCAATATTATGTGGTTTATATGATAAATTGTTGTTTATTACTTAAAAATGATGTATAAATACTTCACTTTCCATTTTGACTAAATCAAACTCTTAAACTAATGAAGTGTAGTTGTAAAGGAACTATTTTTGTTAAACAGGGTTCACAATGAGGAGAAGAAGGCTTTATGGAGAAAGGAACACTCCGAGAATCTAGCTCTGGGAGTTGGAGACTCCCAAAAGAGTCCTAAGAAGCACCAACAGAAGTCCCGATTTTATTTATTGTTCCTTGCATAAAATATGCTCAATTCTTTTATTTTAGAAAAAAAACATCTATATTTGAGAGCTCCCACTTGGAGCCTTTACTTCCTTTTCAGTTGTTTTAGCAAAGAAGACTTCTTAGAAATTTAATGGTTTCAATTAAGACTTTATAGGCGGTAAATGCTTAAAATTGTCAGCTTCTAGATCTTAGACATAATTTTAGAATAGAAAATATATAGCATTGTTCCATGATTCAAAAAGACACAAAAAGATAATAGACTATTCTAATTTTCAAATAGTTCTGAAATTTTTTGAATATTGTGTGATGAAATTGTTGGAGTTCTGAATAATGTTTTGAAGCTTGACAAATCTTTACTACATATTCCGGAGAGCTAGCCACTCTAAGGATTCATATAGATAAGTATTTGTTCTTTATGTGATGTATGTGTTAGTAATAAGTTATGTTAGTATTGAATTCTCTATCTTTAAGATATGTTGAGTATAATGTATTAGCCTGCAGGTTTTGTAGTAGTTTTGTAGTATTGTGGTTTTGAAGTCAACACTGTATATTTCATTTCATGTTTGTGAAAGGTTCTAAAGTTCTAGAAGTCTTGTGAAATGTTCTGAAGTTCTATGAAAGGTTTTGAAGTTCTAAAAGTTCTGTGAATTTGTATTAACAAATTAAGTCTCCAGTTTACTGTTCATTATCATAGTTAGAGTTTACATGCTTTCATAGATAAATTTCACATGATTTCTAGTTTAAAATTTTTCATACTTTCATAGTCAGATCTATCATGTTTATTAGTTTAGTTTTCAAAAAGCTTTCCTAGATTAATATTTAATGCGTTTTAGTTTAGAAACTTGTTTGTATTTTAATTTTAAAATACCAAATATTGTTGTATTGGGATACCTAGTCTACTTTTGCAAATAGCCTTGGACACTGCCCTGGTTGACAAACTGATAAATCAAGTTAAAGTGTGAGGTTCAATGACATCCTGTCAATTACCTAACTAGTTCCTCATTAGGTCCTATTCACACCTGTCTAGTTAAGTTTACTTACGAAATATTTAGGGTACACTAAGGATACTTATCACTTTGTGTCTCATATCATACGATTAGTGAAAATTGTCATAATCTATTTTTGTCCTATGTTTCAACTTAGTCTATATAACCAAGGGATTCTCATTGTATTTTTATATCATATCATATCATAATATTGTTGTATTTGCATTCTGACATGAATACAATTTATTCTTGTCATATTGATCTTATCATTTCTTTGTGCTTTCCATTAGGCCTCTAGATCTTGGGTGGTTATCTCCATAGCCAAATCTTACATGGTGACTATACTACATCTCCTCAATAGTGTCCACATGATTGTGAACATTAGTCAAAGGAACAATAGGAGCAAAATGTGAGAAGGTGTACACTCAAGATTGATGATCTACCTCCCTAACTGCAACAATATCTCTACTATGCAAATCTCGAATAATCATAGAATCTAGTGTGAACTCAACACTCTTCCTTGTTACACTATGTGTAATCTGATAGATAGAAAGGATATTGGTTGAAAATGAAGGCACAAAGGACATTCATCATCTTCTAGATACAACTACTTGGGATGAGTACTTGACAAACATTGCAGGTTTGTTTTGTGAGTCCTACCTTGCAAACTTGGAGGACACTATTTAGGGCATTCATCTCCTCTTTAATGTTAGCTCTCATGGAGTTGCATCATCTTCTTCAGATGTGATGAGGAAACCTTCATACCCTCTTGTTATTTCTTATTCTCTTCACTTTTCATAGTTTGGCATTGGGTTGGAGATCCTTGAGCAACATTTGAAGGACTTATCTTCATCTTTGGATCATGTTCTACATCCATTTCCACTTGGTTCTAGATTGTCACATTCTTCAGTTTAGCCTGGGACTCTTGATTTGATTGTGGCACCTTTTGGAATCGACATGGAGACACCTAAGCAGAGTTTAGAGACTTCATACATCTTGTATTTTCTTCCTTCACATTCCTTTTAGGAATGGGAATAAATCCTACATGCATTTTGGTATTGTTTCTTCCTAAGGGGAGAAATGTTGTTCGACGGTCTTAGATCATCTTCAGCATTCATTGTCGAGCATTTACCATCAATGCAAGAGATTCTACACCAAGGGGGGATACATGGTCTCTCTTCTTCTCTCTTATGGTGGGGACTTTTTCCTCATATGGGGTTTGTTATTCTCATACTATATAGAGCATCTTGTGTTTTCTCTCTTTTCTAGAGGGTTTTTTTTCCTATGGGTTTTTCTCCTTTTCTCCATTTATGAGAGATTTGTTTTGTACATGGTTACCTAACATGGCCGTGTATCTGGGACCCATCATTGCATATTTTCATTTGTTTCATTCTCTCTAAGTTACACTTAAGGGGGGGTGCTGGTGTGAACAGGGTATATTACCTAATTGGTTCCTCATTAGGTCCTATTCACACTTGTCTAGTTAATTTTACTTAGGGCATATTTAGGGTACACTAAGGATACTTATCACTTTGTGTCTCATGTCATAAGATTAAGACACTTGTCATAATCTTATGTTGTCCTATGTTTCACCTTGGTCTATATAACCAAGGGCTTCTCATTTTAATTTCATATCATATCATATCATAATATTTTTGTATTTGCACTCTTTGATAGGAATACTATTTATTCTTGTCATATTGATCTTCTCATTTCTTTTTGCTTTCCATTAGGCCTCTAAATCTTGGGTGGCTATCTCCATAGCCAAATATTACAAGGGTATATGGAGTCATCTTATGTCTCTCTATCCCATGCTCCTTACATAATCTATCAAAGTCTATTGAATGAAACTCATTGTCATTGTCATTTCTCAAAACCTTAAACTTCCTACTAGTTTGATTTTCTACAAGAGCCTTAAACTCTCTAAAATGATTCAAGACTTCATATTTACTTATAAGGAAATATACCCATGTCATTCTAGAATATTCATATATGAAAGATACATAATATATTGATTTTGAAATTGAAGGCATTTACAAGAACAAAAACATTAGAATGAATTAAATCCAACACCCCAGAAGATTTGTGAGAACTCAAGTAAAACTAAACATGGTTTTGTTTTCCATATATGCAATGTTCATATAAATCAAACTCAAGAGCATAATCATTTAAACCCTCTATAAGATTTTTATTTTTCAAGGTCCTTAGACCCTTCTCACCTAGATGACCCATTCTCTAGTGCCATAACACCATCTTCTCTACAAGTAACTTGGTTTCTGAATCAAGAGCACCCTTAGGTACCTAGAAAGTGCATCCATCAAAAGTGAATGCAACACTCTTCTTTGCTATTGGTTCTGATGGTAAAGGTGTAGATTCTATAGATCTCTTCACTACGAGAATATAATAAATATTGCACTAAACTATGCATGCATCTAGTTGAAACAAAGTGCCTAGACAAACAGCCTTAGCAAGCATCATAGCTCCTCACACCATCTTACACCCTCCACTAGAGAAAACAACCTACACACCTACATCATTAAGCTAACTAATTAAAAGTAGGTTCCATGCAAAACTAGGAATATGCAGTACACCATTAATCCACTTCACATGTCCATTAGGGAATTGTATCAAGAATTTTCCACAGCCAACAATCTTTAGGTGAGAGTCATCTCCAAGATACACCTTCTTTCCATCATATTCTTCATACTTTGAAAACCAACCCTGATGTGAGGTTATATGGAATGAAGCTCTGGAGTCTATCAACCATCCACCTTTTGATCCACATGTTGCCAAGGCCGCAACAAAGGCATCACCATCATCCTTAAAATTTTTAGACTCATTATCAAAATCATTTTTCTTTTTCTTTTTCTCCTCCTTCTAGTCTCTTCTAAAATGCCTAGGTTTGTTGTGGTTCCAACACTTAGCCTTGGTCTTTCTAGAAGATTTGGATCTCCCATAGGATTTGTATCTAGACTTGTATTTCTTCTTGTCCTTCTTCTTACCTTTCTCTTTCAATCTTACATGAATAGCTAGGGCCTCCTTGGCTGATTTAGAAGTTTTTCTTCATATCTCCTTTGAAAGTAATAATGCAACTACCTCATCCATTTTGAGTTTAGAGGTAGTACTCCCAATTTCCATCACCAAGTGATCCTACAAGTCTAGAAAAAAACATAGCAATTCATGCAATGATCCTCTTCCATATTCACTCCAACAAAGTCCAACTAGGTAACAATCATGTTGAAAGAATTCAAGTGCTCAGCCACATAACCACCATCCTCCATCTTGAGTGTATATTTACTTCTTAGGAAAAGTTTATTCACGAGGGATTTTTCTTCATAAATCTCACCCAACTTCTTCCAAAGAGTTGTAGTGGTGGATTCTTCACGTACATTCTACAATACATAGTTTTCTAAATAGAGCATAATGAAGCCCTTTGCTTTTTTGTCCATTTTTTCCCAGTCTTCTTGTGATGTAGTAGTAGGTTTGGATGTGGATACTACCACCCATAGATCTTTATTTATGAGCATATCCTCCATATTGAGCTTCCAAAGCTCAAAGTTTGTGCTTGAGAACTTCTCCATTTTTTATCCTTGATGTGCTTGCCATTTTTCTACAACAAGATCTTCTTCTGTGCAAGCTCCTAGGGAATTCAAGATTAGTACAAAAAGCCCTTGTCCTTAACACCTAGATTCTAAGGTGATCAGTCTTTGATACCAAATGAAAGGAAGTAGAGGTACATAATACACTTTCTACACTAACCTAGGAGAGGAGGTATGTGCAAAAATTAAACTTATCATATGGTTACAAGGAATAAGCACAAAATCAATATACCGTGACACATTGATTTATGTGGGGAAAACCCTTTTGAGAGACCCCACACTCCAAACAAACTCAATGTATTATTGAGTAATCAATGGGTACAATACATTTGTAGACTCTTAGCCTTTATAGGAGTATCACCAACCAGAGATCTGGAGTAATTCTGGTAGCATAATAGTACCTACAAAAGTTGTTATTGAAACCTCCATCTCAAGAACTTAATAAATAGGAGAATCAATACATGAAGCTATCAAATGTTAATTAAGAAACCATGAGCTAAAACAACCCAAAATGTGGCACCCTAATCCCTACTTAAAAATATAATGTTCAATTCCCAAGATGAGTCCACGGGCTAAAAATAACATATTTCTTCCACCTACCATAAGCTCATCATAATCCAATCACCAACTTGGGTGCTCCATTATCTCCATTCAAAGACGCCTTATGATGTATCATAACATGCATCATAAGTTGGTCAACAAGTGTAACTCCCTCTTACAACTCTCTTATGTGTCATGGATGCTCTTACATTTCCATTGTGGGAGGCCTAGCTTTCAGATACCATAACTTTTGATCCAAGAAGCCATTTGAACCCATTTAAAAAAAAAAATGATCTCAAAGAGATCTATATCCCCATGATTAGCTTGTCGGTTACGACCCATTTTGATATTTTTCAGTGCTTAAAATGACCTCTATAGCCCATAAATTGAGTTTTATGCTCTATGGCCTCGAAATTGTATTTTTTGTGTTCTTAACATTAGGATGTAAGGTTGAGCCAACTTTCCTAATAGTCTAGTGGAAGCCACTAGAGCAGAGCGCGAGTCAAGAATCAAGAACAAAATAGTGATGAATGGTAGGAACTCCAATCTACCTTTATTTAATTCTTCACCAATTATGTTATTGTTTTTCCATGCCTTCTAATTAATAAATTATTGTCATCCCTGCATGCTTCAAATCCAAATTAGAAATAAGAACATTAATGGATAAAATTTTCATGATAGTCGAGACTAGATAACTCATTTCCATTGCATATCAAGAGCAAACAATAAGCTACCTAATCATATCACGCCAATTAATGACACACTACACAACTTGTAATAACAATGAACATAAAGCTACATTAACACTCTACATTAAGCTACTATCTCTATTAATAAATGCTCTCATCGAGCTATACACTATTACAATATTTCATAAATTAATAATGTATAAGGAAAAGACATGTGGTCCCACCACCTATTGTACTATACTGGTATTGATCATTTTCCAACTAGAAGTTGACAGTTAATTTTAAGACTTATTTCCCCCAAAAGTTTGTGGGTAGGATTTATCCTCCAGAATAGAACATTAGTAGTAGATCATTGTTAATTAGACAATGTATGTTTGTTCTTAATTTAAGTTGATAATTCACCAAATGAATTAGTCTTTATCCTTTTGTGTTACAATACTTTTGTCATCCACATTATGTAATATTTTTAAACCACTTGATAATTCACCCATTGAGTGATCTAATTTCTTTGAATTCAATCAATAATTCACCAAACAAATAAAATATTTTATGAATCAAAATATAATTTTCCAACAAAAAAACAACATTTTTGGCAAATGTGCGCAAATTTGCCACAAATTAATTTTCGTCCTAAAAAATAGACATAGATTCACCATAGGTTAGGATTTGCCAATATTTTATATAAATTTTCTAGGGGGGTTTCTTAAAGTTATCATTGCTTCCAAGCCCCTTCCTCACTCTATCTGTGTTCGATCAACTTAGGCCCCTTGGTTTCAATTTATAAACTATGAAGGGTTTCAATTTCATTGCAATCTGACGAGACATTTTAGATGTGAGTACAACTCTCCCAAGTCTTCTTCCCCTAGGGACTTTTTGACTGCAAAAGTGGATCTTGAAATTTAGAAATTTGAGTGTTGATTTTATTTGGATACACCATGGCTATCTAAGGATGCTTAGATTTTTTCATTGGTGGACACTTATGTGGTTGGTGAGAAAGTGATTTCTCATATTAGTGAGGATGATGATGAGAACTTCTAAAGAAGACAAGAATTGAAGGATTTAGACTCTCTTGAACTCAACAATTTTAATTATGAGCTCTTGTCCAAAGAAATCTGTACTATTTCTCAATTAGAAAGTCTCATAACAAAATAAATCGTAGTCTGAAAGGAAAATGTGGGTGAAAGTCTAGGTTTGAAAAACCAAGGACAAGGTTGATTTTGGAAATTAGGTTTCTCTAGGATAAGGAAGCCAAGATTTTGACTAAAGGACAATGGATTGGAAGATGCGAAGATTGTGCCTTTTTTTTTTTTCGTAAAAGGACACTTTTGTGGCAATGAAAGGTTTTGGCTCTCCACTCTCATCTCTAGATACTCTCTTTGCCTCAAATAAGAAGTGAAGGGATAGAAAAATGAAAGTTGAACACCTTCATTTAGAAGCGAAGGAATCTATTGGACTAGGCTCTTAGTAGATTATGGAAGCTCTCTAAGTTCTAAAGGGGGGGAGAGCCAACCCTTGGTCCATTTCTAGTTTGTCTTCTTCTTATTAAAATGACATGTAGAATTTTCAGTAGGTAGCCCTTGTTTATTTGCTACACTTGTTCTTTTTTCAAAGGAGGTTCAATGTAGTATGAAGTTCTTTCTCTTGACTTTTCAACAAGATTGTTAAAGTTATATCAAGGGTGTTTCTTTTTTGTTGAAAGAATGTTTTTTTTTTTTTAATTTTCTTTTTCTGTTCTTACTTTCAAGTAAGACAATTAAAATTTTAATGAAAAAATTTACTCTAACAATTATTTTTTGTCACAAATGAATGTGCCAACAAACTCCCTCATTTTACCAATTTAAAAAAATCACATGAAAATATAATTTATTATGTCCTTATCTTAACACGTATGCCTATAGTTTAATTATATTTTGATTGAGAAATGCCTATATTTCGATTTAATGGTCTCCAACTTTCAACATAGAAAAACATTTTAAATTTCTTTAAAAAAGAAAAAGGTCAGGTAAAATTATTTTAATATCTCAAATAATTCAATTTTGATATGATGTTTTAGGAGACGTACATATGTAAAATCTTTGGATGACGTCACTTGAAGCCAACATAAAAGAAGCAATTTGTGGAGAACCGGGTTTGGTAGCACGCGTGGGTGCTTTTTTTTAATAAAAGTGAAAAGACAAGGTTTTTTAAAATTTAAGTCTTTTTTAAATTAAAAATATAGATTAAATATTTATGTGTATATATATTTTATATTGTTAATAAGATGGCCTTTGAATGAAGCTTAAGGTTTGCTTTCTCATTTGATACTTTCATCCATACCCTACTTCACATGCTCCTATCAAAGTTTAGCCTCACTTAAGTATATTATCTATAGTTGATAAATTCTTTAAAAGAAGTTTCATAATAATTTAGGTTGATAAGTACGTGGTATTTTTTATAGTGTGTTATATTATAATTTTTTATTAGAAGTTAACTGTGTAGTTCTTGAGTTTTACAAGTAGTGGTTTACATGAACCTATCTTTTATGAGCATGAATGATCCACTTAACACTCATTGCATTTAGGTGATGTTTGAAGAGGTGAAGCATTGGGACTTCTTGGGACGTCACCTATCCAAGTACTATTCCAAGCTAGGGGCACTTAACCATGGAGTTTCCCTAAGATCAAGCCCACTTAGCTTGCTACCCCATTTGCAAAACCTTTAGTAAGTGTTATTCCTTATGAACCATTCATTATTGAACCCCTTTAGCTCATCTATTGACAAGAAGGTGGTATTTTTCGTAGTGTGCCAAATTATGGTTCAATGAGTTTGACTAAAAAAACTATACAGTTGAACCACAATGAGGTGTTGGGATTGGTGTGGGTAGTTGGGTGTTAAAGAGAGATAAACACTATAAGTATTTGTGAGAAGTAGATTTGGTGTGTTGTTGGTGTACTTATAGTTGATTTAGAAGGAACTTGTAAGAGCTTTATGTAAGTAGAACGGCGGGTTCACCAAAATGTAATAAAAATAACAACTATGTGGCTACTTGTTTAGATTTAATTACTAAGTTTGTACTAATCTACATGCTAATTTATTTTTCACTAAAACAACCATAATAAATCATTTTTTAGATTAATTTAAGAAAACTAAGTACAAGAGTTGAGGTTGCATTAGAATTAGAAAATACAACGAGAGAAGGTTGGAGAGAGCATGCTTGGTTGAGTGATTACAAAAGATTGAAGAAGGTTGAAAGTCAACTAGAGAAGGTTTAAAATTGTCAAAAACACATTGTGGAAATTTTAGTTTCTGGCTGTAGTCACTCATGTCCCTAGAGGGTGTGCTTTTGTCCTTGGGTGTACTGATGCCATGTACATAGGCGTTAGTGTCCCCCTGTACTTGTTAAGAATCACCTTCACCTAATTAGGTGTTAGTGTGTTGAAAATCACCTGCACCTGTTAGTGTTTGTCTCTATCATAGGAACATCTATTTCTGATACTTTAGAATTTGTCATATCTAGAAGGGGGAAATGACGTACCTTAATCAAGCCTGCAGGAGCATGTTTTAGCTTGAATTATTTGGAAAATGATAAGTGTTTTGTCCTATGAATGATGGTGCATAATTGTAATGGAGGATGCCCTATGTGCTTTCTAAAAAAGGAAAGTGTGTGTATGTGGAAGAGAATGGAAGAAGATGGAGTAGTGGATGGATCTTTTCCAATTTTGTAAATTTCCTTAAATAGACGTGTTTGGGTACCAATTGAAAGTTGGAAAATGTGTTAGGGTTACAATTTGGCAAGCAAAATGATTGTTAGGGTACAAATATATGATTTTGAATTATGGGGGGACACTAACTTTGTTGCTAGTGGGTTGATCCCACAATAGTGTGCCCCACTTTGGGACGTCCTAATTTTTACCTAAAATCACATATTTTTTAGGAAAAATATTTATTTAAGCCTAAAGGAGTTTAATCTAAGGGGGGTTAGATCAAACCCCCTTAGATTAAAACCCCCTTAAGGGTTAAAGCAGAGGAATGAAGCCCCCAGGCTGAGAACCTACAAAACCATAGTATTAGACAATAAAACTTGCACAAGAGGTAATGTCAGAATCACACACATATATAATCATACTAAAAAGGATTAGATCGGATATGATTTGCCTACACATCAAGGTTAGCAAATCATATAATCTAATACACATTCTATAAAAATCTAAAAACAAACTAAACACATCACACATGAGAAAGTAAAGAAAACAAAGTGCAAGGGGCATTTCTAGCACACTATGAGAGCTAGAAGGATGCCAAGTATGGTTCTAGGGCTAGCACACTACAAGAGCTAGGAACCATACCAAACTCTTGTGGGCCACTAGGATTAACAAACTGCGTTGTTATGTGACTCACAAAGAATGTTGAAAGAGAGTAGTTGAAAAGAGTGGTTAGGCTAAGCAAGTGCATCTGCTCAAGATGACAAGCTACAAATACTGCCAAGAGAGAACACTATGAAGAGTATACCATCAATGTGGTGTGTGCAAAAGTGTAAGGCGTAAAAGTATGCCCCCACCTTTAAAAAATTGCATAAAGCATCAATATGCAATTGATTTTAAGGTAGAAAAGGGGAAGAGAGATTTTAGGAAGCATACCTATATGGGAGGATATGTTCTAGAAGCTGCATAGAGAGAGAGA